>LDEE01000005.1:1046819-1646819 GCA_001021365.1 Stachybotrys chartarum
GGATGGTAGTTTGGACCCCACGTTGATGAGGGGCAGGTGAGGGGCAGCCCATGTTGGGGAATACTGATACTAGGCTGTACCTACAAAGCCCACCACGAACAGGATGAGATTTGGAGCTTGGATCGATGCACCCCCCTGGTAAATGAATTTTCGCATAGCTTTCGTATGACACGGAAGCCTTGACGCAGATATCACCTATTTTGCAGTACCGTCGCTGTTCCTCTTCAGGGCAGGCACAGTCCTCTTCACGGCTTCTTGCGCTGCGGCTCCTGCAAAGTGCCCAAAACCTGCCGAGCGCCGAAGCAGCCAAGTCCAGAGAGAGATTTACACGGCGTTGAGCCCCATAGTCCAGCGAACGACGAGGGTCCAGTCGCATGTCCAGGCCGACAAGGGGGCGTCTGGCGTTACATGCCGAGCCGGCATAATGGCATGGCGGCCCACCTGGGAACTTTAACCGCTGGGCTGCAGAAGTTGGTTCGGAAAGGCTTCTCTCGGACATCAAACACAGAAACAGAGATAAAAAGATGGGCGGATGACATATGACACGGCCCTCCGGTTGGGTGTCGTCGTCGTCGTGGGATACGCGCGCTTGTTCCAGTCCAACCCCTGGATGCAAATATTGCCTAATCCCCGGCAGATCTACATGCAGAAATGCAGAGTCTAGCCCGCTTGGGCCGCCGTGGTATCGGAGCGAAGCCCTCCGGCTGCCTATTTCGACGCCTCGCCAAGGCCCAGGTACACCCAGGGCTCACCGAGGAACGGGGCCCCCCCCACCTAGGACATGGCGGCATGGCGGGTTTGTTGATGCTTTCACAGCCCGGATTCCCATGGCCCGCGCGGAACCCCGGCCGGAGCTGCTGCACCCGTCCAACGTCGAGGCAAGGAAAGTTGCCCCCCCCCCCCCCCCNCCCCCCCCCCCCCGCCGACGGGAACAAAAGAACGTGGACGGGTTGCTTTGAAACTCGGCGCCTCCTTCGGCCGAGGCTTTGGGGGCCTGGATGGCGCGGTGAAATACCTCCTACAAGGAGCCTATGCCTCCGTGCAGGCGCGGATGGAGGACCTGCGGTGGATGGAACCGACGATCCGGCTTTCGATACCCCAATTCCACCTCGCAGCTGCGTCGTTCGGGGCCTAGACATTTGCATGATTTGTGATGCTGGCAGTGTGACGGGCATCAATTTTGCTGCACCAGCATGAATCTTCGCAGTCAAGTCAACATCATATCCGAGACCAGGCCGAGTGATGGCTTTGAACACTGCTTTGCTTCCTTGTATCAATTCAAATAGTTCTCTATAATCGGTTACAACGGCTACAAGGCGGAATAAACAAGATGCAGTGCACACCACAGCCCATACAGCAGTTAAACAACATCCTCCTTGAAACTTGACACCAGGCTCCCAGCAGTAACATCTGCACGCCAAAAAATGGTATACGCAAAACCGCTCCCCAAATGGCCCAAGACAAAGAATACGAAGAAAAAGTCAGAAGGGAGAGGAAATCGCGTTAGCAGCAGCCCCCACCTCTCCGGCGGCTACTCAGCGTAAAAACCTCCTCCCAGTCCCTTAAGACGCCCGTTGCCATGCGATTCTTGCCCGCACGACGGCGTCTGCGCGGCCCGCTGTACGGATCGTCGACCGTAGCTCCCGTCATGGAGCTCTTGATGCTCGCGCCGTCGCTGGCCGTGTTCCACCCCCCGCTGTCGCCGTACTGGATGCCGCTCATCGGATCATCCGGGTCAATCTCGCCCAGCTCGATCTTGGTCAGGATCATCCTCGCCAGCCGGTTGAAGATCTCGTCGACGCCCTCTCCCGTGAAGGCGCTCGACTCCGTCACCACCGATATGCCCGCCGTGCTGGCCCAGTGGCTGGCCTCCGTGCTCGACACCTCCCGGCCCTCAGGCGCAACCGTCGTTCTCGGTTGCCCGCCCGCCCCGACCGAGCCATACCGATCCCTTATTGAGCCGCTCGCGTAGGATTTCGCAAAGGAGCCCGCTGCCGCGCCGTTGGTGATGGTCGAGTTGGACCCCACGCTGCTGCTGGGCGTCGGCGCGGGCCCGTCGGCGTCGTCGGGCGTGTCGGAAGCGAGGTCGAGCTTGTTCCCGACGAGCAGGAGGCTGACCTTGGGGGAGGCCAGCGCCCGCGTGTCGTTGAGGAAGGGCTGCAGCGCCCGGAACGATGCGTGTGACGATACGTCGTAGACAAGGATGGCGCCCGCGGCCCCGCGGTAGTATGACCGAGATACGGACCGAAACCTCTCTGTGCCTGCCGTGTCCCAGAGCTATTCGCATCGTCAGCAAGGGTCCAGTCCAGCGCCTAGGACTGTGCGCCCGCGTACCTGAAGCTTTATCCGTTTCCGCCGTGCTCCCGTGCCGACCTTGATGATTTTGGTTGCGAATTCGACGCCGATGGTTTGAGATGTCAATATCCTCCACTCGTTCTTGACGAATCTGTGCAACAGGCATGATCTGTCAAACAGGATCGATTAGCCAACGTGAGCCCATCCTCTTCCACGCCGGCTGGGATTCCGGCTGTAATATACGTACTTTCCCGATCCGCTTGGACCCAGCAATATGATCTTGGCCAAGTAATCGTACATGCTCCCGAGCTCCTGTAGCCCGTCAGTCTTTTGTACCCTACCGCAGCAGCCCTATCCCAGGGCATCCGTACCTGTTCGCGCGCCATGCCGGCGCTATCGTCGCTGGTGGCGGAGGACCGACGCGGCCTCGTCATTGCTGCGGCTTGTAGACGAAGCAGATTGATGCAGGTATATGTACTATCGCATTCCGAGGAGGGTAACTTTGTTTATTTTTTGGAAAAAAGAAGAAAAATCGAGGAGCTTATCGTTGTGGGCTGGTGCAAATAGTCAAAGGTGCAATGACCTTGTCCGGTTGGGAGCCGTCGTTGCTAGTACTGGGGGGGGGGGGCGGCCGCGACGTTGACAGCCCTTAGTCATCGCCTTCACGTCATTTGCTGGCATGCAGCTGCTCATGTGCCAACAATCAGATAAGGATGCGATGTCCGGACTGATAAGATGCAGAGCAATGGTTATTAAGAGACTCCCTCTTGCTAGGCTTATGCACGAATTCGATCATGCTATAAACAAAACGAAATGAGCGAGTAGACGCATATTGAGGATCAAGTTAAGAGACGCTGTTAGTGTAGATTGGCGGTGGCTGCTGGAACCACGAGTTACCGAGGTTCATGGCTTCGTCAATACCTACGCACCTTACCATCAACAATAAAGCTCCGATATCCCACTCATTAATACCCGTGAATCTAATCGACAGGTGATCATCAACTACGCTGAGATGAGAGTCCAGGATCGAACCTTTCTCATTTCAGGAGGGTACGTGCTTCACATGCTCCGTAGGCGCAAGGTTTCATGCTGACAACGGCCATCCAGCGCCTCGGGTCTGGGCCGAGCATGTGTTCAGGAGATATGCGCCAATGGCGGTTACGCAGCCGTGCTGGACATGAATGAGGAGCTTGGTCGGGAGTTTGTTCAGGAGCTGGGTGGCTCGGCGAGGTTTTTCATCTGCGATGTTCTCGACACGGACAGCGTCGCCAAAGCGGTTCAAGGTGCCGTTGCTTGGGTCGGTGAAACGGGCAAGACGCTGGGGGGAGTGATTCCGGCAGCCGGGGTTTCTACGCCAGCCACTGTGCGTACTATTCAAACTCTTTCACGGGGGTAATGGAGAGTGCTCACTTTCATGCAGATGCTGGACCGAGATGGCAAGGCCTTCAGCCTGGACGACTTCGACTTCGTCCTCAACGTCAACCTCCGCGGCACCATCGACCTCGTGCGCCAAGCCCTCGAACACCTCGCCCAGGTGCCCGCCGGCGCGCCCGACGGCGAGCGCGGCGTCGTCGTCATGGTCGCGAGCTCGGCGGCCTTTGACGGCCAAAAGGGCCAGGTGTCGTACGCGGCCAGCAAGGGCGCCGTGACGGCCATGACCCTGCCCATGGCGCGCGACCTGGCCCGCTACGGCATCCGCGTCGTCACCGTCGCCCCGAGCCTGTTCGAGAGCCGCATGACGAGCATGATGTCGGCCAAGGTACGTAAGAGCCTCGAGGGGGCCATGGAGTTCCCGCGCAGGGCTGGGCAGCCGCACGAGTTTGCACAGCTGGTCAGGCAGGCCATTGAGAATGTCATGTTGAACGGCACTGTGATTCGTCTGGACGGGGCAATGCGGATGCCGAGCAAAATGTGATGTCTTCCACTTTGTATTATAGTCTCTCAAATCTTGTAGGGCCGTACATTCAGTTTCACACATACAATCATCATCATCAAGGCGTCGGGGAGGTTCGATTTCGGAGACACGGCCTTGGTGCTGGTGTTAGTGCGGTTCGCGCTGATTTCCCCTACTTACGTGCTCCGACCCCGCCCGCCACTAACATGGATAAGATCTCATCCGACAACATACACTTCACTGACCTCTTCTTGATCCATTTTTAGAACCGCAAAGTGGTCTTATTCACCAATATGACGCCCGTCAAGGTGGTTGTTCTTGATGACTATCAAGGCTTTGCGGAGCCTATCTTTGGCAAGCTCGATGCCTCTCAATTCGACATCACTCACATCAAAGACACCCTACTACCGTACAATCACAAGGATGCATCTACTTCGGTCAAAGAGACCCTCGCCGAGAGGCTCAAGCCTTTCCAGATCATCAGTACGTTGTTTCTGGCCTGAGCCCAGAGGAAGCATTCATTAAGGCGTCTATTCAGGCACAATGCGGGAACGGACACCCTTTCCAAAGGAGCTCATCAGCCAACTCCCCAACCTCAAGCTCCTCCTCACCACCGGCCGTCGCAACGCGGCCCTCGACCTTGACGTCTTCAAGCAGTGCGGCATCCCTGTCGCAGGGTCCGCTGACCGCACCGCCGGCCCCGACAGCACAACCCAGCACTGTGTCACCCTGATCATGGCCTTGGCTCGTAACATTGCCCAGGATGACCTGTCCGTCAAAACGGGTGGTTGGCAGACGGCGGCGGCCACGGGACTCGCCGGCAAGACGCTTGGGGTGGTTGGGCTTGGGCGGTTGGGAGTCAATGTGGCCAAGATTTTGCACCTGGCCTTTGGCATGCGGGTGGTGGCATGGAGCACCAACCTTACACAAGAGACCGCGGATGAGAAGGCACGGAGTGCGGGACTGGCGGTGCAGAATGATGACGGGGAGAAGGTTTTCAAAGTGGTAAGCCGCGACGAGCTGTTTAGCCAGGCCGACGTTGTGAGCGTCCACCTAGTGCTGTCGGACCGCAGCAGAGGCTTGATTAATTCCAGCGACCTATCAAGGATGAAGCCGTCATCTTTGCTCGTAAACACATCCAGGGGGGCCCTGGTCGTGGAACGAGATCTGTTGGACACGGCAAAGGCAGGGCGCATCAGAGGCATCGCGCTGGATGTTTTCGACACTGAGCCTCTGCCCAGCAACAGCGAATGGAGGAGCCTGGACTGGGGCAAGAATGGCTCAAGCCAGGTTCTCCTGACGCCTCACATGGGCTATGTTGAAGAGAAGCCGCTCAAGGATTGGTATCAGCAGCAGGTTGCCAATATAGAGCGTTGGGCTCGTGGCGATGAGCTAGAGAATAGGCTGGCGTAATGTGACGGACACTACCGATTGGTTGAGCAACGTACCATCCAGGAGCACAGCATTTTATCACGATCACCAGCACAGGATTTGCCAACGGTTGCCTCTCGTCCACTTGCCGATCGTCACAACACGACCGTTGGTGGTGTAATGCAGAACACGCAATCCGCGGGTATCGACACATATGTGTGGATACGTCAGTTGAACTTGTTTTGTCATCCTCGTTCGAGTAACAATGCCAAGGGCTCAAGGAATCCATGAGAAACGATCACCCATGAGCCCACAGTGTCCTGGATGTATGGCGAATCGGAGGAAACGGTGAGCATATGGTGTTCAGCAGCTGCTAAGCCGGCCGATCAGAAAATGAGTAGTACAAACTTCAACCTCTTGACTTCGGATTGGACAAGTACGCGACGCTGTCCCGTCTTTGAGTAACCGACATCGCTTTCCTAGAGCAATGATGCTGTTGATGGGCTAGACTCAACCCTATCAAGTTGATCACATCGGAACGTTGGGAGGTTATCAACCATTGGGTGTGCCACCCTCATGTCGTGCCCAGTAAACATGTACCGCTTGGGTTCATACCATTGATAGATCCTCCAGGTTGATCATGCACCGCCATCCGCGCACATGATGGTCACATGTTTTCAATGGACTTTCATGTCGTGAAACCTTGTGCCGCAAGAATCGGGTCATCTGGAATGGTTTATTCTTGGCCTCTCCCATCTCTCTATGGTCACCAACGATGTTTCCAGCTCTGTTTAGCTGCGTGGTGGCTTTCCCGACCTGCCAACGGCTCAACACACCCGGCCGCGTTGGTCTGAGTTCATGGCTAGCCGCCAATCTAGCTCGGTTGCTAGATGCTGTTGAACTTCATTCGCGTAAAACCTAAGAGATATTCGCGTTTATTAGCTCGTTCCGAAAGTGCTCGGGTCGGCTGAAAATTCTCCATATTAGGGGAAGATCGAGGAATGTGAAAGTGCGCCTCGTTGTGTCATCTGGGTGTCGTACAAAAGCGAGGGGTGAACGAACACGAAGGAGACGATCCCATCAACACCTGGACGGCTGAAGGCTTCATAAGCAGCTAATCGGCAGGCAAGTGCTGGGCATCTATAACACCAGAAGTGACTACAACGCATCGGATGTTACCCAAACAACTTTTACGACCTATCTAATTGGTCAATCCCAATGTGTACCCTTGGGCGCTCAAGCAAGGCCGGGTCGTGAGTGTTCATCGATAACGGTTATTACACGTACAGTCCTTGAGGTGATCCGGGGAAGATCGACATTGGTGGACACGCGAGATAGGTTGCGCAAACGGGGGGTGTGGTGCCAGCCCAACATGCCACCCTCTCATCAGCTAGATATAGAGTTGGACATTGTCGATAATGCCTTCATTCCACTGGATATGAGCTGGTCACAGCATGTGGCATCATGCCCTGCACTACCCTCTGGCGATTGCCGTAATTCAGTTTTGCCGTAAGAATGACCGAAGACGTATCTGCCGTCCTATCAGTAATGGTTAAAAGATGGATGGGAATGCTTTCGAGAAACTCCCCTGATCTCTTCTTTCCATCAATTTTCCTGCATCTCCCACACGAACCTCTAGAAGAAAGAGTCTCGCTATAATGTCTTCAATAGCTCAAATCATCTCCCACTCGAAGCAGAGCAGCCATGCGACAGTCAAAGCACGCAGGCAGCATAGTCTCCCTGATCACATCAGACATGCAATCGTGGTTGTCTTCGGAGAATTCTGCGGGACCTTCATGTTCTTGTTCATGTCTTTCGTCGGTACGCAAGTTGCCATCACCAACAATGTTCCAGGCGACCCGGATGCGCCCCTCTATCCCGCAAGCCTGCTGTACATCGCGTCATCCTTTGGGTGTGCCCTGGCCGTCAATGTTTGGGTTTTCTACCGTGTCACCGGCGGCATGTTCAATCCTGCCGTAAGATCCCCGTCGGTCGTCTTATGATGTTGGCGAGGCTAAGTGTGATGCAGGTCACCCTTGGACTCGTCCTTGTCGGCGCCGTAGGACCAATGCAGGCCCTCATCATCGTTCCCACGCAGCTCGTGGCCGGGATTGCCGCGGCGGGTACCGTGTCTGGTTTACTCCCAGGCCCGCTCGGCTTCGCCAATGCGCTCAGCAACGGGACCAGCATTGTTCAGGGCCTATTCCTCGAAATGTTCCTAACAGCACAGCTCGTCTTGACGGTGTACTTCCTTGCAGTCGAGAAACATCGGGCAACATTTCTGGCTCCTATTGGTATAGGCATTTCTGTCTTCATCGCCCATATTGCGGGAACCAACTACACGGGCACATCGATCAATCCCGCAAGATCCTTCGGCCCTGCCGTTGTCACCGGATTCGTAGGTTATCACTGGATATACTGGCTTGGGCCTTTCATGGGGGCGCTCTTGTCGTGGGGCGTATATGTCCTGTTTAAGAGTATGGAGTACGAAACAGCCAACCCCGGCCAAGACGCGGCCGATGAAGAGAAAGCCAACAGCCCGTTGCCTTCATCGCCCGATCTTTCATTCGCCGATAGAGATACTCACGCAATGAATAACCAGTCGCCCACGCTTCCTTACGTCCAAACTCAGAGCAATCACGAAATGGCCAATGACAGGTCCAACTATGCCTAACAATCAGATTTCGAGCAGGATCGTCTTTGAAAGGCAATTCAGATAGATGCAGAATACCAGACAAGTCATACCACAGTATGTGCCGTGGCAGCCTGCGCCAGGGTAGCTCGTGCCGTTCTGTGACCAAGAATAAGTCTTCCATAAAATGTATTGTAAGCATGGGACAAGAACAGTAAGGTTCGTGTGGATAGCGAGAAACGAATCCTGTGTGTATTCTGGATCAGCCAGCAACCGCTTTGATAATGCCATCGTCTTTCACACGATCCTCTAAAGTAAAGCCAGAAAGGTGCAGTACCGCTAGACCAATGTTTGCCCAAGAAAATGGTGCCATAGATAAGTGCCATGATGGTGAGGCTCGGCCAACATTACTTTTTGACTGCATGGATCAACGTTATATTCAACGAGACATGAGACTGAGTAGAAAGACGAGACAGTCCGGCCCGCCAGTCAGACCAAAGGGACACAGCAAGAAACTCTTAAGCAGAGATCTCTGCTGAGTCCTGCGAGCCTGAGAGTAACTTGTATTATTTTGACGGATTGGTGACAGTTGTCTAGAAATCGGATGAATGTGGTCTCGAAGTGGCGGCTGTGAAGCGGCTTCTTGGTTTGCCAGACAGAAGAGCAGGCATCAGCCTTGACGCACATTGGCCAATGGAGAATAGGAGCAGTGGCCTCGTGCCAGCGCGATAAGACGTCCGATGTATTTCATTAGAGCTTCATTTCGGTGAACAAATGGGATGCTTCTTTGTGGTGGAGAAGAAGCCTTATCACCAGGCCAAGAAGGTACACCGACTCCCAACTGCAATTATCTCGCACGACACCCTGTCGCCGTTAGCTTGCACAAGGTGGTTGAGAAGACGCCGCCTTCGGGCCGACAAGACGAACTAACAACTTTGACACCGACTGGAGAGGAGTCGCCGGGTGCTTTCGTCGTGTGAGATTGCAGATGCTCGAGGTTCTGACTGACTGTGCTTTGCTCTGGAGAAAAGCATGAGTGGTCGTTGATTGGTGGGGTCATGCTTGCAAAGAATGCCAGCCACGTGTGCCCACATGAGAAGTCATTTTGGGGCTAGACGTCAGCATCCCAGCACAGCAGCACAGTAAGCACCTACTACTGTAGTACCATGTTCAATTCGACGACTTTGCATCGTGACTTTGAGGAGACTGCCATGCCGAGGATGCCTGCCTACCTGTACCTACGGGGTGATGTCTGCAATGTGGGACCTCCTGGCTGGCAGTGAGTGGCACTTGCCTCAGCTACTAGTAAAAGCAACTCAAGGGAGGTACGATTTAGCGTATCAGGTAACAAGGGAGGCAGCACCAGCAGAAAAAGGCTCATTCGACAGGGCAAGAATGCGCACAACTGGAAGTTCAGCCTTCCTTTTCCGAAGATGATGGTCGTACGTGGTAGATGCGTCCAATGCTGATCAACGCCGGAGTCGCATGCCCACACCGAATCATCCCCTCCAACAAACTCCACATGCAAGCAGACTCTCGGGCCCAGGTGGAGCGCCCTCCAAGAGTGCCGGCCCAGGTGGAATGCTATGACGGCTCAATGTCTGGTTTTCCACGTTTCGCGGTAAGCAGGTCTCACGGTTCAAACAGCTTCAACTTCTTTCTTGGCATTGACAACTCTGCGTCAGTTCTCCCACACGCCGTACCCGTGCCAGTCCCTTGTCGCAAACACTGGAGCATTCAGAGATCCTGTGGATGGACAAAACAGCTGTCAGACGCATCGACCTGGCCTGGCCACGTGCGGGGATAGGTAGCAATACCACCCCATAGGAATCACATCACAGTCATCACAGCCTGCAGACAGGGAAGAACCATCTCACCCTCGCTTCGGTCTCGGCGAACCCAGCTCGTATAGTATCAGGCCGTTTGGCCATTTCGGCTTGGGGTAACCCTGTCACCAGAGTGTCATGGCCAGTTCCGGCGAGCTGCATAACGGGCCTCCACGGTGTGTTATCTGATTGTGTCAAGGGTCCGCTTTGCGTCCTTATGGCCACACTCACTCTTCGTCGATCTATTCTCGAGCCCTGGATATTCACGTCAAGTCTCGCGTGCTGCATCGTGAATAGTGTTGAGCAGGCATCCTTGATACGCCACGGCGAGGGTGTTATGTCCTATCACCTCGTTGCAACCCTGGCGGGTCGTCCTGTTGAACGCGCGCAATTTTGACCTGGCGGGGGGTAGACGCGGCCCCCGCAGTCAAACATCCCAAGCAATCGCTCTTATGCGCCTCGAGTCATGACCTTGGAAACGCTACGCACCCACTCGGCAAACGGATGAGACCCCAAGGCCAGGACGATTTGCATAAGCCATATGTTGTATGCGAGCGCTTTCCTAGAGTGGATGGCGTACAGGCCTTTCCGACTCGCTTGTTCAATCAATCAGGCCTGATCTAGCAGGATCTTGGGTCGTGATACCATGGTGTTGCGTTCAGGTCAGTCGAAAGTCACATGTGGCCTCTGCCAGCAGAAGACATTCAAATTTCTTGGCAAGCGGACTGCATCGTCATCGCCCGCGTGTCATCTCGCGGCACCCGCGGTGCTTGGCATGATGTCGGCCTCAGTCCCTCCGCTCCGGGAGTACCCGCTTTCGGGGCCGTGTAGGCGGTGACGATGGCAGATGCGAGAGTTGGGTTCGATGGCGCTTCCAACTGTCGACCGGCGTCACTACGACCAATCTCTCAAAAGGTTGCACGGCTATAGGAAAAGGGTGATATACGCTTGATCCAAAACACCATCTTGGATCGGCACATATCGGAGGACGGGGCCCAGTTTATCGTGCGGTAGCGCTCCAATTCCGCTGGGAACTAACGCTACTGCATGAAACTTCGGTTTGATTTGAAGTGTCCTGCCAGCCTGGGTTGAAGGCTAGAACCGACAAGGTAAGCAGCAGATCAACATGCTTCTGGAAATTTTCTAAAGGTTTGTCCGTCTAGGACCGTGATCTTAATCCCCCCCTAGCGGCTTGGTACAACTTGTGTGTGGGTTCCGTCGATGACCCATATGCCCAACGTCATACAGAATTGTTTAAGCTTTGCCTGGTAGCTTAATTCCAATTGACGTCCCTCGCAGCACGACTGGCAGACCAGGATCCGACATCGATGTCTGCATGCAAGATGGCCACGGGACGCACGCAAACAAGGTTCATGAATCGGCATCTGCGAATGTCTCCAGTACTTCGCACAAGACTGATGCAATGGCCTGCTGCACAGCCTTCGTCGCGACCCCACCGAGAGCCAACCCGGGTGGTTATCGACTCGACGACGGTCATTCTCTTGGCCTAGTCCAAAGTTAAAAAATCGGCCTTGGGCTTTGGACAACTCGTTGCTCGACGCTTCCGTTGGACCTTCCAAGTGGGGCAGGGGCCGGTCTGCGGCGGGGAACTTAGCTTGCTCTTTGCTCGAATGCTTTCTTTCTTCACCCTTTTCAAAACGGCAGTCTTTGAAAGACTCTCGGGCTGGGTAGAATCATGTCGTCTTCCGTCAAGGCCACTAAGAAGAGTGCCTTTTCATGTGAGCCTTGTCGGCGGCGCAAAGTATGTCTGGCCCTTTCTTGCCGAGCCTCTCTTCCAACACTCATCCTCCGCGGTCACCCGGGTACGATACGGATTCTAACTTGACCCTGCGAGATTTAGGTCAAATGCGGCGGAGAGCAGCCCATTTGCAAGCGTTGTGCCGCGAGGAAAGATGACTGCGTTTACAGGCTGTAGGCAACTGGTGCCTTGGGCAGAGAGTTCTGGCATGGCTTTTTTCTGACTCGGGCGCGCGCAGGAACCCCACACTTTCATACACTCAAAGGCTTGAGGAACGCATCAAAGAACTAGAGGACCAGCTTGCTAACAAAGCTCCGGGCTCTCATCCTGACTCATCTCAGTCCAGTCCCCTGGGTCTCAGCCCTCATGATATCTTACCTCCCGCCAGGTCTACTCCTGACGAAAAGGCCGTTAATAGGGGTTTTCGGGGGCTCAAGATCGACGACAACGGTGCCATCACATACCATGGAGCAACCAGTTTCTTCAATCTACCCAGTGAACATGCCACGTTGAGCGGTGATCCGTCCGCCTCTACTGACTCCGATGTCCAACGTCGAGAGCGTTTGGTAAATAATGCCTGGCAGCAACGAGCTCTCGAGAATCTCTCGGAAATCCCGGTCCGTACAAACCATTTCATTGTCGCTGTTTTGGTTGCTGACAGAACAGTTAGGAACCCTATAATCACCTTCTCAAAGTTCATTGGTGCTGGATCCAACCGCTCTTCAATTTCATCTACAGACCGGCCTTCACCCGTGAGATCAGTTTTGGTGGTCTTATCCATTATCTGCAAGCTGACGTTTTGCAGGTGACATGCAGAGACTTGGTCCCTACTACTCTCACACTCTGATGAACGCAATTTTCTCACATTCGATAAGATGGGCCAAAAGCGATCCGGCCATTGAACACATGCTCAACGAGTCATTCAACGGCGGGACTGTCTTCGGTGAACACGCTCGCAGAATGCTTTTCGAAGAGCTTGGCCAAGGAACGTGCACCATCCCGACCATCCAGACCTTGCTGCTTCTTAGTGCGCAAGAGTGCAGCTTTGGTAATAGCACTCAGGCTTGGACATACAGCGGTCTTGCGTTTCGCCTCATGGATCATTTGGGCATTTGCTTGGACGGCCAGCGTTATCCTGAGTCGCTGTCGCTTAGTGACGAAGACGTGGAAATACGCCACCGCATCTTTTGGAGCTGCTATCTTTGGGATAAGATTATCAGTCTTTATCTTGGCAGGTCGCCGTCTTTAACGCATTCGAATGCCACTCCACCACAGATAATGTGTTAGTGCCGCCCAGAGAAGACGCCTATTGACAATGACACCTACTAAACCAATCCCAGTCGACGACTCCTCGGAAAACGAGATGTGGGTGCCATTTGGAACACCGCCCGTAGGTGTTTCATGGAACTACCCGCCCACTACAGCACACTCGGCCTCTTGCTTCTGGAGCATGTGTCGTCTAACCGTCATATTCAATGAGATCCTTATCCACATGTACGATCCTCTGCTCCAGAACACCGAGTTCGAGGTCCAGGCTTGCTTGAGGACGCAGGCCGTCGCTCTGCAGCGATGGTGGGATGAGCTGCCACCATACCTCAAGATCGAACCGGCAGCATTGCCTGCTTTGGCTCCGCCCTCTCACATAGTCACCATGAAGTACTAGTACCTGTCCCAGGATCGCACAGCCAAGCTAATCCTGCCACAGTTGCCTATATCACACGTTCAAAATCCTCTTGTATCGGCCGATGCTTACGCGCTGGGGCTCCTCGGGCGAAATCGACTCCGAATTACACCACCATTACCTTGTCGAATGCGTTACATCGGCCACGGCGACGTTGGCCATTTTCGACCTATTTCGTCGAACCTTCGGCATGCGTTACTGCGTTTTGTCATTGGCATATAGCGTCTATACTGCGGCCTCTGTATATCTTTTGCAGGTCCAGGCTGCATCAACCGACCAGCAAGCAATACGTCGGCTGAGCTTTTGCGTCCAGATGCTGACCCATCTCAAAACAATAAGCCCCAGTATGTGCTTGTTTTATGCTGTATAGCCTTTCCAGAAGACTAATAAAGAGAAGTCATCGGCAAGGGTCTCAGCCTGGTTCACCGGGAACTGGCTGCTCTCGGTTTCTCGCTTGAAGAGGTCCCTCAGCCAATTACTCGACCGCCAGTGCACAATACGGTTCCTGGCATGTCCAACATATCCAACACAAACCCGACGTACAGCCCGATCGGTGATATGCCACTCCCTCATGCTCCGTATGTTACTAGTGGCTTGTATGAGTCCACAATGCCACAGAACTTTGGCGCCGAGCCTATTGCTATCGATCCGAACGTTTACCAGGCCATGTCCTCGCTGGAGCCATTGAGTGTGAACGTGGCAACGATACACGAGGCCGATGTTCCACCATCCAACGGCTGAGCTCGGACGAAAAAAGAGGCGGCTTTTTCTCAAAGGGCATTAATGCACGAGAACCGTGGCCTTTGGCGACTCTTTGTCGCCAATTGCATCGTCGCATCCCGAGTATGGATGCCTCAGCGACAAAGGTTCGAGCTACATGAGATAGGGCTTTCTATTCATGCGTGGCGAACTTCTTGACGACAGCGTACAAGTCTAGGATGCTCCCACATCCAGTCGAAGACGCAAAGTCTTTGGATATTGAGCCAAAACATGTCCGGCGTCAGATTGCGGCAACATGGTATTTCGCACATCAGTCGATTGCAACAACCAACAACTTGATGATATAGGGCCAATTGAGCAGGTTTCTCAGTGGCATTTTCGAGTGGTGCTGGTAGACACATCGAAGAAGACCTCGCCTTGTCCAAGACAGAGATACACTCCGAGAGATAAAGTGTCATGATAGATAGTGACACTGGGGATGAAAGGTTATTCGAATTCGAATTAAGCCGGAACATCCCGGCATCGACGTTTTCATAATAAATTCGTACAGGCGTTATGTCGTTCGTAATTCGTCAGTCATAATGGTTGTCCGTCATCAGCCTCAGGCCTGGATTGGACGCTCCCTATGCTTCAACACTCCAAAGCTCTTCTGCATTGTTTTTGAATAGCCTTTGGATAAGGCGTTCGTCGTCGCCGCACCAATCCAGGATAGTTTCCATCCAGGGTCGAATATCTAAACCCTCGAAGCGAGTATGGGGCCAGTCGGTCCCAAAGACAAGTCGGCTTTTCCCTGCAAGACGCAACAGCTCTCGCGTTACGGGTTCGATGTCATTGTGGTTGTCGGCAACACTGGTACGGTAAGGCGCCGAGAGCTTGACAAATGTTTGTCCGGCTTGTAGAAGTCGTACCAAGGCTGAAAATCCGCGTAGCTGATAGGGGTCACGGCTTGATGCTGTATCGAAGCACGGGTGTCCGAGGTGATCAATGCAAAAGCGCACTCCTAGCCTTGGCACAATCGTCTCCAAGACGTCGACGAGTGACATGGGCACGTATACCTGCACTACCCAGCCCAAGGGCCTGACGGCATCAGCATACTGTGTCAGGATGGACCCGAGTTGGGCCGGATCCATGGTAGTGTCATTGGACTTGAGGTTTAGCCGGGCACCACGCACGCCCATGGCATGCCATTGTCGAAGCTGGGTAGCAGATGTAGTGGCCGGGTCGAAGGATACGACGCCTCGAGCTCGACGGGAACCGAGCTTGCGCAGCGCGTCCAGGAGACAGGAATTATCGTGACCATATATGGACGGCTGCACGATGACGACGTTGTCGAGATATACAGAGGACTCGAAAGAAAGGGCGTCGTAGAGGCTGTGGGCACGGGGGCGGTACACTGCGGCAGGATCGAGGGGGTACTGGTCTGGATCGACCACATGCATATGTGAGTCCCACGAGCCAGGAGGTATCCGTTTAGCAAGGCGACTTCCTCGATGCCTTTGATGATGACGGGACAGGCGCTCGGCTGTGGTAGACCTCGAAGTAACACAGGGCTCGGAAGTTCGTTGGGTGATGGCATCGGCAATATGTGAGGCCCGGTGTGGTGGCCGCCGCGCAGCTGGCATATTCGAGTCCGCAATGCTTGCAGTCGGAGCAAGTCGAAATATGCAAAGATATCGCAGGCTCGATGGCGTGGTACTGGGCCGCAGCATCGACAGTGACGGCATCGCTGGGCTGGCGGAGGCGGCCCTTCCCTCGGTCAGGTCGAGGAGCTGTCAGACGAGTTCATTGCCGCCAACCCCCCCGAAGGACCCGGAGGGCGCCTGGTTGTTTATATTCCAAGTGCCGCATGCCTGGAGCAAGTTGGTTGGCAAACTGATCCACAGTGTGGATGGCGTATCAGATGCTGGTTTTGTTCGGCCGAAGTGACAGGTAGGATCGTCCGACGTGGCTTGGACGGGCCGTTGACAAGCCCACAACATGTTGGAAAGGATCCCGAGGCGGTCGGTCACATGGAGTCGAGCCAGCAACAAGCGCATGGAAGCAGGCCGAAGTGCATGATAGATCAGGGCTCAACGTACCGCCACAGCCTGCCCTGGGAACCCGCATTCCGTATTCCGCATTCCGCACAGGCCGTGATGGTCGAGCCAAGCTTTTATCAGCGGCGATGCGCCACTCCAACGGAAGCTGACCGAAGCACCATCATGGGCTTTACAGCGCCTGAGCGGCCGTCATACGCCATCGGCCAAGTTCCGAGCACACCGGTCAAGCTGCTCCGACCCATCCACATCTCCGCCTTTTTCACCATTTTTCCTTCTCTTGCAACCTCGCTTCTCCACGGATCCTACGGCCAACGGAACCGCCCCAGGCCCCTTCTCCTACGAATAGGCAAATATCGCCCGCGTTAGTGGGGGCAGGCCTTGCTCAGACGATCCTTAAACCCGATACCCCTCGGGACTCCTGACTCATAGTTGGTGCGGTTCGGACGGTCAACAGACTCGCGCGGACGGTCCACTCGCGGTTCAATTTCCAGGCTGTGGCAACGAAGTGTCAAAAGGTGGAAAAAGGGCGGGTGGGGGAGGAGAGGAACAATCCTACGGAATACATCCGCTCCTGGCTCCAGCCATGGCCAGACCGCGGCTGTACTACATCTTCACCATCGTCGTGATTGCCTGCGGGTCCATTCCGAAAGGTACGTTGAGTCTCGTCCAGCGGTGCACGACTGCCAGCGCGCGGCGAAGATCCGAGACGGATGCCCCTCTCCCCCTGAGCATCTGATAGCTTCGTGACCCAATGACTGTCCTCGTGCTGATGGATGATTGTTTGGCGGCTATATAGGCTACGACGAGGGTGGTTTTGCCGGCGCTAAGAACCTGCTCTCTTTTGAGAGGGACTTCGGTGTTACCGAGGAGCAATGGACGGCATCTGCTGCCGCTCTGGCCTCCCGAAGGGCTAATATCTCGTCTTTCGGCGTGCTCGGGGCTGCAATAGGGGCCATTATGATCCTGGGGCTGGCCGACCGCATCGGCCGCCTCCGCTCATGGCAGATCAGCTCGGCTATATGGATGTCAGGCTTCTTGATCACAACCTTTTCGTCTGGCATAATCGGCCTCCTGCTATTCTCCCGGATCCTTAGCGGGCTGGGGGCGGGCGGGTTGACGGTAGTCGCGCCGCTGTTCCTGTCGGAAATTGCGCCGGCGCGATCCCGTGGCATGGTTGTGTCCATATACATGGTCGTCTTGCTGTCGTTCCTGATGCTTGGTACGTGGGCTCTGCCTTCGCGCGTTTGGTACAGGCGGTGAGGAGAACGTTCGTGTCGGCTCCTGCTAACTAGTTGGGCAGGCTTCTTCATCAGCTATGCAGTTAGCGAGACTATGGATCCCTCGCGGGCCCAGTACCGCATAGTGCTTGGCATGGGTGTGATCCCGGTCGGGCTGGCTTTTATTGCCACGTTCTTCCTCCAGGATACCCCACGCTGGCTTGCGAGCCAGGATCGCGGCGACGAAGCGGTAGCCGCTCTGGCGCGGCTCCGAGGAACCAACCCCGAGGACCCGCAGATCAAACAGGAGTATGTGGAGATGCAGGGCGACATCAGCGGTAAGCGGCAGATACTCGCCAAGGCGTCCACGTGGACCATCTTCAAGGAGATCGCCACGACGCCGACGTACCGGCAGCGGTTCCTGCTGGGCTTGGCGATGCAGACGGTGGCCCAGTGGAGCGGCGGGAACGGCATCACCTACTACGTCCCCGAGATCTTCCAGTACGCCGGCATCACAGGCGACGCGCAGGCGCTGGTGGCCTCGGGGGCGTACGGCGCGGTCAAGCTGATCTTCACCATGGTCTTCACGTGGGGGCTGGTCGACGTGTTCGGGCGCCGGCGGTGCTTCATCGCGGGGCTGCTGCTGCAGTGCGCGACGCACGTCTACATGGCCGTGTACATGAGCACGTGGATGGAGTCGGGCAACGAGCCGGCGTCGGACGCGGCCATCGCGTCCGTCTTCGTCTACGCCGTGGGCTGGTCCATCGGGCTGTGCACGGTGCAGTACCTGTACGGCACCGAGATCTACCCGACGCGCATCCGCAGCGTGTGCTACGCGACCAACATGGCGGCGCACTGGTTCTTCCAGTTCGCCGTCGTGCGCACCACGCCCAACATGTTCCAGAGCCTCGACGTCTGGGGCGCCTACGTCTTCTGGGCCTGCGTCTGCGCCGCCGGCCTCGTCCTGCTGGGCCTGTGGGCCCCCGAGACAAAGGGCGTGCCCATGGAGCGCATGGCCGAGCTGTTCGCCGGGCCCTGGTACATGGGCTGGAAGGCTAGGATTCTTCACGACGGCAGGGATGGCTCCTTCGAGAAGATTGAGACTGTGGACGGGGTTGGCCTGCACAAGACGGGGAAAAGCCTTGAGTGGCAGCGGAGCCCCGTTGCATAAATTATGTATATACATATTCTCTCATTGTTTTCATGTCCACATGTTGAATCTGACGTATGTCAGATGATTTGGAACGCAATGCACGTATCAGACCGATCACCAACAGGGGACGGTGAAGAGAGCTGAACCCTGTGACGGGGCAAACGACCCTGGTGTGGCTGAACCAGCAACTCATCGTGATTCTACATCATTGCACTGCCACCCAGCAGCCTCCAGTTTCAGCATCCAACATACCCAGAGCATGCCCTCGGGGAGGGGGAAAAAAAAAAAGGCAATATCGTCCCACGGCGCCTCGGGTAGTTGCGACAAGTGCCAACAGTCCGTAGCCGTGCGAGTCCTTTCCTCGCCGACACGAACAAGCTCGATGCTCCAGGGTAACCCAGGACCCCCCCCCCGGCATCGGCCCCGCGTCAGCCATTTGGAATCCCGAGGTGCGGCCCCACCCGAGCAGTGACACAGCCCTGTTGAATCATCACGTCAACGACACGCGGGAGCTGCATGTAACCAATCGCCTCTTGTCAGCCCGAGACCAAACAGCAACGCAACCACTCAATTCAACCACCTGCACACATATAACCAGCTCTCCCCGACTCTCCCGCCGTCCAAGTAACTTCCTGACTCCCCTCACAACCGCCGCAATTCCATCCTCAAAACACCATCGACCCCACCATCCCCCGCCTCGCCATCGCCCTGCCGGCCCTCCTCGTCGCCATCCTCCTGCTCCTCCACGCCGCGCCGCAGGCCATGTCGCTGCCGCCCTTCCTCGCCCGCCTCGTCCGACCCTTCACGCACTCCGCGCGCCTCTCCATGGCGCCCGACTCATCCGCCGCCATCCCCGACACGGCGCAGCGCTGCACCGTCGCCGCGGGCTGCTTCTGGGGCACCGAGCACCTGTACCGCAAGCACTTTGGCGGCAAGGGTCTTCTGGACTGTAAGGTCGGCTACATCGGCGGCGACCTGGAGAATCCGTCGTACCGCGCCGTCTGCGGTGGTAGAACTGGTCGTGCGTTACATCCCACCCCCGATCCCCCGTTTTGTAACTCCTTTCGGCAACCTGCTAACAAGTGAACCGTGGTGAAGACGCCGAAGCCGCGCAAATAATCTTCGACCCGGCGCAGGTCTCGTACCGCCAACTCATCGAGTTCCTCTACCGTATGCACGACCCCACGACGCTCAACCGCCAGGGCCCGGACACGGGGCCGCAGTACCGCTCCGCCATCTACTTCCACAACGAAGAGCAGGAGAAGGAGGCCCGCGAGGTGACGCGCCTGGCCAACGAGAAGTGGTGGAAGGGCGGCATCGTGACCGAGATTGCCCCCGCGGGCAAGTGGTGGTCGGCCGAGGAGTATCACCAGCTGTACCTGGACAACAATCCGTCGGGGTATGAGTGTCCCAGTCATTACTTGAGAACCTTCCCTCCTCTGGAGTGATGCGTCACCGCATAGAGATCGCGAGCAGGGTTGGCAAGTTCTTTGGAATTTAGAATAGTGTGGCAGGCCTCAGAGTCAATATTTTAGCAAACATTTTATCGTAAAATCATCAACTTGACACAATCCAACCACAGGTGGCTGCACGGCCTCTCACGTATTTCGGCTGCCTTGTCGAGCTATCGTTTCATCTTCGAAATTTCATCTTTATTTTTATTTTTTTTATTTTTCTTTCTGATGATTGAGCTATTCCGTACCATTGAGAGGAGTAAAACGACCTCCACGGAGCAATTTCAATAATTATACACATGGTATCTAGTTGTCCTTCCATCCCCCTCGCTCGCTTACTTCCTCTGGTTTCCATTCCTCATCGATAGGATCTGCACCATACGAATGAAAATGTTTAAGAAGTCCAGCTCGAGCGAGATGCTCTCGTTGACCGGGTCACGCTTGTAGTACCCAGCCTGGGCCAGGCGAGCGTGGTGCAGAATCGACTGCACGTGGAACAGGGTGAAGCCGCTAAACACAGCCAGGCCACCGTACAGCCAGATGTTCTCGGTGAAGGCCAGGGTTCGGACAGCGGTGGCAGGGATCAGGAGAGGGGCGAAGCCGGAGGCGGCCACGACGGCGGCACCGGCCAGGAGAGGGCCTCCGATGTACAAGTACTTCTCCTGCTTGGCGGTGGCGCCGACGACGGCCAGACTGCCCATGACGGCGATGGTGTAGAGGCCGGCGCGGGCGAGGAGGGGACCGGGAACGAAGGCAAGCAGAGGGGCGACAAAGGCGGCCTGGGTGGCGTTGAAGGCGGTCCACATGAGGTACTTGGGCACGTAGCTGCAGCAAATGTTAGCATTTCTTCCGTCTCATTCTGTCTGCCGGGGTCATGACGTACTTGTCAGGGCTGATGGAGCGAGTTCCGACCATGGTAGCAAAGCTCAGAGCAAGGCCGCCGAGGCCCACGAGCCACGGGTTGGTGACCATTAGGCGATACACGAAGCCCGTCTGGACCATCTGCCGCGCCGTCAAGCCGATGATGCCGACACCCAGCCCGGTGTGCAGGAACGTGTCGTTGAGGTACTCGCGCTCGAAGCGCGGCATGCCACCGTCCTCCCTCGTCTCGCGGTTGAACACCGTGTTGATGGCCACGAGGGTACCGCCGAAGATGGCGCCGCCCACGAGCAGCCGCCGCGTCGTGTTGCCTGAGGCCTGCTGCTGCGCCGCCTGGTCGTACGCCGGGGGCGTGTAGGCGCGGCGGAAGCTGGCGCGGGCGAGGGCGCTGCGAGCTGCGGCGGCGGGAGCCGTGGACGCGCGGGGCGTGAAGAAGCCCACGCTGGGCTTGGTGGGCTGCTGGTGGAAGCTTCGGATGGGCGCTCGCATCGCCGCCTTGGACATCTCGGGCAGGCGCTGCGCCAGCCGCGCGGGCCCCTGGCGGAGGGTAAATGTGAGCGACATGATTGTCGTGGAAGATCGATTTGCGGGTGCGTATGCGTATGCGTATGCGTTATGCGTATGCGTATGGGCGTGCGTTGTGTTTTGATGATGATGAGAACAAAAGAAACCGGAGGGTGACGAGGAGTAATTATTGCCTGGCGCCCTTCATGACGTTGGGATGGCGCAGAGCTGCGGAAGAACAGCTTACCTAAAATCCGCATCACGTGTTGGAAGGTGGTGGAATTTTCCCGACCATCCTCTGCACCAAGTCCGGACTTAGCCTCGCCTAAACCCCTTAACACCTCGTAGCACGTAGCGCATGGTCCTTGGTATGCCTGATAACTCCCTGAATGAATAACGCTCTGGTTACTTTCATTGCCATGTATTTGGATAATGAGGGTATCACATCAATCTCCGTCAGCTCTAATGCTTACACAGCCTTCTTTTGCCCCGTGCTAATCGTCCATCCAACCCCGTAGCACGCATATTCATACCGCGCTCTTATAAGTCAAAAATCCCACTGCCATGATCCTGCGAAGCTCCATGATTACTCGCACTTACATATCGATATCTTTTAAATCACCTGAGCCCTTGAAACGCCTTTTCGGTTATAAATCGCACCGGCCTCCGTAGTTTCCCTTTGCCCATCGTCCCGCCAGTCGATCGTGGTAAATAACTCGGTGTCGTCAACATGGACACGCTCATGGTTCTGGGTAGTGGCAAGTCGTCCTTGCTCTCCTCATCAAGCTTGGAGGCCCAGGGACTGTCGGACCCGGTTGGTCCGCCCGATCGGTCATCATAGCCCCATTTCGCAACACCCCCAGCGCGGAGCCAACCCTCCAGGTTGCGGCACTGGCTAACATCAAGCCACTTGAGCCTGCCACAGCCCGCAAGGATACTCTCCACGCCCTTCCCGGTCACGCGGACGCATCCCCGGACGCTGAGCCCTTCAAGCTCGTTCAGGTGCAGAGCGACACTCTCCAGACTGCCGTCACTAACGGCGCTTCCGCAGAATGCCAGTCTCAGCTCCCGAAGCCGGGGTAGACCCAGGGCTACAACCTCCGTTGCCGTATCCGAAAGGGCGCAGCAGAATGACAGGTCTAAATGGGTCAACTTCTTCGCAGCATTGACCAGCGCCACGACCGCATTGTCTGACAGATAGGTGCAGTCTGCCAGACACAAATACGTCAACTTCTCGAATCGGAATTGCGCCCATGACTGAAACCCTGCGTCTGTTATTGAGGTGCAGCGCGTCAGGGATAACGAACGCAAACGACTCGACGCATGAGCGGCTATGTGTGCCATTGAGCGGTCCGTTATGTGCTTGCAATAGGAAAGATTCAATGTGTTCAGCTTCGGGCACCCAATCACGGTACCTGGTGCCGGCATGTTTGATGGCCTTTGCTGCTGATGTTGTTGATGGTGGCTCGACGCCTTGCTCCTCGTTTTATGGGCCGAGCTCGAGATGATGACCTTGTTGTTGGATGGCAGGGTCTCAGGGACGACCCAGCCCACCACGCGCCCAAGAAGATTATCGCCAACTTTTCGGCAGTTGCTCCAATCTACCTCTTCCAGGCTCTTTGCGTTCTCGCTCATCTCAAGAATTTGGTTGGCCGAAACATCCCATACCGACCGCATACACCAGCTCTTCACATTCCGTCCACACTGCCGCCAAAGCGTCGAGAAACCTTCATCTGTGACATGGAAGCAGTTGTTGAGATTGACCCTCAGCGCACGTGTACCAATAAAGGGCGCCAGGACCTGCGTGATAACCTGATCGGTGACGGTTCGGTTGTAGCTCGAAAGATCAACATCGTGGCATAGCTCAGGCGATACAGTAACCAACTTCCGCCAGTGGGTGCTCACTCGACGCTGAAGCAGCAGCTGCCCGACATCCAAGTATCGGAAGATTTTGACCAGAATTTCGTCCGAAAGCCTCACCTTCAACGGTGGGTGTGGTCGATGGGGGAGGATCTTTGCTCGCTTGGTGCGTACTTCCGGTTCGGCTGCTGGCCGTTGGGTGAAAGGAACCTCGAACTTGATTGGCGTTACATCCACCAAATGGGAGCGGATTCCATTGACCTTTGCAGCAGGGGTCTCCGTCATCGGGGTTGGAGGAGCCAGAGAGTGCCGCCTTCTGTTCCTCAAGTTCTCCATATCCACGCTTAGGAACGGATCGGGATCGGTCGGCTCCATGATCTCGGAATCGTCCTTACTGGGAGAGGCCGGCTTGGAGGGCGTCGTAAATGTGACATGAGGGAGGGCGGTCGGGGTACGAACGGGTGTGGTCGGCGTTGGCGGATCTGACTTGGCCTTCAGCCGCATATCCGCATCGTGCATCTCAACATCGTCTGCGGGGTGGTGATATCTCTTTCGAGCAGTCTCCTCGACTTGGGATTTGATGTCGGCGGGACAGCGTCGCCAGAGCTCATCCAACGCATTGCCCGGGATCATCAAGCACTCAACCGTCGTGATTGACCTCACCGTAGCAGTTCGGCCCGGCGACAAGCCCAAGCTGGCCACTTCGCCAAAGTACTGACCCTGGCGTAGTCGAGGTCGTCGCGCTATCAACCTGGGAACGTCCGGGGCTGGCTGCGCAGGTTTCGCCTCATCATGGATGACCTCTGCCTCACCGCGCACGATGAAGAAGATCTCATTCCCCGTGCTCCCTTGCTGAACGATGTCACTAAAGGGGGGGTAGGTTTTCGGCTGGGCACTGAGGCCTAGGAAATGCAGGATGTCGGGCGGCATTGTAGAAAAGAGTGGAAGTTCTTTTAGCGTCTGTCGAATGTTGACGAACCCGCTGCCTATAGCGCTGCCGGCAGATGGATCTTCGATGATGCCGGGACTCGGGGACTTGCGCTTCTTGGTGTTGACGACGGCGCCATCCTTGATAACGCCGCTTTCTCCTGTAGCAACCTGTCCAGGGGCGGCTTCTCGGGCGTTGATGTCGCCGTTGACGGATTTGAGCGTGACATTACCCTCCTGCCTCTTCTTCTTGAGCAACGTCAGGCGCTCCTGTGCTTCTTGCATGATGGCCTTCTCCATCTCCGGAAACATGGGCATCACCCTGTGCAGGTCCTCCTTCCTCAAGACGAGCAGCAGACACTTGGTTCGGGCCACGATGGTTGCGGTTCGCGGCATCTTCATGAGAACGCCAATCTCACCGAAAAATGCCCCTGGCTTCAATTCAGCATAGACCGCCTCGCCATCCCGGGACGTGACGGCCACGACACCGCGCACAAGCCAGTACATTGCCTTTGCGTCATCGCCTTCTCTAATTATATGATCATTTGCGCCATGAATCTGAGGCTTGAGATGGTTGCCAATGGCAACTAGAAACTCCTC
Organism: Stachybotrys chartarum; assembly: GCA_001021365.1. Classification (NCBI taxonomy): domain Eukaryota; kingdom Fungi; phylum Ascomycota; class Sordariomycetes; order Hypocreales; family Stachybotryaceae; genus Stachybotrys; species Stachybotrys chartarum. Next base: position 1,071,631 of record LDEE01000005.1, read on the forward strand.
GGGGGCCGAAAGAAAAAGAGGGAAAGACCTTATGCGGTCCACCAGATCTAACGGCATGTCTCTTATCGTAGAAGCTGTAAGAGGGGAAGGTCTCATGGGCCGAGTTGGATTCGTCTCAACATTGAACGACCGGATTAAAGAGACCGAGTCGGTGGGGGTGACGCTGGAATAGGCCTGCTGATGATGTGCCAGGGCTCGAAAAGGCGAGGAAGGGCTCGGCGACCGGCCCCTTCTCATTGTCGTCGGCATGGTGTTGGTGGCGGGGATGGTTGGCTAAATAATCCAACAGTGAGGGGTGGAGGTGCGTGCCACCGCCTGTGCAGGCCGTGGAACAACGGCTTGAATGCTGTGCTCCTTCGCCGGCAACGTGCTTCTCGCATGTAGTGTTAGATGAAGCGCAAGGCGGCGTGATGTCGTTTGACTAGGCTCGGCAACTGCTTCGCTCGGTTATTCCGCATTCAAGAGCTGGCTCCTGCTTCCGCTGGGGCCGCGAATGCGAACGCCAGTAGGCGCAAAGGATCGGATATCGAAACGGTAGATAGCTTGCGTCTGCCAGCTCGCAACGATGGATGTCGGATCGGTCTGCGGTTGATGTGCGCGATGCTGAATGTGATGTGTCGTTGTCGGCTAAGCGCCCGGCAAGGACGAGCCAAGGCTGGTCGCAGCCGGCCACAATAATCTGCGACAAGACGAGAGGATATGGTACAACCCGGGTGGCAGATTGCTGTATCCCTTGTGCCTCGTATCTCGACGATGTTCCCTTGGTCGGCGTATCGGGGTCGCGTGCTAGGCCGTCAGACTTGTCAGCATTAGCTGCGGTAGAAGGAGGCGGACACAGCAAAGAGTTGCAGCATGAAGCACCTTGCTTAGCAGCGCAGGCCGCGGCTCGGGAACGGACGATGGACGGAATCGCACTCACGCTACGTGAGCCTTGCGGCTTGTTTACGGGAATTGCCAAAAGGACCCGCGATGGGGGGAAAAGCAAGAAGTTGTATCGGAGGCGAACCGTAATGCTGCAGTTCCGTTATTATGGACGTGGGGTAGCTCTAGACTTTGTCAGGATGCCCTGTCGTGGAAGCTAAGGGCCCCTGATGCGGACGGGGCCAAGCGCAGCCCAGTAAAGTAGGTTAAGGCCTGTCTGGGCAACTAACATCACATGAGTCAATCAAGCTACAGCATGGGACGGCGGCGGCGCTTGGGAAGACGTCAATTTGGGGCATGGACGTCAGCTCGCAAAACGATGACGGCTCTGGGCTGATCACCTGCATATTGGGCCATGAGCATGGGCATGGGCAAGGTCGGAGCAGAGGGGAACCAGAGGAGGAGGAGGAGGAGGAGGAGGAGGATGCGGCGTAGGTAAGTACCTTGGGTAGGGCTCCGGGTCTCGGTGCACACAGCAGGAGTACCACCTTGCTCGATGGAACCTGGACGTTACGGGTACGGGACGTTTCACGGGCCGAAAAGGGATCACTCTTGGCTACCTTGCCTGCCATCCTGTGATTTGCAGGAGGGTTGCGGGACAGCAGCAGATGCTAGGAGGATGGTCTGCAATGTACGGACTGCCGGTAGACAAAGCAAGACATCCATCCATGGTAAATTGATAGCAGTCAAGGGACCCGGTGTGAAGAAACGGGCAGGGCTCTGTCTTGTATCCATGTCTCAGAAACCTTTGGGCCGTCTGCATCAGTACAGTGGAAGTACGTTATGTAGCTCGCTGCATCCTCTATCCCCATCGCGGGCAGCGGCACCCTAAGGTAGTCGGTAGGTACCTAAGGCAGGTAAGCATCGAAGCATGGACCACATAGCGGTCGCGGAGCCACGGGCGGCAGCCAGGTACCCAGCCGGGTCTGTGATGGTGCTCTGGACCGGGGGAACAATCTCTTGCTTCCATAAGGCGGGTGGAATGCGATTCGAACAATTCCATTGGGTTGGGTTGATTGTGTCCGGTTGGACTACCCACGAGGGATGGCTGGCCTCGAGCTGGAGGGGGGGCACATGGAACACATCAGCCTTATTAATAGCACCCTGCCTACACGAGGTAGGGAGCAGGCAAGGGGGGTATGGAGACGACCCTGGAGATGCGTCCCCCTTGACGCCTCCTTTCTTGGACCCTTTGGAAGCCGCCTGGAAGCCTGCCTATTTTGGTGGTCGTGGACAGCCCGCGTTGTGTAGCGCTGCACCAAAGCTGCCTCGACCAAGTCCTGACGACGGGACAATGGAAACCAGTGCACTCATCCGCGTGAACCTGTGGCTCAAGACTCTGCCCTAATGTCCCGCCGGCCAACTGTCCAACGAGCAACACTCGTCATACCTACCGCAGCCCGCCGTGCGTGCACGGAGCAACCACCCACCCACAGGTAAGAGCTCCCAACAACGGAGCCACCACAGACAGCCCCGTAGTCGCTCACCGTTAAAATCAATTGAACCGACACTACGGTGCCCCTTAAGGCACTCTTACCGTTAACGGCCATCGGCTACTAACTATGCCCTAGTCCGTGCTGCCTCTGACCGGTCGAGGTGAAGCGGATTCCCTTGAGCTGGCTCCTCGTCCGATTGGACCCAGCTGCACAACCTTTCGACCACCCCATGACGGCGCCGGTCCGCCGCCGGGCGCCAGGGAGGGCCCTTCGGGCACGCCGATTCACACCCTCCATCTCGGTAGCGTCAACGGGGACTTGTCGCGTCTGGTTCGCGGGTGGCCCTGCCATGGGATTTCTCCAAGGCTGAAACGCAAATGGCCCAGGGCTGGCATGGCATGTGCGTGCGTCATGATCATGATGCAAGGGCGGGTGCACGAGCCCTCTTGCCCGTGGCCTCGACACGTGAATGGGTCCAGAGTCTGCCGGGCCGGAAATCTCAAACGGAGGCCATCCGGAAGCCACGCCGCGGTTCCGTCAAGATGCATGCATGTTTCATCCCGAAGAAACCTCATCTCACGTTGTTGTGGGATTTGCCGCATTTCCCATATGCAGCTGTTTCACAAAAAGATGCGATTCTTGCGCAGGCACATCATCTCATGGTTCCTTTTGCGGCCGTGATTATTGCATTCAACGCAAAGCCCCTATCTATTTTCATGATTTTCCCAAAGTGCCCTTTCATCTAAAAGCTCGGGCCAGGACATTTTAGCCCAAGATTTTGCTACTTCAGCAAGCATATTCAGAATGTAATGCAGACCACCACCCAAACGCCATCCCAGACAACCATTCTCCATCTACGTTCTCAAAAACGTCTTGAACAGCGGCGATTCCGTGCAGTCTTCATGCGGGTAGCCAAGCTCCTTCAGGAACCGCTCCAGCGCGGGCAGCTCCTCGTCAGGACACATGATGCCGGCAAGCACCTTGGCCACATCGCCTCCGTAGTTACGATACTGGAAGAGGCTGATGTTGAAGTTGGGCGGCCGCAGGGTGGTGAGGAAGCGTTCCAGTGCGCCCGGCCGCTCGGGAAAGGTAAACATGTAGACCCGTTCGTTGGGCACGCCGGAGCGGCCACCGACGAGATAGCGGATGTGGCTCTTGGCGAGTTCATCGTTGGAGAGGTCGCTGACGGCCATGCCTCCGGCGCGGATGCGCTCCAGCAGCGTGGAGAGCTCCTGGGTTCTCTGTGACGCGGGCGCCGTCAGGGACAGGCCGATGAGGACATTGGCGGTTTCCGAGGTGGCGTATCGGTACGAGAACTCGGTGACTGCGTGCGGCATGATGATGCCGATGAGCTTGGCGAATGAACCGGGCTGCTCCGGGATGCTCGCAGAAAGCAGAGCCTCCTTGCCCTCACCCAGCGTCGCGCGCTCCGCGACAAACCTCAGCCGGTCAAAGTTCATGTTGGCCCCCGACGTCACGGCAATAAGGCTGCGCTTGGTGTCCTCGGATGGGTTCAGGGCCGCATACTTCTTGAGGCCCGCAATGGGCAACGCGCCAGCTGGTTCCAGGCCACTTCGCGTATCGTCGTACATGTCCTTGATAGCGGCGCAGATTTCGTCGGTAGACACCTCGATGACTTCGTCGATGACCTCGCGCGCGATGCGGAACGTCTCCTCGCCCACTGTCTTTACAGCTGTGCCGTCGGCAAACAGGCCGACCTCTTTGAGGACGACGCGGCGCCCCAGCTTTATTGACTGTGCCATGGCATTTGCGTCGTGGGCCTCGACTCCGATGATCTTTACGTGAGGCGCCATTCTTTTGACGTAGAGGCCAATGCCAGCAATGAGACCTCCACCGCCAACGCCACAGAATATGGCCTCGACCTTGGCCATGTTGACTTGCCCAAATAGCTCATTGCCGATGGTACCCTGCCCTGCAATGACGTAGGGGTCGTCAAAGGGCGGGATGTTGATGAGGCCGTCCTGCTTTGCACGCCGGGCGCATTCCTCCTTGGCGGCATCGAAATCCTGGCCATGGAGAACGACATGGCCGCCCATCCGTGAGACGTTGATGTGCTTGATGCTGGGCGTGCCCTCCGGCATGATGATGGTGGCGGGGATCTTCAGCTTCCGCGCCGAGTAGGCCACACCCTGTGCGTGGTTGCCGGCGGAGCAGCAGACAACACCCTTCCAGCTCTGAGCCGGGTCCAGGTGCGCCATCTTGTTGTAAGCACCCCGCAGCTTGAAGCTGAAGACGGGCTGCTCGTCCTCACGCTTGAAGAGGACGTTGCATTCGAGCCGGTTGCTGAGGTTGACAGCGTGGGTCAGAGGTGTGACCACGCAAGCTTCGTAGATTCGCGACGTTGCGCTGGCAATGAGCCGCAGGTACTGCACCCAACCACATCAATATAGAACTCGGAGGGACGAAAGACAGGGCTACTCACATCTGGGGAGCCATCCGGCATGAGGAAGTCTTTCGGCAGGGCATACTTTTGGCGCTGGTGCTTCTCGTCCGTGGCCGGTGGTGAAGGGTTGGCGCTGTACTCGGTCAGGGACATGCTGGTGCTGCCCGTGGGCGTGTGCGGCCGGTCATGGCCATTGGCGCCGACGCCGTTGGCCGCGCCGTTCGTCGACACCTCTAGCAAGGGCGATTCCTTGAGCGACGGCATGTCTTGACGCAATTGGAACGGCGGTGGTGTTTGTTGTGAGAAAATCGAGTCACCTCCGCGGGATCGGCCCCGAAATTTCGAGGTCGGCAGGTAGGTGTTCAATTGATACGACATCCACATCGGGTACTAAGCTGATAAGGAATAGCCTTGACCAGGAGTCTTCTCGGTAGGAAAATGCGGATTTCCCGGACCAAGTCTTTACGATTCTACTTGTGCTATTGACGACTTAAATACAACGTCCGATTTATTCTGTACATATTGCATTTTCCCGCCCGTGTGCTCTTGATACATCGTGTCTATCGTCCATTGGAACCATATGCAGGGTGCTGAGCCGTTGAGGGCGGCCATGGTGGGGTTGACCGGGGGGGTTTGGTGGGGTCCATTTCGATATCGGAGCTGCTTCATCATCCTGTCACCGCCTCAACTACCAGGTATCATAGGTACGGACTGAAGAGACACGTCGGCACGGTTCATTGTGGTTTTTTGTACACAAGCACACCGATTAAAAAGACCTGTCATAATTGATATGACCCGATTACGCCAAATCTCATGTTTGATATACAGGCCTTTGCGATTTCATACGTCGAATTGCGTTAAAATCAACTGCTGCCTCTGGGTGGCAGAAAATGTTCAGAGCTACCTTAAGTATCATCATGGCCCGTTGAATGAACTTTTCAAGCTGGAATCTCGTCCCTCGCCGAATATGTGGCTCTGGAGCTCCGCATATTTCATTTGTTCCGATGTTGGTGCCCTACTCTATTCTGTTTCGCCCAGGTCCCACGTCCATTCTATGCTAGGCGCAGGTTTTCTTCAAATACCATGAAGCTTCTTCGTGTGCCGCAACCATCGTCCTTATGTATGCAGGCACTATTTTGGTCGAAATGGCTCCGTCCTGAGTGCGTGTGTCCTGGACAGGTGCAACGGAGTGCCGGGCGGTCGCAAGGAACGAACCGCTATAGACACTAGGCTACCTAGGAAATCCGTAGACGCGTGCAGGGATAAGACACTCCTGACAGGTAGCCCGACCAGCATGTCGGAGTGATTTAAGCGCATAGCTCTGCGATGTCCATCCAAGGCCTCGTTGAGCTCTTAACGTCGAGGCATCTCTCACTAGCACCCTAGAATAATCTTGGACTTTGTACAATCCAGCCGCAGTACGTCGATTCAGGGTGTCCGATATGACTGTGACAGTTCCCAGTAAGCTCTGAGCACTGATAGGCCACCAATTTGCGTCTCCACAGTGCGTCCCCGACCTCTATCATTCGGGTTGCCACTGACACCGGGGTCCATGGATCTTTGCTGCGCCGTGTGGGGTTTTGTTCGCGCGATGCTCATGACTTGCTGGCCAGATCTTGAAGAACTAAGCAACACATTGTCCGTCATTTTCCAGCCTCCTGTGCTGGGCGTCCACTGATCCTCTAGACTCCATGTTTCATCGAATGGTGTCCCTTTGTTGCGGTAATCAGTGGTGTTGGCCGCCGTGTAGTCGATGCCATCGTCCCCTGGCGCTACGAGCGTACTGTTGAAGACGCCGGCACCCCACCACATGCCAAAGTGGCCGTCGGCATCGCGGGTCTGGAGCGCAGCCAACGCGTTATGCCTCGCCCAGCCCGTGTAAGAACGGCACGCGGCGGCATGGGCGTCCTCTACCCGACTAAAGGCTGTTGCGTTCACGCTGGGGCCTTCTTGAGCAAAGGCTTCGAGTGGAGCACAAAATGCTGTGAAATGATGGAAGAAAATGGACTTGAACGTCTGTCCGTCTTGAGAACAAGTACCACTTGCGTCGCATCGTTCTTCCAAGATGCCTCCACGGCCTAGACCCCGCCAGGGTGGCAATGACTCTGACAAAGGGCTGCTGTGCTCGATATTTGGGGCATTGTCGACAAGACTCCAACCGGTAGCTTTGATGACCGATTGAATCAACGTGTGCCCTTCCTCCAAGTACGAAGGGATACCACTAACGGCCCACAGCCCACGTTGACCGGTCAAAATCACACCTTGATTGTACGTGTAAACCATTTCGTTTCGCACGTCGCACTCTGTGTTCCCAGGCTTGGACCTGTCGATATGAAAGCCGTCTGCATACAAACCTTGCTTGTTCATCATGTTTATTCCTCTCAGCCACTTGTAGCCTTCGATGGCTGAGGCAAGGTGTAAGGGATTTCTCGGTGGAAATGTGGCATCCATCAACCATGGTGCCGTGAAGTTGTCGCCCGGAAAGTACTGGTACATGGAAATTGAGGCTGAAATCCAGAGTTCGTTTGTGATAGCATTCTTGTAGGGCAGCAGCCGTCGATTCCAAAGCATACCTCCGTGACACAGTCTGGTTTCCCAACCGTCGGAGCCCAGCTCCCAGAAAATGCGCGATCGGTGAGCAAACGAATGAGTCCAGGTTTGGCCGTGCCACATTGCTGATTTCAAGGCATCCCTCAGCTCGTGAGAGTTGATTCTTTCGTTCTGGGAGTTTGCGGGATACTGGCGGCTGGCGTGATTATCCACGAACTGAATCGTCTCTAGCCAGCCAAGAACCACCCACAACATATCATCGTATGCCTAGCGAAATGTCAGCTAATGAACGTTTGCCTTTGGCATTGCGACGTCAGTTTTACCTGTCCTCGCATGGCCAGGACGTCCTGCCCGAAAAATGAGTTGACGATCTGCGCGAAGAAGGAAGAAACAAGGTTCTCTTTTGCTTTCCATCCAGCGGCATCATTCAACTCCACGAACTCGAGGGATTTCGATAAAGTATTGAGCATCCCCGAAATGACTGTTCCAATGACCGCGCCGGTCCAATCGATGGATGTTGGCCACGCGCCGAAATCGCCGTCGAAAAAATCCTCCTGAAGGACAACAAGGGCCCCGTAAGCACTGTCAAGAATGGTTGTGTTCGCAAGTAAGTCGTTGGCAATATATTCATCTGCATGAGGTAAGTCTCCTAAGAAGGTAGAGGGGACCGGCCGGCAAGGCCCAGGCAAGTGATTGTCTATCACGGCACAGTAGTGCTGTGATGGCTGGGAAGCTTGAGCTGCCCACGCCAATTGCACCAGAGCAGAGCCATATAGGCCGGCTGAGAATTGCAATAACGCCATTGGTAGTATCACTCAATATTGATAACAAACAAGGTGAGAGAAGATGAAGGGTGTATATGGATAACGAGATGAAATCGATGCAACGAGGAGAAGCAGGAATTACTGCCGAAGGAAAAGTTGTAAGGGGAACGAGCCGCTCATCTCAGCCCTCAATCGCAAATTGAATTCTGGCCTCAGAACATGATTGGTGAGTGAAGAGAACAGAAAAGAACGCTGCGTCATTGCAGTTCAAGAACATAATTCCCAAAGAAGTTATGAGGGGCAGGAAGCTGCGATGAAAGCATGATTCAAGCTGCAGGGATTCGACCCCCTGCCCCACTGAGCAGTTCTGGTGAAGGACCAACAATGCCTGGTGGAGTCGTTGAGTACACTGGCTGTAAGTGAGGGCAGCAATGTGTGTGTGTGTTTGCAATTTACATTGTGACCGCAGAATCGTTGGTGGGATGCATGAAACTGACAGAGTTAATGATTTTATATATCCTGCCTGCCTTCAAGGCTGCCAATCTAATCTACCTATCTCTCTGATTTCGCCAGCATTTACGGGCGATCATTTACTGGCGAAAAAGTGGTGGAAGGTGCAGGGTAAATAAGCGGACGAGACGATAGCGGGGTTCCGCGAGGCACAGCTTGAAGATATGCGCCATACCCAGTTCTGGTTAGATCCAGATTTAGGCCGTTCGACCCTGGTTTGTTTACTTTTGCACCAAAACAGACCCCCGGCTCACCCTTGCTTCAACCACGCTTGTGGCTCTTTCAACCTGCCATATTTCATTCATAGGCTCTTCCAAGAACCTTAGTGTAGTGATTTCCTTGACATTGACTTTCATGATACCATTTCTCTCGACGCGTTTTCCTCTTGCGAACTCGTTGTTGAGTTGCCGACCGCAGCTCCGCGCCGCCGTCACGTTGCATTCACAACCAGCACTCCTACCACGCCGACTCCCCGGCTCCTTGATCGCGTTTGACGCGTGCTAGAGCGATGGAGCCCGACGCTGCTCAGAGATATCGTTCTCGAGTTCTTAGGGAAATGACCGCCAATCGCGAGAACCCCTTCAATTCACCACCGTCTTCCACAGGCTCTCACGGCAGCGAGACCCTCTCCTCCATCTTCTCAGACCCCGATGGCGAGTCCACCCGTCGACTGAACGAGGACATTGCCCGAGTCACGGCACCTAGGTCCTTTCCCATCAACTACGAAGCTGCCCACCGCAAGTGGCCCGACTACTTTGGCATGCCCAAGAACCGCAACCAGCCCATCTTTGCCGACAACAACACCGACACGAGACCCTTGAGCGCCGGATCCAAAGAAAACAAACCACCGGCAATATCCGTCAAGTTCACCGACGATTCTACCCAGGACACCTGGATGGGATCCAACAGGACGCGTGCGGAAATGCAGGCTCGCGCAGATACTGATTCCGACCTCTCCTCCATTCTCTCCAAATCACCTGCTCGAGCACTTTCCTCTGGCAAGTTGGGCAAGAATATGCGCCAGCCAAGCCCACTTGCCAAAGTTCACACCCAAGCGCCATCCGTCCCGCTCGCCCAGTCTGAACGCCGGCCTTCCATCTCCGATGCGCTGGATCGACTTCGCAGAGCATCTCTCAGCCCAAAGGGAGCCCAGCAGGAGCCGCGCTCAGAGGAGCATCACTCCCCACTACTGTCTTCGGCTAAGTCTAGCCTAACGGCTGTACCTCCTTCACCCACCTACACGACCAGCCCCGGTCAGGACGCATCTCACATCCGATCATTCTTCATGCCGGATGTGTCGCACCTGGGCGATTTTGTGACTGGGACCCTGCGATTTAGCGGCTCCCTGAGGAATGGCGTGCCCGTCTTTGTCAAACATGGCAAGGTTCACGATCAGAAAGAGAGGCCCTCCGCGGTGACTCACGCCGAGGTTGACGGCGTCGAAGTTCCCGAGAACGAGGAAAAGATCTTTGTCTCTATGGATATGATTCGCGAGGAGATTATTTCCCTACAACAGCACTATGATAAGGTCCAGGAATATGCAGTAGGTCTTCAGCAGCAGGTGGAGCGGCTTGAAAAGCAGAAAAGGTCGCAGCAATCGAGCGATGGGCCCAACGTGTCTTCTAAACCAAATGCAGAGCTATTGGCTCAGAAAGACCGTAAGTAAACGGCCGTTAACCTGACTGTGACTGTTAGACTTTGCTAACGTACCCAGGACTTGAAACCGAGATCGCGACACTGCACTCTCGTCTAGAACAAGCATCTCGTAAAATTAGCATCACTCAGATTGAAAACGACTCCCTCTCGCAGGAGAAGGATCGCGCGGTGAAGAAGCTGCAGGAGGCATGCGAGGACATCAACAAGCTCACGCGCAAGCTCAGCCACAAAGAGAAAGAGATCGAGACGAACCACAAGCAGCTGGAGTTCACTGAGCAACTGCGACAAGACAATGACACCCTTCGACGTGACTTGGTCTCGTTGAAGCATGGCCGAGATGCTCTGGAGCTGCAAAATTCGGCTCTGCAGACGGAGAACGATAAGCTTCGGGCTGAGCAGCATCAAGTTCAGGAAGAACTGGAGTCGTTGAGATCAGACAACAACAACACACGTCGTGGTCACCAATCCCTTATAAACGAGAACAAATCGCTGCGGACCAACAACAAGGACTTGATGGATGAGAATGATGAGCTCAGAGACAACCTTGATGGCGTGCAGCACGAGCTTGACGCAGCCCGCGAACAAGTTGAGATGCTACAGAAGGAAATTCAGACCCTGTCCCAAGCAAAGGCCACTTTGCAGGAAGACAACAATAGCCTCGTGCGACACAATGAGAAGTATTTCACCGAGAACAAGATTCTTCGACGTGAGAACTCGGGATTCGAGCGGAGTGTTCACGATTTACATGACGACAACGCGAAACTGAAGGAAGAGATTGAATTCTTGCGCCAGCAGCTTGACCATTGCCGCCCTCTCCCTAAGACGGAGCTTTCAGGTCGCATTGATGGAGATGAAACTGAGGAGAACATGACATCTGCTTTCTTCATTCCGGATATTACCATGAAGACGAATGAGTCTGAGCCCGAGGATGTTCAGCCTACTAACAACATGCCTACGCTGCCGGAACTCACGTCCTTTACCCAGGAGTTGGCCATCTCCACCGGCGTATCACACCAGGAACAGCAGGATACGACTCGGAAAAGCAATACTGTACATTCAGAGAAGCGCGAAATCGTCTTCAAGTCGAAGACCAACGGCAAGAGCTCACAAAAAGTCAACGCCCAGAGCCAAAAAGTTGCATTTGCCCTGCCAGACAAGTCAAAGCGGAGCAGCAGGAATAACTCGCATGCAGCTAACCAAGGAAGCAAGCGACGCAATCCTTCCGAGACAAAGAAGCCCATCTCCTCCAAGAGCAATCCAGAGACTCAGCAGGATCTTTATGAAGACGTGGATGAGTCCACTGGATTCGTATCAGTGGACAACACTACCCAAACACATTCGATGCTGTTGAGTGTCAATTTGAAGGACTACAAGGAGGACAAGACAGATGATGACAGGCCGTCGCGTAGCCAAGATGTTACGAGCCAAAGTCAGAAATCTCAGCGCGCTGCCAGCCAAACGCGATCCTCGCATAAACGCATCGCGACAAGTCAGATCACGAGCGAGAGCATCAACCTCAATCTCACCAGCAAAGAATCCTGTCCTACATTGTCCAACGACGCTCGCCGCATCCTGGACGGACTATGTCAACACAAATGCCAGAATTGCACCGTGTGCAGCCGAATTGCCTCCCATCGTGGTATTTTCACAACAGAGGACCTTGCCGAAGGGAAGAAGCGTGTTTCCATTCCTCGCCCGGTGCCCGTAACCGATCGCGATCTCTCCGTCGAGGACCCTACCATGCGCCCGTATCAATCACCCGGCCATGCTCTAGCCTTGGTCATCAAGGGTCTGGAAGACGAATCTCAGCACCTGCAGCTGGAGCTCTCGCGTCTCCAGGCGCAGTACAACAGCAGCGACAAGTCTCTCGGACGTCGTCAGAGACTCAGCATGGCAGAAGGCATTAGAGGTCTCCTCAAACAACTCGAGGCCAAGAACGACCAGATTTATAGCCTCTATGATGTTTTGGAAGGTCAAAAAGCTGCCGGCCAGGCGATGACGGAGGAGGAGGTGGAGATGACGGTCCTCAACATCACCGGCATGACGGTGCGGGACGTGACGAGCGGTAGCGAACAGTTGACCTGGGACGGCATCCAGGAGTAGTGTAGAAGAGGGATGAGATGGGCGTTCCCGAGGGGTTGAACATACGTGGCCGATGGAACTCGGCCACAAGGCATGGAAGGCGTCTGGGTTAGCTTTGGTATTGCTGCTTTTATCTGGTTTGTTTGGCATTTCACAAGCTGGTTTTATGGTACAAGGGCCAGGAATAGGCGCATTTCTCCTATGCTTGTATCAATTGCCAGTCCTGCAAAGGCAGGATACGAATGAAAATCATTTCCCATCAAGTCCAATGTCTTTGCAAGGCCAAACTTCATTTGTCCCGAAATCATATCAAAGGCAGCAAGGTATATGACGAAAAAGGGTACTTGTACGTCTATAAATCCATGACTACTCGTCATCCTCTTCATCCTCTACATCTTCCTCTTCATCTTCCTCGCCGTCGACATCAGCCAGTTCGTCATCCACATCCACCTCGTCCTCATCTTCGTCATCCTGCTCATCCCGGCCGTCCAGCTCCGCCTGCTCATCCTCTTTCCTCTTGCGATCATCCTCCTTGCGCGCGTCCTCCATCACCTTTGCCCTCTCGGCGCGCACCTTGCGCTGCGCGACCACGTAGGCGCCCAGCGGCGTCTTGGCAATGTCAAAGTCCTTGAGGAAGGCGTCGACCTGCGTGCGGTCCTTGGGGGAGAAGTCCACCTTGGCGCGCTTCTCCTCGATGAACTTGGCGTTGGCCTCGAGCTTCTGGACGAGCACCACGAGCTGCGAGGACAGCTTGGCGTTCTTGTTGCCCTGGGACCGGGATCGGGCCTGCTTGAGCCAGCGCTTGAGCTGGATGATGACGGGCAGGGCGAGCTCGGGGAAGGCGATGGACGTGGCCCACAGCATAAAGAATTCGCCCAGCAGCTCGACGACCTGGTCACCGACACCCTCCTGGTACACCCTGGAGCGGAGGTAGGATTTGGGAGCCTTGTAGGCGACGGAGAAGTCGAGCGCTTTGAGGGTGGACGCCTTGGGCGGCTTCTTCATCTCTGCCGAATTGAGCACCTCGATCAGCGGGGACGCGAGAGGTATGTATGTGCCTGTGGCGCGGGAGGTGCGCAGCAGCGAGCGCACGAGCTGGAAGCGCAAGGGGAAGTAGAGGGACGTGGGGATGAGGCGCATGGCTCCGAGGGTGACCTGCACGAGGGGGAAGATGAGCAGCTTGAGCTGGTTCTCTTTGCCTGCCTCGGCCTCTTTGGCGGGACTGCAGTGCTCGGCCAGGACGCAGGACCAGAAGTCGAGCGAGTGTGTGAACTGCCAGTTGTAGATGATGCGGTAGGAGTCATTCTTGTTGTTGACGATGCTATTCCGCAGATGGATCGCCAGCTGGCGAATAAAGGTAAACGCCGTGGTGTAGCCGACGGCGGGATCGATGCCCCAGAGCTCGGCAGCCGAGTTCTTCATCAGGTTGATGCCCTGCACGGTGTTCGGGTTCGTCACGCGGCAGCCCTGCACGAGGCCCTGGTAGGCGGCCTTGAGCACGGTTTCGCGGATGCCCTTGTCGCCGATGACGACGAGGCGGCGGAGGACGAGGAAGGCAGTGATGCGGGTGGTCTCGGAGCTGGCGGGCTGGGCCCAGAAGTTGACGACGGCCTTGGCCAGGGCCTTGATGAGCTTCTTGAAGGAAAGCAGGTAGGGCAGGACGGGCGTGAGGGAGGAGAGAGTGAGCTTGAGGGTCTTGTCGTCGGAGAGGGTCTTGAGGAGGTGCATGATGGAGGATGTGTAGGAGCGCAGGAGGAGGGAGAGGGTCCTGAATTTCTTGGTCTCGGTCTGCACATAGACGTTGCCCGACGCAGACTCCTTGACGGGCAGATGATGGTTCATGACGGTGGGGATCTCCTTGAGGGCGAGGATCAGGATGTCGTTGTAGACCTCGGGGCTGTTGATGGCCCAGCGCTGCTTCGTGTCGCCCTCTTCATCGTCCTCGTTGAGGTGGGCAGCGCAGCGGAACGCGAGCACCACCTGCCTGGCCGCGCGCAGGGAGTGCTTGTCGGTCATGGCCTTGCGCCAGGATGCGACCGTTGCCCTCGTCAGCTCGTTGCTCTGGGCCGGCTCATCGTCCTCGTCTGCCGCCGCGGCCGCCGTCTTCTTGGCCTTCTTCCTCTTCTTCTTGGGCTGCTCGTCCTCTTCCTCGGCGTCGTCCTCGCCTGCGCTCAGCTCGTCTACCTCGGCCAAGTCCGTGTTGTCGTCAAAGTCCAGGGCTTCGGGATCGTTCTCCTTGAGGAACTTGTAGAACTCGGGGTCCTTCTCGGCGAGGTCGTCCATGGCCTTTTTGCTCATGCCCCGATCCTCGCCGTCAGAGTCGCCACCCTCGCTGTCGCTGACCACCGGCTGAGGGAGCGCAGCCGCCGCAGAGTCGCTGTCGTCGCTCGCATCATCGTCGTCCTTGGGTGCCGTGCGCTTCCTTTTGCCGAGTTTCCCAGCGCCCTTGCCCGTCTTGTCTTCGATGATATCGTCGAAGCCGCCCTGGAAGAAGTCGTCGACACTCATGTCATTGACCTTGGCCGGCCTGGATCCATTGAGCCTCTTGGGCTTGCCATCTTCCTGGGGGCCCTTGAGGTACTCGGAATCTTTGGCCTTCCTCGCCTTGAGCTTGTCCTTGATCTGCTGTCGCTGCTTGACTTTGGCATTGGCCTTGCGGTTGTCCAAGACGCCCTTGAGATGTTTCTTCTCGAACTTCTTGGTCGCCTTGACGTTCTTCTTGCCCGGCGCCATTGTGAGTAGCTGCAGACAAGATGCAGTCGCTGAATCGGCAAAAAGAGGGTTGATTGATGCCAAAGGGCTGGCACTCGCAATGGCCTTCCACCCGGTTGCACTTCCTTCTACCGCCAATTTTTTTTTTCTCCTTCCGCACGGGGGAGCCTTATCGATAAACGGGATCTTACCGCGTTGGGGCAGGTGGGGTAGGCGGTAGGACAATCTGCCACTCGCCCACCTGGACTTACGTCGACGTCGCAAAGGTTCCCCCGCGGCATCTTCCTCGATACAGCTGATCCGACCCTGCTTCATCTGAAACTCCAATGCATCTCCGAAACTCATGACAATGATTCCTCGCCAGAGCTATGCGCCAACGCCCCATAGCTATGTGCCAAACACGAACCTCTCCGCAACCATCAACCTTGACGAGGTACGTACATTGAACCCCTCCATCCTCCCTCCATAGTGGCATCCTCACTTACACGCCCGTCTGCAACAGGAGGTGAAGTTGACGACCACGCGCGCCGAGCGTGACCTACAAGAGTATCTTGGCGAGCTGTTCAGCATCATCGTTACCCTCGACGAGCTTGAGAAGGCCTTCCTCAAAGATGCCATCCCCGAAGCCGACTACACCGAGATCTGCGATCGTTCTCTGAGACAGTACAAGGCGCTGCTAGCGGAGGAGACCATTGCCAAAGAGTTCCAGGGTCTGGAAGAGTTCAAGGCCAAATGGGATGTATGTGAACCAAAGACCCCGCATCTGGCCTCTGCGTGCTGACCTCCCTTCCAGCTCGAGGTCCCCCGCGCCACGGAGCGCATCCGCGTCGGCATGCCTTCCACGACCATTGACAAATCGGCCAGCGCACCACCACCCAGCGGCCCCGGCCCCGTCAACAACACCAGCGGCCTGCTCATCCTCGAAGCCACGCAGGAGTTCATCACCTTCCTCGACGCCGTCAAGCTGGGCCTGCTGTCCAAGGACCAGCTGCACCCGTTGCTGTCGGACGTGATCCAGTCGGTCAACCGCGTGACGGACAAGGACTTTGAAAACCGGGGCAAGATTGTGCAGTGGCTGATCACGCTCAACCAGATGAAGGCCACGGAAGAGCTGAGCGAGAAGCAGGCGCGGGAGTTGGAGATGGACATACAGCAAGCGTACCAGGGTTTCAGGCGAACATTAGAATGATGATTCACGTATTAGTATGTGGCGCAATACAGGCGGAACTCTGACTATTGTTCATTCTATTTCGCTTTTCCCTTCAACGAGATGTAAGCGTAATTGGTAGAGAGGCGTTCAATCTTGTCCCTCGGCTATCGTGATGCATGCATCAGACTAAAAAGGTCCAAAAGCTGGGATACACAAATTCCTCCTCGAATATCCTCCTCACCTGCTCCAGCACGAATCTCTCCACCTTGTCCACGTTCTTCAAGCTCTGCCTGCCGCTCTCCCTCCCGCCAATCTCGCTCTCCACCTTGACCTCCTGCAGCAGCCCGCCGAAGCGCCCCTTGTGCCCGGTGTCGCCATCCTGCTGCTCGTCCGACCCGACCGCCGTCAGCGCATCCTCGGGGCTGAGGAAGCAGAAGTGCACCCGCTTGCGGATGTTGGCGAGGACGCCGACGCCGTCAAAGGTCAGGCCGGTGATGTTGAGCTTGAGCGGGATGCCGACGAAGCTGGGCATGGGATAGTCGAGGAGGATCTCGGCGGTGAGCTTGAGTTTGATGTTGCCCGAGTAGCGGATCCGGAAGACGGCCTGCACGTCCTCGACCCGTGGCTCCCGCCGGGGGTTCATGCCGTCGTCCTCGGGAGGCGCCTCATCTTCCTCGTCCACGATCGCCGACTCGGATAGATGAGCGTCTCTTGTAGGCGGGCGCGACGTGCCCACCGAGGTAGGCGCCAGCGTCGAGACGCTGGCCTTTTCTCGCAGTCCAGGCCGTGGGTCCAGGGTGCCGGCGAAGTTGTCCACCGAGATGCTGCTCTGCGAGGGTTGTCGACTATGGCCCGGCGTGCTGAACTGCGACTGCGCCACGGAGCCCATCCAGCTGCTCCCCAGATGCGCACCGGCCACCGCAGCCAGCGGCGTGTGGCTGCCCGTTCCAAGGTGGCCTTGGAAGTAGTGCAGCCCTCCGCCTCCCAGTATACCTGGCGTAGACACGCCCAAGAACGGACTGCCCATGTCATGACCCAACGGTGTACCCGAGCGGAAATAGTCATCTCGTAGATTCCCAGGCCGTCTCTTGGTCTCATGGCCTAGCCTGTCTCTCTCATGCACACTCGCAGCCTCGGGTTGCGGGCTCTCATCTTCGTTATCCTCTTCGTCATCTACATCCTCATCGTAGAAATCCGGCAGCGGATCGGTGATGTCCTTGAGCTCCAGCTCGGGAGGGATCGTGCCAAAGTCGAAACCATGGACGGTCACCGACTTGATGAAGCGAGGCAGCGCCACGGCCTGGAACTTGTCATGGATGAATTCACGGATGCGGTCCGCGAGCGCCTCGCCGTCGGGACCGCTGGTCAGAGTGTCCCAGTTGACGTCGATAGACATCTGGACATGTGGTGCCTTATGGGGTGGATACAGAAGGTTTGGATATCGTCATCCTGTTGACGGTACAACCACTGAGTCAAATCTCGACTCGACTTTGCCCAAGTGGCTCGAGATTGTAGTCCCAGAGCAGTGTCGATGAATGTTGGATGGAGCTTTAGCGCCTGTGGTCTACGGGTTGGCCCCTAAACCCACAGTAACCACTGGATCTGCAGGGGGGCCAAAACCTTCACCTCGAATCTGCTCAAGGCCGCCAGCCTTAAGAATCCCAGGCGAAACTTTTTACCTCATGTATCTATGACCTGGGATCATCTATTACTGAAAGCAGGGTATCTCGTTTATTCATCATCTCGTGAAGTAACGCCTAATGATTCTTTACCCAGCTTAACCGTGCAATCTACAGTTGCTGTTGCTCTTCCCCCCTCGACAATCCATAACCTTTATCCCAGACACAACGTTGGAATACATTCATTGTCCACGCCTAACTCGTCAAAGCCCGTGATTGTCTTCCACTCGGCTCATCCTACAAGACCTCGCTCGCTATTCCCTCACTTCTCACCTCGCCAGGTCTGGCTCCTCGAATCTAGCTCGGCCATAATGGTTCGGAAGCTGGGGGTTATTGAACAGATGCCAGGGGCTGGGAGCTTGCAAGATGTATCTACCGAGTGTCAGTCCGCACCGTTTCGAAGTCCTGCGCCCGGCTCAGAGGGAGTAGACTTACCTTGCCATGGCCTCCCGGAATCGGGACTTGTATTCCTTGGGACTGGTCACCGTGGGCCGATTGCGACCACCTCCTGCGAATCCTCGATCTTTGATCCAGCTCTCCAGCTTCTTGTCCCAGGTATACGTCCTGATGCAGTCGATGATACCCACCACCAACTCCTTCCTCGCTTCGTCCACGCCAATCATGAGCGAATAGTCCATGACGTTTTGACGCCCCAAAAATAGTGTATCATTCCATACCGAGGCTCTGAGCAGCTTCTTGGAATGCTCACGCGCAAACAGTGGCGAATTGGAAATGAACTCTACCATATTCTCGTCAAGCAGCACTTCGTTTTGTTGTCCCGTGGACTGGATTTTGCGGTTTCTCATGGATCCCTTCAGGTCAAAGATGAGACTCGGAACACGATCGTAAAACAAATTCTCCGTCACGAGCAAGTCAAGCTTGATGTCCGTTCCTGTAACAGGGTTCTTGATGAAGACTTGGAAGAAACCCAGCATCTTGGCGATAACAGAAGGCAAGCCGTCAAATAGGACCGAGGCCATTATGCTGAAGTATCCTGGTGCGAAATGCAAAAAGGCCGACGTCTCGACAGGAGACAGGGACTGTACGCAATCGGTTAGCTGTTGCCTGTGAGAAAACGAGGTCACTTGTCTTACTTTTAGAACAAGCCGGTCATCCAAAGTCTTCAAGAACACAGACTTTGTCTTCCCGCCCTTAGAGTCCCACTTCAAACACCGAGACAGGGACTCGACGATTCGTTCTGCCACACCACACTTCCTCCGAAGCGCGTCGAATTGCTCAGCGTAGAGAATCTTGCACGTCATGACGGCAGCACCTTCTCTAAACTGGTATTTCATATGTGTCCCGGTGACACGCTTCAGAGTTCTCTCGAGATCGTCCACGGGATATTCTGTCCCTTCAGAAGCTGGTAAAGATGTAGCCTCTGTACCGCTCGGGGCCCCTGTCTCCCGCTGAATGCTTTCATTCGACTCTCTCCGATACTTGGCCAGCTTGCTCTGATAGTCGTCACTGCTCAAGGCTAGTGCAATGACAGAGCTCGGCTCGTCCTCTCGAACTATGATCTCCGAGTCTACGAAGATGTGGTCTGTAGAATTGACTGGGTACTCGAGTGGTGGCCAGCCGCTGGCTGATCGTTCTGCCCAGAAATTTGTGAGATACTTCATGAGGCTCGTTTTCTGATGCTTTGGTAACTCTAATGGGATCTCCGTACTTGGCTCCAAGGAGTCCGCTATTTCCTTTATATCAGGAAGATAGTCCTCTGACACTATGCGCTCGCCGTCACTACCTCCTTCGTCGTCAGAAGCAATCTGACTTGTGTTGGTTGTGCCGCCATGAGAGTCTCTCTTTGATTGACCATCGTCGGTCTGGGATGTGGGCTCGACGGGCGTTGCGGGTTCTTCTGCTTGCTCTGTTTTTGATGGCTCCTCTATGGACTTAGATGCTGTGCTGATTGAACGCTGGTCGGGCTCTCGTTCTGTCCCGTGCTCCAGCACAAGCGTTGTTTCTTGGTATGCTTCATTAACGTCATCGTAAACATGCACAATAGCTTTCGTTGTGGTTCTTGGGAGCATAGCCCTGGGTCGCTGCAAGTTGGCAGCTCTCTGCTTCCGATCTCGGATTCGCTCTTTCTCGAATTCCCGGCTCAGCTGCTCAAAGTGGCGCGCCAATGTCGACACTTTCGTTTCTTTCTTCTTGTGCACGAGCCTGGGAATACTAGAGGTGCCTGCCTTGTTTCGATTCTTTAGGGCACCAAGACCCAGTCTCTCGGAGAACTTCTTGTCCAGCTTCATGCTGCCCTCGAGATGTTGCTGCTCCGACGGGTCGTCAGTGGAGCCCGCTTTAGCATCTCTGGAACCCAAAATCCTGCCTGCTGACGACTGGATCCTTGGCAGTGTACGGGCTGGCTGGGATATTGCGCGGGTAAGCGGCGGCGACGCATTAGGCCCAGACTTCCGGCCGGAGCTTGTTTCACGGCTACTTGAACTCATGCTGGCTTCGTGAGATTGCATCGGTTGTATGCCCTGCTCACGTCGCAGCTGGTCAACCTTTTCCGACAGTGTCGTTGCATGCGTTGACGGGAGAGCCTCGGCCGAACTTGGTGTCGTGGTAGCAGGAGATAAAGATGGTATGGGGGACATCGGACTGGGAGAAATGGGTATTTTGACGGACGGATCGACGGGAGTTGAAAGGAAGGGAGCACCAGCAAGGTCAAGCGGCTGGACTCTTTGAATAACACCATGGACTTCTTCAACCCTGATTCCAATATTTGCCTCATCAACTTTGGAATCTTCCGTTTTGGTCTCTGCAGGCTTGGCCTCTTCAATCTTGACCACGTCGAGCTTGGCTTCATCGTCGGTGCCTAGCTTCTCGTCTTTGCTTTTCGCCGAAGTAGTACTGGCCTCCATGCTGGGGTCGGTGTAATCGGTGGGCTGCGTTGCTTTTTCGTCTGTTTCCGAAAAGGTCTGCGATGGGCGCTCATCGCTGTCAGTGGTAGACACGGTGCCTTCCAGCGAATGCGAGCTTTCCCCAGTCGGTCCACCCTCGGTCGACGCGAGAGATTCCTTGGACTCATTGTCCGAAAACATCTTCTTCAACTGCATGATTGTTAGTTGGCGCACATCCTTGTCGCTCAAGAATTCGGCCTCGAATTCGGCAAAGGTCTGATCCCAAGCTCCCGCCGTCTCAAGCATTTCTCGGACGATTTTGTTGAACGGGACGACCTCGTAGTATTTGGATTGTACATAGATTTGCTGTAAGCGATGAACAATCTCTTCCTGATCATGCTCTGACTGCGCGGTCAAGCGCTCGAGCTGTGTTTTGCATGACTCGGCTTTCTCCGGCAAAACACTGTCAATCCTGATGCTTGTGAGTCGAGAGCGGACGGACGCCATGAATTTGATCCACCGATCTTCCATTCGCGTAAAGATCTCGTTCTTCAGCCTGAGGTCATTTGCAACCTTCCAGGTGATCCTGGCGCGAGGAACGACGATCTCGAGCACGTCGATGGGATCCCAATGGATTCTGATCCGGGAATCGTGGAGGCTGAAGTAACGCACATGGTCTCGGCGATGTTCATGTGGACAGTTGACTTTTGAGCCCAACCTGAGCCCACGTCCCCAGTAGAGAAGCTCAAGATATTTTCCAAAGGAGTATTTGAATGTCGCCTCGGACATTGCCGTTTCTTCCGAGTCTTTCTTACAAATTTTGCAATAGGTCCACATCGTGATCCCGTCTCCGAGGTCCTGCCGCTTCAGTTGAGACTTGGGAGCGTGCTCGACAAAGACGGTGATGCGGAACTCATCATGAACGTACGTGCGGTGATGGTCGAATCCTCTTCGTTCGCATCCGTTGGAACCGCATATCTCATCCTTGCCGTAGGCCAAGTCTTCAATGTACTGCCCCAGAGTGCAGTCGGGATCCATGCCAGTGTCCATTTGTTGCTCATCGTAAAAGTTGATGGCAACCAGATGTGGCTCTACGCATGGCATCTTTGTTGCAGTGCAGATAACTGAGCACAAAACCACGATGTTCTGATGTGAGTAGGGGTCGAAGAGATCCAGATTTCCCTGGATATGCGCCTCCCACTGCCGGGTCTGTGTTTGATAATGATACAAGGCTTTGTCGTACTCTGCGTCATGGACGGCATGGAGGATTTCCATCATCTGCCTAGGACCCTTTTGGCCCAGTTTCTCCACCATCTCGGGCTTGATCAGCTGGAACTTTTCAGGAACGCGGTCTCCGTCATCGTCCTGCTCCTGGATAATATCTTGATCGCGAAGTCGCCGAAGGTAGAGAAGCCGTCTTTCCTGCTCACGAGCTCTCATAAGAAGATACGGCTGGCTGAACTTGACATACGGAGACGCAGAGAGGATCTTTGTCTCGTATTTAGCCACCATTTCGCTGTAGAACGTGGGCATAGGGACGTCGTCAGGAACTTGACTGTCGGGAGATGCATTGATATGAGATTCGTGAAGGGACAACAACTTGGCAGGATCCAGGGCAGCCGGCTCGCTTAGGTGCAAAGAAGCTGCATCGTCAGTTCCGATCAAACTGGCAGTGTCCGTAGTAACCTGGGAGGGCTGTTCACTGTCGCTCGGAGGTTGGTTGACCACCAATGGCGGGCCATCCACCACGCTTGGGATGCTAGAAGGGCGGCAGTTGTCGCTCAGCGTCTGGAAAGAATTGGTCAACGAGACGTCGCCATCCTCAGGGGGCTCAAGCGACTCGTCTTGCAGAAGGCTTGACTCCAACTTCAGGTTATACACCACGTAAACCATGAATTCCATAATCTGCTTCACTTGTGCCAGCAAATCAGCGCTAGCTCCTCGTAAAGCGATGGTGCAGCCTAGATCAGGCTTGCATCCAGATAAGAAGATGTACGACTTCTTTCGGCCGGGGTGGTTGTTATTAACAAAAGTCCTGACCTCGAAAGCACCGCACTTTCCAACGTGGACTGGCAAGGCAAGCATGTCCAAGGAAGATATGATTTCAGTTTCTGCGCATCGCGAGACAGCTTCGATGACAGTGTGCTTAACATTGTATGCAACGGAGATGTTCGCTTCTGACAGGTACTGCAGAGCAACACCAGACACTCCCTTTTCGGCGAGTAGTAGTTGAGGCCGAAGATTGGTAATTCGCTGAACAACGACTCTGAGAAACTCCTTTTCCTGTTCAATGACCGGCTGCAGGCTCATAAATTGCTGCTGGTGGCGCTGATACTCGATTGGAAAAGTGACGAGGACAATACGTGGATTCATGATCTTTCGCGGCATACTTTTCAATGCTAGATTCTTGGTAAAGACCACACCGGAGATGTAGGAAGTATCCCCAGGCTTACCGCCAGGGATCTTTTTCAACTTCACGTAGCGCCTGATGTCCATGTAATCCCCTCTAGAAACATCCGGTACAACGTCGTCTGTGGATCGCAGGAGAATCGGGACGAGAGCCTTTTGCCAGAATACTGGACTGGGGATTTCCGAATCTTCCAGTAGCTGCCGAAGGAGTCTATCCACATGTTTCAGACTAGAGTTATTCAACTCCACCTTCGGCATCTTTTGATGTTGCAGCGAATCGCTCCGTGTCAACTGTGTCGTACTTTGGTGCGGACTGTCTGCGGGAAACATAAATTCGGAAGAAGCCGAAGGGCCCTTGAAAATACCAGATCTTGGCCTTGGAGAAGCCAGGTGGTGCACGCTGCCACTGACGTTGCTCAGATTGCGACGTCGAACGGATCTTTGATGCCTGATGCCAATACCGAGGTCCTCGTAACCACCTCGACTCATGTGGCTCATTCCACTGATACTCTTCTCTCCCGGCCGATGGCGGCTCTTGCGACCCGAATTCACAAATGGGCCAAAATTGGCTTTCTCGGTTTCGAAGCTCGCGGGCTGGATATCGGTCGAAGACATGGTAGCAAAGATGCTCATCTGCTCATCCCCACTTGATTCATCAGACATGTAATCCGCCAGTTCAGGATCGATAATGTTATCGTCGTGAAAGGCCGGGAACTTTAGTTTCTTTGCGTCCTCATCCGCTATGGACTTGCGGAAGGGTGCCTGTGATTCGGGAGGGGCCATGAAACGACCAAGGAAACCGTGCTTGGAGTGGTGCCTCTTGTGACCAGCAGAAGATGACGGACGTCCAGAAGTAAGCGATTTGAGCGAACGCGATGAGCCTGGCCGACTTAGCTGGGGAACGTCGATTTCAATGACTTGTGAGTTTCTATTTGACGAGTCCTTCACGCGACGTGTACCAGGGATGGCCATCATGGGCGTCGTGACTGGACGGGTGTCCTCCGGTCCCTCTGACCCCTGAGCCACATCTTGGTCCCCAGGCCTAGGGGCAGCTGCGGTGCCTAGCGACTTGGGATTGTTCGAACCGAAGAACCTAGGCATAAAAGACTGCTCGTCCCCCGAGTCCTCAGAGCCACTACCGTCTAACCGTCGACTGATCACATCAAGGCAACGCTTGCAAACCCTCAAGGAGCCCTGAACCCCAAACCGGTCGCCTGGGATGACGACGGTGCATTTAGCATCAAAGATACACCCACAAGTTCGACAGTGGTGTTTCCTGCGAAATGCAGTGAAAGTGATCTGACACTGAAAGCACTCCTTGACAGTGTCATCCTTCATCCAAAATTCTTTGCTCAATACTTGCTTCCGCATGCGATCAAGCTGAGCATTCATCTGATCGGATGCTCCCTCGTTGTTTCGGGTGGTCCCCGGTATTCGAAAATTACCTGAGCGCATCTGCTCTGTCTGCGAATCCTGGGCAAATGATTCGTGATAAACCAAATTGTGCGCCGAAGTAATGATGGGACTAGGCTCGACTCGGCCACCATCTACAGACGTCCCTCGCGACTCCGGGTAGCCAGGCGAGCGTGAGCGGCTTATCCTGTCGATGACGGCGGGCTTTCTAGGGATATGGTCCGGCGACAACAGCGCCGATGCATCAGAAGAACTGCGCAACGACCTGGTCTGCAGAGGCGCGACGGGAGGATTCGAGCGTTTCGAAGGGCTCTCGGAACTAGCGATGCTACCGTCGATACTTGACGCATCATCTCGTCGAGATCTCAGGGAGGACTTGCTGTCTTTGGAGTCGTGGACGCTGGTATCCACAGGCGATAGATGCACATGAAGGTCAGTCCGGTTCAGGCTCTTCCGGCTACCATCGTCCGGTCGTGGTGACTTTGGCACTGCATCCCGGCGGACCGTGACGGAAGCCACAGCTGGATCGATGAGAACAGAGCTCACAGATTTTGCAGACAGAGATTGACGACTCGCGCTCTGCGACTTGGTGCCGGATAACAGGCTGATGCTGGTGCCTTTTGACAAGCCCGGTGCGTGTGCTGACCGTACATCCACTGGGGAATGCGCAGAAGTAGGCGAAGAAGCGTTTGTCGACGGATCCTGCTGTGACGACAAGGTTGTCGAGGTTGCATTGATATCGGCATGACTCAGGAAGGCACGACTTTCGTCAGCGGCAGCATCCGCTATGGAGGCGGTATCAGTCCCTGGCCCGTCTTCCTGGCTCGGCTTCGAAGAATTCGAAACGACGCCGACCGCTTCTCTGAAGCGACTGTACAGTCCGCTTAAGCCCTGATGTACCAGATCCCCGGTTGTTCCTTTGCTCTCGGGCGATGCCGAGGCGCCCGGCGGCTCGGCAAAGTCGTTGAAGGTGGTGAGTGAATCTGTTTGGCTTGCGGCCGTGTGTATTTTGTAGAGCTGCACTTTATCGGCGGTCGAGGTCACGGAAACGGAGTTGATGGAATCGCTTCGGTTGTGGTAGCCGGCGGGGGAGTTGGCGGCCGCGGCGCTGCCCGACTGTTTCGCAGTGCCGTTGCTTTCTGTGGCAGAACCAGCCATGATGGGTATCAAGGAAGGCAAGACCGGAGTCTCGCTAAGTTGAGGTAGAGGATGTTAGTCCACGGGAAAGCTCTGCTTCCCAGACTCGGGATTCTGAGAGCTGCAGGACCGTGGCGCACGACAGTTTGTGTGGGGAATAATCATGGCGCCAGCATTATGATTTTCCGTTGCGAGAAAGGTGAGTAAAGTAGGACACAAGAACGTGACGAGCGTTGGCTCGGAAGTAGAGTGTCAACGCAGGACGATACGAGACGGTGAAAGCGCAAGATGACGAAAGGCGGAGTCGTGAGACAGGGTATCGGACAAGCAGTCGGAAACGGTTGGATGCCGCAAATCACATCCGGACCCTGCGATGATCCTGCTGTTCGAGAAGCAGCAGCACCCCCGGCTCAGGCTGCCTGATGCCGTCAGGGCAATGCGCAGCGGGTTGGGGCGGGGGGGGCGTCCAGGCCGCGGCTTGCCTTGAGGTTCCAGGTACTCCAGGACGAGACGCAGTGACCAGGGCTCCATGGTTGAATAGGGCAGCCTAGAGGTAGCCAGTACTCGCCAACGCGTGGAAGACAGGCTGCCAAGACACCCAGCCTTGCTTGATTGGGACGCCATCGGCCCCTGGACAATGGGGACACGACGGCCACCCAAGGCTCCACCTCCACCGTTCCATGTCCCTTCGGGTCGCAACGAGGCGCCTAGGGCCTATGACTGGGCGCTGATATCATCTCCACTATTTCCGCACCTCGGTCACTGGAGCGGCTCCACTCTCACACGCGCATCGCCTACCTTAGTTACTGCAGCTACCGCGACAGCTCCTGCCGTGATAGCTCCCTACTGCACTTCTCCATCACTGTAATCTCTACCGATGATTGGTACTCCGCTTAACCCGTTGCACGCAGGCAATCACTTACTACAGTATTTCACGATACATGACGATCAACTTGTCCAGGTAGTCTTTGAGGAAGTACCCAATCTTATTTTCAGCGGCATAGGTTGCTTTGCTACCGGCAGAAAATCCTGTTCACGCGACATCTCTATAACAACTTGGACACCCGAGCTAGCATGAACGGTCATTTCGTCAAAGGGCAGATGTGACGATAAGACCTCCAAGCAATACGGTGCTGGGGTAAGGCGAGCAACGTGATCCTTGATTCGGCCTCTACATTCATCATGTCCTCACCACGACAAGATCCTTCTGGGAGACTGTCCAGCTGGTCCAAGCTTGTCACGATACCAGCAGATCAACGGGCTCTGCTAGAGAAGCCAGAGGCCTGGATTGCAGGCACCACGCTTCGGCCTCCCAATATGCTGCACGTCCCGGATCACTTGTTGGTCTCGATGCGCGAAGTCGCTGCTAGGCGACGCGCAGCACCTGATGGCAACCGCCATCACATCCCGGAAAGCCCAGGCAAAAGACCCGGTACCCCGGCACATCACCATCACGACCAAGACAGCCGACAAGCCTCGGAGTCGCCTGGGCTTGCAAGCCAACAACCTGCTTCTCCACAGGGCTCAATACCATGGAGCTCGTCTCCGATTCGACCTGGCCCACAACCTCCAGTCATGTTTACGCAGCCGCCGCATACCATGGAGTCGGTTGTGGCCTCTTCTCCAGCCCAGTCACAACCACAAGCTAGAAATATAGCTTCTCAGCCACCGGTTTCTCCTCCACCGGTTTCCATGAGATCCCGCCATGAGGTACCACCTCCTCGACAAGCCCAGCATCACAAGTCAGCCCCATCATTCGCATTTCCATCGAGTG
The DNA here is from genome assembly GCA_001021365.1 of Stachybotrys chartarum. NCBI lineage: Eukaryota > Fungi > Ascomycota > Sordariomycetes > Hypocreales > Stachybotryaceae > Stachybotrys > Stachybotrys chartarum. The sequence continues at coordinate 1,099,071 of LDEE01000005.1, forward strand.
ATAATGATGATGATCCGGCTTCGCCGCGCTCATCAGTCCCAATCCGTAAACCTTCTCTTTTGGGCGGTTTGCCACTAAACGATAATGAGGACGACCCTGCAGCAACCTATCAGTCAGCAAGGAATCCCACCCTGTTTGATGGCCATCCGACGAGCAGGACCAGAGATGTTGCGGTGGGTACGCCGACATGTGCACAGCCCTCGCCACACACTATCCCATGTACGGACTTGAAGAAGAGTTCCTCGAAGCAGTCAGAGAGGAAGGAGCCGAGGAAGAAGCCAAGACAGCACATAATATACAGTCCTGAAGCCGTACACGCACCTCTCGCTGGCCGACGGATGAGTCTCCCAAAACCGGTGTCAGATCTCAACCCTAGCTCGAATAATACTGCGTTGACCAGCTCGGCGAGCCTTCCCCCAAGTTCGATCATACCTGCAACCGTGCTATCGCCAAGCCAAAAGATGGCACAGGCCCCTATTCGCAGCGTGGTAACGGTTTCTTCACGGCAAGTAATGACTAAAGGTTCTCCGCAGCAGGTCGAAGAAGCTGGGAATGCGCTTGAAGAGGGACCCCGTGAATATGCCGAACCAGAGGATATCTCAACAGCTCCTTCACAGCAAGTCGTAGAGATCACAAGTCCTCCTGTTAGGACGGCTCGAAACCGTCCTGGACTACTCATTCCTCCGCAGCCTCGGGACATTGGGCAAAGTACAATATCTGAGCTTACCACCGTGGCCAGAAATAAAAGACCGTTCGACATATATGCCGCCGAATATAGCGAATATAAAACCGCTCACTCTGGGTGCTTGTGGGATTTTGCCAGGGCAATCGTATGCCTTGATTATCTACGGAAAACGAACTCTCTTCACGAAGGTCTGTACGATGAGTTCATTCGTTTCTTTGGTAGGTATGTCGAGTATGTCAGGAATGTTCCTTCGTCGCAGCAGCCCCTCGCTGCCATTGAATGGTTCAACAAGCTGAAGGGTCCCATTCTCTTCTCGCGGATGATCGTAACGAGTGAGAATTTGGATGAGATCATCAGCTGTTATCCCGAAGAGGTAGCAAGAGCCCGCCAATACACCAAAGAGGATCCAGACAGGCAAGAGGCTCCAAAGGGACAGGAGCCCATGACCGTGGAGCGCGAGGCAAATATGGCGGACCACGATGAGGATATACAAATGCAGACAGAAAACGTGGAGCAACAGGCACAACAGCTCCAACGTGGAAGAAAGCCGCGAAGAGATCTGCCGAGAGTGGTGTCAAAGGAAAAGCCAAGAGAGCCACCCCGAGCATCGTCAAGAGAGCCCCAGAGACAGGCCCAGAGAAAATCGTCGAGAGATGTGTCGAGACAGCCATCAAGAGAATCGCGTCGAGAGATGACCGAAAGACCTGCCTCGCCGTCCCGTCAGACCTTGGAGTCGGCAACCACAAACTCCACGGAGCCGCAACACGCAGCATCTGGAAGGCTTCCTCGACAACGGGGGCTGCTCGTGGAGCTCGGACAAGGGCCTGCAAAGGCGGCTCTACCCAACCCGAGGCCCACGCCGTCGTCGCCGGAGTTGGGAAGTGGCTCTGAGATGCCACCTTCGACGGCGCAATCTCGAGCCTCTAAACGACCAAGCTCGTCTCTTGCAGCCAGATATGTGAAACGGATCAAGTCAGGCAAGGGAAGAACGAAATGAGCGAGAGGAATGAACTTTGGAGAATGAGAGAAGAGACAGAAGCCGCAAATTTGGGATGAATCGACTAGGAAGAAAAAAGACTCGCCACGCTCGGCAGCGTACTCGGCATGCCATTTATTACCACCTGATCGGGGGTGCGGAAAGTTTGTAGTTTGTTTGGGAATTCACGGCGTTACCATGAGTGGACGGCTTGATGCCCCTTGTCACCAACTCGGGCAGTTAATCTGCGGTAGCCCTCACGTCGTATATAGCTTCACTCGGTATAGACAGGTGCAAGAAGAAAGCGTTTCTATTGTGCGTGGGCAAAAACCTATCTAGCGGCTGGCCTCGTAATGAGGAAGATCCTGGGCTCCTTGAGGAGTAGTAGCTGTGATTTTTTTAATAAAATTTCCCCTCCTTCTAATCCAACTTTGCTCGTGACATCCAGTATCCCGGACAGAAAAGTGCGGCGTGGTGCATGGTGTGCTGCGCGTGGTTTCCTGTCTGTTTTTACTGGGGCGCAATGCACGCCGGTCCAAATCTGTAACTCCAGTGTTTTTATAATTCCCCGTGACCAAAGACGAAAACAGAAAAAGAAGAGGAAGGGAAAGGCATAAAGTGAGGTCGTTACATTGAGAAGAGAGAGGTGCGGGTTCGTTCTTGTTGCAATGTCATCATGTCTTGCTCTGAGATAGGAGCATCATAAGTGGTCATGTCGTTCATGCGTGCTGGGCATCATCGGCGGTGGCGGTGCTGGTGGTCTCCTGGGCGTTGGTCGCCGACGCCTGGAGCTCGTTGGCCTTCTCCCTCTCCTTCTTCTCGTTGTTGGCCTGCTCCTCTGGCGTCAACGTGCGCAGCTGGAGCGCATGGATACCGCCCTCGCGGGCCATCTCCTCTGTCAGCAGGGCATAGACCATCCTGTGGCGGGCCGGCTGCATCTTGGACCTGAAGGCCTCTGAAATGATGACGAGTCTGAAATGAAATGAGACAATGCGACGATTGGTTGGGCGTGTGGCTGTGACTTACCTGAAGTGGGTTTCCTTGGAGGTGGTGCCCTTCATGGGCTCATGGTGGGCGTGGCGGTGGGAGTCGTTGTGAATCTCCAAGATTTGGGGATTGAGAGCAGCCGTGATCTTTGAACCCGACAATTTAGCCTAGATGCGATATAATGGCACGGCTTGGCTTACCTTTGCGCGAATGATTTCTTCGATTGGGGCGTTGGTGCTCATGGTTGTCATCTGTCGACCAACGCTCGAAAAGCCGAGCGCGTACCGCCGCAACATCCGGGGCCAAGGAGCAATAAGGAGGGAACGAGGAATACAATTGGAAGAGAGGGATTGAGATGAGAATAGATGGGAGGTGGGGAGGGATGGGAAGGGAAAAAAAGGTTGCTGGCTAAAAGGCGGATAGTTGCAGCAGCTCTCGTCTCAAGCCACCCAGGCTGCTTTCTTTCTTTCTCTCTCTCTCGCCTGCTTCCCGACTTCTCACACCGCACACACGGCCGCAGGGGAACAAGTATAACCGGGCAGCCCACGGGGGAACAATGCACTCACGTCACTTTTGATCCTTTCCACCCCTGTAGAAAAGGAACAAAGGCACGATGCTGGAAGAGAAAGATGGCAAACGAACCAGAGGCAGGCAGAACAGAGACGACGGGGGAGGAAGGAAAATTTGTACTGGCACCAGCAAAAAGCTGTCAGGGCGGCCCGAAAGTTCGGTGTAAGTCGGTGAAGCCAGGCAACTGGGGAAAAAAGCAGAAGAAACGGGCGTGAAGGAAAGAATAGGTGGCCCTGCAGGGCGTTTGTCGGCATGGGTGGGAAAGCAAAAGCAAGGGTGGTGGGGAGAGTAAGTAGCAAGGGGGGGCCCCGCGGCCCAATGGAAGGGCAAGCCGGGAATCGAGCGGTGACGGGAAAATGTTCCTGGGGAGGGGACGGGGGGCCGGTTTGATGCGACCTTGCAGCAGCAGAAACAGCAAAGTGGTTGTGATGGGTTGCGTTGCGTTTGCGTTTGCGTGGGTGATTGGGATGAGCATGGGGGCTGAGATGCAGGTTTCTAGGCCATGACGAGGAGAGACGATTGGTAGAGGCAGCCGACCGCTTCCATCGACGTGCCATGCTCTGACCGGCTCATCGGAGCCATCGTATCGTATTGCATTTTTATGTATTGTATTGTATTGTCATGCTGAGCTCGGCTCGAGCCTGATGTAGACAAACCCATAGACCGACACATTGCCCACGCCATGCCACTTTTTCCACCCGGGCGTTGTTCTGCTGAGATGATCATCTCAGCTCGTAAAGTGCCCAGTGTGACTCTGACAGGTCATTTCTTCTCTCACACATCGCCCGTCACGCTACGTCTCTACGTACACCAACCGCTTTTTTCCTTACCCTCGCAAGGAGGAACGGGGGGGGGGGACGGCATGCAGAAGCACCACCACCTCGCCTCGTGCTTCGGATGCTGGCAGGTCCCACACAATGACACGTTGTAAGATGGGATGAAGAAGACGTAAAAAAGGGACACGACAGGCAAAACACCCAAAGCGGCGCCTTGCTGTCCGCGCGAACAGGCAAGGCGCCCCCCCCCTCCCCTTGGAGATGGATGCACACCTCCTTCATCCTTCTCCTTGGACCCGGTAGGTCGGGAGCCAGCCACCCTTTTTGCCCAAAGAGGCAGAGATGTCTACTTACTTACCCTCTTGCCTTACGAAGCACTCTGCGGGTGGGTGAGAAGGTGGGACCAAATCGCGCAGAAGCGGCTTAGAACGAGCAAGTGAAAAAAAGAAAGAAAAAAAAAGAAGCGAATGAGGTGAGAGTGAGATTCGGAGCCAAGGCAAGCGAGAACATCCGAGGGCCGCCTCTTGGAAGCAGAATGAGCGGTCTGGCTTTCCGGAGCCATGTCACAATCCTTGGTAGCCTCCCGTCTGCATCCGTGTCTGAACCAGCGGTGCGGTCAAGACGACGCCCGTTGCAGGCGGACGGGATGTGATGGGATAGGATGCCCTCGTACGTTATCGTGTAGTGCCACGGCAGATTATAGTATCTGCACGCATCGCTTCCAGGCTATGCCTTTGCCTGGTCCTCAAGTCCAGGACTCCACCCTTTTGGCCTGCAGAGTCGAGTCACTTGGATGCTTCTCGAGTAGCTGAGTCGGTCGATTGCTTTGCAACCTGCTGTTGTCATTGTGTTTATGTTTTTTTGTTGTTGTTTTGATGTGACTGTAATCAATCGATGCCTTCATCATGATGCCAGCACTCCCGCTACCGCTAGTTCGTCATGGTGGTTACCTTTATTTCCCCCCCTTCGAGGGGTCACCTAGAAAATTTGTCCATGTGTCCTGTCACCATTCTGCTCACCTGCCAACGTAAACTCGTAACATCACGAGGCAGAACTTTCTCGCATAATCACCCGTCTGACGAGCGCCTTGTCTGCCTTTTCTTGCTTGCTGCCATTGCCGCCGCCGCCGCGGTGGCCTGTTTGCTGTTGCGTTGGAGCGAACCCGAACTTCTCAGCTTCTGAACACCAACTCGCTTTGGGGGTTGTCCTTTTTTTTTTTTTGTCTCCGACTGGCAGGCCACCGGAGCCTTTCAGCTGATAGCGCCCAACAAGCCTGGCAAAGATTCGGATCACGCTGTGGTTTTGGCCGTCGATGAGTGTGTGGACGGAATAGCGGGATTGAGGCCAAGTTGCAAGTGGAGGGCATCGCGGGAGGGAGACGAAAGAAAGAAGGAGGGAAAAGATACCGAAGACGCCTTTCGAGGGACCTTGTACCGGGAACTGCATCGTTTCACGTCGCATTTATTCTCCGTCCCCCACAAATCATGCACCTCATGATCCTCCGCCTCTGCGCCGGCCGCTCACCCATCGTCCATGGGCGGCCGGCCATCTCACCATCTCCTCTCCGCCTCTCATCCCTCCTCCCGCCATCCCGCCCAGCTTCGCACCCCCGTCCGCTGCGGCCAGCTCCCTCGTCCAAATCCTTCTTCTCCTCTTCCTCCTCTTTAGCGAGCATGGCCCCGACCCTGCCGCGCCTCCCCGTCTTCGAGGCCATCGCCGGCCATGACCCGGCCTCCACCGCTGTGGTCCACGCGCGCTCCCGCCGCACCTTCACCTACGGCCAGCTCCTCGGTGATGTCAGCCGCGTGAGGGACCAGCTGCGACAGGCGGCACGCGGAGGAGTGGACCTGGAAGGCCAGAGGGTCGCCATTCTCGTGGAGAACGGCTACGACTACGTAGGTGAGCAAGCCCGTGTTTTAGACAACCACCCCCCTTACTAGGTGCGAGTGAGATGCGTATACCGCTTTCCCTTGCCGAAACAACGCAGTCAAAGCTGACAAGCCGCTTCTCTTCCCTCTGCGTCCCACTAGTCACGCTCCTTGCCGCCGTAGCTGCGCGGGCCATCGCTGTCCCACTGTCCCCCGCCTTCCCGGCCTCGGAGCTGCAGTACATCCTCGAGCATAGCCAGGCATCCCTACTGGTCTCGTCGGCCAAGTTCGCCCCCAGGGCCCGCGAGGTCCTGGCGGCCGATGAGCTGGCCTCGAGCCCGCCGGTCCATCTCGAGCTGGCCAAGCACGCGAGTGGGGGCGCCAGCGAGCACGTCCAGTTTGGCGACGCCCATCCGGGTGCCGCCGGCATGATGCTGTACACTTCGGGCACTACCAACCGACCTGTAAGAACCTACCCAACTCTCATGCATTCACCAAAAACAGTCTGGGTCTGCGCGAGATCTAACTCCGTCGTATAGAAGGGTGTGCTCCTACCAGAAGCCGTGCTCACGGCCCAGGCCCGATCGCTCATCGAAGCCTGGAACTACACGCCGTCAGACCGCCTCTTGCATGTCCTGCCGCTGCACCACATCCACGGCACCGTCAATGCCCTTCTCACACCACTCTTTGCCGGCTCGGCTATCGAGTTCATGTTCCCCTTCAATCCAGATGCTGTGTGGAACCGCCTCGCCGCTCCATTCATAAATCCCGCTGGTGCCGCCACCACTGACAAAATCACCTTCTTCACCGTCGTTCCCACAGTCTACAGCCGCCTGCTGCATAGCCATAGGTCCTTGTCCCCGGAGATGCAAGAGGCCACCAGGCAGGCTGTTTCACCTCAAAACATGCGCCTGAACATCTCTGGCTCGGCGGCCCTCCCAACGCCCATCAAGGCAGCTTGGTCCACGTTGAGTCATGGAAACGTCCTTCTGGAACGTTACGGCATGACTGAAGTCGGCATGGCTCTAAGCTGTGGCCTCGACTTCGCCGACCGCGTTGACGCCAGTGTGGGCTGGCCGCTGCCTTCCGTTCAGGCGCGCCTCGTCGACGTAGACTCCGGCCGGGTCATCCCACCCGGGGAGGAATTTGACGCCCAAGGTCGTGAAAGATCCGGTGAGATTCAGCTGCGAGGCCCTACCATCTTCAAAGAGTACTGGCGCAACCCAGAGGCTACAGCCAAGGAGTTCGTCCATGACGAAGACGGCAACGGCTCCTGGTTCAAAACGGGCGACGTCGCCGTCCGTCGCCCCGTGTCTTCAGCCGGGCAGAGCGCCACGCAGCCGTGGGCGCGCGGTCCCATGTACTTCATCCAAGGCCGCATATCCGCCGACATCATCAAGACGGGCGGCGAAAAGGTCAGCGCGCTCGAAGTCGAACGTGAACTGCTTTCCCTGCCCGAAGTATCCGAAGCTGCCGTCGTCGCCGTACCAAGCGGTCGCTGGGGCCAAAAGGTCGGCGCCGTGCTTGTTCTGGATCCTGATCACGTTCAGGGCACGTGGCGGCCCATGGACATGCGTCGTGCCCTCAAGGGCCGTCTTGCTAATTACAAGATCCCACAGGTGCTGAAGATTATTGACACGATTCCCCGAAACGCCATGGGAAAGATCAACAAGAAACAGCTTGTCAAGTCCGTCTTTGCTGATGAGTTCAGCGAGGACGAACTGTAACAACTTCATTGTCGAAAACAAACCATCCATGTAACATTTTGTAGAGTATTGTGGCAATGCGGACAACAGGCATCTATACTAGGCATTATCGTACCAGCACTTGGCATTTGAGTTAGAGGCCTTCCGTTTGGGGAATGCGTGTGAATATATCTTGCATTGTCTCTAACTTTTAAGACCTTTCATGTCCATCATCTCCGGCGAGTAAGAGTAATGACGTAAAAATATGCTAACCAGCTTCCCAGCAACGCCTTCTGAATATCACCTCGGTTAGAGAATCGACGATACCCCTTAATCTAAGTGCTGCCACATCTCCAACGATCCCTCCAAATTTCATGCCCATGCCATCGTGGTCAGGTGTCAAGCTATCGTGGCATGATCTTTCAGAATTGGCAGAGCCTTGGGGGTTATTACACTCAAGCTGTAAATGCGAGCAAGCATCTACTCGCGAATGCCGCACCGTTCCTAGCAACCGTGCCTCCTCTTCTTTCCTTGCTTAAACGACGTGCTTGGCCTTTGCCCTTGTGCTGCCGGCATGCGCACTGTCTGTGTGGCCTGAGAATTCAATCTGCTCATTAGCGGGTAGCTCAAGGACTTCCTTGAAGCGCCGACCAATAGTCATCAGAATCTCCTTGCCCTTCTCGTTCGTGCGACCCTTGCCGCCAGCCACATCACCCTCACCCCGTCCGGGAATGCTCTTTCCAGTGGTGCGAGTCCAGAGTCCGATACGGAAGAAAGCCTTGCGGACGTTGACAACCACACCCATGACTTCGCCGTCAGTCTCCTCCTCGAGGGTCTCGCCGATGGCGGCCATCATAACCGCAAGCCAGAGACGGTCGACGTCGACGTTACGCTTGTCCTTGTACTGGTATGACCACTTGCCGCCATGCTTGTTCTGGGCATCTTCCCACTCGGGTCGAACGCCAGCCTTGAAGAGGTGGTAGTCGGACTTGAGCGCAAGTTCGGAGACGGGTGCCACATTGTTCTGGAGAGATGTTAGAATAGAAGGCGACATCAGCCAAAGGCGTGGAACTTACGACAACACCCCAAAACTCCTCAACAGAGTCAAAAGTGATCACCTCCTTGAGCAGCTCAGCCCAGTTGTTGTCGCCCTGTCGTAGGATTAGCTCCGTAACATTCTTCGGGGAGTGGCGGTGTCTACCTTGGCACTAGGCGGCTTGGTGAACCACAAAGTCCACTTGTTCTGCAGCGGGTGCTTGACATTGAAGTTATCTTTGTCGTGAAACACCGTGATGGGCTTGCTATCGTCCTTGGTTTCTTCGCTGTTGTCCTCCTGTCCCTCAGGGGATATGGGAATGGTTGACAAGTCGACCTGCTGGTCCAAAGCCTTGGTTTCGGTGGCGGGAGCAGCCATCTTGGACGAACCCTTTGGGACTATGATGATGAAGGAGGCAGGGGGCGAAGATACCGAAGCTGAAGTGAAGAGTACGGCGGGGCGCGGGTCGCAGGTGGGATGAAGAACGAAGGTGGAGGAGAGCGGTGCGGTTGGATGGTTGGAGCTTGAAGGAATGATTGCGTGCTTCGTTCCTGATTATCGTAAGGGTAACTTTGCGCCAGGCAAAAGTCTGTTTTCGAAAGGGACGCAGGCAGTCGGGGGAAGGTGTGAGGGTTGCGACTGCGGTCAGGGCAGGAGTTGCGATGTTTGCGAATGCCCAGGGTCTGAAATGTGCACGCCTCAGGAGCCGTGAAAAATAATGCCTACCATCAGAGTTTGGTGGAGATGTGCTCCGTCAAGGCAAAACCCATACCATGCCAGTTTCAGGCTAGTGGGGTACTACCTACCCGGGACATTCAGCCCAAGTGCCTGGCTGGAACTCGTGGATTCTGAAAGGGTCACGTGACTGTTCCTTTCGTGGGGGATGCCATCGACTTATTGAGGAGCAACTGCCTTCAACTGTCGGTAATAACAATCGACAATGAGCAAACAATGTCGCTGTTGAACCAGGGTGTGCCATTTCTCCGTCCTATCAATCATTGTGGAAGTGCTTTGCCCAGATCTGACATATCCATCCTGTCTCATGGATAAACACCCAGGCACTGTCGCTCGTTGCACATGATGGACAATTTGGTTGGCTTCAAGCTTGATGACTGTGACACTTGGTCGTGAAGCGTCGCTTCTCCTAGCACTTCAAATGGCTCCTAGCGATTCACGAATCTGAGGCGCGAATCTGCTATAGGATCCTGTGGTGCACGCGGCACCCCGTGGTGCCAGAACAACCACTCAGCTTACACGGATGCATGTCAATTTTAGTTTGTCGGAATGCGGCTCTCAAAGACTGCTCGTTGCAGAACAAAGACTGTGCTCCTTTGTCTCCGTGAAAGATACAACTTGTGACGCAGTCAGAAGTTTGATGTCGCTACCCGTCATTTTAAACCCATGGGCATCACCAAACTCAAGATGCTGTTTGCTGCCCCCTGTCAAAATACCTCATCCTCGAATTCATCAGCATTGAGGCGAAGACGGCTTTTCCATCCTACCCCTGACTCTCTACCTCAGTATACCGACCTAGACTAAATAACACGAGATCCTGGCGAGTACCCATGATGACGGCTTCCCTACGCAGCCTCGTTCCTGAAGAGTCCTTGTGGAAGGATGTGACCAAGGTCGATATCAGGAATTTGCCTCTGCGTCGAAGCGTTATACCATTTGACGAGCTGCGCAATCTTCATGATTTCAACGTTCTGGCAAACAAGTTCAATCGGCTCCTATGGAGTGTAAGGACTTTTGTTGAAGATTCATTTGGCACTGTGGAACTACATGCTAGAACATCGCCTTGGAAAACAAAATATCCCGAGGACTTCTATGCCTTCATCATGACTGTAGCACGAGAGGATGAGCAAGCGGGTGGCTGGGACAAGCTGCTCACAAACGGCAAGGAAAGGACCATGCTCTTGACGGCCGTCGTCATGAAGATACTAGGTCTGGAGGTCCTGGACTCTCTGCTCTTTGGGGCATCGAAGGCACATTTGGAAGACCTGCACCAGCTGGACAAGAAAGACATAGCCACCGAAGGTAAAGGTCACTGCCTACTCGTCAACAAGATAATGATGATAACGGGTGATAGGATTTGAGCGCTCAGCGCGTCGTGCGCAAGCGAACCTTGAGTACCTCAACATGGATGACAGGATTCCCCCTCTGTTCTGGAACGAAGTCGACAGGCTCACAATACGGACATTGATCATGCTGTTGCCTCTCTATAACCGCATGGGCCAGTTGGAGGTAAAGGTGGCGCCGATAAAGGATGTGTACTTCAAGCTCCACGACATAACTGCGACTGCTGGAGGATTGAACTATGCGATGCAGTTGTGTCCCGCGGTCTTCATCATGGAATGGGCTCGGCCTGGAGACCGGTATGATCTTCAGCAACGTGACCTTGAACCGGCCATTCTCAAGTTCTCCACGCTCAAATCGCAAATCTACGACCATTGTTACCCAGCAGATCCTCCACGTCGCCGCTCAACCAGGGTCAAAATTTCCATTTCCCCCAAGATCGTCGCTTACGTTCCTGGACCAGGGGACACCATGATCTCCCACCGACTAATTCATGCCAATGGAGCATTCTACAATGGCCTGGACGACGAGGTTGCCAATAACAATACAGGTCGCGATCTCCTGGGCTATGTTTCAAGTCTCCATCAGAAACTTACTAGACCGCTTGGATACTTTTGGATAGCGCTCCTCGCAATGTGGGGTGTGTTTACTTGGTTGTTTATGTTGCTGTGTGTGTTGTGTCAATTCGATACAAGATTGGCAGATTACTGGTTTCCCGAGTATTGCACCCAGTATCTTACACCATCTTGGTCGACTAGATCCGCCCCTTCCATAGTGACATCCTCGGCTCGCACGGGTACAAGAACAATACACACAGCAACTCGGATGTCGCCGACCCCGAGTGCAACGAATGGAATGGGTTACGGCGCAAGGGTGTTGAGAGGCTGGGGTCACTGAGAGGGTGGAATCGAGCGTGGTCTGGTCGCGTTAATATGCATGTTTGTGTGGTCCTACCTAGTTGTTGTTCCTTCGTTGTATGCGATGTATCTTACTGGTGGGAGTTTTGACTTGGAATATATTACTGCAAAATGGAGAAAATCCCGTTCAAGCAGTGCAGACGCATATAGAGTTCTTTGGCAAGGTTACCTGGATCATTGACTAGTAAGGCAGATTACACGTGGAAGAACCAGAGACGTGTAGTGTAGCACACGGCAAATATTGCCAACATAAAGGCAATTCCTCGTGTCGTAAAAATGATTGGTATCGAAAAAGGTATGACGACACGTCAAACAAAATATAGAGACCGATGCTGGGGGCGTATTTCGTTTATAGCTTTGGCGTTTTTGAATAGGGCCCTGATTATCCTATACCGTCGTGAAAATGCCAAAGTGAGGCTACCTTGGTAAATTACTTTTTAGCATCTTAATAAATAAAACTATTGTAAGAAGCCTTTTTCCCGACGCTGACATGCACATGCAAACATGTGTCTGTGAAAAAGTACGGCTCCGATAACGTGCAAACCTTAAACACAGTGAACCAGTCGGTCAATGTGAACAGATATTTATGCATCCCCCTTTTCGTCAGCAAATATACTGTAGTTTCTGACCAGGTTTATTGTCGCCTTGGAGGATATATCAGTTGTGCAGAATCGCTCTTTTACCAAAAGCGATCGAGATGAACATTTAGACCAGTGCCCCTCGCACGAGACAGCCAATGTACTGCCACGCCACAAACCCCTTCTCACGACTATTTCTCACCCAGCTACGAACCATGGGCAGAATTAATATTACAGTGAGACGCTGTCTCGCCTTCATTGGCTGCACTACTGGCAGCAAGGAGAAGGCTGCGAAATCTCATCCTGTTGATAAAGCACCAGACCTCGACGAGCCTCAACATACAATGACAGCAACCCCAACACCGAGGATCAGGACTACAAGTAGCTAGAAGTTTAACACAAGGGCTGAATTTCCCTGGCGGCTTGAACAACATATTGCGGAAGAAAAGAATTGGCGCGGGACGTGGGTACTGGAGGTCGAGGATCTGCAGGCCATGAATTGGGGAATGATATCGGTAGGTAAGTAGAACGGAAAGGGGGGCGTCAGAGACAACCAACACGACAGTTGCCTTTACCCTCTGATGGAAGCACATATTTGGATAAATTGGATGGAGGAAAAGACGATTTGATGGTCCAGTTGGGTAAGCGGTAGCCATGTTCGAGCATGAGGCGCTGTTTAAGCAACTAACATGAAAACTCAAAGCATATCATGAAGCTGCTACTGATATCGAGAGTAGGTACCTAGTACTAGCTACCAATTTACCTGCCACCTGCTACGCCGTATGCATATGACATTTTTCCCTTTTCTCCCTACACTCTCGTCTTCCATCTGCCTACTCCATCCTCCAATCTGCCAGCACATACTACCCTCCGGACTAACCCACTTACTGCTCATTCTCAACACCATCCACGAGGCACAATCTCCAGCTCAGCCAATGTTGTCCCCTAGGTATCACGTTATCTACTGGGTGGTTGCCTCGGTGGCAGTAGCAGCCCATCATGTCACCAATTCCATAATCGGAGACTCGGCCGGAACTTTCTTTCATACTGTGCCATTTCCATCACTGGCAGCTGCTCTGTACATTATATGGTGCGGTCCCAGTGAAAACCCAGCCTCGCTACTCCAAACTGCGGTCCATCAGACAACTACTGGCTTCCTCCTTGTTTCACTTGGATCTCTTACGCGATATATGGCTGGTAAAGACTTATCAGAATTGGGGTACTTTTTTCATGCCTGTCTGGCGTTCAACGCGGTTGGAACACTCGAAGCAATAAGACAGAATGTGAGTTCCTTATCCAAGTTCCCCTGCAACCCAAATACATTGCTTTCCATTACCTATCTAACTGTGGATAGAGACGGGACATCGATCCGGCATCAGTCATGCATCTTTTAGAGGGGCCGCGTACCAGATTTGCCCGCCTCACTTTCAGTGGATGTGTAGAGCACAGTACTGCTTATCTCGCCCTGCTTGCTCTCTTTCGCCTGTTGATGTGCGGTCTTGATCTCGCACTTCATGCCATCTACACATCTGACTTGACCTGCTGGTACGTCTGGTCGGAGAGCGTTTCCCGCACGCAGCATTACTTTGGAAGTTTCGTGTTGCTCGCGTTTGTCATCGCAGCGCTGGTGGACGTGGCAGAGACGGTAAGGATGATATATCTTCTGTTAACTCTCACCGGACTCCAGGGCTAATATCCTTCTGCTACATAGACCTTCTTCATCATCTGCCGGTTCGTGCTTCCGGGCTATCCTCGACTTATAACACCACCAGAGCCCCTGCTTTGTCCAACCTGGGGTTACGTGTTGCCCGCGCTCGGAGCTATCAAGACTACCTGTTTCTTGGGGCTTGGTTTCTCCTGCTATTGGATCGATGGATTAAAAAGCAAGTGGAAATAGCACCGTAGGATGTGTCAATGGGCAGGAACTCGAACTTTTTTTAGCGGCACATCAGCCTGCCAGCTTAGGACAATGGTTATTTGGTATAATTCGATCACCGACTTCCTATGATTGAATAGAAACTAGCATTCAAGGGAGACAGAAGTCTCGAGCCGCCTACCTGCGCTATGAGTTCAAAGAGCAAACGCGTAGAGACTAACTTACTCCAGGTGTCCATGTCCTTTCCCGATAATGCGGTGGTCCAAATTGCCCTCTTGCGTTACAGGGTAGCTCAGATGGACCTTGTCGAATTAGTAGTGACACTCAAGCGTTGAGCGTGTGGAATCGCAGCCAAAGCCCAAGTCTTCAACTTTTCATTCGAGTGTTTCTGGATGGCCCGACGTGCTTGTTCAAGTACGGAGCAGCTAACCCTTATTCTAGGTAGGGGAACCTCAGCATATTCTCAAAGGACTAGGAGAGTAACCAAAGAGTAGTAGCCCTGTCTGTTCCTCGTTAGTTAAACTATAACCAGTAGATTAGTGGTTGAGTCGGTCATGACCGGTTATTATATGTTGTTGCCATAATTCGCAACCATACATAAGAACATCAATTCGATTGGATAGAGCTTGAATGAGCTTGTGCGGAGCTACCAGTGATTCGGTAGGTAGTTTTGAGGCATACAAGTCAAATCCTCTTTCGCTTGGACCTATGCGGGATCTATGAACGGGCGGTCCCGCAAACACAAACGGCTAGGCTGGTGATCTGCAGCGCTTCGGACGGAATCCGACGTTCCTGTGGCTGGAGAAGCGCTCGGCGACAACGACGTCGTTGTCCGGAGTATTCGTACTTTGTCCAATTTGTGTACGGAAACGCTCTCCTGCTTGGCCATGCCGAGACGCAGCAACAGGGATTATTTGCGGCGTTTAGTTGGCACGGTTACTCGGAAAAGAAATTCTTGATTCATGCCCACGTTCCCAGCCACCTCAGACATGCATCGGTACCTTGCATCGGCGCATCTCCAGCCACCCAATTTTCATGAAGGCCTCAGCGCATGGCATATTCATGGCAAACGAGACAGTCCACAGACAGGTTTGGATACTTCGTACTTCAACAGCGAAGCACGCCTCATGACTGCAACTTCCGGACTGGGTAGGCAACGTGCGGATGCTGTTGCTGGTGCGTGAGGCAGTACTGACTGCTACACCTTGCCGACCGCCTCTTCGGTTTCTTCTCAGTGACGTGCTAAGTTGCCGCTTGCACAACCTAGGGTATGCTGCCAAGCAAGCGATATACACCCCCGGCCGGGTTTGGTGGGGAAACGTTCGGTTTGGTCGTAAAAAGGCCAGGCACATAACAGCACTATCGGTTTTTGTGTATCATCTTGTGGCTCGATGTCTCTCATGCAGCCCTACTTGGCTCAAAGCCACGTATCGAAGTTTCTCAACATTGGCATCATGCCCATTCTACATGAAGTGTAGACGTATGGATTGTGCTCTCGCAATCCGCATCGCCTTTGATAAGAACCACAAGCAGTTGCCATCTATCTCTGTCGTGGTACGGATAGAATGTGTGTGGAGGGCGGTGGGCGCCTGTTAGACTACTCGGCAACGTCCCTCCATGGGGTCCCGCTGTGGCGCCGCCCAATACGGGAAAGACCTCGGGTCGAGTGGGCTCAGCAAACCCCAAGCGCAGCTCCGCTCCTTCCAAGCTTGATCCATGCTTGATTTCCTGCCTGACCTCATCCAGAGACCCAAAGACCGCCAGGACCTGGTCCGATCCTGGTCGCCGGCCCAGCTCCCGCCCGAAGCCCTCGCAAAAGCAGCAGTTTGTGACAAGTGCTCCATCCGGCGGACAGCCTCGCCATTTTCTCTCGTCGGAAGAAAAGGCTGGGCTCCGCTGACCATTGTGGTCCGATGGCATTGGCCAGCTTCATCAAGAACATGGCAGCCCACCGCATCGAGACCTAAACCTCTGGGTCGTCCGTCCCATCCAATCCAATCCAATCCAATCCCAAGGCCTTGTGTTCGTCTGCGCCAGTAGCATGCTCCGGTCCCTCTTACACGCATACCTCATACATACCGTACCTATCACCTGCGTGCATGCTGCTGCATGCTTAGCCGCAACATACCTTGCCCTCGGACACTAGCTCTACTCGCAGCCGTTGGCTTGCAAGCTGGCTCCCGAGTCTTTTTATCCCTACTGACCCTGACCGCCGTTCCATCGAGGCGACGCCCAATCAACACCTCAGAGCCTCATTGCAATTGACGCCATGTCATCCGCACCCTATTGGGGCCAACTACCTGGCCCCAAATTGGCCAGGGATCGGCGCTCGTCGGGCGACAACTCGACCGTCGACAGGCGACACTCAGTCGACACACAACTTCCGCACAGATCCAATCGCACGTCCTCCCAAACAGCCACCACAGAGACTACCTTCAGTCCATACCAGTCTCCAACAACTCCAAACTTTGCTGGTCAAGGACTGGCACCTAGGCCACCATCGTACCAACGGAACACCGCTCGCGGCCATCCGTCTGATTTTCAATCTAGATCGTCCCAACAGCCAGCACCAGACGCCGAAGCCTACGAAGACGACGAGCAACACACTTCGCGTGGACCTCCTATGGGCTACCAACATCCCTACGGCAATGGTGGGCTTCCTTATACGTACCCAACGCCCGGATCCGCGCAGCCAGCGCAAGACTCGCCGCTGAACGAGCAAACCGAGAAAATGGGAACGGAACACGATCAAAGATCCAACAGGCAACCAATGCCAGCCCAAGCTCGAGATCACGATACTCTGCCCGCGCAAATGGCGGGCCAGTCTGCAAGACCGCCGGTCAGTGGGAGCTCAGAGCGTCGTAAAAAGTTCGCAGGCGATCGATCACCCCTCCAGAGGCTTGAGCTGACGCTCGACAGCATGACCAAGGAGGAGAAGCGTGCCCGCATGCAAGCAGCCGAGCAACGGGCTCGTGAGAGAGCAAGGCAGAGAGCGGCTGCCGAGGCAGGAGATGCGCAAGAAGTGAGGGACACTAGGCCACGCCCAAGCCAAGGCGATACGCGAGCCAGTGTTCCTGCTCCGGCTCCTGCTCCTGCTCCGGCTCCGGCTCCCGCCCCTGCTCTTGCCCCAGCTGCCCCTATAGTGGCCGAAACACCACGACATCAAGAACCTCGCGCCCATCAGAGTGCTTATGCGTACCAACCACAATACACGCGGCATCCTCCTCACGAAGATGAACAATTTCAAGCTTCTGGGGCGTTACAACCGCCTCCAGAGCCGGAAGCCTCCATTCCCAAGCGTAACCTAAGCTTTCGCGAGCGGACTGCGCGTACCGAGAGCAACGCGCCCATCGACGAGAGAGCATTGGCCCCAAAGAATCAACCCACAGCTACCCAGAACAATGGCTTTTCCTTAACTCGGAGTGGAAGCAATAAACTAAAGAAGGATCCTCCTGGTGATCTTTGGACTTTTCGTCAGCCGGCTGAACCAGATTTCCAACCTCCCCCTGATTCCCAATTTGCGCCTGCTGCTGTGCCTCGGTCCAGGAAAGAAGCAGCGCCGCCTCGTGAGCCGTATGCACTGGATAGCAAGCAACCGCAGGTCAACTCGGGGCAACGACGCGCTCAGGAAACGTTTGAGGATGTGAACATGGGTGGCGTCAGACGCCGCGCAACGGAGCCTATACACAATGAGCGGTATAGGCAGAATGATAACTATTACCAACCGCCCGTAAGAGGCCAGGCTTTCCAGCAAGCAAACCAAGACTACCAGCAGCCCCCAGAAGCAACCACTCGCGATGGGAGGCGGCTACGACGGCACGACTCCGACTATTCGGACTCTGAAGATTCCCGTCACCACATATCCGGGCTGCTCTTCAAGGGTCGCGAACATATGCGGCCTGGCGAGGGCCTCTACAACCCCCCTCAGTGGCTTGATGAGTGGAGGAAGGCAACCATAGGTTCACTAGCGGGCGCTCTTCTGGACCTCGAGGATGACACATTGCCAACCACAAGCGCACCTGTCTCAGATAACAATAAGGCTTGGTGGGAAGATGGTGGTCGAAGGGGCAGTAGCAGCTATGCCTCGAGACCGCGCAGAGCTGAAGCATTCGACGGCGAGTACGATGACACAACATCACCTACGCGCTTCAAGCCGCCTCTTTATCTAAAGTGCGGTCCTTTATTGAGGTACTGCGGAATTCGTCGTGAGTCTGTCAATACCGGTGGTAGGAAAGTGGATCGCGAGATTTGGAGAGGCACTGTTATGATTGTCACGATGGATGCAGATTCATCATATGAAATTGCCCCTATGCTTCGACTCTTCCTCCAAGACATGGAGCTTTTGCCACCGCCCCCACACCAGGTCAATGGTGAGCTACCGCCGGAACACGTTGACCCATTGGCCGGCCATCCGAAGCTCGGTCGGAGGGGAGAGACACTATATGTTCGACCTGTGGATCATCTCGAGGAAGCCAGGGATCTTTCCCGGGACGAAACAGACAATGGTCTTTTTGAGGCTACTCGGAGTCCTCCGGATGTGTCGCCCGCCGACGGTTCAGCCGACCATCCGGGATCCTTCGCCAGTCGCAAGAAACGAGTTCACATCGATGGCGAGAAGATGAGAAAATATACGGACACTCGAGGCTTCCGACTGCACGCCGAGAGAGGATACACCTTCTGGCGGTTCAACATTGAAGTTGAGCTTCGCGACAGACAGCAGAGGGTCGCCTACCGCGTCAATCGAGGACCGGCAAACGGCTTCTGGGTCCCAGCACGTGGGCAGGCCATGAACATGATGTTCTACAGCTGCAATGGCTTCAGCGCTAGTGTCGAGCGGGACGAGTTCAGCGGCCCTGATCCTATGTGGCGTGACGTGCTCAACACACATCAGACCCGGCCTTTCCATGTCATGATTGGTGGAGGCGACCAAATCTACAACGATCCTGTCGGTACACATTGCAAGCTTCTCAGCGAATGGCTAGCCATCAGACATCCACTCCACAAACACAATGCGCCGTTCAGTCCAGAGTTGCAGAACCAAATAGAAGAGTTCTACCTTCAGAACTACTGTGCTTGGTTCTCACAGGGTCTTTTCGGTCTCGCCAACTCGCAGATTCCCATGGTCAACATGTATGACGACCACGACATCTTCGATGGCTATGGTTCATATCCACACCATGACATGAACTCGCCAGTGATGTCTGGATTGGGTGCAGTGGGCTTCAAGTACTACATGCTATTTCAGCATCAAAGTATCATCCCCGAGACTCAGGCCGAAGAGCCTAGCTGGATCCTTGGGGACCGACCAGGTCCTTACATCAATGAGGTCAGCCGCAGTCTGCTAATGTCTATGGGCGGCAAGGTCGCGCTTCTTGCAGTGGATTGTCGCACAGAGCGTACCGAGCACGACGTGCTCGACGAAGACACTTGGGAGAAGATCCTTGATCGAATATACGAGGAAGTGTTCCGCGGCCAGGTGGAGCATCTGCTGGTGGTTTTGGGGGTTCCTATTGCCTACCCAAGACTGGTCTGGCTGGAGAATATCTTGACATCGAGGCTGATGGACCCGATTAAGGCTCTTGGTAGGACTGGTGTCCTGGGAAAAGTCTTGAACAACATCGATGGTGGTGTTGAAGTGCTTGATGACCTGAACGACCACTGGACTGCCAAAAATCACAAAGAGGAGAGGAAACGAGTTATCGAGCAATTACAGGACCTAGCAATCGACAAGTCGATCCGTGTCACTATTCTCAGGTAAGTCCCCCGTCACATTTACCAAGATTGGATTCGTTCTAACAAACCATATCAGTGGTGATGTTCATCTCGCGGCTGTCGGCCAATTCTACTCGAAGCCGAGTCTTGGACTGCCGAAGCATAAGGATGCCAGATATATGCCAAATGTTGTGTCCTCTGCCATTGTCAACGCTCCACCTGCCGATATGATGGCGGATGTCATCAATCGACGCAACAAGATCCATCATTTTGACAAGCTGACCGAGGAGGACATGATTCCTATCTTCCAGAACGGCGTCGACGGTAAGCCTAGAAACAACAAGCACCTGCTTCCCCACCGGAACTGGTGTTCAATCCGTCAGTGGGAGCCGGGAACCACACCGCCGCCAACCCCGCCATTGTCGCCTTTGGAGAGGAGCCCGAGTCCTCCGGCCGCGAGAGGCGGGCTTCTGCGGAGATTGTCCCTGAGCCGGCCTTCAGCAGACCGGCCTGAACCCGCCCGAGATTCTGTCCGGGGTTCAAGGCCTCCAATTTCCGGAGGGGGTAGTTTCTTTAGGAGTTTGTCACGCCGCAACTCGACTGATCAAGAGAGGCCCAGCACGGCGAATCAAGAGCAGCGCCCTGGTTTCCTGACACGCACGCTGTCATTGGGTCGCGGTGATAGCCAAAGAAGACGACCGCTGTTTAGCTTTGGCCGCGGCGGTAACAGGAGCCGTGATGACGGAGGCACCAACGGCCAATGGCAGGGTGAGTCTGAAGAAGAAGAAGAAGACGAAGAAGACGACTACTTCATGGATCCGAGAGACCGTCGTCACCCGCATGCTAGTGGACTTCGCGGAGGCGCTGCATACGACGAGTATTCCGAGGGCGACGAGGAACAATTTACGGTAGGACCGCAGCGCAGAGCACAAACTTGGAACAGCCAGCCGGGCCCCAGCAACACAGTTCCCCCGACGCGGCCATTTCATCGAACACCAACAGGTCTGTCAGTACGACAGAAGCGTCAGGCAGCCAAATATGAGGTCGATTTGGAAGGAGGATTGGACATTTGCCTGAACGTCGAGGTGAACCCGAAAGACCCGACTGGTATCACGGTACCATACCGACTTCTTGTGCCCAAGCTGTCGCACGAGTATAACCCACAAGTCGACGACCTGCAACCGGAAGAACCAAGTGGCTTTCAAAGGCTCCTGAGCTTCAGGAGGAAAGGTCGTGCCGAGGAAGCTGTGGACAACGAACCAGGATATATGGATGAGAGGGCAGGTATTCAGGCACGATAGGAGATGAGCTCACGATGCTGCAGTTGCCAGCAGCATGATGCATGATTTTGTATAGTTTTGCTGGATATGATGATAATGCTTGTTGGGAGTTTGGGGGCTGCGTTACGACCAACATTCACGATACTTGAGCATTGGTTTGAGCGTGGGTAAGGAGGAAGTGATAAACAGGATTGTGTTTGCTCTGAAGTATTTCGTTTTGGGAATAAAAAAGAAAAGCTCTGGCTGGCATTGTCAGCCATGTAGCCATTATTAGTTGGTGCTTGAAGAAGTCGGTGGTGATGTTTAGAAATGCCATGTCCGAGACTGGCACAGCTCCAAATTGGGCTTAGATGGAGGGCAGCCCCTGCCTGTACGATGGCTAGCGCAGGGGTCCAGCCAAGACACTCGGCTCCCCCAAGTCCCCACTATCATTTTGCTAGCTGTCCAAGACATTCCTCTCGATATTCCGTTTCAACTCAACTGTCAACCGTTTGCGCTCGAACCCTCTTTACGTTTCTCCTTCTTTGATACCAAGACGCAGCACTTATCGATTCTTTGCTGCTCTTATTTGGCGCCTCCCGCAGCCATTGTTCGTTCCATTCTTCGCTCGAGTTAGCCGTGCCAAACCCTCCCACCCCCTTTCTCCAACTACTCAACAAGCATCATATCGAGCGAACCGTTGCGAACTCCGCTTCACCACAAACGCCTCACTCGGCCGAACGAATCCCCTGTGGGGAGAACTATGGCGTCGCCATGCCTCGACATGACCTCTCCCTGAACGAGCAGCTGCAGCAGTGGGCTGAGAGGCTTTGGGTATGGGTCTCGGGGCCCGGCAGGAAGAGGGCTACGGTGCTGGCGCTGAGGCTCGGGGACAGGATACGCAGGAACCTCGCTCCGAGGCGGCTGTTCAGCTTCCCGCATTTGCTGGTGGCGTGCTGGATGACCATTCTGCTCTGGGGCGAGCGGTGGGTGTTTGAAGCCAAGGTCGAGTCTTGCGATTGGGATCACTGGGAACACTGGGTACGTGTCTCGAAATCGCATTGGACATGGCTGCCTACAATCGTTCGAGACTCATGAACTGACGCGATTCTCCAGCCAAAGGGCGCAACCCCTCACCATCTTGTCTTGCTTGCCGACCCACAACTCATCGACCCCCATACGTATCCAGGTCGGCCGTGGCCATTGTCCAGCCTCACTGTCGAAATCACCGACGCATATCTCCGGCGAGGATACAAAGCCGTACAGACGCAGCTACGCCCCGACTCGGTTTTCTTCCTCGGCGATCTCTTCGATGGAGGACGAGAATGGAAGACACGAAAGGGCGATTTCGTTGACCCGCCCCTCGGCCGCTCACCAAGGGCAAAGGACGAGGCCAAGCTGCTAAGCAAATGGAACCGATGGTACGGAGAGGGTTTCTGGCTGAAAGAGTATATCCGATTTGGCGACATCTTCTTCGACAAATGGAAGCTAGGGGGTGATGCGCCAGGGCCCTGGCAGAGAGGCAAAAAGCTGGTGGCTAGTCTTCCGGGAAACCACGACCTGGGTTTCGGCGCGCAGGTCCAGTTGCCAGTGCGTGACCGGTTCAGCACGTACTTTGGCGATCTCAACCGCGTGGACGTCGTGGGCAACCACACCATCGTATCGGTGGATGCTCTGTCTTTGAGTGCAGGCACGTCCGAATATACAAAGACGCATGACTTAAGGCCAATATACGGACCCGCTCACGAGTTTCTGAGCGAGGTCAAGTCGACGAAAAGGAGAGCCGTGCAAAGTGAGCTGGGCACGTGGTACGGCGCCAACAGGGAGCTGCGGTTCACCCATGGCGTTAACGAGTTGGGCCAAACGGACCTCAAGCACTTCCCTCGGCGCGATCCGGGCCCAGGGGCCCCCGATCTTCCCACTATCTTACTGACCCACGTACCGCTATATCGCCCACCAGGTACGCCGTGCGGTCCGAAACGCGAGCATTGGCCGCCGACGAAGCCTGCGCCGGGTCAGGGTGCGGTTGTGCCAGACCACCGCAACGCCATCAGCGTATCATCTGGGTACCAGTATCAGAACGTGTTGAGCGAGGAAGACTCGGTCAACTTGGTGAAGAGCGTGGGCAACGTGGTTCACGTCTTCTCAGGCGACGACCACGACTACTGCGAGCTCGTCCACTCGGAAAGCCAGGACAAGGTGCGGGAAATCACCGTCAAGAGCATGAGCATGGCTATGGGCGTGCCGACGCCCGGCTTCGTCATGGTCAGCATGTATAACCCTGTGGACGACAAGGGCAAGCCCGTGTCCGGCTCGCCCGGCGGTACGCTGCAGACACATCTTTGTCTATTGCCAAACCAGATCCATACGTACATGCAGTACGTCACCTTTGTCATCCTCTCCATCGTCCTCCTTGCCCTCCGCGCATTCCTCGTGCCCGTCCTCCACCTCCACCCCTTCGCCCTGGAACCAGACTCGAATAGCCCCGACAGCGCCTCCGGCAGCAAACTGCCACTCTTCCGAGAAAAGCGGAAGCTAGAGCCGCCCGAGTCGGCGTTTCTACGCTCATCGTCGTCCCTGCCTGGAAGCCGGGCGCGCAGCTCGTCGCTGGCGACAAACGGCGGGCCGACGCGGTGGCAGTCGAAGCGTGGCGGTTCGCGCCCGGACTGGGGAGCGGGCATGGGCCCGCGTATCAACCTCAGCGAGGACTTTTACGATGGCGGAAAGCTGTGGAAGGCTAATGGCGCTGCACGCGGCAGGGGGGCGCTGCTGACGGCGGCGAGGGAGATGGCGGCGACGACGTGGAGGGTTGTGTGGGTGACGCTGCTCTTTTGGATATACATTACGAGGTAACGACGTTGCGCACTCGTAGAGCTTGCAGCGACTATTGCAGCATTAAATTGTGGATAAAACGGAGGACGCATCGTCACGGCTTCTACAGATGAGTTATGGCGTGTCTGCCAGACTCGAGTTTCCTACATCTGCTATCTCTGGTATATCTGCAGAGCAACTTTCCACACTTGTACGATAATATAGACAATGGAGAGGTCAAATGCCTCAACGAAATACCACGACGCGCTCTACGTTATTGCCTACGAGCCTACGGGCGCTTACAAGTTTTATCCTGTGCATTTGTTCACACTGCCTTTTCATTCACGAGCCTACCAAATCCAGTCGACCCAGGCCACTTTGGCAACGCGCATGGCTTCATTGGGAAGCAGCGACGCCGGATCAAGGTGCATGACGGCTGTTCATGGATAATACGCGTATGCTGACTACACCACTGCCAAGTTGGCGGCCGCGTTGGGGGACGGCGTAGTCGAACACGGCAAACCTCACGGGGAGGCGGAGTGACGGGTCTATTGCAAATCGCCGTGGCCGTGGCCATCAGCGGCCGGCCGCATGAACTGTGCATAAGCGAAAAGGGTGTGAGCATAGAAGAGAAGACAGGCAGACTACGGAGAATCGGACACGCTGCTGCTGTTGCTGCGAACAGCCAACATCAGCCATTGTCGATTAAGACAGAGTCAATTGAAAATAGATTCCATGAGCTTGTGAAAAATGGAGATGGATTCGGGACTTCTGTGATGCTTGCCGTTTTGACAGGGGGTTTTCCTTCATACAACGCTCGATCGAGGCTGGTGAGGGCTTGAAGGTCCCAAATCCCATTTGTGCATACATCTAAAAATAGGCCGGCTGAAGAAGTGCGGAGAAAGAAGAGAGGCAGGGGGGGGGGGGGNGGGGGGGGGGGTTGAGGGCTCTGCGTGCAGCCAAGAGGAGGCTCAGAATAGCCGCCGCAAACTCCGTACCGTCAAATGCCAGGACCCAACGTGTCGGGTTTGGCTTGCTCACGTCCAAGCCACAGTCACAGCGGGGAAGACGGGGCACCAACCCAAAATGAAGGTCTCTGAGGAAGAAAGCGGTGAGCTCGTATCGAAGGCGAGGTATGCACTCTCGAAATGGCGCCTGCTTGGCTTGCTATTATGGTACACCGCATGGAGCCAAGTGGCTGCTCGTTGTCCGGTACTCGTGCCATTTTCCCTGCATCAAGGTGCGGTAGGGTACGAATACAGCATCCGATGATTTTCGGTCCACAGTCGCGGAGTCTCGGTGGACTTCTCTTTATTCCCATCATCTCCAGGTCCATGCCCGTAAAGAGTGTCTCAGAAACAGTAGATATACACCACTTGAATAACACGCCGTGTTTCCCAATGCCCTGCATGTTGAGTAGCCTGCTGCTAGAATCCAAGCACCACATAGGCACACTCGTGCAGAAATGGTGAAAGAGCAGCGTCCCGGGTACGCATCGGCATATTATCTTCCACCGGAAGACGAAGCGGCGTTGGCGGGAGCAGATGCGCCGCCGACGGTCCGCCTGCTTGAAACGCCTATACGCTGATCGCGGGCACGGCGAACCCGAACCTCAGGATCCGGACTAGACTGAATACCCTCCATGGCCTGTGCACTCTCGTAGACGGCCACGCGGGCAGCATGGGCGTCCTGGGCAGCTTGCTGAGCCTCGCGAGCACGCCGGTCCTCGTAGGACGCGAGATCCTCGGGGGTAATCTGCAAAGTGGTAGGCGGACGACGAAGCATTATTTTGGTCGGCTCAGTCCCGTGGACGAAAACGGCGACACAGGTTGCGAGTTCGCGCGGAGGGTGCTTGTTTTGTTGATAACTTGGGAAGAGATGAATGTTTCAGCGCGTCATGAGCGACGTTCACTTAGGCTTTGGATTTCGTTGAACGAAGGGAGTGGTAGAGGCAGACGATTGGATCTGCCAATGTTGGTTTGGAAAACCCCGTGATAGCAAGAACAGCGGCAGGCACACCGAAATATCGACGATACAGGGAGCGAAGAAATGTAAACAAAACCGGGGGTGGCCCGAGGCTGGGGAAAACGCGAATGAGGCTGACAAGTGCCAGGCCCAATTGGGAACCATCTTTGCGCGAGACCTGAATCGGATCGCGGGGCGTCTGTGGGGTTTCGCTTCCTGGCCCTGCCGGAGTGATGGCAAAATTCCCTGACAAGGCCGGATGCGTCAAGGGTTATCTAAGCGTCCCTGGTTCGATCACGGCAACCCTGGGCAGCCCTGGGCAACCCTGAGGATTTGCTTGTCAACGGCTCGTCGGGACTTTTCGCAGCATGGTTGCCTTTTACAAGCCATACTTTATGACCATGAGCCCGATAACGCCACCGAGCTTCCGATGCAAGCCGATGATGCCCTCAGCACTGCGTAGTCTAAATCCAGTACAATAAAGGCATCCCGACCATTGGAATGACCTTAGCACTATATCGCCGTAGCGTGGACGGGAAGGTAAAAATATCGTGCGAAATCCGGGCTAGGGGATAGGTCCCAACGAACTCCAAGGAGCAAGGAGGCGCAGGGCTATGCTCGTACACCCTTTCGCTCGGTAGCGGCCCCTGGTCAAGCCACGATGATATGCAATCTTTGGCCTAAGACTTGAGAACAGGTGACTGGTAAGCGCCTTAGGCGCCGTTCGGAAGACACCACATCCGCGATTGCTGTGCTGCGCATGCAACTCGGCATTGTTTCAAGCCAACAATGGTTCGCATTGCTCAGATCATGCTCCCAACTCAATTCAACAACGCATGGTGCAGGCGGCCTTCTTTGTTGACGGATTTTTTAACGCCGATTGCTAAGCCAGTCCAAGGTTGCAAGGTTCGCGCCACGAATTTTGTGACACTTGTTTGGCTCGTCAAGACAACGGGTGATGAGTTGGACGGTCGTGCTTTGGGATAACTGTGCTTTGTAGATAGCTTCCATTCAGGGAAAGGACAATCGGTCAGGAGCGTCGGTCGGTGTGCAGCCGGGTGTCGCTATCCATGATTGTTCCAAGCGTGGTTTCGTGACTGGTATCCTAACCTGCTGCCTGGCCGTGATCAGCGCATGCGACAGCCGGATAATTCATCGTGGCAATGCTTTGATCGCCATTGTCATCCTTGCAAGCATCCCGTGCCTACCGCGTGACAAAGCTGGCCAGGGCACTCACGGCGAGGCAGATCGCTCATGGTATTCCCCATGGGTATCCCCGTGAGGCTGCGGCGTGGCTGCTGATTTCAACCGAACCATGAAGCCATGGCCATCCGTCACGGACCACCTCGTTCGCCGAAGGGGGCCTCCGTTCCCACTGGGAGCCAACAGGCCGACTCGTCCTTCCAGCTCATGGGCGCCGTGTGGCTGCCAACAAACCAAGTCTTGGAGCTTTACCACGCTGTCTTTGCGTTTGTCAGTGCGGCACCCCAGCCATGCCGGGGTGTTTCAAAATTATAGAAGCCCGTCAATCCATTTATAAAGCCCCCATCAGGGTAGCCCCGGCAGGGTCTGCACATGGCGAAAAGGGAATCGTCTAGGGAAGAAGCGAGCCTCGGTAATATGAGCCAACCGTGGACAGGCCTGAGAACCGCGCCCAGTGATCGGGAAAGGTACTGAGGATAGGGCCAAGACAGCCTGTAGGTGGGATTAACTGGGTGGGCAAATTCAAGAACATCTCCATCGTCTCGTTCGAGATTGTGCCGCCATTCCCTTTGTCCAAATGGCCTGAGATGCCTTTCAATCCGCGCCAATGGCGGCAGTAAACTCGGGTAGGCAGGGTGGTGGCGCAGGGCAGAAAGAAAGCACCACGATCCATGCCACTTGGTGTACTTGGCCCAAATTGAGGTGTCAGTTATCAGTAATCAGTCATCAGGTCAAGTCGCACTCAGCTCTTTCTCGACAACAAAGGGTCGTGGAAAGTAAGTACCTAGTTAGGTATGCAGGTAAGAGGCATTCGGAAGTACCACCTTCTGAAACAACGAATCCATCCAATAATTCCAACGCCCAGCAGTGCTCCTTCCCTCCAGAGCGAAATCCTTCTGCAAGTAGAGCAAGAGCCAACCACCATCTCAACAGAGGCAAGTGCGGCATCCACTCCTCCTCCAGTCCCCTCCCGCCTGCCTCCTGATTTCCTGGCACGGCATGGGAATCCACGCCCCTCTCCCCGCTGCTTCTATGTCTTGCGATTGCACTGCAGGTATGTAGGTTGGTGATCCTGCTCATCTCGCTTCAGTGGCTTCCTTACTACCGTCTCTGGGTAAAAACACCACGACGTTCAACCCTTCATCACGGTGCTACCCTTTACATTGAGCCTCTATGACGCCTTCGCCTTTGCTATTTTTGAACTAGGTGCTCCGGCTTGGCAACCTCTCCTCCCCCCGCACGAGCCGGGGAGGGTTCGCCTTGTGAGGAAATGTTGGCAGCGGTCGCCTTACGATTACGCTAGAGAAGCGATTGTAGGGCTTTCCCAGGGGACATTCAGGGAAAGGGCTAAGGGAATGGCCAGGGAGGGGTGGCGGCCTGCCAAAGGACCCAGCTGGGTTCGAGCTAGCCCCCAAATGGAGATGCGATGCGCGTCACCTAACTGCACCCTGGCCCCTGTACCGCCCCTGTCCCTGGCCGCCAAACGGCTCCGTACAGTGCCCGGGCTGAGTCTCTCGCCTGCTTGATCTCAACCCCGTCATGGCGCTCCGTATCGCGCGAGCCACTGTCCCTTGGCCGGCAACTGAGTGCCAGCCACCCTAGCTTTCGCCGTGGGTACCTTAGCTAGGAACTTTAGCTCACGTACCGGAGCTTCCACCGTCGGCTACCATGGGCAAAACTCTGATTCCCATGCCAGATCCTTTGCCTTCCCTCCCACGACACCAGGCCCACGGTCCGCTCATCTAGCCTTAGTTGGACGTGGAGGCCATCCCGTGCTTGCACGAGTTTCGTCCAATCCACGCACACTGCGACACACATGTGCCCTTTGCCCAGGCCTTCAACAAGGGACGTTGCACTGCAGCTCTGCNGATCCGGCTCTCTCTCCCCAAGTGCAAATCCAGCGCAATCAACGATGTATAGTCCTGTCATTGGCCACACACACGACCTGCTGCGCAGGATAGACGCCCTGTGACCACACCCGCGGCTGTCGTTGCCCGTCTGGATTCGTCAGAGCAACGTGGACCAACATCCACGACGCCTATCACCACCCGCTTTTGCGACCGCCCCTTGCGTCTACCAATGGCTGTGGCGCAGGCTGAACAACGCACCTTCCCACGACACGCGATAATCGATCGATAAGGCGTGTCGATGTGTCCCTGACCATTTTCGATTTCTGCCCTCATGACTTGTCGTTGACCAAGTGCCGTTGGGGGCTGCCTCAGTTCTGTGGCCTAATGCACGCAAGCAAAAGTGATGGACCCCATGTCCCAAGCCTGTCTTGTCCTGGTCCTGATCCATCTGCAGAAAGGGCCCCCCCGGCCGGCCCACCCCGCCCAGGCACGCCTGCTCCGTATTGTACGGAACTCGCTGCCGATTGAACAACATTACCATGGGCGCAAAGTGTTCGATGCAACGTCTCCCCGCCTATTTTGTTGAGCAGAGGAAATCGTCTTATTAAGCGCACGGCTGCTTGAAATTACATTACTCCCGCCAAGTCCACCCTGCAGGCCCTCGCTTACCTGTGTGGGAGAGGGGACTGACTCTATGTCACGCTGCAATTAGCTGCAATCAGGTCTGCTCTGCTGGTGATGCAAATAGTCGTGTCTAGGCTCCCCAGCACGTGTGCCTCACAAAGGCCATTGTCGTACGGAAAGCCTGGCTTTTGGCTCCTTCGGTCATCCATCGCTTCCGTGTCAAGATCGGCCACTGGCCGCTCCTAAAGTGGCCTGCCTCACTGGGTTGTGCGTCGGCACTAACACCGCTGTCCAATCCTCCTCCGCGCTGCCAATTTTTTAGTGTGTCCCATACTTTGATTCACCGAGATCCTTCATATGCATGACTTGCATTTTGCAATTTGGCCAATGAGTAGGTCTTTGTATTTGAGTTCAAGATTCGTTATTGAAGGTTCCGACGTTGTATAAGAGTCGCCCGCTTTTGCCGCCTAGTGAGCGCCCCAGCTCTCTCTGACTTTTTCAGATTCAATACATAATGGGGGGAGGAATCCAATGGTGTAGTATATAAACGCTGGACATTTGACCCGCCCGAATCCAGCCTCTGGATGTATTTCCCTTCCCGGGTGACGCCAAAATAAAAATCCCTAATCGACTCCGGAGAGGACGAAGGGCCAATGCATCCAGATCGTGAATGTAAAATAAAATAAATCAATCAATGAAGCAGAGAGTGGGTGTCCAAAAAGCCGCCAGGTATCAATGCGCAAGATTCCTATTCCAAAAGCTCCTATGCTAAAAACAAAGAGAAAAAAAAAAGAAGGAATGAACAGGAAAAACAGGCGATTGGATAGATCTAGAGCATGTCGCTAGTATTTGTTCATGTGTTCAAAATGTTATGCCCGAGGTGCGCCGTAGAAGCACATCTGCTCGGCCTCCCACCGGAGGAAGTCGCCGAGGTCGTCGCCGAGGTTGTAGCCCATTGACTCGCCGGCAACCGAGGCCTCGATGTCGCCGTCGCCCTCGGGGCCGCAGACGACGATAGGGTCTGAGGGGATCTGCACCTCGCACTGGGATCCGTAGCGCTTGGGTACGCCCGACCACCGCCTGATGCCGCTGCTGCGGAAGAACTTGTTTGTGTCGTAGGGGGCCTCGGCCGTGTTCCAGATGTTGGAGGGATGCTCGCTCATCAGGGGGATGGGCAGGTCCATGTCGTCGAGATCGGCGTTGGATGGCTGGCCTACCGACGAGTCGGATGATGCCATGCTACCAGCGGATTCTCGCCCCGAGCGGTAGCTGGAGTCAATCAGAGCACCAGCCGACTCGAACCCAAAGGAATCGAACCAGTTGGCAATGTCCTCGGCGGCATCGCTGTCGTAGTCCTCGCCTTCGTCGTAGAAGCCGCCCATCATGTCGCCTGCTCCTCCCAGGATCGCCATCTGAAACGCCGTCCAATCGAGCGTGTCGTCAACCTTCATCATCAACTTGCTCATGTCTGCTTTGGAGAACGTGATGGCACCGTGCTTGAAGGTCGGGGTCGTCAATGTGAAGGGGGTGCTTTTCAAGTAGATGAAATGATCATCCTCCTCCGACCTCAGGCTCTCCATTTGCTTCCGTCTTCGCATTGCTTCCTCCGTCTCGGCTTCCTCTTCCTTCTCCGCTTCTGCCTCGAGTTCGGGCTCCTCTGCAATCAAATTCGCGGATTCTGAAATAGAGGCAAGGCGCGTGGAGGCGCTAAGCGAAGCATTACGGGCTGACACGCTGGACATGCTCATGGAACCACTTCGCGGAGAGGCAGCCACGCACGTTCGGGGAGATGCACTGATGGAGCCGCTTCGGGGCGACGCAGAAACAGAGGCGCTTCGCGTCGACACTGTAAGGGAGCCGTTTCGCACGCTCCATCTGGGTGGAGTTAGAAGGGTACCTGCATCGCTGCCCGTCTCCTTGCCGTCCCATTCTTCGCAGGTGTCCTCCTCGTCTTCATCGTCGAACTCGTCGGTTCCCGATTCGCTCTGTTTAACAGACAAGTCCTCAGACTCGGCCGGAAGTTCGTAGACGGATTCTTTGCTTGCTCCGCGATCCGAATCCAATGATCCCCGAGACTGCAGAAGAAGGTTGGCTTGTCGTCTAGCCTCCTCACGAATCTTCTTCAGCTCCTTGATTTGGTCGGGAGTTAGCATTTCATCAGCTTCGATGCGCTTGAAACGCTGTCCGGTGAGAATATCCGTCACGTTCTCTGAAAGACCAAGACGGGCGACCATCGCCGAAGACATGGCAGGCCACCCCTTATTTCTCTTAGCCTTGGTCTTCTTCGCCTTGACCTTGACCGGTGAGGGCTTCAATGGCGATGGGACGAGAGGGGTAGAGTTGGTGTGAGTAGTATTGACCGCAGCGGGTGCGGGTGCGAGTAGGGGTGAGGGTGGTCGATCGGCTTGCGCAGGATCTGGAGAGGCCTCTGGCAGTGGCGGTAGCTCCTTGGGAGCGATTTGGGGAGCCGACGTAGGGCCAGGGGGAGGAGTGGATGTGTTTGTGTGTTCGAATACGTATGAAGCCAACTTCGCATCAGCGAGGGCAGAGCCGACGGCCTTGAAGGCGAGGTCCGTCTCCTGGATGAGCTGGCGAACATTATCAGACCATTCTCCATTGTGTTTCTGGCTAGCCACGGGCTCTGTCGGTTTGGAAGGTTGGTCAAGTGTGGCCAACTCCGCCGGAAGTTCTGCCCTGGGTTCCTCTTTTGGTGCTGCGACTGTGAGCCGAGGCGATGCTGCGAGCTTTGGCGAACCTGCGCGGGCACGATCTGGTGTGGTGACGGATGGTCGAGGGGATATGGAGCGACTTGAGTCAATCAAAGTTCTGGGTGAAACGGGACGAGCTCCGCCAGGTGAAAGAGGTCGCTTGGACTCAACCAAGGTCATGGCCTTCATGGCGCGCGGCAGGGGCGGAGGCGACATGGACGAATCCTTGAGGCCTAGATAACCGTTTCCTGGCCGTGCGGGCCGTCTTGGTGTAGTTGGAGGTCCACCGACGACTGCAGACTCTGGCAGTCCAAGGACGGCAGCGGCCTTCTTGTTGGCGGTCCAGAAGGTATCAGATTGGCCATCGAGACTGCTCAGCGAGCTAGATGCGGAACCCGGCGGGTCTGTGGGCAGGGGAGGAAGTGGTGACATGGAACGGGAAAAGGCCGACTGCTTGCGGATGGTGATGGGAGTTGGCGGTCCCTTTGTCCTCGCGGCCTGCCATGTGTGGGCGTGCTGTGGTCGGTCACGGCCCCTCAGGTACAGGTCGTACTCGTCGGGTGAACTCTCATCGAGCTGGTCGCTGCCTTCAGAGCCAGTCCTGCGGTGCGGCATGAGGCGCCTAATCGAAATTCCAGGACGATTCACCATTGTGGCGGCTATTGTGCTCGGCACATACGGTGTGAGACCGGGAGGTTGGACAGGCGGGCGGGCGATGGTCGGGTTACAGGAGCCAAGCCAACGATATGGGTGCTTTTTGTTATGGTGCGGTAGTGTAAGTAAGTACGTGGGTACGGAAGGGATGCCAGCTTTGCAGTAGTCGAGCTGTCGTGATACTGCGGTGGTCCGTCTGCTGCTTGATACGTTGTTGATGTGAATTAGGGGGATGATATCGTTTGGTTTACAAGGCGGCAGCCAACCGGCAGGAAGTCGTAGGGAGAGAGGTTTCGACGGGATAGATGCAGGAGAGCGGAGGGGTGTTGGGGGGGGGAGGTCAGGTAATAACTGGAAAGGGAGGTAGTGATGGTCCCATGCGTTGCAGAGGCAGAATGGAGGGTGCCTGATTGTGCTTGTACCTGTGCTTCCCACCTGCACGCGGTGGAGCGGCGAAGCCCGGGTGTGTGCACAAAAAGAAGGTCCTCTTGGGTGCCCGCCGCCATCTTTCTCGCCATGCAGGTCGAGACAAGGCTTGGGGGCAGACGGGATGGGCAAGACAGACAGTGAGTGAGCTGACGGCCTCGCTGATCTGTGGCTCTCCTTGGGTCCCTTCAGGATTTCCCAGTCCACANCCCCCAAGGCTTGCCAGGACAGGGCCTGCGACAGGGGGAGCCCGCCCCGTCATCCTTGCTGCTGACGTTGTATCGCTGTCCTTATGGCTCAGGACACGCCCCCTTTGCGCCCACAGAGCGTGGCAGGGTTGGAGCTATTCTTCACCGCAGCATGCAGCCCGGGT
This sequence comes from Stachybotrys chartarum, assembly GCA_001021365.1. Classification (NCBI taxonomy): domain Eukaryota; kingdom Fungi; phylum Ascomycota; class Sordariomycetes; order Hypocreales; family Stachybotryaceae; genus Stachybotrys; species Stachybotrys chartarum. Next base: position 1,132,686 of record LDEE01000005.1, read on the forward strand.
GCGAAGGCCACTGCCCACCTGCTCGGCGACGCTAGGGGCGTGTGGGATGACGCGAGGTGTGTGGTGATGTCGTTACGGTGCTGCTGCTGCTCGTCGACGACCCGGTACTGTGAGTACTTGGCAGAGAGTCTTCAGCCACCCCCGCCAGTACCGTGTGGGCCGGAGCAATGCGCACTGTCGTCAAGAAACAGCCCCAGGCACCCCACGATTGATTGAGGACCGATTTTAGCCTGCTATTTATAAAGAGATGTTTCCCACGCACCAGGCCCTATCCTATCCAAAACAGCACGCAGAGCTTTGTCTAGCACGAGGATGCGTTTGCACCACATTCGAGATTGTTAGCCGTACGAGAAGACCCTGGATCTGCGGAGGTGCGTGCAAGGGCATCAGTGTCCAAGGAACGGACCGTTTTGCTGCTGAGGGTGAGAGCCTTGCGGCGGTGGCGGCGGGAGTGATGCATCCGAATGGCGCATTTGATGAGCAGCATCTTCAAGGAGGTTCGAGACTCCATGCATATCGCGACCAACCAAGCCTCGAGTCTCGCGGGCAAGCCATGATCCGCAGGCTTGTTCCGTGCCCAAGAGACTAATTGTTCTTTCTAAACTCGTACCTTCGGCCCCGTCGTCCATCCTCAGCACGACGGAGCCGTCGGTGCTCTCGGTGCTGTCAGTGCTTACACCGGTCAATTTGTAAAACGTGGGAATTGACTTGGTGTTCCAAAATGGGTGATAATCCTCCAGTAATGAACCGAAACGGGGCCGTGGCTAAGCTGGCCGCAGCCGTGCTCCAGTTCATGCTACTACGTAGTAAATGCCAGTGGTCCAGGAGCCTCACTGGTGCCGCATCATAATTGGCACTGTGCCTCCCACGGATAGGCGTTCCGTATCGCACCGCACCCTTTTGCATTTGGCACCGGGTATGGTGGTGAGCAACATTGGCCAGGCACGATTTGTGCAGCGCACGAGATTGGCAAGCCAGGGAGCCGACATCACGCGGTGATCCGCCCTTCTGCAGGGAGCGGTTTAGCTACAGGCCAAGACCCAACACGAGCCAGTCCTGTTCGCTTGACAGCAGCGTCCATTGGTTGGTCTCGCGATGAAAGAACAAACGCGGTGAGGAATGTCATCGGCAGTTGGGCAAGGGCAGACCGCGGCGAGCTCCAGGCGGCCGGGGGAACTCCCCAAGAGAGGCTTTCTTGGAATGGAGAGAGCGTCGAGCAGTGATCAAATGACGTCCCGTCCGAGTCGGGCCCGTGGTGTTTCTGCTCATGACCGTACCGTACGTATCGACCAGGGCAGACAAAAGGAACTTTGGTATGGGTCTCCATCAAGCTGCTTCAGCCTGGTGTAACCTCGCCAGCCGGCCGCCTACAAAAGCCAACCGTATTCTCCCCCGGCCAAAACGGGCACCGGCGCATCGCCATTCATTTCCTGGCAAGAGATAGTACCCCTTCTAGTCGTACTCAACCGTGGAGCGCAGTTTAGTGGATGCGCATGTGTTGGTCTGGTTTGGCCTGCAGCGCGCCAGTTGGGGGCAGACGCTGGGAGAGGGAGAGGGCAGGAAAGGGAGGCCGGACGCGGGAATGGGCTGAGTGGGTGAGCTGCATAGGCTGAGCGCCGTGCTAGCACGTCGAGTGCGTGGCAAGGCATGTGGTGATGGCGCCGGGGAGGGTAGTATTTTGGGATTCAAAGGGCTGGAGAGATGAGACGAGCACAGTGCGATGAGCCGCGTGCCATGCACAACTCGCACTCATGAGGTCCCGGCTTGCCCTCATGAGGCCAAGATCGCGGCACCGTCTTAAACGTTGGGCCTGCTACTGCATTCCCGTGCTACTACCAAGATTCCAGGCCCGCAGGACTAACGCCTTAACTATTAGCCGCAACGGGCGGGCACCGAGCGGGAACTGGCTAGAAGCTGGACAGATAGCGGCAGTTCCCACGGTAGAACAAGTAGCCCGCGGGAGGCGCCGCAGCTCGTTGGCTTCCGTCTTCACCTGACCTCGGCCGATGCTTCACCGCAAACTTGTCTAAACCAACCCGCGTCCCTACATTCCCCTCGGGATGCTTCATCTTCAGGTGCCCAGTCGCTCGGGGGACACGAACTGGGTTGCAAGCCGAGAGCGTCGACGAGGTCTGTCCTGCGGCCAGGCGGCTACCGCTCGGTCACCAGGAACGATACGGCTCACGTTGCGGCCGCCCATCATGGCCATTCCCGGCCTGGAGGGCGGAACCCACTCTCCCGTTGAGGAAAGAAGCGTGCGTCCCAAGTAAGCACACGTCGTGCTGACGTTGCATACAACCAGTCAACCAGCTTCAATCATCCCCATTTCTCCATGTGCTTCAACCAAAGAAAACTCGACAGCGGTTTTTCGGATAATGAACATCCAGACAATGTGAGACAGTCCTCCGGCATGGCGTGTGGTTGTCAGATCATGCCCGAGTATTCCAAATCTTCTCGAACGTTCGTGGGGGCGGATGGCTTCTGGCACGTCTTGACTGCTGGGGAGAGTACATCAGTCGTCAGCCTTGGCGACACCTGTTGCGGGAGAATTGGGCCAGTTCTTGCAACGCATGGCGTGAACCTCGACTCCCTTGTCACCCGCTGACGTCGAGGCGGTGGCCGCCTGCGTTGGTGAAATCATCGGGGGCACATTTGGTGACGAGAACCTCACCTTGTCGGGCCAGGTCCAGGGTATCCGTCCCAGACGAGCGGGCGGGCGACGACACCGAATCTGGACAGCTATGACGAAAAACCAGTGCTGCGACCATGGTTTCCTTGGCCCCCAAACTTCAGCAGGCTGGCCTTGCTCGTGTCGCTCTGCCCTATGGAGTCGCCAAGGTGCAGTGGCAGATGTTTTAGCGCGTGCAAGCAATGCCTGCCCTGTCGGCGCCCAGCGATTGCACCACGATTTCGCTAAGAACCCCGATGCATTCTTGGTTTGCAGGCCCCGTGCCCTGCCCCCGTCCAGACCTGGGCATGGATATGCCCTATTTGACAGCTGCTGGGCCTGAGCTCCTTCGCTTCAACTTAAATCGTAAATATACCAGCTACTTCTTCGGCGTCGGGGGAAATAACGTGCAGGAGGGGGCCAAAAACAGAAACACAACATTTATAATGGGAATCGCGATGCTTGGTGCTGATGATGCTGAAGGGAAACCGAATTTCAAACGCAAGCCCTCCCATCCTACAACAAATTAGCATTGCCCTTTGCCGACAAGCCCAGCAGCGCATGCTACAGCAGGCTGAGTAACAGCATCGTCGTGATCCCGGTGCCAGGGAAGAAGGGCTTATACATGCGCTCCGCCCAGCCAAGGCGAAGAGTTGTAGCCACCAATCGAACTGCTGCAAAGCACTTCCTCGTGTCACCTCCGGCCACCCACCCACACACACACACACACACCGAGACGCCATTCTTCCACTTACCTTCGGGGAACTTTGGGCGCGGGGGTGGGCAGCGATCAGCGCCGCTGCGTCACGCAGAGCCCAGCCGGCCGGGCAGCACGTTGCAGATCCGAGCAGCGGGTTGAATCCGTCATGGGCTTTTTGCTGCCCGGCCTCTCAGTGGCCGGACGTACTACTGGAAACAAGACGATGTAGTCACTTAAACCCGGGACGGATTGGCTTTTTTGGTCAAGGGTATGTGGATGTGCTGTAGCGAAAACGTGATTATCTATTGCCCATACGATATGCCTAGACTGCAACTCGCCACGCCATCCCCCATGTGAGTCCACGTTTGATCATCCCGTCTATATATGGCCTCCTCGACGCTCCTCTCCGCTCCGGTTCTCGCTCGGCCCCGCTGTCTCCGTTGCCAGCGCAGCTGCTTGTATCGCGAGGGTGGTGAGGGTCGTGGTGGAGGCGGTAGTGGGTTGCTTGTGGACAATCATCAAAGGTATGTTGTATCCCAGCCTGATTGTCGATACAGCAGTACGAGATGGGAAACCCGTCTAGTTCATGACGAGTCGAGCGGGATGATCAGCATCCCCCCCTCCCCCCTCTCAGCCATCCACTCCCCCTTGCTGCCTGCGTTGTGCTGGCGACTTCCGTGTAGCAGAGGAGCGTTGCAGTTTTGTCTCTCGCGGAAGTTAACAAGACCCCATTGTATAAACAATAAACATCATCTTACGACGGCGTATGGACGGTTGAAGCGCACTCAGCCAAGCCTTTTGCTCTTGATTGGGTCACCCGTGCGCTGCATCGACTTGTGCTTCACTCGGATGGCCCATCATCCGACCGGTCATCTTCGGTGATCCTCCCCTAAATCCCTCCCCATCATATTCGGCTATCGACTTCTCGCATGCATCTCGACGTCGCCGTGCGGAGAAACGACTTGGCCGCGTGCCGGGACGTGAAGACCGGCCGCTTCTCGGTCTGTGGGAGCAGCGGCTCGCTGTCCATCGGGTCCGATTCTCTGCCCCCAAAGCATGCCGTGAACCACGACTTGACCGTGCGTAACCGTACCCCTAGGCAGCAACTTTGTGTTCTGGGTAGTGATGTTCTGCCGTCGTGTCTGTCCCATTCATTATCGCCTTGATAAGGAACATGCTCGACATGCTCGATCTCGACGCTGTCGACCAGGGATCCGTGGAGAGTGAGCTGCTCCTTCTCGTTCCTTTGACGCATTTTGATGGGGGTATGTTTGGGGTAGTTTGATATCATGGGTGCTTGGGGGCAGCTGTAGGATGGTTTACACATGAATCGTGAACGGGTGTCACAGTGATGATCCCTGTGCCAGTCGGGCAAGCTCTAAGGAATCGCCTGGCCTCAAATCCGGGATTCTTCAGCCTTATTATACGACGGTCCCAACCCCCAAATTCCAGCGGTCGAGGCTACTGCCATTCTCCGGGTACAAAGGGGTCCAAGAATGTCTCAACCCGCCGTCTCGTCAAAGTAAGCACCGCGACTGAGTCGCGCTTCACAAGGTCAAACCGCCCATCCTCCCTTGGAATGTTGCAGGAGTGGCTGGCTGACCCCGATTTGTCTTGCCAGGCAATGTCTCTGGCATACGCGGCATTGCATGACGCACCTTGTTGAGAAACCTTTGCAACAGCACGTATCAGCAGCTGGCAGTTATGGGAATGATACACATAACTGCATATACAGGCTCAGCATGGAAGTCTCCGCTGCAAAGAAAGACAAAGGGAGTGGATGTGCCATTGCATGCTATGTAGAGATCCATTGGCATAGCCCATCAAAGTACCACTAATTGCAAGCCACCAGACCACGATTACGTAGAGTATCCTCACTCAAAGGTTTTGAGACGACCAAAGACAAGGCCTCTGACTACTTCCACAGGCATCAAGCGTCATCGTTTTCATTGGTGTCCTGCTCATCCTCGTCATCATCGCCCGCGTTTTGCGTAAAGGGAACAAATCGGAAATCAAGGAAACTCCGTTTTCCTCCTTCCATATCCACCATAAACTGCAGGCTCAGCACGCCCTGGCCGTCACCACGAAGGCTCACTTTGTTTGCGATCCGCATCGCCTCCGTAGAGTTCTTGATGAAGTCGAATCTGTAGCTTTGGGACCAACGTTGCTGAATCGTGAAAACTTCGAGGAGATCCTTCCCCCGCGCGAAGTCTACCGCAGCGCTGCCGAGGTCACCCGTACCGGAGAGCGCGAGGTAAGGCGATGTTTTCGTCGCGGTGATGGCCAATTTGACAGGAGCAGTGGGTGAGATCTCGGCCAAACAGTCAAGTAGAGACCGTGACTGCATGATGATCTTGAAGGTGAGGTCATCGCGATCGAAAGGGATCTGTTCCGGAATCTCGGGTACATAGGTCGTCAATGCCGCCGTCGTCTTTACTCCAGTCTCCTCGATGGTAATCTTGAACGCGTCGCCTTCTTCGGCGTAGAGTAGAGTGCAGGTCCCCGAAATTCCCAGAGTCTGGTTGCTGAAGGCGTCTGTTCGATAGTTGCGGAAGTTGCCTCGGTAAGCATCCTGCTCAGCCTTCTGCGCCCGCGTTGCTACGTCGACAGCACCAAAGATCTGGAGAACCTCGAGCAGTGCTGAGAGTGGTATTTGGAAATTAGGTAGCGCTGGGGGCGCGCCATCCTCGGACTGGGGCAGATTGACCGTATATGCTGTGAATAGAGTACTGTCCAGGAACGCCACGCCTATGACAAGAGTGAGTGCTTTGCTGCGGCTTGAAACTACGCCCTACACCTTACCTTGCATAACACGGACGACGTCGGCCGCAAATCTGATGCCGTCCTCGGTGATCTGTACATGAACCGTAGGGGCGAAGTTGATACAACGAAGAAGCTGGTACAAAGGCCGTGTAGACGTAGCCACGGCCCGCAATATAGGTTGCCCTTGTGTCGGCATGATGGACACTGGAACCGGCTCTAGATCTCAAGGAAATAACGAGGGAAAGAGTATGAAAATGGCAGGCAAGTGTCGCGGAAGGTCGTTTTCTTTTGTATTTCCCAACTATTGTACAACTAAGCCGGGCGGATCCGAACTTGTAATCTTTGTTTGGGAGGGGTATCTTAGACGTAGACTCCGACAGCGCAGAACATGTAGACGACGCCGAATCTGAGCATTCGTTAGCTATGGCCGCGAGAATGACCTTCTTCAGCGAGAATACGCACGCAATTGCTAGTGAAGACGGGATTCCGATCAACGGTACGGTGACGAGCGACCGGTCTGTGGCGGGCAAGTCAGTCAAGCCATTTCCAGAATTGAAACAAGGGCAGTTGATCTTACTGAGAGCAAAGAAGCCGGTGAGAAGTAGGCCGATCAGCAGCAGTACAGACGCGACAATGAACTGGTTCGCCTTGTCGACGGCGGGATAGAAAGGTCGGCCAGCAGCAGCTTGCCAAACTTCATGCAGCGAGGAATCCATGTGCTCAGACAGAAGGAGGGTCCGTGAAGCCTTAGTTACGCCTTTCTTCGAAGCGTTGATGCGGCGATTGGCGAGTTTGTGCGGGTGCAGAGCCTTGGATTGAATAGTTGAAGCCGTCAAGCTCGTCGTGGTCGAAGCTTCACGAAACCCACCTGTTGGCCATCTCAGAATCGTGGCCGATACGCCAAACAGGCTTAGCGCCATGTCCTGGGATGACATAAGCACGCATTGTCCCGCTTTCTTGAAAGCCCCCCAGACGCGGTCCACCTAGGCATGTGAACTCCATGACTGCGCCCGCGACGGCAGCATCGCAACATGTCCGAAGTCAAGGAAGAGGGTAAGTTCTGCCTACTGTCCGTTATTTTGATGCATGCGCCGGCTGATAACTGCGACTAGGAGGCAAACGCAAGGCTGAGGATGATCCGTCGTCCCCCTCGGCGGCGAAGCGCATTAAGCATGACGATGAGGCCATGGAGGAGCTTGGCAAGCAGCCGGCCATAAAACCCATCCCTTTCCCAGAAAAGGTGCGTAGATGGCTCTATTCGACTTGACATGACCCATCGGAATGGCTTGTGCGGAGAAACTTGCTAACAGGGTCAGCAGCCTGCCGTGATAGAGGAGCGCAACGGCGAGATCGAATTCCGTGTGGTCAACAACGACGGCGAGCGGGACTCCCTCATCATCCTTACAGGCCTAAAATGCATCTTTCAAAAACAGTTGCCTAAAATGCCGAAAGACTATATTGCACGCCTCGTCTACGACCGCACCCACCTGTCCATCGCCATCGTCAAGAAGCCCCTCGAGGTCGTCGGCGGCATCACCTACCGGCCCTTCAAGGGGCGGCGCTTCGCCGAAATTGTGTTCTGCGCCATCAGCTCCGACCAGCAGGTCAAGGGATACGGCGCTCACCTTATGTCGCACCTCAAGGACTACGTCAAGGCGACGAGCGACGTGATGCACTTCCTCACGTACGCCGACAACTACGCCATCGGGTACTTCAAGAAGCAGGGCTTCACCAAGGAGATCACGCTGGACAAGAACGTCTGGATGGGCTACATCAAGGACTACGAAGGCGGAACCATCATGCAGTGCTCCATGCTCCCGCGCATCCGCTACCTCGAGATGGGCAGGATGCTTCTTAAGCAGAAGGAATGCGTGCTGGCCAAGATCCGTGCCTACAGCAAGTCGCACAACGTCCACGCGCCACCCCGGGAATGGAAGAACGGCGTCTGCCAGATCAACCCGCTCGACATACCCGCCATCCGCGCCTCGGGCTGGTCCCCTGACATGGACGAGCTCGCCCGCCAGCCGCGCCACGGGCCCAACTACAACCAGCTCCTGCACCTGCTCAACGACCTGCAGAACCACAACTCGGCCTGGCCCTTCCTCGTCCCCGTCAACCGCGACGATGTCGCTGACTACTACGATGTCATCAAGGAGCCCATGGACCTCAGCACCATGGAGAGCAAGCTCGAGGCCGACCAGTACAGCACTCCCGAGGACTTCATCCACGACGCTCGCCTCATCTTCGACAACTGCCGCAAGTACAACAACGAGAGCACACCCTACGCCAAGTCGGCCAACAAGCTCGAGAAGTACATGTGGCAACAGATCAAGGCGGTGCCCGAGTGGTCTCATCTTGAACCCGAGAAGTAGAATGTCAAAGGTCTCATGCACGCTGCCTCGAAAACTAGTCCGGGCATGCTTAGCCAGCAAACGGACACGAATCGGCTTTAAATTAGGGCTTTTTGCTCTGTAGGAGTTAGGGTTGGCTTGTGTGTTTTGTCGCACGTTGATTGAGCGAGGGATTTTGCGGCTTCAGGCGTCTGGCATGACGGTCCCGGCGTTAGGTATGTTTAAGGGAGGTAGGGTGTGGCCTTTCTCTCAACCACAAGCAGGACGATGCTTGCCTTGTTGGTCATTCAGTGTGCATGCAATGATCACATCTTTGTACACGATACACGAGCCAAAGCCGTTGGATTTAAGTGTAATGCGACCACAATATGCGCCCTATGAAACATAGAAATTCCCAGCATTGCACCATCAAAATGAATATCAGTTTACCCTTCCGTGCCTGCTATGCGAGTTCCATCTCGCTTTTAAATCCTAGCACAGCTAGGCCACACAGCCGCTGCGGCTGTCATGGTTACTCCCCGCTATCGTCGACCGTCATTTCAGGGAAACCATGGTAAGTCAAGTTGTCATAAGATCCTTCTAATAATTGCCCAAAACACCCGACATGTTGCATGTTAAAGCAATGAGTTCGAATCATGATTCGACGTCGGAATACGTAAAGATAAAAATCAAACTGCATCCCCATCATCTGACAGGGCTTAGCGAGTATTGTTGAGGAATGGGGTCAAGGAAAAGTGCTGCTATTTCACTGACAGCCCGTGAATAAAGAAAGGCAAAGACCTGGAGAAACCCGAACCGCATGGCCTAGGCTGGAGCCGCCGAGTTCCGGACGTCTGAAGACACGGGTCGTAGCTGTGCCTGCCTTCGATAGGGTTCGGCGCGGACAAACAGCCTCCCAGAAGGATTGACCAGCAAGGGTGTCCGAGAGACCAGCTCACCGTCAGGCTGTACAGAACGGGTAGCGCGTGGTGCGGTGGCCTGAGACTGAGCTTCTATGGCTCGTCGAATCATGGGATGAAGTGACTCGGGGATCTCTTGCCACAAGCCAGCGCGAGCAGCATTGATCATGGCCGGCGGGAACAAGCTAGCGGGGACCGTCCCAGAGGCCACCACACGCTGAAAGAGTTCGTCGGCAAAGGCCTCTCCGAAGAAGGGGGTGTCGCCGTTCTCAAGGAGGTTCTTGAGCCACTGCTCCCATTCCTCGTCTATAATGGCAGATGTGTCGCCAGCCTCGCGGCGTGCAGCCTGCGCCCGAAGACGTTCGTTCAGCTCTATGCCCACGCTCTCCAGCTCCTCGTCACTGTCCTCGTCCTCGTCCATCTTGACCTCATCTGAGCGCCCTTCGACGGCCAGGCCTTGCTGAATAGGAGGCGTCGGCCCGTCCCGAACAGAGGGGTCGGTCCAATCCGACAGCTCGTCAGCGGTCGTATCTCTGATGACAATGCCTTGTTCCTTCTCGAATTTCTCCTTGGCCCACTTGGTGCCCTCCCACTTGGTTAAGCCGGCAATCTCGGCTGGGGTGAGTCGAAGCGCATCGATGGCTCTGAAGAAGCGGCGGTGCCAGGTCCAGCGGCAGAGCCGCATACGGTGGGTTGGGTGGGTGTAGTCAAGGCCGGGGTATTTGGCCTCCTGGGTGTCCAGGTGTCCGTAGAAAGCCTGGGTCTCATGGCGAACCTCGGGAATCAGGTTTCGTTGCAGTAGCATTTGAAAGTTGTTTGGGTCGGTAGATTTAGGTTTCGGGTACATGTACTCGTATACGAGCTGATCGACGGGGCGGCCCTTCATGGTGACGAGGGTGCTTCCAAGTTTGGTTGTGCTGGTGGTGGTTCGGTTGACTATAGAAACACTGTTCTCGTTGTCGCCATTCAGGTGCAGACAGACGAGTCGGCCGTCAGATCGTGGACCTGGTGGTGTCCCAGGACAGGCTTGTGATCGATACCAAGCACAGGAGGTGTGTGCCCCAGTCGAGCAAGCCGTACGAGTCGGTTGAAGTGGCCGCGAGCTGCTCGGAGCAGCTTTGAGCAGAAAAGCAGTATTGTTGGCGAAAGCAGATGCTTTGGTCGGGAAACCGTTGACGGGCTCCGATATCTCCTCGGAATTAACCGTGTACGGTATCCTCCGGGTCTCTTAACGGACGGGCAGTGGTTTCAATAGACGTAGATGGCCGTGTAGAGAGAGAGTTGTCAGTGGCAGAGGCAGAGTTCGAACGATGGGAGAGGGAAGGATAGTCGTTGATCTCGTTGGTGAGAAGGCGGTGCAGAGGAGTCGGGAGGACGAAGAAGTCGGTGGAAGTGAGTGGATGGAAGAGAGTGTTGCCCATAACAGAAGTTTACGAGTGACCGAGGGAGCACCTGTAAAAGGCGAACAGCGGCGGCATTGGCAAGGGTACAGGGGGCGCCAGGGATCCACTCTGGGGCAGGACACCCGACGAGAATGGCGGCATCGGCGGAGGCTTTGCAGGGGGCCAGGGCGCCACGCCTTCCTTGCCTGCAGCTAAACCACAGCAGACTACATGTACACGGAGTACAGAGTGGACGCCTGATGGAGGGAGGTGCTTATAATGGAGCTGAATGGAAAACCTTGTGACAGGACGGGAATGCCAGGGGCATCTTGAGACCATGAACGCCTCTCTCCCTTTCCCTTTGCTGCCTGTGACATGCCTGGCGACTGCCGATCATGCAAATGGTATTTGCCGGTCTGTCCAAATGTAGCCGGTATACTATCAGCCGGTAGGATCTGCCTGATCGCCAGGCTGAGGCTCCCAAGACAAGTCACTCACCCTCGACATGACGGAAAAGACCGTTGAGTGAAGATGAACGACCCGCGAACAAACCCTGATAAAAGCTCAAGGTACCGTGGGTGAGTACCTACCTAGTCAGCAGGTGCCGCCTCGTTACCTTGTCCATGCTCTCCATATCACTAACTCGGAGTTACCAAGGTACTTTCTGCTTGCTTTGCTGAGCCGCATTTGCATGGCATTATCCAGTGTGCATTCACGAAATAAGAAGAAATGTGGGAAGCGACCAGCGCTTACGACTCAAGCACATTTCCCTCCTTTCCAGGCCTGGGCGCATTAAGCAAAATCCAATAGACGAGAGGAAGCCGCCTTTGCCCGTCCGAGTGCCAGAGAGGCATTGCAGCCCCACCCACCCACGGCCAATCACCGGTATTGCGTTTTCACAACGGCATGGAATGTAAGTGAAACAGCAGGCGAGTGAGACCTACGCTCTACATATCTTGCTTCTTTGTCACCGATATATCAGCCACCGTACCTGCAACCTTGACCGTGAGCGATTTTGATCCTTTCTTTGACCTTCATTTAGGTCTATGATGCTGTGACAAGATCCCAGCCTGTGTTGATTTACATCACATTGGCAGTCCTCATGCCATCTCACTCTAATCTCGGACATCATCAGCCTCTCATAGCCACAGTCTCAGCTAGGTAGTCTCAGCAGAGTAACAAGTAATAGTTCAAGGCAAGCTCATCTTGGCCTCGATCCGCTCATACCAAGACGGTATTCGGCACGAGCCGACACCCACCTGGCCAACCTCATGCCTGCCAAGCCGTCATACTGTAACCGATCACTTCATCTACTTGACCTGTTCTGTTCTCCACGTATGCTTCAACGTGCTGTGCATCACATACATGCATGTCTCAGCGGTGTCGTTCTGTGCTTCCTCGACCTATGCTCACCGAAACGCTTGAGACCTGACGTCGTGCTGGCAGGTCTTGACTCATGGCATGTTCGTTCCGCGTTTCCCCCGACCTACCCTGCACTTGTACACAGCAGCAAGTACCTCGTTCCCCAATCAATCCTTTACTAACAACAGGAATATTCAGTTTTACTGTACAATGCTTCCTGGAACGTGACGCAGTAAGCAACCACCCGATGTAGGCAGAGATGTGGCCCCATGCATGTCATTATCGTCCTGTGTCCTGCACTTACCACCTGATAGCGAGGTTGACATGTTGCGAACGCGATCCTGATCCCGAGTGAACACATTTGCCAACCCCTCATACCTTCAACACGATCAACGAACTGTATCTTGTTCCTGGTGGCTCTCGAAACATTGATGCTCCGTTTCATGGTGTATGCAATATATTCCTTCGTAAACTAAGCATCCAAAACAAGCAGGCTATGCAAAAGGGTTATGATGGTCATATCGCGTTCGCTTCGTAACTCATGTATCGGACTACACTGAATCCCTTTTAGCCATATGCTGGTTCAGGGTATCTCCTACTTGTAGACACGGGACTAGGGCCCCTTTCGCCCTGCGCCCTTCTGTCCCATTTCCTCCTCTCTTCTCGCGCCCGATCCCTGTCGTAAGCATCCCACGTCGGTAGGTCACGCCGTCGGTCAACGTCAGCGTGGCTGCTTGTCCTTCGATGGAGCTCCGGCCGCTGCGAGAGCGGAGGTACGCGTCGGTTCTCCCTATCATCTTCTACGTCACGATACTGTCGACCCCTGTCCCGATGTGCCGCCCGATCCCGCTGTTCATCGCGGACTCGTCGTCTTCGGGCCATATCATCTTCACTGCTATCATCGTCCAGGCTCGACTTGGAGTCCTCATCGGAGTATGGGTGGCTTAGTCGGGACGGTTGCACAGGGTCCCTGCCGCGGCGTGGGCGGACGGAGTCATCGTAAGAGCTATTTCTTGAACCGTTTCGCGGTCGGTCCGATAAACCGTTGGGTAAAATGCTAGAAACAGTCTCGCTGAGCTTGTTTCGCAGACCTCTTGGGCTTGGCACGTTCCGCTTCCTATGTTCGTCCGCCCTAATATCCGAGCGATGAGCACGGATCGACGGTAGGTTGGAGGCCGATGGCAGAGGTGGCTGCGAAGCCGATGGCGGTACAAACCTGCGGATGGATGGGAGCGGAGGGGGACTGTGATGCTGGCTTCTCTTCGATCGGTGCGGCGGTGGCTCGTCGTCTGACTCGTCGGAAGAAGCATGTCGTGGATGACTATGTCGGCGACCCTGGGAGGGTCTGTTCGGACTGTGATCTATATGAGGCTTGACGTATGCGTGGCGAGGAGGAGAATCTGGCTGGACTGGTGAAGGGTAGTCCGAGAAGCTCCTCCGCCTGCCTGGCTCCCTCGGGGACGGATCGCGATGATCCCTATCCGAAGACTGTTCCGAGCCCTTCCGCCCGGTATATCTCCCAGCTGGTACATGGTTGTATGCAAAAGCCCGACCTCGTCCTTGGTGGTCAGGGGGGTTCGTAGGCTTTTGCCACGGGTTTCGTATGTGCACATAGGCGAATTTGGGAGTATCGTGATCGGGAACGACCTCGGGCACCGCCCCAGGTCCGCGCCCTTGGGAAGTAGGGTCCAAGCTAGGGCCTGCCTCGTCTCGGAGTTTCTTCGCGCACGATTGGTGCCAGAGGTCGACTTCGCTGTCCGTCACCTCCGGGAACACGTTCTTGGGGAGGTCTGGCGGGAAGATCTGGCCGGTTTCGGGATGTTTTAAGTTCCAGTTCTTTACTGCGAATTGGATGAAAGGGACATGCTCTTCAGGATCTAGAAGGATCTGGAGCGACTCCCATCGCGAAAAACCCCGCAAGGTGAGCGCAGGAATGGAAGGTGCTTCGAAGTCGCTGTTGCCAGGCTGCAGACTATGCTGACATCCAGTGACTCGCCAGATGTAGGATATGGCCTGATGTGGGTTGTTGACAAAAAGAGCTAGTGTTTCGAGTCAATGGGAGAAGAGACGACGGAGATGGTTTGCGCCCGAGGAACATACAGTCGTAATTACCGCCGACGGCCTTGTAGAAAGCAGCCAGTTTGTTGGGGGTCAAGTTGGCATCACGCTTGTCGCCAATCTCCTTGATCTAAGCAGACCAAACTGTTAGCCCGATGGCAATCGTGCGGTGGCGAGAGGGCCGGCCGTAGGGGTACTGGGGACTGGTTTACAATGTAGAGTGCGATGGCTCGTAATATGCTATCGAGCTGCACGGTGGGGCTTTTGTTCTTCTCGAACATGTAGGCGTACTGGATCGTGGGCGCCTTGCTCGGCTTCGTCTCGGCGGAGGCGGTGGCCATGATGGCTGGGGCTGTCGACTTTGCAGAGGGCCAGCTGGCGAGGAGCAAAGAGGAGGGAAACGATGGACAGAGTCTATTGCACGACTGAACATTCGGTCGACTTGAGGACTAACGGCGGGGGGAGACGCAGGCTGCGCGCGCAAGCTTGGGCAGGAGGTGAAACAAAATGATGTATATTAGTAGGTAAAAGGCAGACGGGCGCACTGTTGTGAAGCGGATCGCCGACGTAGGCTGCCGGTCAAGTCAAGGCGCGGCAGGCTTAATCGCGTTGTTGAAAGTCTTGGCCAATGTCAGTGCGATGGCCCTTCGGCGAGGATTGGCATCTGCAGCGTTAGGTTGCGTCGTGCGACGGCGAGAGGGTTGCGTGCCTGGACGGCAAGTTCGCCGCGGCGAGGCGTGGGCGGCGTGCGGGTCAGATGTATATATGGCAATCGCCAATCCCACCCTTAGATCAAAGATAGAAGCAAGCAAGCAATACGTATGTACGGATAGAGTATCCCTGTTAGGTATACAAGGCAAGGTAGCTAGAGGGGCAAGTAACCAATGCGGTAGGACGCCGAGAACTAGGGAGCAGGTACGGCAAAAAACAAGAAATGGTGGAATGACTTCGATAAACAGGCAACACAAGTGGCAGATGGTGTAAACTTGAATGATACATTTTTATTGCCTCGCTCTCGAACAGCTGGACAGGAGCCAACCCCTCGTTGGACTGACACGTGCATCCCGGTCCAATGCGGTGAAGAGGGAGGCAATGCCCTGCACCTGCATGGGGGCGCGGCCGGCAACGCGGGCTGATGATCGGGCCAGCAGGCATCACCACCACCATCTGGCTTCCATGATTTCGTGCGAACGGGCAGGTTTGCACTTTACGCATCCCTTCCGTTAGCCACCTTGGCTGGTCTAGCAAGGCCGGAACGTGACATACCTTACCTACCTTACCAACCTACTTCGTACCGTACCTGGAGTATCCGTAGGGCATGCGTGACTTTGCTAAGGAGGTGCCTATGGGTCGATATTCCGCAACACAGGGCTTAGCCTCACTACGCTCGTCTCGCTTATTAGCTTTACTCAATTATCCATTTCGATTCCACAAATTCTAGACTGGACAAGCGTGCGGGCGACACTGAAAGGAAGCAAAAGCAATCCCGCGGGCTGTGATGAATGAGTGCTGGTCATTATCTCTTCCCCCCCTCCATGGGCCAACGTGGGCGGCGTGGCTGATGATCAACTTGGGCTTGATGCCATTGGGCACATGAGTTGTTCAAGTGGGATTGAGAGTGGCTGTAAACCCAACGAATGCTTGCGGCCGCGATCTTTAGCCCACGCTACAAGGCAGAAGCAGCAAAAGTTGTAGTTAATTACCCCTGTCGAGAAGGCGGGCGGTGGTGGTGGCGGGGGTAGCGCTGAAGCGGCGATGAACCTTGTACTGTGAGTCCAAGCCTGAGGCAGACGGACGTTGGGCCTTTCGGTTTTGTTTGGACAATCAGGTCATGTCGTTTCCTGTAAATATGCCAGCCTAGATATTAGGATGCAGTGTGGTATATATTGTGGACGTTTTGTCGGTTCACAGATCCGTAGATTTAATCTTTGCCAGCTTGGCGTCTTCCAAAGTAAGTACCTCACCTCGTGGCTTGGAGCTGCTTCGGGTGACATCAGTTGACTGCTTACTGAAGTCTCGAACGACATTCGCAGCTCTGATCGACAGTTAGATCCCCGTTTCCAGGAAGGGAAAAAAAAAAAGAGGACAAGAACCACCTCCCAACAGTAAGCCAGTCCTTTGCCAACGGCCTAGGTTGGCACACAGCAAGTATTATCCTTGAATGTGTCGCCTGTACTCGTGCCGGTATTTTGCTGCTGTGCTGACTTGATCGTTGTTCCATCAAGTACGGTTGACGCCCAAGCGGGGTTGAATGGTGCTTGGACCTCCATGTTAGCCAAGACCAAGCACTGAGCAGCAACTGAATAGGCAGGTTTCGCGGTGCGAAAACAGGAACAAATACTCAAGGTGGGCAGAGAAATATGTGTGTACTGGATCACACTATTTACCATAACCCTGCGGCTCGTGTTTTGGCTGTGATATACCGGAGTGTGGCCGAATTAGAAGAGGCTGATGGAGATGACTGCTTGTACGTGGCGGAAGTCAGAAGCGAAGCTATCGTGTGATGAGGTAGGTCGTACCACGGCACTCCGCTTGTCTCGTATATGCGCGGCGCATCCGCCGATCTTTGGCTAATGTGCAGCTCCCGTTAGCGCAGGGCGACAATCCTCGATCCCTGACCTGGAGAAATGCATCTTCCGCCTCCGATCTGGCCATAAATTAGCTGGCCCAAGGCTCGGCAGCTCTAGCTCGTCCACCGCCTTGCTAGCGTTTCATGCTAATGGGCAGCCGATCGCATCGTATCCAAGAGAAAAATGTAAACCCACGCAACTACTACATCACGGTTGTTCCCTCGTGTCAAGCATATTTTAGCGTCGACAGGCTTCTACAGAGAGCATCCCAAACCCTGGGCCCTTGATCCCGCAATGCTGCAGAGGCCTGTTGCTGCATGCAGTTTGCTGCGGGGTCACTAATGCGACGGATCTGGAATCGTCCTGGGGCCCAGCCCGTAACCCCGAAGCAATCGTGTGTGCGTGTGTATGAATCACTGAGACATGCCACACCACCTTGGCGAATTAAAGTGTCTCTTCGAGAGCGCAAGGTGCAGTCAATGGGGCAATGCAGTGGCCCGAGTCAGAATCTCGGTCTCTTAGGTAGTCGTGGCCGGCCCGCCCCCGCCTCGAGAGTCTTTTGTCAAGCGGTTCCCGAGAGACGTGGTCACGCAGCGGCCACAGTCCCCAGTCCTCGCCAGGCAAACTCGATATAGCGGATGTTTCAGCATGTTTACTTTCCCCCCCTTTGCTCTTGTCTCGCACCTTTAGCATTAAGATTTGGCATTAATCACAGACCTTGCCTTTTGCATAGAAATACGTTGCCCAGGTCAAGGGGGGCATCGAGCAGTGCCGTGCTTGCAGCAAAGGGCCTCTTGCTGCTGGTCGACTGATGCAGACAGAGGTGCCGTCGTCGCCGCCGCTGTCTTGCCTCTGGGCAATACGAGGAGTGGCGCCGAGACTGAATAGTGCCGTCGTGCAGGCAGGCTAGGCCGGCAGTGGACTTTCTTATCGTACAGTCAGTCCGTCCTCTTTAGTTAGGGTACTATGTAGGTGCCAGGAGCCCCCAGCCTTTTCCGCTGGCGTGCACGGTGCATGCGATGGGCCGGTGCGACCAGGGTCTCACTTATATCATGATGCGAGCTCCTTTTCCCTCGCGTCGTTTGACTCTTCCTCTTTCTTTCCTCGTGCTAGGCAGGTTGTCACTCGTTATCAACCACTCCGGCCCTTTCGTCGTCTTCTTCGCCTTCCGTTCTCTACTTCTTTCCTCCTTTGGACATCTTTCGCTAATCTTTTGGTGAGTACGCTATCTAGCACTTGATCGCTTGAAAGTCGTTTCCCCCTGTTCGTCTGTGCAACAGTGGACGATTCTAACCCAGCTGGCCACACAGAACATTTTCCTCCTTCCGAACAACGCTGCTCATAATCCCACCCACTTAATAATAATCGACACCTCATCATCACAATGGTTACTCTCCGAACGACGCTCATGGCGCTGGCCCTTGGCCTCGTCTCTGCTCAGGACTACTATCTGGACCCAGACACTGTAAATGAAGGACTCCGAGGTTTGCCGATCCCCCCCTCCAAGATACCGTCGTCCAAATCTTAAAATTTTCTGCAGGGACTTGGTGTGACAACCAGCTCTCGACTTGCCCTCTGATTTGCCGGGATCAAGGAGACGCCCCCGACATCAACACTTGTGATCCCGACACGCTCCAGTACGAATGTATTTGCGAGGGCGGAGACGTACCGGATGTCGACGAATACTCGCTTACCCTGCCATACTTCCTTTGCCAAGGTTGGTGTCTTCGTTAACGTAGTGTATGGCGATCAATAGCTGACTTGGGATATAGAATGGGGCAATCGATGCGTGACAGCTTGCGGCGGCAACAGTCAGTGCGCCTCCGACTGCCGAGAGGACAACCCTTGCGGTGCTAGAAACCCGACCCGTGCTAATACGACGTCTACTTCCGCCACGGCCGGTGCCACGGCCTCTCGTACCGACGACGGCACGACTATCTTCACCGGCAACCCGGGATCGTCGAACGAGGATAATGAGGAGGGCAGCAGCGACAGTGACAGCAACTCTGATTCCGGGGACAATGACTCCGCCGCGGCCGTCACTCTTGGACACACCTATGGCCTCGCCATTGTATTTGGAACTCTATTTGCTGGCTTTGCCATGTTGTAGACAGTGGATTTGGTATTTTGATGGCCTCTGAATATTTGTTGATCTCGTTTGCACTGCGTTGGGTTAGGAAACATTGGGGTTCGTATTGGTGTGATCTTGGGTTAGCATTTCTTGATCGCGTCGGGATATGAGCTTGCAGGCTCGTAATACTAATACTTCGTAAACCCCCCATACGATGCACGACTCCTCACGATGTTCTGCTACCGTCAAGTGACAAGGTCAAGTCAAGCACTGCGAGTGATTGTTCGCAAATCTAACTAGCCGATTAAATGCCGAGGAAATCATGTAGAATGATGTGTTGAAGTTGACATGGGCATGTGGCTTGAAGTCAAATGCATGATTCCTCGGGGGCCCAAACCCTTGGCGAATCTGGAGGAAAACCCACGTTCATTGGGCAATAATAATCGCTTAAGAATTGCACTTCCGTCACTCGGCAGCCCGACATCGAGCGGGTGCATCCACGGAACAAACATCGATTGTGTGTCTGGTCTGAACAGCTGATTGCTGAAACATCTCCCCCGAAACAAGCCGGCAAATAGCAAGTGTTCAACCTTTCACGTGGAAGAGGTCGACCTACCTACCTAGGGCAGCAACCTTGGCCATGGCCGCTAAACTGTCAGTGGAACTACATCGGTATCGATAGTAAATTAAATGCAACGTCCTGAACCTCGACTTCCGCCATGATCAACCTACACCAATTTACCTTAACCCGATTCCCTAGTAAAGCAATCGCTTCTATGAACGCATAGGCCTGTCTTTTGCTCTCCGACGCCCTCCAAGGCTTCTCCTGTCTCTTGTCGCTCGTTTGCATCCACTGGCCGTTGCCCGGACGCAATTCCCCTTTCCCGCTGAACTTCGACCCCACGATCTCGACCGCCCTGCAACACCATGGTTCCCAATACAAGTACACACCCCCTTTCCTGCTCACCAACGCGTATATGCTGACAGTGCCCGTCGAAGAAAAGGCAGCTGCCGAATGCATTTCGGACGATGCCCTAATACACCTGCGATCCTACAAGTATTCGAGCGTCGATCTCTCGCCCGTGTCGAAGTATATTCTCGGTCCTTGGGTATGCGGATGTCGAAGACTCGGTTTCGCGGCAGAGGAAGCTGACAATGTTAATGCAGTGGAACGCGTTTGTCAAAATTCTTCCACTGTGGCTCGCCCCAAACATGGTGACGCTCTTGGGGTTCTGCTTCGTCCTGGCCAACGTGGGCCTGCTCGTCATCTTCATGCCAGACCTCGTAGGACCGGTACGTCGTTCATGGCTTTTGCGCGCGCAACTCGAACAGTTAGGATGGACTGACTGATGTTTGGCTGTAGGGACCTGGGTGGCTTTACTTTAGCTTTGCTTTTGGGCTGTTCATGTACCAGACAATGGACAATGTGGATGGCAAGCAGGCAAGGAGGACAGGCACGTCCAGTGGGCTCGGCGAGCTCTTCGACCACGGCATCGACTCGCTCAACTGCACTCTCGGCAGCTTGCTGGAAACCGCTGCCATGGGCCTTGGCCCTTCACCTGCTGGCGTCTTCACCGCCCTGTGCCCTTGCTTGCCCATGTTCTTCTCGACATGGGAGACCTACCACACCCACACCCTCTACTTGGGCTTCATCAACGGACCGACAGAAGGCCTGCTGCTTGCTTGCTTCTTCATGATCGTTTCGGGCATCTGCGGCCCGGATCTCTGGACGCAGCCGCTGGCCATCCTGATTGGCGATTATTTCCCAGGGGCCGTGGATATTTTGGGCGAAACCACGTTTAGAGATATTTGGATCGGCCTCATTGTGTCTAGCATGGTCTTCACGCAGATTCCTTTCTGCGTTTACAACGTCGTTCGGGCGCGCCGTAAGCAGAACCTGCCCATCGCGCCTGTCTTCCTCGAGTGGACTCCCATGGCCGTCTACACGGTCTCCATCGGCTGCTGGACCTTTTCTCCTCACAGCACCCTGATGGCCGAGAACCACCTTGTGCTATTCTGCCTCACAATGTCCTTTGTCTTTGGACGCATGACGACGAAGATGATTCTGGCGCACCTGACCCGTCAGCCCTTTCCCTACTGGACCGTCATGCTGACGCCCCTGGTGGGTGGCGCCGTCATTGGGAACCTGCCTGTCTTTGGTCTGCCCAAGATCAGTCCCGGCCTGGAACTCCTGTATCTCTGGGCTTACTTTGTCTTCGCCGGCATCGCCTACTTCCGGTGGGCATACCTGGTCATAACGAGCATCTGCGAGTTTTTGGGAATCAACGCCTTCACGGTGCCAAAGGACAAGTACGAAGCAGCAGTCAAAGCACAGAAGCAGTATTGATATGATCATTTATATGTTATGAGGAACAAGGAAGCGTATTTGTATATATATTCTAGATATTGCATTTCTATAGAAAGCCACAGGTCCAGTTGGT
Organism: Stachybotrys chartarum; assembly: GCA_001021365.1. Classification (NCBI taxonomy): domain Eukaryota; kingdom Fungi; phylum Ascomycota; class Sordariomycetes; order Hypocreales; family Stachybotryaceae; genus Stachybotrys; species Stachybotrys chartarum. Next base: position 1,153,951 of record LDEE01000005.1, read on the forward strand.
CTTAAAGATGTCCACATGTACCTGGGAGTTTAGGTGATGATTATGAGAAACCTGTGGTTGAGGCATGTCACAGCGTGCGGATACAGGTGTGAGAAATGTTTTTTTATTATTATATATATTAAAAATAAAACAAATTGGAAAGAACCCCCCCAAAAAGAACACTACGGATGCAGAACAAGGCAATGGTGTTTGTGGCGTGAGCGGCAACAAAAACATATCGACAACAGCAGGATTCGAACCTGCGCGACCGAAGCCATATGATTATCCTCAATGTGACAAGCCCTAAGACCTGCCATGTACATTCGAATCATACCCATTAACCACTCTGGCATGTTGCCTTCCGATAGGAGGATGTTCGGCTAAATATTTATATCTAGCTCAAAATCTTGATTCACACGCTAGCTCCACTTCCACATCCCGGCCACCAATTGTGCCTACCCAGGTACCTCGGTACCTTTAGTAATCCTTGATTCAAATGGGTACTTGGGTAGCTGATATTTGTTTGGTACTGACTGCTTATGTTTTCTTCGCTGAGCTGCTGCACAATCTTTCTCGTCAAAATTGCTCTGGCCAGCTCGAGACTTTCGTTCTCTCTTCTCGCCTTTCCATGGGCTGACTGAAGCCCTAGGCATTTTCATTCGCATCTCATAATTTTGGCGCGGGAAGCGTCCCACTATCAACCATCCCTTCGACTCTTATCCTAGTGCCCCTGCCGTTTCTTGCACTATGTCCTATAACCTAGAGGTACCAATTTGTCGCCTTTGCGGGAGGGTTGGGGTTTCCACTGAGACATGTCCGACATGTGGGAAATGTGGCTACTGCTAGGAGCAAGGCCATATAAGACTCAACTGTCCAATAGCGCCTTTTTGTGACTTTTGCTGCAAGAAGGACCATTTGTCACAAGATTGTCGTTCTAAGCCGGGTAACGGATATTTCTATATACCAGAACCAAGCCAGCCCCAGATCCAGTCTACGACGAATGAAGAGCAGCACAGTAGCGAAACAAAGGAGGAAGCAGACATTGGTACCTTTCGTGAGGATCTTTCCAAGCCTGGTGTTAGACACTTCGATCCACAACGTGTAGTTCAACCACAGATCCAGTGTACCGCGACACGGTTAAAGCATCAGCGGCAAAGCAGCGAAATGGGAGAGACACCGAATAAGCGCAGCTTTCGCAAATGGGCCAGCCTCAACGTTACCGTCACCTCCCCAAGCACAGACAGGTTTCTCCAGCATGATGATGAAGTTATATCTGGGGCTAAAATGAGGGTTCGTAACCGCTTGCGCATGATTTTAAAATTTCTCATTGCTCACTGACGAACTCGCTTGCAATTATAGGATCAAGCGCCCGTTACCCCTGAGATACTGTTTCCCAACCTTCAGGAGACCATGACCCACCTTTTGAATGGGTTGGAGCAAGAACAGTACCAAGATCTTGAGTTCCTTGACTTCCCAACCTGGATCAAGAATAATGGTGGCGTGACCAGTGTTACAAACACGTTACTGGCCGCTGTCGATCGTCGAGTGATGGCGCTTTGCAACCAAAAATTGTCGCCCAGGCTGTGGGTACTCATTTCCAAGATGTATGGCTTGACTTACCTTCTTTACAGGCTCAACGACATTTTGGCGTCTCAATCGGAAGATGAAGAACCTTGGCCGGACTCCGCTGGATACGCGGACTATGTTACCGACTCACGCGATGACCTCTAGTTGAGGACATACGTTGGCCAGACATTCAAGACACGGCAGCGAATCCCTTATCACATAACCCGGATTCTTGCAGGCTCCCAAGAAACGCTTCACTACTACATCCTGTCATGTGGAGGCGGCTATCGTAGAGCCCATATCATTCGTCTTTGGTCCTTGGAACCAACCAGCCCCACGACTGCTGGCTCCGCTCCAGGCCGGATACGAAACCATTTCCAAGATGTCCTTGAAATGGTGTTCTGCCGAGCGTTTCAGACGTTGGCCGCGGCCACCCTCGAACAATACTGGGGTCCCGCACCAGCAGGAATCAAGTATGCTAATGTTGGGCTCAACGTTCTTCCTCCATTGCTTCAGTCAGTTCATCTAGGGGAACCTGAGCGGCGCTCTTTCGTTATTCGGCTCCATACATCTCCGGATCCTGAAGTGAGACGTTGGATCTCTGTCAGAGGTAAACTCACATTACAATGGAACGCAGTCCTATCTATCGCGAGGGACTCCATTCGGTCTCCTCTCTATGTCGACGCTCTTCGGAACGCCCTAGACCGTGGAAACATCACTATGCATATTGACAATCTCGCAGAGTCGAGAACAGTCCCGGGAGGGACCATCGCAACGATACAAGATATCTTCGAGAGCTTCGAGAGACAGTGGGCGGCCGTGACTGGAAAGAATGCCACTTTCACCCGACCCTTTGGTTCCTCATTGAGATCTCGAGTTGGATTTGTCCTGAGCTACGGCGACGTACGCATCGACGGCGCAGAATCTGCAATAGAGAATCCGATTCGTCTTCCTTGAGGCTTTGTGGAGCAAGGCTTCACTGAGGAAAATTCTGTAATTTGGACATCTCATTTACGTCAATATTCAGGATTGACCGTTCAAGATGTCGGAACTGCTAGCAATGAGGGAAGACAAATGCTCGTCGACTCCAATAGGAAGCTCATACGGATGAGCTCCCTCCGAGTCATATTTCTTTGTGGTTTACTCGCCCTCGACATTATTCTTTCAGGACTTCGGAATCACCAGCGATGCGAACTGCAACTCGGCAAATTTACATACGAAATGATCGTGGAGCCATCGGCGGGTTCGTCACGGCTCTACATCGTCTGTCTAGAGCTACCTGTCAGGAATTCGACATTGCCATGGCCTCTTGCACGTCGGCTTGATATCATCATCAAATTTGCGGCTTTCATAACGAAAACCGAGGGGATAATTTCCGGAATTTTCGAGAGCACTAGCAGCTTGGCGCGGATCTTACGGCAAGCGCAAGCTGAAGCACGTGGAGGCACGGTATGGACAGCAGAAAGTCTCGACATCAACACAAGGGCTTGGCTTATCCGAAAAGGCTTTACTGAGGATGATGACATTGCGCGACTCCAGCAGGCAGCAGGAGGCTCCCTAACCAGAGGGATCTTGATGCTGCTCCACGCCTTGCCCCGAAGGCCATACAAGATATCTGTGAAAACAGCTCCAGAGTCTTCCTACAAGCCACTTCGAGACAAACGCCATAATGTGGCCTTCGAAAAGAGCCATTATCAGCAGGTTGAAGCCTTAACAAACGAGGTTAGAAGGAAGAGCCGTGTACTGTTTGAGACCGAGCTCTTAGACTTGGACCATGATATTACCGTGTGTAGGGAAGTGAACAACGCCAGAGATAAATCCCGTGATAAGGTAAATATTGGTCTTTTCAAACTATAATGGTCATGGTCATTAAACAAACAAACAGGAAGTTGGAACGGAGGATCCTGCATTGTCCCTCGGTACGAAAATCTTGATCTTAGACTTTCAGATGCCTTTGTGCGGAGAATCAAATGAAAATGAGGAGCCAGATGATGAAGGAGTAAGTATTAATCTTCCCAAAGTATGTAATACCGCTGATAACAAAAATCTACAGGATATTGAAGTTGAGCAAAGTGCATCCTTCAGCAACAAGATGTTGGAATTAGATGATGAGATGCCCGTGATCAGCGAAGAGGATGTAATTGAGGAGATAGATAGTGGCCAAGTATGTATCGGCCCTTTCCACAATAGTCAATACTACTAACAGAAATAGCAGGAGATTGAAGTTGAGCAATGCCGGAGCATCCCCAAAGATGAAGTTGCGGGTAAGTACATGCTGGACTCCTGATGACCCTGGTAGTTTGCGAACTAAAAATGAATGTAGGCACAAATTCTCTTGGAAGAAGTTCCGAGCAACAAAAAGGCACGACGCAAAACATATGGGAACCCGGACAGATTGCAAAGTCCAAGTGGGAATCTAGGCATCGCTTGGAAGGCTACCGAGTCCGGGCACCTACCAAAGTCCATGCTGGAGGGCCTCTTGTGAACCTCGGCTACATTGAACTCTATTTCCCTCGTGACATAGAATTTGGAGAGAGGTATATCACGATTCATCCTGAGTTCTCAGCCCAAGGTATACGACATCCAGAGGTGTATGCTACTCGAGCTCTTGGCACCGACCCAGCCAGTCGTCTAGCTATAAGGTCGACTGGGATTCTCAAAGATGGCACGCCTTTCGATATATTTCTTTATCGGAACGCCGAATCTGCCGTTCTCAGAGCCAACGCCTTTGCGGGTAGGGTTCTCGACGGCAAAAACCGGGCGGAAATACAGGTCTTACCGCGACGATGGGCTCCTGCATATCGGGATCGCCGCCATGTAATCGGGACACCAGCCGGTCTACGTTCATCCTCGAGTCACGAAGAAATATCGGATTGACGTTCCCTCCTAGTTTACTTGTAACGTTCGACGAGCTTAGTGAGAGAAATATTGAATCTTGGCAATTTTTGTAGAATATTCTTGACTTTTTGACCAGCACGACAATCCTGGACATCTTTGGGATTCGTGCATGGGGTGAAGAGGTGGACAAGTTAAGTCAAAGATCCACGAGGTAGGGAGAGCGCTTGGATGTATAAAGTCTAAATTAAAATTAAGGCAAATTGCCGCAACAAGCCCAAAGCCCCGGTCAAGGGTATGGCACCACATCCAGCAGAACTGCTCTATTTCCTAAGGCCCCTGTTCTCCTGGCTGGTATGCGACCCACAACTACTCTCTGTCATAGCATACAGAAAAGGCATTGCCATTATTGCGTTGTCATTGGATCCAGATGTGATGTTATCATGGAAAGATAATTCCTTATGGGGGTTCTTTGGCGCGACACACATCGGGTTGCAACGAGTCAACCGTCCCCCGAACCAACATAAGACATCGGAAGCTATAGCAGTCTGTTCACAGATGCATCACTCGAAGGTGGTCCGCCCTCTCGAACCAACGTTTGGCTCCGTCAGGCTTGAAAAGCTTTTCCAGCCATTGTCTAGGACGAGGCAAGGAGGAAGACATTGTACTGGACAGCACACAATTTAGGTGCACGTTGTCGGGGGACGTGGCGCCGATGGAACAATATAGAGACAATGGATGCAAGGGACCACGTTGGATGGGGCTCAGGGACTACGGGGTCTTAGTGCCGAGGCCGCTATGCCGGAGTAATCACTAGAGGAGGGGGTGGACCCCCGAACCCCTGTATCGACGATAAGGCCATGGTGTTCCTCAGATCTCTAAAAGTAGCCCAACTCAGTCACCTCGGACCTGGAACCTCGAGACAACTCCTTCATGACAGAACCTCCCCCATTGTTAACAAGAGCTCCGACGTTTTCATTCTGGGATGCTGATTGGCGCTGCGAAAAGAGCCGGGCGCCCGACATGTTTCTCCACGCGAAAGGGCTCTTCGCCCTCGGCGTCCTTCTGTCTTTTGCCTATACCGCCGTTGCGCTAACCACACTTACGGACGAAGACCTGCGAAACATCCCACACGTCCCCAACGAGGACTTCGACATAAACACCGGCGGGCTCCTGGCTCCGATCCTGATCCCGCGGGTGTCGGGGACGGAGGGCGCTTTCAAAGTGCAGCAGCACTTTGTGGAATTCTTCAGGACGCAGCTGCCGGAGTGGGAAATCATATTCCAAAACTCGACATCGACGACGCCCGTGACGGGCAACACGCAGGTGCCCTTTACCAACCTCATCTTCAGGAGAGACCCTCCGGATACCCAGGTGGGCGATGTCGGGCGGTTGACGCTGGTCGCGCATTACGATAGCAAGTATTCTCCGACGGGCTTCATCGGCGCCACGGACAGCGCGGCACCGTGCGCCATCCTGATGCATGTCGCAAGGTCCATCGAGCAGGCGCTCAAAGCCAAGTGGGCTGCGATGCAGGAGAGTGGTGATGACATGCTGGACAACCCCGAAGGCGTGCAGATTCTGCTGCTTGATGGCGAGGAGGCCTTTAAGAGCTGGACGGCGACAGATTCCCTCTACGGCGCAAGGTATGCAGACACAGACGCATCTGCCATATTTCGGCGAACAGGTATACTGACGTACCAAGATCACTTGCCGAGCAATGGGAAACCGACTTCCACCCCGCCATGTCCAACTATCGCACGCCGCTCGACTCCATTAGCCTCTTTGTTCTTCTCGATCTCCTCGGCTCCGCGAACCCCTTCATCCCATCCTACTTCCTCACCACCAACTGGGCTTACACCAACATGGGAAACTTGGAAAAACGCATGCGCGACCTGGATCTGCTCGAGTCCAAGCCCCACAAGCAATTCATGCCGGAAACCGGTCTGCAGTCCAAGCACTTTGGCCGAGGCTACATCGAAGACGACCACGTCCCGTTCATGAAGAGGGGCGTCGAGATCCTGCATCTCATCCCGAGTCCTTTCCCCCAGGTGTGGCATAAAATGGACGACGATGGAGAACATCTGGACTTGCCTACCGTGCGTGACTGGGCACGAATCGTCACCGCTTTCACCGTAGAGTGGTTGGATATTGGAACGCATCTACCCAAGCGGGCGGCGCAAGCGGCAAAAAGGAGCGTGACCACCGAAGCGAGCGACAGCAAGCGGACAGAGTTGTGAAAAAAATTGAGCATATAGCGCTGGAGAGTCAATTAGGAGTTTTGGAGTAACGAGTAACGAATGCAAAACATGATTTGATGCACGAACTTGAAAACCATAGACATTCATACGTGGGCAGCGCACCTACCTTACCTACTGTTCCTTACTCCCACTGCCAACCCATGGATTTGGTCATGTTCGTCTAGCAAGCTTTAGCTGGAGTCATCTTGGGATTTAGAACGTGACTCAGGATAAGAAATCCTTGTCCTACAGCAAAGGAGAATGGAAGGTGTATACGATCTGGGCATGTCCAGTAACATTTCTTCCATGCTTCGTACTGGCCGATGTCGGATTTCCACGTCAACGAAGCGGTTGAGGCCGCGCCCTGCCATGACATGCTGCGCGAATATGCGTTGGACCCAGTCGTTGGATGACTCCTCTGTATTCCTTCGAAAAGGAAAGTAGACCAAGCCAGCACGAAAATTCGCAGCATCCCCCCCCCCAACGACATTCATTTGCGCGTGTTCACAACGGCACCATGGCGCAGACATATTCAAGAGAGCAGCTTGAAGAGTATTTCTCTTTCATTGAACTCCCTGCCAAATACCGGCTGGAAAACAACCCAACTCTGGACCTGGACTTCTTGACAGCACTGCATGTTGGCCAGATCACAACTGTTCCGTATGATGATCTTCAGCTGCACTATTCAGCCGACAGGCATGTAAGCCTCGACATCCCGCATCTTTTCAGGAAGATTGTGCAAAATGGACGCGGACGAGGGGGGTACTGTCTCGAAGCCAGCATCTTCTTCCTCGCCGTCCTACGATCGCTCGGCTTCAAGGTGTACCCGGTGGGCGCCAAAGCACGGCCGCGCGTCAACGGCGTGCCCCACGACGGGTTCAAGGGATGGGTTCACATGGTCAACATTGTCACGCTGGCCGACGGCACGCGGTGGATGATCGACGTGGGCTTTGGCGGCGACGGCCCTACCAAGCCAGTGCCCCTCGACGAGGGGAAAACGATCCATAACATGGGCACACAGGAGGCCCGCGTGGTCCGCGACTTCATCCCCGGGCAGACCGACTTTGCGCCCGAGCGCCGGTGGTGGCTGTACCAGTGCCGCAACGGGCCCGACAAGGAGTGGGTGTCCTCCCACTGCTTCCACGACCAAGTCGAGTGGCTGATGGACGATTTCCTCGTCACGAACCACTATGTGAACTACCACCCGACCTGCCTCGTCGTCTCCAACGTGCTGGTGGTGAAGTTCCTGGCGAGGCAAAAGGAGGGCGAGGAGGGCGTGAGGGAGGTGTACGGGAAGAGGATGATGTACAATGAGATTGTCAAGGAGAACGTCACGGGGAAGACGCAGGTGGTCAAGGTGTGCGAAACGGAGGAGGAGAGGGTCGAGGCGCTGAAGAAGTGGTTCGACATTGAGCTGACGGAGGAGGAGAGAATGGCGATCCGAGGGCGTGCGACCGAGATCGGGCCAAAGAACTGATATAGTCCATGATAGATACCATTCAAGTTGTAGTTCTTCTTCAAATGTTAGGCATTATGTTGCGTCCAAATCTGGATCACTGTATCTTCAAGTGTTACAGTGAGGCCATGGGCTTTTGCTATTGGAAGCGGCTGCTTCTTGGTGGGGTTGAAGCCATGCACCCCCCGTCGGTGCGATTGGACCAATCAAAGGCCACCCACCTTACAACCACGTAACCTCTTTACAGGTAGCTCTCCAAGCTGCTGCAATACTCCCTTCCGCCATCACGCAATCCCACACAGCACAGCGCCCAACCATGCGGTTCTCAATAGCCTCGACGCTCGTCCTCCTCGCGGGCGCTGCCAGCGCCGCTTCTTCCTGGGGCTTTTCCGACGGCAAGGTCACCGTCAAGTCCAAGGCAGACGGGAGCGTAACCGAGAAGTGAGCAGGGCCCTCGAAACCTCCACGGCATCTTCCTACGAGTGGCAGGCCGATCTGGTGAAACTGGTCAATTGGCTAACGCGATATTCCTTACAGGTTCAGCGTTCAGGACCGAGTCAAGAAGCCGATCAAATTAGGCCACGCCGATTCGCTCAAAGTTACGTTGACGACCAAGGAAGGCTCGAGGGCGAAGCGGCCGCACCAGGCCTTCTTGGTGGTCAAGGAGTCCTCGGGACTCGAAGCGCCCTATGCCCTCAGGTTGAAGGAGTCGGGAACCGGCAGCGTTGAGATTGTATGCCCATCGTCCATGTTTTGCCGGACTGGGAGTGCTGACAAGCAGCAGAACCACAAGGACCTGCCCCTGCAGCTCCTCCTGTCCCAATCGCCTCTCGAGGCTAGCCTGATCATCGGCTCTTTCGGATCTTCGGCTGGCTCTGTGACGCCCGTCTTCGATATTGAAGTGGTCCTCGACTCCGCCGCGCCCAAGCCTAAGAGCCCCACGACATTGCGATACGGCAAGCTGAATGAAATTCACCACATCTTCCGCCCGGACCCCAAGAACCCCCCCAAGATTGTGTCAATCTTCTTCTCCTTGGCTGTCCTGGCCACTATACCTGCCGTGTTTGGTGGAGTATGTGACCTATTTACCCAGTCCTGCCGAACCTGTCTGGGGATGAATGCTAATGGTAGTCTTTTAGTGGCTGGTGCTGGGCGGAAACGTCAATCACATGCAGAAAGCTTTGGGCAGCGCCCCGATCTCCCACGCCCTTTTCTTTGGCTCCATCATTGCGATTGAGGGTGTTTTCTTCCTGTATTATACCTCTTGGAAGCTTCTCGAGACACTGCCAGTCATCATCGGCTTGAGCACCGTTGCATTTCTCAGTGGCACCAAGGCACTGGGCGAGGTGCAGAGCCGTCGCTTGGCGGGAGAGAGGTGAGCGCTGCACTTTTGAAGTGTGCAGGACGAGCTAGAAGGAAGGGATTCTGCTGGGGCTGGCCCGGAAGAGCTGATGACTGAAGTATCCGGCCATGACAGGTCAATGATACAAGACGATTTTGCATTGCACTTGCACAGTGGGTGGATAAAAATGGTGTAACATACGTGTATTTCACGGCATAGACGATGCGAGCTATGTGGTCAGGGTCCATAGTGGCTGCGCATGAATGTCACAATACGATTTTACTATGACTTGCCTCCCACATGCCTTGGATCATGGACTAGGCAAATGACATCACCCATGAAAATCATGGCACTCGTATTGTCTCGCAAACTGTCTCTCATCCGAAGTATAATCAGTATACGCTCAGTCACGCGGGGGGTTTCCGTACAACAATCTTCCTGCTAAATAGGCAAATGCTGAGGGTATCGCGAAGTGCGGCAGTACATCTTGCCGCAGCAAAATCATGGCTGGGGCCAAGTACCCGCGGGGCGGGCTGCCCACCGCACGGGCGGTACCTGCCACTACAGCCAAAGCGGCATAGCAGCATCCTGCTAGTCATTGTTTTAGGGGGGTCAGATGAGGTCAAGACGTCCCAGGTGACGTCGCGTGTAGTGGCCAAAGAGACGGGAAACGTGCGCTTGGGGCCGAAGCCTCGGACCAGGCGAACAAGTCGCCCATGAGGCTATGCGCCTGGCACCATCATGAAACTCACTTAGTCACAAGACGTCCGTGTTACTCTGACAATAGCGGTGTTGCCAAAGGCATAGTGCTTAATCTTCCAGTGCTGCTGGTCTTGTTCTGGACTTTTTGAGCGGGTTTATTCGAACCGTCTTCACCTCGGCCTGGTACTGTACGTCACCTGCGGCTTTCTACCAAGTCTACAAGGTATTATCTCGGGATCTTTCTTCGCAGAGAAGATGTCCGCACCAAAGCCTTTTCCATCGATAGACGAGACGGTCCACCATCCGGCGTACGCCTCGGCGATATGGGACCTCAAGCCGGAGCGCAAGGAGACGCTGTCCGTGGCAAAGGGCCGCGGCGGGCCGGTTGACATTGCATTCGAGATCCACGGCGTTGGGCCTCAAAAGATAGTGGTGTGTGGCCCCTGAAAGTGTCTACTGCTTCCTCAACAGATCTCTGTAGTTTATGGTAGAGGCTTTCGAAGATGCGGGTCGGGGCTGATGTGCTCGTTATAGCTCATCATGGGCCTCGCAGGCTTCAAGACCTCGTGGCAGCGACAGACATACCACTTTGGCCATAGGTTGCGGGACAAGTACTCGGTCCTGATCCTCGACAATCGAGGAATGGGCGAGTCCTCCAAGCCCTTCGCCAGGTTCACCACCAAGGACATGGGGATGGACGTCATCGAGATCCTCGATCACGTCGGCTGGACACAGGAGCGCGAGATCAACCTCGTTGGCATCTCCATGGGCGGCATGATTGCCCAGGAAATCGCATACGCCATACCGACCCGCATAGAGACCCTGTCCCTCCTATCCACGTCCGCCTGCGTCGAAAACGGCAAGTCGCTGCAAAACACCTTCATCGACATCATCGGCTTCTTCATGCCCAAGTCGGAGGACCGCTCCGTCTTGGACACGGCGCACCAGATATTCCCGCAGGAGTGGCTCGAGGCCGCCGACGCCGAACATCTGCCCTCGGCCGACGAGACACCTACCTGCGGCCCGGCGCCGGGCACGCCCGACGGCAGGTATATGCTGTTCGGCAGCAACTTCCAGCGGTTCCAGGCGCAGGAGATTCATAAGCGGCACTCGTCCGATTTCACGAGGAAGGGGCTCGTGTGCCAGCTGACGGCCGTTGCTGGGCATCGGAAGAGTCCGGAGCAGCTTACAGAGATGGCTGACAAGATTGGCAGGGGACGTATTCTCGTTATGCACGGGACTAAGGACAATCTCATATCGTTCCCCAACGGCGAGAAGCTCATCAAGACGATCAGGCCAGGGGTCGGGCTGATTGTGGAGGGCATGGGACATGCCGCCATCATGGAGAGGGCACCATGGCTGAACAGTCTCCTGGAAGAGCGCATGGAGGCATGGCGTCAGCAATGATACCAAGATAAGCTCGTTATTGCTACTTTTTCTTGCTCGTGTTATGCATGTTTTCGTACAAGAACTCCACCGTCTCAGCAAACACCGCGCCCCTTGAACTTTCCTACGAATGCCCAGCGATCAAACATGCTCATAGCTGGCTATAGAGAAGAGCAGCAATGCAAGCGCTTTACAACATGACCATGCCAATCCCGCTGAGGTTCTTCTCGTCCAGCTGGTTTTTCGCATTGACGCCGCCCGCGATGGGGTTCGCCCGGTAGTTGAACAGATAGTAGTGCAGCTGTCCGTCACCGCCGCCGAATTTTTGCTGCTCCAGGAATAGGGAATTGTCCATGAGAGTCAGCGCGTTGAACACGTCGAACTTGTGCTGCTTTGCGAGAATCAGGGCGTCGTGAATTAGCTCGTTCAGACGGGCCTTGAGAGCAGGCTTGTCCTCGGGTTCCTTGATGCCAACTTCGGTGCCGTAGTAGAATAGGTATGCGGCTCGGACAACACTGTGCTTTGAATTGCCAATGACGGAGGACTCGACGGAGAAGAAGGAGAAGAAATCCGTGATTTTCTTGTTCTCGTCCTGCGACCTGTTAGCGTGGAATTGTAGTATGTGAACCATAAACTCACCTCGACTACGTAGGTCCAGATAACCTGCTCCATACCGGGACCGACATTGGGGATGAACCAATGACGTGCCTCCTCCATGGAAAACTCGGGCGACATCTCGTACCGCTTGTTGTAGCGCAGCTGCAGGCTCAACACTTGCTCCAAGTCCTCCTCCTTGATCGGCCGGAGGCCCTTTGTGGACGTCTTAGTAGGCAAGGTATATTTCCGAACCTGGAACTGCGGCTTGCTCCCGGGAGGCAATGGGCTGAAGCCACACTCGTACAGCTTCTGCCAGTCTAACGCGCGGTGGAAATACCGGCACGTGCTGATGGGCTTGGGGAGCACGATGCCAGCAGTGAACAGGCCTTGCCAAACGCCATCTAGGTTGCTGACTCGAGTAATCTCCTTGATGAGCACAGGGGCAAGGCGCTTGCCGCGGAGCTTCTTGTGGACGCAGAGGAAGTTGACTTCGGAGCAGAGTATGGTGTTGCCGCGTACATTGAGGTTAACTGGAATCGCAGAGATGAAGGCGACGAGCTTCCGCGATTGCGATGCTCGAACACCGATATGATATCGTTTCTCCCAGCCCGGTGCCATCATTGCCCTGCTCAATATTAGCCAATGCGACAACCATTGCAGCGTCCACAACCTTACCATCTCAGGATGGAGGGCGAGTAGTTGAACCGGAACATAGCCTCATCGTCCTCGACGTAGTGTCCGTTCAGCAGCTCGTACACCTCTTTGATCTCGGCATCATCCGTCAAATCCACCGTCACCCACTCGTATCCCGATACCAGTGGCGCGGGGTTCTTGTCGACCTCCTCGACCGTCTGGATCCTCAGTGGGCCCTCCTCCTTGACGCTCTTCTCGTCGAACCTCGGCACAGGCTGCGTCTGCCAGAACTTGTAGGAACCCATCTCCTTGACGTTCTTGCCGCCAGCCGCCAGACCTGTCATGATGTCCTGGAGGTTCAGCTTCTTCATGGCATCAGCCGCCTGCTGAGGACTCGGGTTCGAGGTCCCGGATGCGTGTGCAACCTCGCTTGCCAGGGCTGGGTTGAGGGCCAGCATTTCCTGCAGCTGCTGCTTCGGAAGATTCGAAATGGCCTTCTTGAGGTCATCCTCGCTGTTGCCGGAGCCGCCCGTCAGAGCGTCCTTAACCTTCTTGCGCTTAGACCTCTTCTTCTTTTTGTCTGTAGGCGCCGAACCTTCGGCGGGTGCTGAGGCTGGCTGGCCGGCGGGCTCGTCCTCTTCCTCTTCCTCGGACTCAATCTCAGGTTGCTTGCCCTTGCCCTTGGCATCTGTCTCGTCCACCGGCGGGTCCACCAGCTTAGACTCCTCGGCAGGCATTTTGATTGATGGGTGTGACTTCTCCAAAGCAGTGTCGAGTACTGGTTCTCCAAGACTGACTGTAAGCCAGAACTATTGGGCCAGAGCGTGCTACAGCGTATGTCGCGTTGTAACAATATGACGGAGTTGTTTGGTTGTGGCCTACCATGCGGCTGGGCGACGGTGGGTTGGCGGGGTTGAGCTCTTATCGATAGTAGGCCCTGTCATTGCCGAGGGGCACCAAACGTCTACATCGGCCCTGCCCATCCATCGAAAATACGGGATAAGCAAAGTGAGTGAGTTAGAGCTTTGACAGTGGTACTCGGTGGGACCGGACTGGAGAGTGTGGAAGAATAGTTTTTATACTGTTTTTTCATAAATGGTTTGTTCAAGAATTGAGACAGCTTGTATCACGGTACACGCTCTGAATGAGTCGCTGGACAACGCTGGTGATGTCTGCGGCATTGAGCCATGCAGTCTCACCAGCCTGCCAATGTTGAAGCCATGGATGACAAGCCGGCCTAGATCTTACGGGGCTCTCTGATGTCGTGATATATATTCTAGCTATATATGAAATGCCAAGTCTGGGAATGGTAGAGGAGTATGCTGCTAACCGGCCCACGCCCCCAGTTCTATCTACTGCGATGAATCGAACATGAGCATTTGCAACCCGCCGCATGGCAAATCCAAGGAATGAAGCAGGACTGAATATTATTCTCGTTGCTTCAAACCCCATGCCTTTAGGCATAGCCAGTGCCGTCCAGGTCAAAAGATCTCATAATCGCTAACGGAATCGGAGCGTATCCCATAATGTTATTATGCCCTTCATCATGTTAGCAGGCGGATGATTTTTCGGGCATTCTACCGACCTCCATAGGGGAACAGCTCTTGACGAACAATGATGTCGGGTTTGTGCGTCCAGGTTGTGACAAAGGCATCTGGCCCCTTTCTGATAGTGCGCTCCTCCTTCCAGGCCGCGAATTCGGTTTCGTCAAAGATGCCAACGGTTTCGTTCACTGCTGCCTTGAACATCTTGTTATCCTCCGTCCACGGAATATCTCGGTCGTTCTTGGCGTGTATTATGCTAATTCTCAGGCGCTTCTTCGTGTGGCGGACAATGCTCGCCAAGCGGTCGACTGTACGCCATTTGTCAACGATGAATCCATGGACTACATTCAAAACACTTGGCCAATCCTTGAGCGGTCCTAGAACCGGGACTATTCCACCCATACGGTATCCGCTCAGCATTGTCGTCAAGTCACTGAACCCAGCAACGAGAACGATGCCAGCAAACTCGACACCCTGCGTGGCAAATCGCTCGGCAACGCCACTAACCACGGCCGTGCCTAGACTCTGTCCTAGCAAGACAATGCGATCTGGTGGGACTTGAGCGGTATCGAGTGCCCATTTGACCACGGTGGTGGCGTCGTCCAAAATGCCTGTTTCGGTAGGTGTCCCCGTAGACCGGCCAAAGCCTCGATAGTCAAAGGACAGGACATGGTACGACGAAGTATCAGTCAAGCCGTGGTAGCTCTTCGGTCTGTGGGCCTGGGCCACATGGCCTGCATTCTGTACAAGTATCCATTACTTAGATTGGTCCTGCGAGGACAAAGCATGGCGATGAACTTACACCATGAACTGCGTAGCGTTATTTGGTCAGTACCAGCTCAAGTCAAAGGCTCGGGCTAGGCTTACAATATATCACAAGCCTAGCTTCGGGATCATTCTTGAGAAGCCGAAAAGACTCGGTTAATGTGAAGTCTTCAGAGAAGCCCGGCGTCTGAGCGGCAACGGCTGCTTCATTCTGCAGATACAAAGGCAGTGGCATTATGTGCCAAGCATACAACGTCTCATCATCCGGGGTCTGCAGGCTAAAGGGGGTTACTTGGTTGGCTGAAGCCGTCGTGTTAGCATCGCAGTGCACAAGAGAGCTGCATTGCCATACTTGCGAAGCCCCATGCCTCTGGCTTGTCGAGATCAGTCTTCCATAGATCATTGATCTTGTGAGCATAGAGAAAGCTAGCATACACGAGTAAGACGGTGGAAATAGCATATACGGAAGCAATGTCGAGCCTACTGTCGTTGGACGAAAGGGTGTATGGCCAGGCCAATAAAGACGGCATATAGTGCAAACGGTGCAGCGACTGCTACCACTGCTGTTCGTAGCACCGGTTGTAACGGGATCGCCATCACGTCCAAGAGGATGGTTTGTCTCAAGGCGTGTTTGTAGGTTGCACGTTGACGTGAGGTCAAGTTAAGAATGGACGGAGCCCATGCAAATGCGGTACAAGCATCAACGCCTATTTACCCACATGACGCACGTACTGTGGATGGGTGATGATGTCAAGCACAACAACCCAGCTAACAGTGGTGCCTGGGGCTGCTGAATGCTTTCCCGTCCGCTGCAAGGGCGATTGTGGCAGCACCTGTGGATCGCCGCTAGCGTGTCAGGCATGTCGAGCCAGTATTGGTACCTGTTGCAGCGTTCCAGGGCCGCTTGCTCCAGTCGAACTCAATGCAACATAAAGGACTCTGCTAGGCCATTACAATACTAATCTTTCGGATTCGAGGATAGTTGTATCTAGAGAGTCGCCAATATATAAGCCAGTTAGCACTGTACCGAAAAACTGGACAAAGCATAGCCTTGGGTACCTAGTTCCTGTGTGAGTAAATTGGTCTTGACCTTGCGATGAAGTCAAGATCAGGTACTAGTACCCGCTCACTCATCGGCTTACATTATCACTCCGCCCTGTACCAAGCCAATCACGCGGCGCGTCAACCTCGACCAGATCATCGGCGGTGCATCACTCTCGACTTTCCCTTTTTGCTTCTTCTACCTTTTTGCAGCATCATTGAACTCTGCTTTGCTGTGACGCGCCCCGTCCGTCCCTCGTTAACATGGTCGAGACACTATCCGTTCATTAGCCCTATATCGCCTTCGACAGCGTCACGATGGAACGGAAGAGGAAGCTCCCGCCCAGAGCTGCCGCTCGCGTCGAGCATGCGGCGAAGAAACGGAATATCACGCCTCGGGAGCGCTCTGCTACGCCCGCGACCCCCCAACCGGTCGAAGAGACTCCTCCACCCCCTCCGCCTCCGCCCTCGCTGCCGACCTCGATCCAATCTGGCAAACCTTTACCAACAGTAGAGGAGGCGCAAGCTAGTGACCTGTCCGGGAAAGACTATCAATCCTTACCAGAAAGGCGAGTTTTCCCGCGGCTCCAAAGTCCCTCTTTCCGAGGGGGATTCGCTGACTCGATTTCAGTGGTGTTCTTCTCGAATCGCTCTCTCGATCGCGTCACAGATGGATAACCGATGGTCTTTTCGAGAAATACTACACGAAACCGCACAAGCGTAAAGGCGTTGTCATTGAGGACCCAAAGAACCCGCCCAAGGACTCGATGACCAGAGTCGGCCCCGTGACCATTACTCTCGAGCCCCATGTGATTGAGGCTACGATGTGGGTAGTGAAGGAATCCAAGGTGCGCCCGCAGCAACCACAGCCTCAGTCGCAAGTACGTCCCATAATCCAGTATGGACCTCCCAATGGCTCCATGAAGCCACCTCCGACATCTTCATCTACACCCGCAACGCCTTCCGTCACTGCTGCTGCCACAAGCTCTTCACAGACGCCAGCGCAGCCGTCGCCAAAGCTTCCGCAAGATCCATCTGGTCAGAGCACCGGTTCCCCGAGACCAGAACCCATTCCAGCTGCTACAGCAAACCACCATGCCGCTTCTTCCGCGAGCCCCCTATCTACGCCAAAAGCTCAAGGGCCTGTTGGGCCTCTCGCACAACCGCAACGGGGAATCGTGCCATCGGTATCGTCGCCTGCGGTGCCTTCGCCCAGTCACGCAATACCACGAGCCACGCCTCCGACCTTGGCTACACCTTCAGCTCCGACTTTGGCGCATCCTGGGCCAGCTGGCTCTAACGTATCACAGCCACCATCGAACCCACCCCTGAAAACTGCGATGCCTATCCTACCGACCTCTGCAGCGGCTAACCCTGGAGCACCTCGTCCGCCAGCACCTGCGACACCAGCCCAGGCACCCTCTTTGGCAAATTCAGGTGGACCAAGTGCACCTCCTGCACCGGCCGCTAGAACCGCCGTTAATGATCCTGTCATTGCTCTTTTGGCTCAGAGAGCAGCTGATGAGCCTCAACTTAGGGACCTAATGAAGCGGGTTGCTGTGGGTCAAGCAAAGGAAGGAGAACTTGCACATTTCCAGAAGATCATCGACCAGCTCAATGCCGAGTACAAGTCTAAAGGTGGCCAGCAAGGCCCATCGGCTGATAGGCTTAGCGTTGATGGTCGCACTGTGAAGTACTTTGCGGACGAGGTTCGCATGATCCTAGACATTGTCCTTACGTCAAATCCAAATCAGCGCTCTGCAGAATTACGACCCCCTGCAGGGGTTGATTCGCTGGTTGTGATGCTAGTCAAGACGGCGTTGGAAGATCAAAAGACGAAAGACATGGTTCGGCGCATCGCTGAGGGACGGCCTGGGTTCACCGATGCAACAGACCTGAAGGATGTTCTTGAAAGACTCAACGAGGAGAGGAGAAGGAACGCCCAGAAGGCTTCTGTGCCTCCCACCCCGTCTTCAACGAAAGCAGTACAAAATGGTCCATCGAACGGCCATGTGAAGACGCCAGTGTCTCAGAGTGCTCAACCAAACCCGCAGGCCTTACGCTCCAAAGGGCCCCCGCCGGCACCGAAACCCGACGTGTCGGCGGTCCTTTTCGATTTCGGGAGCGGGGATCGCTACTTGTTTCCAAAATATAGCATACTCGAGTATCAACCGGCAGCGTCTGGCCAACAAGTCGTTGTCTCGTTTCTTCTAGTCCGAAAAGGAAGCATGTCGGAATATGGTGGCGATCCAAAGCTTGATTACTATCAACCCGTGACAATCCGGATCTCAACTTCAACTGGACGTCATTTGGAAAACTTGGCGAGAGTAGTGGCCCCACAGGATGAAGTACGACGGTATATGGATGATGTGATGGACAACATGACACGTGCCGAGTACGTCCTGTTGGCCATGCGCTTACCTCGAGTACACAAAGAAGGCGACAACGACGGCGCCAACGAAGAGCCAAAGGCTGAGGGGCGCAGCTCCAAGGAGATAGGCACTGAGCCTAATGGGGTAGTCAGCAAACCCCCAGTGCTGTGGACAACCAAGGCAGGGAGAACATCAGACTCGCCGCAGCCCTTGAAGGCGCGAAGTGCGGAGGACGAGGGGGAAATCAGATATCGAAAGTTGATCAAGTCAGTGACGGTCCATGACGGCGAGGTTGTATGACGGAGCATTTCCTCCTCTGTGAATATACCATGTGTTTTTCCGCAATACATGCTTGTGCGTGTTCTTAGCAGGATTGGAATTTCGAGAGCATGGGTTGGGGCGTGCCATGGATCATTGGCTGCACTGGTTGGGAATTGCTCGTCATTTGGGTTGGCGCCACAACTCGTTAGATGAGCGGTTTGTTTAGATACTCTACACATGATACACATGATACAAGTGGACTGCGATCTCGACACATGTGACTCGATGTTGACATGTCTAAAATATATTCGACGAGCTATGGCACGTGTCTGCAATTAAGCCACTCAGCAACCTTGGCACTTCACAAGATCATGGATAGAAATGCCAGGCTGTCACCAGGACGATCACCTGATGCAGAGAGCATGGCACTATCACGCTGGCTGTTGGGGCTGAAGACGCACTCAACACTCATAATTAGGCTAGTTACCGGGACGAACGATAATAATAGGAGTTTAGATAAAAGTGTACGATGCCGGTCAAACTAGTTGTACTCCTGTGGTGGCGTCTGGGCCTCGGTCTCCTTTGGATCGGTAACATCGATGTCAAGGAAGTGGATGAACGCCCCAATGACGTTGCCCGGTAGCTCGAGCAAGTACTTGGGAAGCTCCTCGCGGTCGTTGACGTCGTTGAGGAAGCCCACCAGGCTCTGGAAGATGGGATTGTCAGTCCAATGCAGCAGGTTGGGGAAGAGATTGGGCGAAACATACCAGGTTGTCTTGCAGCAGGTTGGTGATGACGGGCTGGATCAGTCGAATGTCCCGTTTCTTGTCCTGGAGGCCCTGCAGAGCTGCGCGCAGCGAGCTGAGAGCCTATGGAATTATACTTTAGCACAAGAACCGAGAAAAACGATTGGATCTGGGGAGGGAATTGGTAAGACTTACTCGGACATAGTCTCTCTCCTTGAGGTTCTGCCAATCGGGAGAGTAGTTCTGGAATCGCTCCCAGGATTGCTGCCGGAAAATGTCAACAGTGGTAATTTCTTGTGTGGCTGTCGACTTACGATGGCGTCGTCAAATTCGTAGCCAAGCTCGGGCGAGAGCCCCTTGATGGCAATGAGGCCCTGGACAATCTTGCGGATCAGGTCTTGGAAGATGTTTCTTTGTTTCTGGTAGAGGTAGGTGTAAGGGGGGATGAGCGACTTTTCTCCGGAGAGATCAAGGGGTCTCTTGTTCTGATGGTCAGCTTCTTTCTCATTGTCCTCTTCATGATTACCCTCTTCATCGTAGATGTCGGCGTCGTTGTCCTCTTCCTCTTCCTCGTCTTCATCACCATCGTCTTCCTTGTTTTCTTCACCAATGTCTTCCCTGTCTTCTTCCGCTCCATCGTCTTCATCATTGACCTCTTCGTGGACTAGGTCTTGGATGGCATCGACCTCGGCTTCGAACTCATCGTCTTCTGAACCATCGTAGTATTCAACCAGTTGATCACCCTGGTTGTCGTCTTGCTTGATCTGCTCGTCTACAGAGTGATCTTTCCACTCGGCCTGATCCTCCCGATGGTCCTCCTGAGCATCGGGTGCGGCCTCGTACTCAGATACGTCCACGGCCATGGGCGGTGTTGGAACGGAGAAATGTTCGCTAGATTCGGAATCATAGTCCTTGATCGACGCTTCTTCGTCATACCATTCCCCTTGATTGTCTCGATCTTGGTCGTGCTCGAGGTTCTTTACAGCTTCGATCAACTCTGGATACTCGAGGTCCCCTTCAAGCTCCAAGTTCCATTCTCGGCTGAAATCCTTGCCTAGACGATGAGGTCTTCGCTGGGCAGGAACAGCATATTCCTGGCCTACGAAGCCTCTAAGGTCGTGGCGGTGTTCTACCAGGAGCGGATTAAGAATAGGCAGTGCCACCGTGTGGCTGGCAAGTGCCATGTAAGATATGAGGGATGTGAGTTGCATTTTGTACGGTTGATGCCGGAGGTAAAGAGTGGAAAGAGGATGTTTGATTTGAGCGAATCAATACGAGACTCTGAGCCAAAGGTTGTTATTTGCAGGGAATGCTGGTTGATATTCATATAGACGGCGCCCTGCGATGGATGCAGAGGGCCTCCGCTGCGCCGTTTTGCCGTTGTGCCGTTGTGCTGTTGTGCCGTTGAAGCGTCGTGCCGTTGGCGAGAGTATGATTTTGTTGAAAAGCATCCTTTATTATGATTATACATGCTGGTCAGCTACCTATTGACTCTGGGCGCCCCGTCTATTCTGGTCTAGAATTCCGTGGGCTTGCCGCAAGCTCGTGATAGAGGCAGCCCATACATAAGCTTGGGCTATGTGTCATAAAAGCACATGTTACAGCGTAACGTAATAGTTTAGTTGGGTGTTGGGAAGTTTTCTCTGCGAGCCTCTACCCCAACGAAGCTTCGATTCAACCTGAGGCGGAAGAAAGAAATGGTGGGCGTTGCCTATGTGTGTAAGAATCATATAAAGCCGAGAGGACTCCAAATGTGCTCATACTCTGTGACCTTTTTCTCTCCCGATCCCTGTTTGCCAGCCCGGAGCCCTAGCAAAGCCCAGCATCAAGATGAGGCGCCTCTTTTTCCTTTGGTCAGTCATCCTAAAATTGGCCTTGGCGCGCCTTGTCTCTCGCTCTGCCGGTGAAAGCCAGAAGGCATCCATCGAAAAAAAGCTAGCAGAGCTCGATTTGGACAGGATTGGCGTACCGGGCCTGCATGATTGGTATCTAGAGACGGGCCACCTCTCTGCAGACGAAGTATGTGTGACTATGCGCTCCCTAGAGTGGCTGGCCGACAGCTTGGTTGAGCCTAGCCGAGAGATCACCTCTCGTGCAGGCCAGAGCATCTTCGTCGAGACAGACAAGCAGGGCGGTCCGCTCGTCGTAAGTAGATTATTCTTTCACGCAGCGGCGGGGTTGGCTAAGAGAACTAGCTTGTGCTACGTGCTGTCGTGGTCTGGACTAGAACGCTGCAAGAAATGAGGAAAAGACTCGAAGTAACTGAGGGTTGGGACGCGTATGGTCAGCGCCGTGTGGCCAAATGTTACCTAGATGTAAGTACCGCCCAACGCTGCTGACCCTGTCTCTCTTGGCAATGATCGTACTAAGAATGCCCAAGTACTCTTGGCAAGTCAGCGAATGGCTGCAAAAGTTTGTTTATAACGCCTGCGACTTCGACGCAGAGGACGAAGTGAAGTGCTTGGTGCGCGACAAACTCATGGCGTTGAGGGAAGTCTACGCGGTAAGTCGAACTGTTTCCTGAGACTGCTACTTCAAGTACGCAGGCTGATCAAACTCAGGATCTTGCCGTGATCATTTACGGCTCCGGGGGGTACGGACTTATCCATGGCATCACTCGTTTCGGACTTAGCCCTGGTGATTTTATTGTACACCACACCACGCGGTACAAAGACTTCCAGCACTCGAGGGCGATGCACCTGGTCGATTTGATGAGGGAGCAAGACTTCCCGCTGCTCTTGGACTTTGGTCGGAACCATGAGGCATGGAATTGCGCCGTCGACAAGACACTCGCCCGTCGTCCTCCATGCGTGGATGGTGTCCTCAGGGATGATCTCAGGCGAGAGGATCTGAAGAGCGAGGAAATGAAGATTCCAGAACCAGAACCAGAAGATTTCAGTAATCCGGGTACGACGTGGAGTATTGAGCAAGAAAAGAAGGTACGGAAGGAGTTCGGGGGACCACCCTACTCTTCTACTGATAAAGTCTGGTAGCCGGGTTCGGACAACCGCGGTCGGCCCATCCTGGTGCAGTCGTCCCTGCCTCACGCTTGGGCTCTTTTGCGTGCCTAAATCAAACCACGATGGGCTTATCGAAGCTAATGAATGGAGATGTGTGATGACCCTCGGCCATGAATGCTTCACATGTGGTGAAGTTGGACTTGGATGTTGAGCATAAACGTCGGGCCGTTGGTATCCGAGCCATGTGACGTCAGCTGGGTCTGACACAGACACCACCCAAACTTGAGTATGCACTGCAGTAGCTCCCAAGCCAATGGGAATACGCCAATGGTGCAAGCATCATGCACGCCCATCCAACCGTTTGATCGTGATAGCTTTCGACTCGCGGTGCCGCGGATCGGCAGTGCATACGGTAATCACACAGGATGGGTCAGGGTTCCTCCGGCCAGCACGCCTCGAAGCGGTCTCGCGAACAGCTGACCCTCGAGCTTGTGAGTCTCCATCTGCACCCGCACTCTCGTGCCCCGCGGCCTTGCTGATGTGCTTGATGGGCAGGCTCAAAGGTTTCAAGCTAAGTGCTTTACATCTCTGGAGCTGTACTCTCTCAGAGATGTGTTCAAGAGTTTGGCGGACCAGCAGGATTCCATGCGCTACATCAAAGAGGATACGCTGGCTCGCTTCCTGGAGATACCGGATATCCTCGGGGCCTCGCCCGTAGTCTTTCAGATGGTTTCCTTCCTCGGCTCTTTTCCGTTCCTTCAAGATGCTCCGGTGATCCTGGAGATGCCGCAACTCATCATGGTGATTGTTATCATGACGGAAAGATACCGCCGTGTTCTAGCCAAGAGCTCAGACAGGACCAAGCTGCTATTCAAGAGTCTGGCTGTCTTCGACAGGAAGGCCTCAGAAGCAGGAGCCTCGTTTCCGGAAAAGCAGCCTGCAGACGTCAAAGTGCCAGCGCGCTCCCACGCGGCCGGCTTCGCAGTCGACGAAGCGGGAGACGATGGGGAGCCAGCAGATATCGAGGATGAGGACGACGATCTGGTCATCACCGCCTTTGAGCTCTTAGATATCAACGAAGCAGTCAAGCAGGGCGACGCACCTATGCCTTATGGGGCCATGATACCAGCCGACAACTTCCGCAAGCTGCTGATGCTTCTACTTCTAGCTGCCCCCCTAGATCCGCAGGAGAGCCTTTCCCAGTACTCCGATCGTGTAAACGGAGCACAGCTAGAAAGGCTTCGGTCAACCGCCGAGAATGTCCTCGCTGCGTTTGTCGACGCGGAAACTTCACCTGGTATCAAGTTCGCACACTTTAAGAGAAATATCCCAGTTTTGTGCCCAAACCTTTTCAAGGGATTCAATGGCCTTTTCGAGCACTTCCTCTTCTCTAAGAATCTTGACTTCTCCAAGCGCCACGATGCGAAACCGGAGTCGTCTCCTGCACTTCCGACGCTGGCGCAACCACTCCTTACAGACCACGGCGAGATCCTGCATGAACACACGCTGTCGCAGATATCATTATTTTTACCCGGCACTGATCTCTTCCACAGAGTCAGGTTGTTGTACTCTGGCAACAAAGCCGGCTTCTCAATGGGCAGCTTCGAGGCCAGGGTTTTCAACTGGCGGTCACCCACTATACTTTTGGTCAGAGGCACGCGCCTTGCCGACATTCCAGATGGTGGTCTGGAAGCTTCGTTTGCCGAATCCCTCCCCCCGAAGCGGTTTAAAGCTGGCAGCAAGTCTGACCGCCTAACATTTGGCGTGTATATCAAAGAACCTTGGAAACATACGCACAGGGAATGTTTTGGCGATTCGGACACGGTTTTATTTCAATTGGAGCCAGTGCACGATGTCTTCACCTCGTCCTCCATCAACACCGAGTATGTCAGTTTCACCAAACCTCCAGGAAACCAGCCATGTCTTGCATTTGGTTGCCCGCATCCAAAGCCCACGCAGTCGAATCGGAAGGAAGGCATGTTCTCGCTCGGCGCGGTGTCGCTTCTTCTCAACGACTCATTCGAGTTTGGCGTCTTCAACCACGACTATCGCTCGCGCGGCGGGGCTTTCCATACGAGCGTCACGCGGAGATATGACTTCCAGGATCGCTTCCAGATCGAAAGCATGGAAGTTTGGGGCTGTGGTGGGGACGCTGAAGCCAAGGCGCAGGCGGAGAGGTGGGCGTGGGAAGCCAGAGAAGCAGAGGCGCGCCGCAAGATCAACCTCGGATCCGGCAACAAGGAAGCCGACAGAGCCCTGCTCGAAATGGCTGGTTTGATCGGTGGCAATCGCAGCGGAGGATCCATGGCTTGAACGTCAACCCGAGATGGTCACTGCGTGATTTCAAAACAAAGGTGGCGTAGGTTGCCGGTTTGAATGAATGATTTCGATTGAGCGAAGGTGTTACCTGATATACATATGCGACATATTTCGATCCAGATAGTATACAACACGGTGATCCCTGATAGGGTCCAGTGTTCGTGGTCAATACTTGTACCAAACCCCAATACAAAGTTCCTGAACTCCAAAGACATGCCGAGTGAGCGTCGTCAATTCCCAGGCTCTTCCTTGGAGCCGTCTGATGCTGTCTTGGTAGCTATGCCCTTCTTTTGCGCGTTGAATGCTTCGCCGATGACGCCAAGAGAACTCTTGGGATTGTCCCTCTTCGGCTTCTTTCCGGCAGACTCAGATGGATTCTCGAGCACGGCGTCTTGCTCCTTGTCGCTCTGCGGCCACAGTCCCATCTTGCCAAGAACACCCCCGGAGTTGGGTGAAGATGCGTTTGTATTGGCTTCGGCCTCGGCGTTCTCGGCGGCTTTCAGCATCTTCTCCTTGAAACGCGCCCTCATGGCCTTCTCCTCCTCGTCTCGCACCTCCAGTTCGCGGATCCATTTCTGGCGCTTTTCCTCGTTCTCCTTCTGCTCTTTGAGAACGCGGAGCTCCTTGCTCATCTCGCGATCCTTGCTGTAGTACATGCTGCCGGCGACCATGGCGATAACCGTGAAGCCTTGTGCGGCGACGCGGGCGCGGAACATGCGATTTGCCTGCTGCGAGTCGCCCTTCCGGAGGGCTCGGTAGGCGTTGACGAAGGCGAAGACGGTAAGACCAATGCCTAGGTTTTCAGTTAGGGCAGCTGACGAGTCGTTTGAACCGTACACAAACCGAGGGGCACCAGTGGTTCCTCCTTCAGCTTACGAAAGGCCTTCTGGAAGGGCTTTTCGTTGTAGAAATCGCTGTCGTGGGCATGTGAGCACTCAACGAAGGGCTATGGGTTGGACGCATTGGGGTGCGGGACATACTCATTGCCGTCAAAGGATGACGGGAGCGGTCGGCCCGGCATCATGGGGGGTTCTCTTCCAGCCATGATGGATATTCGCCTCGAAATCTCGAAGTTGACTTGTCCAAAACACAAACCGAACGATATCGATGACTGAATCCTGGAATGTGGAGGTGCTGGGTGCAGCTCCAGTGGGGCCTCTGCGCTAGAGGCTGCATCGGACGACAGGGGGGATCCCGCCTAACTTTGCCGCATTGCGAAACCGTATTGGTTGGATCCTTCTGTTCATGATCCTCCTGGCAAAGCGTCGTCGTTGAACCTGGACGGACTTTACATCCGATTACACGTCCTTTGGTGTCACCTATGGCTTTTTGACGGAACCGTGCCCCAGCAGAGCCAAAGAGCAGGACGTTAGCCGCAGAAAACATCACGAATTTTCTTTTGCTTCAACAACGCGACAGTCATCCAGCGTCTCACAGACAGTTTACTCTGCTAGCTGAGTTGCCGTTCACCATGCCGCAAATATAGACAGCCATGTGGCCCTCGACTCCCTCGGTCGACTCCTTCACGCGGCCGCGGCTCGCCGTGGCCCTCGTATCCGCCGTTGCAGCCGCGTCCGTTGGCTATTACGCCTACCAGTACCACCTCCAGCTCTCGCCTGCGGCACCCGCGTCTTCTGGCCGTGGCCTGCGCCGCAGTAACGCTGTCCGCCGCTCCCACCGTCCACGACGATCCGGAACCGCATCCACCAGCTCATCTTCCAATCTCGTAGGCGATGAGAACCAGAACCCCGACGGCAATACGCAAGGCGACAACCAGCCCGCAAGAGACGAGAGCGGTCTGGAGGAATGGTGGAACGACCCAGGCGCATTGCCCGGCTCCCAACGGGCTGGCCATAACATTGTGAACCTGCTATTTCGGGTGTCTGAAGACAATGCGCGGCGCAATGGCTGTGTGCACAGGGGATGTCAATGCAACGCCTGCGGCGTTATCCCCATCCGCGGAATCCGTTACCGATGTGCAAACTGCGCCGATTTCGATCTCTGCGAGACTTGCGAGGCCCAGGGCATGCACAACAAGACGCACATCTTCTACAAGGTCAAGGTGCCAGCACCTCCGTTTGGCGCCCGGAAAATGCAGCCTGTATGGTACACTGGCGATCCATCGAGCTGCCCCCATAATCTCCCAAAGGCACTCATCAGCAAGTTGTCCCGGACAACCGGCTTCGAGAGACCCGAACTAGAAGCGTTCTGGGAGCAGTGGACGTTCATGGCCTGCACAGAGTGGAGAGACGATCCGGACGAGCTTTGCATCGCCATGGATCGCAAGACGTTCGAGCGGTGTCTCGTTCCTACCGGTGGTTCCCGCCACGCCGCACCCAACCTCATACACGACCGCATGTTCGCCTTCTACGATTACAACGACGATGGTTTGATCGGCTTCACCGAGTTTCTTGTTGGGTTGTCCTATCGCAAGCAGCAGGACAAGCTGCGCAAAGTCTTTGAAGGATATGATATCGACGCGGACGGCTACGTCAGCAGAAGGGACTTTCTTCGCATGTTCCGAGCTTATTACGTCCTATACAAACAGATGCACAGAGACATCTTAGATGGGCTGAGTGACGAGGCTCTGGGGAACCAAGAGGCCCACACACTAATCACCAGTCGCCAGCCATTAAGCAGCCACTTTGGCAGGGAAGGGAGGTTGCCCGAGGCGGAAAACAACCTTCGCTTTGAAGGCAAGACGCTAAATCCGGAGGGTAGTGTCGACGTCGCTCCGGGTTACGAGAATGTTGTTGTGGAGGATCAAACAGATACTGCCGGCAGAAGTGATATCCTGACAAGTCTATTTGCTTTCGCGGTTGACGAGGAGGATCAGCCTGCACCCCCACAGCTTGTTACCCATGATGACGAAGACAATGATTGGCGCACAGTCAGTCAGTTCAACAATCCAGAAGTCACTCGCGCATACGCGAGAGCTTTGTTGAACCCCCCATCAACGCTCGACGAAATACCCCAGGTGCTACTGGGCGCGACAGGCGATGGCGGGAACATCTCAGAGCCAGAATGGTTGGATGATGATAGTGACGAGGAGAACAGCAATGGCGAGGGCCCGTCACAGAGGCCAGTCCCAGCACCCAGCGGCACGCGGGTGTCAGAGAGCCAAATTCGAGCTGAAGCATTGGAGCGGAGCCGCCGCAAAGACATACAGCGAGAACAGAACCGTCGTGCAATGGCTAGAGACGCGCTGCACGACAGGTGGAAACGCCGGCAGTTCTACCTAGACGAAGAAGAGGGCGGATCGCCCCCTGACGATTGGAGCGAGGGGGAAGATATCCTCGAAAGCAATTCCAAGGCTCCAGAGTACGCTCGGTCGCCCCACTTGTATAATTACAATGGATCAAGTTCCAAGGCTGTGGCGACGGAACTTGAGGAGGACGAGCCGTCTCACGAAGAGTTGCCTTCTTTCCTGATGCCCGAGGCTGAACACGATGCTGGCAAGGAAATCCTGTACCAGGTGACACAGCAAGCCTTCAACGAGCTACTTGACTCGATTTTCAAGCCAGCGGAGGATTTGGCGGTGCAGGCTGCCGAGACCAAGGAGGTCCGGCAACGCTTCAAGCACATTCTCGATGTTACTCCGCTACATGAGCCCAAAGATGACGAAGGCATACCGTCTACTCCTCCAGTAAACTCTGAGACTAAGAATGTGGCGGAGAAGACGCTCGGCGAGCTGCTTGCTGAAATTGGATTTGAGGTTAAGTCCCCAGAGCCAGTCGATGAAGACACCTTGCCTTTTGTCCTATCTCCAATGAAGATATCGACTCGTCGGGCGCCGGATGAAGTCGAGACAGTCACTCAGGAGACAGTCGCTCACGTTGACTTTACCTGGCCACAGTTCCGGCCCAACAGCGACGCCTTGGACCCTTCCATTCCCCCCTTGGGCCCCTATTATCCGGTCACGGGTACTTCCGAGACCAATGATGGCACTGAACAGGCGCCGGAGCAGGCAGAGTATGTGCCTACCCCTACGGAACTACAATACTGGAAGCGGCTGGATAAGGCTGAGGCGACCGCGAGCGAGCGAGGAGGCTGGGGTCTCCTCACCTTTGAGGAGTTCGAGGCCATTTACCACGAGCAGGAGGAACAGGGGAATAGGCTTGATTACCTGGGAAGCTGGATCGACTTCTGCATACGCTAGGAAAGTAAGTACTTGGCAGACGAGGAGCCTGAGCCGGGTTCTCTAGAAATGGTGGCGAATCTTCGTATACCCGGTCCGGACTAAAAGATGTGTCTTTCTTTGGCAGTTTGGTTATCTGAGAGCCCTGTGGGCCTTGGATTACGGATGTACGGCGGACAGATGGATAAGTGATGCTATGGCCACAGCGGAATTCAAGAGCCGCTGGTCATTTACCCGTTATCGGTATGGTCAGCCACATTCAGGGGCGCACATGGTCAGAACAGTCAGTTAGTAGCGTCCGACTCGCATAGATTTGTACATCATAGCGCAAATATTCAATTTATCCTTGCTTGAGATGAGAGCAGTATCGAGGCATGGCAGCATAGGTCTTCTGTATAGTGGTCATAATTTGTTTTGAATTGATACAAATGCTAAGGTAGTCATGATATCGCCAATGCGAGCTCCTTCCCGTCCTGAACCATCTCTCCCGGATATAAACCATTCGGACCCCCTTTTTAGAGGGACACCAATGGGTAGAATCAATTCTCCTCAACCATCGCCTCTGCTGCAGCGCCGTTCACTTTCTTAGGCCGCCAGCTCACAGAGTAGCGACGGTCGAGTCAGCGTCGGGGAAGCCCAGGATGGCGTTCCAGGTGTCGGCAGTAGACTGGTCTCGGGTGCCGAGGGCCTCGATCTGGGCCTGGGCGTCCTCGCAGGCGGCGACGGCGGCGTCGTTGGCCTCGCAGACGTTGGTGAGCTGGTCGCAGATGCGGTTGGTGATGATATTGGGGTTGAGGGCCTCCTGCTGGCCTTCAGCGGTAAGGGGGTCCTGAGGGATGAAGGTGAACTCAGTAGCCGGGCGGCCGTTGAGGCCACCCACGCGTGCCATGGTGGGGACGCAGAGGCCGAAGTCGAGGGCGTCGTTGTTACCGGCCTGGTCGTTGCCGGCGTCTTCGCCCTGTTCGGCGCCGGTGTCATCACCGGTGTCAGCACCAGCGTCAGCACCAGCGTCGTTGCCGTTGTCGGCGGGAGGAGCAACATCAGGGCACTCGATGGGGATAGCGGCATCGTCGCCGGCATCCGCACCGGCGTCATCGCCAGCTCCTGCATCCGCACCGGCACCAGCGCCATCCTGTCCATCAAGGACCACGTTGCTACCGTCGGCCGAGACGGCAGTGAAGCTGCTGAAGCCCTGGGCGATCATGACCTCGGCTTGCGACAGCCCTGTAGCATCAAAGGGAGTAGCAACGGAGGCTGCCGAGTTGGCGTTCTCGACGTCTGAGCCAGCAACAGCGGGGTCGACAAGGGGAACAATGCCCCTTAGGACTTCGGTGGCGGGAAGAGCAGGGTCGGCACAGACAAAGGGGACATCAACGGCGAAGGGGTTGAAGTTGGTCTCGGCAGCGACAAGGCCAATGGCGGCCGCGATGACCTGCTCGTCATCGCCAAGCTCGGCAATGATCTGATCGGCAATGCTGAGCTTGTCGCAGGGGCTGGCCGCGGCAAGGAGGGCTCCCGGGATGCTGCCAGCGATGGTCGCGGCGACACCAGGGGCGCCGAAACCAGCGGCACCGAGATCAGACACAGCAGCGACGGGGATCTGCTCCTGACCGAAGCGAGCCTCGACGAGAGCCAGGAGGGCAGAAACAAGAACAGCCTTGGAGGTAGACATTTTGAATCAAGGTATGAGGGTAAAGGATAGGCTATATGGTGCTGTAAAAAGGTAGAAGGAGTGTGATGTGTCAAAAGAAGTGAAAGCCGGCTAGCGGTGTATTGTTCAAAAATAAGAGGTGTAAACCTAAAGAGGGAGAATAAGAAGCGAAGGTAGAGTTCACAGAACTTCTAGGCAAGAAAAGAAGAGAAGAGAAGAGAGAATGAGATGCAGAACAGCTTGTTGTGGATGGAAAGAAGAGAAGGGACGATGGAGAAGGTGGGATGGAGGCACTGTTATATACACAGACACATGGACGAAACGAAGGACAGACGAGATGAGACCGAAAGTGAGGCTGGCGCAGATGGGACAGGAGCCTAAGCCGGAGGCATCCGTAGCTTGAGGGAGGACCCCGGAAGGTGATCACACGGAGAGTGTCGTGAAGACCGGTGACGGGGCCTAGGGCCTCAAACAAAAACGACAGAAGGCCAGAGCTCGCCAACCCTTCGCTACCAAGCAAGAAACGCCAGGACTGCCTCATGAGGCGCCCGTGTGAGGACAGGGAGCCCATGCAAGAACGGCTCTCAGGATGGGACAAATGTTCAGACGAGGTGGTTTCTGGGGGCGGATCGGCAGCCGAGGTTTCCCAGGTGAGCACGAGGAGACGTGGTCCTCGGAACCGTGGACCGAGAGGGAGGGATGTGCGGATGAGACGTTAAGGTTTGGCGGACGAGCTGTTGCAGGTATGGCCAGGGGTTGGCGTGATGCCACTGGGGATAGCTCTCTGGCCATGTTTGCTTGCTGCAGCTGATTTTACTACTGATTGTTCAAGACACGGGTGAACATCATAGCCGTTGCAGCACCACGATGATGATTTTTGGTAGATCCTTCGAACGAAGCATATCTGGCCATCTTTCACACGTCGTCATACGCAAGACTTGCATTGCTGGTCGAGTGGCCGGACTTGGAGTGTGTAGTAGTTCGTGGGGTTGACAACTCCGTTCTTACAGGGGTCAGGAAGGGGGGGGGGGCTGCAGCTCGTTTGATCAAGCCTCAGCAGGGATTCTGATACCTTCTCGAAACCGGATCGGGTTTGACCATGCGCTACCATCTTGAACTTGCTCTTGTAATATAATATGCGTAGGGCCACCAGATCTGGTTGGAGTGATGGATCTTGGCGCTTGTCTGAATCGTACTTGGTCGTCCGCCTGGTCATCACGGGCAGGCCTGGGGAGGACCGGGTGGCTGGTCGTCGTCGTCGTCAAAGCGCATCGCGACACATGGGCGGGTCTCGATATAATTTAGGGGAACTAGTGGCCTGTACAAAAACGAAGCAATGCATGTCTAAAAGTCAAAGGCCAGTGAAGCTTTGTTCATGTCTGTGTGCTGCTGTTCCTCATCATGGCGACGCCTAGTACCACAGACAGCTAGCTGCCAATAGAACCATTTTCGATCATATTCGACCTGAATATCTTGGCTGGTAAAAGGCGGATCTGCAAAGACTCGGAAGCATGACCCCAAGCAATGCTCACTGAGCTTTGTTCGCCCGAAAATCAATACCTGCTGGGTGAAATTAATTATTCACATCAGCCCAGCGTGATAACCACGACTGACAACACCTTTTGAATTGGGAAATGTGAGGGCGGAAATGGCGATGATCTGAGAAGCTTAGTAATGGCACACCAGTGGTCACCAATAACAATACAGTGTTACTGCATCCTTCAGCTCCAGTGAGAGGCGCTTATTATTGCTGCTCCTCTCCGGGGTTCCGTCTCATCCGCAACTCACTGCCAAAACTGTGGGTGCTTACCCTATAGACCCCATCATCCGTGATAACTGCGGCTACGCAACGGCAGACAGTCACATCAAGATGACGGAGAATACACCGTCCGCCTCGTTTTCTTGTTTCAACTGCAGGAACCGCAAGCTGAAATGTGACCGCACGAGACCGCTGTGCAACCGCTGCGTCAAGTCGGGCGATACCTGTGAGTATCCGTCAGCGCGGAAACGCCCCCACATCCTGGCCACCCGGCCCAAGGTCAAGGAACTCGAAAAGAGGCTCAGTGAGTCGATGGATTGCTCGCGACTTCATCATGTCACAGGCTGACATGAACAGAGGATCTGGAGTCTCAGCTGAGGCATGATGATGCCTCCCATGTGCGCCAACCCAGGCAGTTGCCGACGCCGTCACCGTCCGCCGAGGTGATTGGTACTGGCCGCTTTGAACAGCTTCCTCCCCAGGCTGTCATTGATGAGCTGTAAGAACCTGATGGTGCCTCCATCACCATGGCATCTCTCTCTGACGCTTGAGTTGCTGCAAAGGGTCGACAATTACTTTTATCGCTTGCATCGAGACACCCCCATGTTACACGCCACTCGTTTCCGCCACTCTCTACTGTTGCCTCCACACATGCGGCCTCCCATGTGTCTGCAATATGCCGTGCTTGCTCTGGCTGCTCGCCTGACTCCCAACTATGTGCATCTTGCGGATGCCTTCTACCGCAGAGCAAGGTACTACGTCGAGGCGGATGAGATGAGAGTATGCATCGCTTCACTCTTCTGCCGACGCCTTTGCTGATACAAACCCCCACGTAGACCGACGGCCAGGATTTCATCACGTTGGCTCATGCTCAGAGTTGGCTCCTGCTCAGTCGGTACGAGACTGAAGAAATGGTCTTCTCCAGAACAGCAATGAGCTGTGCTCGGGCTGTCCGGCTTGCCCAGATCCTTGGCCTCGACAGGGTAGACAAAACCTCTGGGCCTTCGCACCAGACTCTCCCCCGGGCCCGCGACTGGACCGAGATGGAAGAGAGACGGAGGACCTTTTGGTGCATATTCTTTGTCGATCGAGCCACGACCGCGACCACCGAGTGGCAGCTCCTGATTGACTGGCGAAAGGTAGGGTTCCCGATCAGGCCACGCAGGTTAGACGCATGTGTTGACGACGGACCAGGTGCACACCCTTCTCCCAGCTTCCGAGCATGCTTTCCAAAACGGGGTTGAAGAGCCGTCCATTACCATGAGGCAAGGTCTACGAAACCAAACGAGCAACCTGTCCCCCTTTGCACGCCGTTTGCTAGCCATGCATCTCTTCCAGCAGTGCACCGAGCTCAACTCCGAGGCCCCGGCCCCTGGCGAAGCGGACAGCGCGGAGAACATGATCTTCTGGAAACGATACGTCGAGCTGGACAACGCGCTCAACGTGGCCTTCATACACATGCCGGAGCGCCTCCGCTGCCCGGCCAACATCAACGACCACGACGCCGTCTTCGTCAACGTCCTGCTGCACACGGCCATCATCTGCAACTACCGCGTCTGCGCCGCCCGGGCCAAGGTCAGCCACAACGCGGACCTGCTGTCGACCTCACGCGAGAAGGCTCTGCCGTCGGCCATGGGAATCTTTGAAATCGTAGCCGCGCTGGCCGACATTGACCTACTGTTCCGCAACCCGTTTGTCTCCTTTGCCTCCTTCATGGCTGCGTCTGTCTTCCTGGAAGACTTTATGACGACGCAGAACCGCGAGAGCGATGAGCGACTGGGCGTCTTCTTCTCCTCGTTGGTTGCCATCGGGGCTCATAATCCTTACACGGCGTCGCTCGTCGTGCAGCTGGCATTGCAGATGCACCAAAGCGGCATCGACAAGACTGCAATGGAGAAGGTATGTCTGAGGCTTATGCTCCTGGCCCTCATACCCCGCCCCCTTTTTTCCAGCGTCATGGGGAGGATCATAAACTGACATCTCCTCCAGGTTCAACCCCTGATGGCAAACATGGACATGGCCACGCCTCTACTGGCCATGGAAGACGCCGAGACGGGCGCCGTCTTGTTCTGTCCCTTTGAACAAGTGCGATCCTCGGGAAATGCACCCGGCAAGAAATATCCTCAGGCCACAGGCCTTGAGCTGCAGTTTAGAGATGTTATCGAGGCTGCCTTTGAGCACGACGCCCCGCCTGCTTCGATCCCGCCGCTGCCGCAAACGTGGCCGGCGAGCATGGCCGGCTCGTTCGGGCTGTAAATATACGGATTCACGCGTACACGATGTCAGTCTGGGGGCGCAAGGATGTATGCAAATTAGAATGAGCCGAATTCCGTCGTGTTCTGCCAGCATCTGGCGCAGTCCTGCCATGTGAGACGACGACACGCAATGCAATGCAATGCCATGCCATGCCATGCATTAGAAAAGCCCATTCAAGTAAAGGCAATTGGGGCTGTGTTATAGGCTGCCTGCCCCTATCGTGAACCCTGGGATTGTATTCAGAACCATTACTCACTGTTCAATTTTTTCATCCTCATCCCGTTTGGCCAACACGCGTTCGCGCAGCGCGTAACGTGTAAAGTGCCATCGGACCCGACCCTGGTCAGTCTGATGGGGGATCGCCATCTAGTGATTTACAAGGGGGGNTTTGCTGTAATCTGCAAAACCCAACCTTGAGGTTTTCGGATGTTTCAGCACACTGACGAATGCATCACCGGTGCCGTGGCCCTTCTGTAGGCACACAATTGACTAGCTCTACTGCGGCATAATGGCGAGGCATGTGGTATCCCGTGCATGATTTGGACTAGAGAAGTCTAAGAGAGACTTCACATGCGCGGCCCAAAGCAACTGCAGCGCCCGGTACCGCACTATCATTTGTTACCTGGGCTACCGAAATACACCGCCCTGGAGCGCTGTGACACAAGATAAGGCGCCACATTACCTGCCGGATGGGTGACATCCCATTACTGGCTGGCACAAACACTGCCCCCCCCCTTCTCCCTCTGTCTCCTCCACCGGCTGAGCTGCCTCGAAATTAGACCCTTCCTGCTCCGTAGTCGGGTATCTTATTGTCTTATCTTCCCTTTTAGGGTTTCCTCGGCCATCATTAATCTGAGGCAGATTGCAGCCGGAAACCCAAATCTTCTCCCAACGACTACCCAAAACCCTTATTTCCAGATGCCCTGCTCGTCACGCCATCGCCCTCGCCTCGACTGATCCGGAGTCAACCTGCTCATTCCATCGTCATGTTGGCCTCCTCCAGGGAACGCCAGTGTTCGGTCACGAGCCAGGACGCCCCCACTGCCGACGACGACTTCACATCCTTAATGGTCTCCTCCATGGGGAGCACCGCTTTTCTCAGCATCTCTTCCGATCCCGTCTCATCCCCGCCGAGCCCGCCCTCCCTCGACCGTTCCAAGAGCACCAGCTTTGTGCCGCCTACGAGGCCAAGTTCGACCCCGTTCCCTCACCGATCGGCAGAGTACGACTCGGACTGCGAGCCCTTCGAAGATGCCTCTGTGACCCTGCTCGGGGACTCGCCCAAGGCCCCTGCGCCCGCTAGCGATCTCGGCAAACTTCCCATTGAAGTTCAGGAGGCCATCCTGGACCACTTGCTGGGCTATCGGGTCTCGGCAACCTCGAGCAGTGCCATGAGGATGTCCAAGGCGAGGAGTTGGAGCACGGTTCTTCGCCATTCCCGGAGGCGGGAGCTGACCGAGCTGGCGCTGGTGAGCCGAACCTGGAGGATATTGATACAGCAGCGACTCTACCGGCACATCAAACTCAAGGCAACCATCGATTATCTCGAAGAGGCCATGACCCATTTCGCGCAGCACGAGCACCTGCAGCCGTACGTGAGGCACGTCGAGATCTGGTTTCCAGTGTTCCAGCCGACCCACGACCCCACGACAATGCCGCAGAATCTCACCTTGCCCGTTGTCACGTCCGACGGCCTTACCAACACCACATACACCCTGCCCACGAATAATTGTACCTTGGAAGAAGTCTTTCGTTTCGTGAGCCTGGCACTCCCGCTTAGCAGGGTTCTGACGTTGGAGGGCGGAGAGCGGCGAAAGGCCCCCAAGGTCGTATACTCTCACCGGGAAGACCCATTGTTGCCCGTGCTAGGATCTGTCCATACCCTCGTGACCAAGGGCCAGTGGAATCTCATGAGAGAGGGCCGTGACTTCATCAAAGTGTTCCAAGCGCTGCCCAACCTCGTTGAATGGCAGGGCGCCTACCACAAGCCCAAGTCCAAGAGCTACATCACCATGGCCGAGTTCCTTCCGTATATACCACATAACATCACGAGCCTCACCCTGTGCCTCGAGAGCGACTATCGATGGGAGGGCATCACGCCAGTCTTCTACACCAAAGTAGCGCAGAAGACACACATTTGCGTAAAAATGGCTGCTGCCCTGCCAACACTCGAACATTTCTCTTACACGGGCCGTGTCTGCCACCAGTTCTTCGACACAGCGGCCCGGTTGATCGATCCTCGTACTACGAAGCTCCAGTCGATCGATCTGACAGTCAAGAACTGTTGCCGCCAACCATGTAATCATCATGATTCAGGCTCGGGCATTCAGGATATGAGCTTCATCGAAGCGTTTGAGAAGCTGGTTGTGTCCGGTGTTCGATCCATGGAGAAACTCAAGCAGTTGAAGCACCTCAGGATTCGCTTCATGGATTTGGGTATTTCCGCTATCTGTCCTTACCCGCAAAGTCGCTTATACTAACTACACGCAGATTCTGTGCTGCCACCCTTGAACCCATATTTTCTAATGAGAGATGGCAAATGTTCAGGTGTGTGGAGTGAGACCATTGTGGACGAGATGGCGCGAGTACGGCCAGGAAACACGTTCAACGAGTTAAACGAATCATTCGGAGACGTGGTCTACAACAAGGAAGGGAGAATGGTCATCACCCCGGAGTATCCGCGAACCAAGGTCACGTCGTTGAAACTTTCCAACTACCGATCTCTGGCAGCGCGAATCACAATCCAGTGAGAGATGCTTCGACATTATCAAAGGTAGACTCTTACGGGCAGAGACCTGAATGTTGGAGCACCTCATCCCACTTGACTCATACAACAACTCGGTTGAAGGAAGGGCTCTTCCGGTTACGGCACATTGGAGCGGCGGCGTTTGTGAATTTCACCTGGCGAAACGGGAAAGGATGTCTTGCGACTACGGCAAAAAGAACTTTCATCTTGCTTATATTGTCATATCCCACGGGACCGGGAGGGATTGCAGGGAGTTTAGGTATGCATTGAGTCAGGGATTTTGCGGACGGCGAATGCCCATTGCGCGCACAGGGATGTGCTTGAAGAAGAGTATTTAGGTGTGAACCCGCGCGAGTTTGTAATGAGGTGCTGGGCTATGGGCGAAAATGATAGATACCCATCTCTAATGAGTTACGTTTGATCATTCAACATTCCACCCGGGCCTCGAGAAGTGGTGACGTCAAAGCTTAACACCGTTGTTTATCAAAACTCATTCCTTTTGGAAGCCCAGCTTGTTCTATCTATGCATGGAGGGTTCTACTCGACGTGGGCCTTGGGCGGCTCCGCAACTCCGTCAATAATAATAATACCCAAAATCCAGCAGTTAATTAAGAAGAACCCAAGTGATGCCGCCCATAGGCCCGGGAAGAATGTGCTGACCCCAAGAAACTCCAACTCGTAACCTTGCTGAAGCCACGCCGCCTGCCCCAGGACCCAGAAAACAAGAGCAGAAACGCCAAGTCTAGGGTTACGCAGCATCGACGACCCGGGTAGGTACAGCGGCAAGAAGACCATGTACCACAAGAAGTACTGCACGAAATCAGCGAACACAGCGAATGAAGGAGCAGAGGAGCTCACTGACCTGAGAAGTGCAGACCTTGTTGAAGGTGACGAAGGCGAAGGTCTGGGCCATCATGGACACGGCGAGGTCTTTCTTGGCCAGGACGAATGGGATAAGGACGCAGGACAGGAGAAGCTGCGGCAGGAAGGCGAGTGATTCCGCGTGGAAGGATGATGTGGAGGGGGTTGCGGAGGTGAGGTAGAGGAGGGTGTTGTACGGCGAGAAGTTGTGGCGGTGGTCGATTCTTGTTACATGGTGGAAGTAGGTGTGGACGAGGAATTCTTTGCCGTAGCTACGTTACTGTCAGATATAGCTGGGCTTGAGGTCAGCGCTTTGAAGGGGATGGTGATGACTGACATGGAATACATGAGGAGGTTGAGTCCCATGAACGTCGCAAGACTAATAACAGCCAGCTTGATCCTAGCGGGGGTGACGAAATTGCGGACAGCTTCGAGCATGGTTGATGGAGGCTTCTCGGACGTGGCCTGTCCCTTTAGACGCTGCTCATCCATCCACCAGACGATAGCCGGGGCATAGATGAAGGGATATATCTTGAAATGCACCGCCAGGCCCAGAACAACACCCGCCAACTCCAAGCTCCCCGACTCAACAGCCCACAGCAACGCCATGGTCAACACGCCTAGCAGCCCCTCGGAGCTGCCCCTCGTACTAATCGTCGCTACCATGGGGTTCCAAAGCCACAGAGCCGCGAACGCACCGGCCCGCTCGCCCGCCATGCCCCGGCGGCGCAGCAAGCCCACGACGAGCCACCCGGCCACCAGGTCCGCCAGCGCAAAGACCACCTTCCCGAAGGCGAAGAGGCCGGGGCTGGCCGTCGGGAGGAGCAGCCACGCGAGCAGGGGCGTGTAGCGGTACGTATCGCGGGCGTAGGGGGAGTGGCCGCGGGCGACGAAGCGGGCGGCGTCGGTGAAGACGAGGTAGTCGATGTCTGTGTATTTGAGGGCCGAGTGGGCGTCCTGCCACTGCCCATAGAGGAGCAGGGCGAGACGGAGGGCTGTGGCGATGGAGAAGAGCGGAATTGGGCGGAAGAGGGGGGTGAGGGACGCGGATGCCATGGTGCTCAAGAAGATGGATGGATGAGTTAGGGGTGCTGTGAGTATCTCATGGCTCTTTGTGATGAAGCAACGCGCGCTGTACGGGCGATACGGCGTCTCTACCTTATATGGCAGTCCGAACCGGATATTGAAGAAAGATTTGTATGTTGTGTCAAGTTTCGAGCCAATTGGCGGTTTCGAGGTTTGCTTTGCTTCAAAGCACGACAGGTTGAAAGTCCGTGGAGCAACGTGACACTACATCGCCCTCCCACCCTAGACACCCCTCCAACCACCATTATCCACCAGCGTTCGGGGCAGCCACAAACCACGACAGCGACAAACAGCACCCAAAACACCCCCGTCCCCGATCCATCATTCCAGAAGCCCCGTCCCCTCGGTTTTACCCTCTCAAGTCCAGAATGTCCGGCGGCTTTAAGAGAGACCGCGACGGCAACAGACGACCCAAGGAGGAGG
The DNA here is from genome assembly GCA_001021365.1 of Stachybotrys chartarum. Lineage (NCBI taxonomy): Eukaryota > Fungi > Ascomycota > Sordariomycetes > Hypocreales > Stachybotryaceae > Stachybotrys > Stachybotrys chartarum. Next base: position 1,193,615 of record LDEE01000005.1, read on the forward strand.
CGCCCCGCGGCCGGTTCCATGACGTTTTCGAGGGCTTCCGTGATGAGCTCGACGAGCACTACGACCGCAAGGAGCGCATCGTCAAGGTGTCGAGGGATGTCACGGCCCAGAGTAAGAAGATGTAAGTCTCGTGTTCTTCCAGACCCAGCTTGAGGTTCCTGAATAATGTTGCTGATGATGTGGTCCGCGTAGAATCTTTGCCCTTCAGAGGTAAGAATGATGAGCATTCACACAAGTCAATCCGTCTGCGGAAGCTCATGCAAAGGATCGCGTGCCCCCCTGCAGAGTCAAGCAGCTCAACAAGCCGCCGCCGCCTCACATCCAGCAGGACATCGCGTCGCGCACAGAGGAGATCCACAAGCTGCTCGCCTCCATCGCGCCAGACCTGCAGGCCGCCAACCGGCACCGCTACGCCTGGTCCCTGCGGTGCCTCGAGGAGCTCGTCGAGGCGCTCTCCATGGCGCACTACCTGCAGCACCAGACGCTCATCACGCCCGCGCAGGCGCAGGCCGGCGTGCCCGCCGACATCGCCCTCACGCCCGCCGACTACATGTACGGCGTCTTCGACCTCTTCGGCGAGATGATGCGCTTCGCCACCGTCACGACGGCCCAGACGGGCGAGCTGGTCGGCGCCCACGGCAGGAACATCCTCGGGGATATCCAGGAGCTGGGCTGTGCCTTTGAGATGCTGCCCGACGTGCCGACCAAGGAGTACCGGAACAAGATGGAGACGATGCGGCAGAGCGTGAGGAAGGTGGAGAAGCTGGGCTACGGGCTCGTCGTAAGGGGGAGTGAGCGGCCCAAGGGCTGGGTCCCGGATATGAAGGACGATGCTCCTGAGGCCGAGGAGTAAAGTCGATGTTGAAAAGGAACAGCCCTCCACGCCATGTGCAGCCAATGACAGGAATGAAAGTTGTTGCCTTTAAGCTGTTGCATGCCGAAGGTGCACAAATGATTACCGTTCAGAGGCTCGCATTGTTGCTATTGTCACCTGTCCTGGCCGCCGTCACCTGGCAACGGCAGCTGCCAGAGCATACTTGAGGCCCACGAAGGAAACAATGCCCTTGAATAAATGGTTCACTTCGCATACTGTTTATGAACCTCGCGTATTGGGGCAGCTCAGCGCCGGTGATGAGATGGAAGCTCGCCATACTCACATACACTTCTCAGCCGAAGCATGAGATGATAGGATCGAAGAGAAACAACCTTCACCGCTGCAGCAGATACGGACGCCCTAGTCAAGCTCCCATTGCAATCAACGGCTCCCTCGTCAAAAGTTGGGGTTTGATGAAGCGGGAAGGTCACCATGCTCACCCTGCTCTCACTTTCTTCCATCTAACACTTACACAAGGCTATCCACACTTTCGGTTCCCGCTCTCGCACAATACACATTGTTCCCTCTGTGAATAACCTCCCACTGACTTTGTTATCAACCTCTTCTTCCGCCAGCTCTCCTTCATTTGTTTCCTTCATTCTCCCTCTCCTCCGCTACCACGCTGTTGGGGGGCTGGAATCATCCGAGACTTCTTCCTCGGACTACCATTACAACGCAAAGGAAGATAAGGAGTCCTTTCGTCGCTTCTTACGCCTCAACGCCTTCACAACGCCGTCCCATCAAGGCTTGATCGATCCGGTCCTTGCTCAGCCTTGCTCGCGCCACCAAAGACTGTCCAGGGCAAACGCCTGTACGACGACGCAACAATGTCTGATCCGGGTATCGCGAACCCTGCCGGTGAGCTGAACTCGCTTCTTTCCGATGTCCTCGGCTTCGATGCTACCACCTGGACTTTTGATCCTCGGAAGACTGAGCGTCTCGACTTAGGCCAAATTCCCCCTCTGCAGGAAGCCTTCTCGAAGCGTCGTACCTTTTATGTCAACGCCAACTGGGACATGACCGCCGCCACAGGCGCGGGGAGTAACATCGTCGGTCAGATGTATGTTGAGAGCCTCGAACCGCTCGTCAAGCTCCAGCCACATCCCATTGTCCTCATCCATGATGATTTCCAAACCGGGCAGGTATGTTGATGATATGATTCGTCAGAAGATGCCGACAGCTAATCATGTGCCAGGTCTGGCTCACCAAGCCGGATGGAAACCCTGGGTGGGCTTCGTTTTTCCTTGGTCAGGGCTTCCATGTGTACATTGTTGACCTACCCCCCGCTGGTCGTTCCAACTTCCTGGCTCCAGGACGCTCTGCTCTTCGAGAGACTGCTAAAGCCGCCCGTGATGCTCGATCTGCTGAGTTCGTCGAGAGAGAGCACACTGCCCCCGGTGGCAGACCTGTTCAGCAGCAGGCGTATGCTCAAGCCGTTCTGCACAACCAGTGGCCTGGCGTAAGTTGTTCAAATACCCGTTCGTGCGTAACGAGAGCCGGCTAACCAGTTTCGACAGACCGGCCTTCGAGGAGACCCCATCTTCGCCAAGTACTGTGCGTCACTGGTATCCATGCCCATCAAGAAACTCGAACGTCAAACCTTGGCTCAGGATGGTCTGCGAAGCCTCCTCCAGGTCACCGGCAAAGCCATCCTCGTCGGCTCCGGAGCAGGCGGCAACGCTGCCTGGCTGGCGGCTGACGTTGAGCCGGCCACGGTTGCCATGGTAGTGGCTTTGGAACCCAACGGACCGCCCTTCGGAGTCGCTTGCGGCAATTCTGCCCGCGTCTATGATGGGAATATCACCTACAGTGCTGCTCATCGCCCCTATGGCCTCACTGATATCCCTCTTACTTACGATCCACCAGCAGACGCCGCCTTCGGGTTCGATTCTAGCGTCTCCCGACCCCTGGATATTGCCAAGGTTCAATGTTTCGAAGGCGCCATGGGAGCTTGCATTTTGCAAAAACCGCTGACTTTAGCCTCCACCGATGTGGACCAAGTCATCGCCCACGACCATCAGGCCCAAGTCCGCGAGCTGATGCACCTGAAGAAAATGCCCCACGCCATCTTTACCGCGCAGGCAAGCCCGCATACAACCTATGACTGGGCCACTGTCGAATTCTTGAAGCAGGCTGGCGCATCTGTGGACTGGATTAAGCTCGAAGATTTCCAGATATATGGTAATGGTCACCTTATGCATCTCGAGCTGAACAGTGATGCCGTCGCCGGCCTCGTGAATAATTGGATCCGAATGAAGTTGAACATCGACGATGGTCATCCTCGTGAATCGAAAGACCCTTTCTCCGGCAAAGAAGCAGATACAGGCACCGTCAATAACATTGCCATGCCTCTCAACCTTCCCGAAGCCGGTATGTTTGAGTTCCCCGGTCCCGAGCCTTGGGCACTGGAACCACTCCACTACGACATCAGCGACGACTTCTTCGATACCGTTTTTGGGGACATTGTTGATGCTAAGAGTACCCAGGAAGCAGAGGCAGATGTTGGCCTGATGGAGGCCCCTGTGGAGGACCTCGTCACTGAGGCCACAGACGCACCTCAAACTTCGGTATCGACTGCCGCCACCCTGCCGCAGAGTACTATTGTTGCTACCGATCTCTGTGCAGTATCCGGGCATGAAGACGAGAAAGACATTTCGGAGCAACACAATGTTGGAGTTGCTACTATGTCGGTGCGAACCCATATTCCAGACCTTTCTCTGCCTCGCAAACCTGAGTTTCCCCAGGGGTTTATGAAGGATGCTGGGTCGGCCGTTTTTCGTACCAACTTAGCTTCCAAAGCCATTGCTAACGATGCAAAGCCAGCAGATGCTAACTCAGCTGAGGGTACGACATTATTTGCTAGCCAGGAACAGCATCAGGGGATATTTGATCGCGGGACCTTTAGCACTCCGAACTCTCCGGCTTATTGGCAATACTGGCAGCAGCAGCAGCAGCAGCAGTCATATACGCAGTATTTTCAGCATGGACAGTTTCCTCTGAGCCCTTCAACACCATCCACTGCTGGCCAAGCCAACGCATATGGCCAGAATTCGCAGCTGGTCTACTCTGCCCCACCAACTCCGACTCGTGCGGCGGGCCAGAATCGAGGCCGAGGACGTGGCCGGGGAGGGGTGTCTTATGGCCCTTTCCATGGCTAGGCCTGCTTCTCGTGATCAGTTCCGGTCAGTCCGGATATGTGCACAGGTTTCGGTTGTGCCCTTTATTTCGGCACTTTCTTTTCAGTCCCCGTTTTCCGCCGGAGTTTGATGGAGCCTTGGGGTCATGAGAAACAAATGGAAATCAGGGTTCAAATGCGTGCTGAGGGATTGACCGTCGTGACTTGGTTTGCTGGTACGATAGTGAGGGTGATTGGTTGCTTCTGTTTGTCATGATGCCCAAATTGCTGCATCCTGGTGTAAGGGACGGGGAAAACAGGGTATCGGTTGGGACTGTATCTCTTCTCTGAATTCCAGGCATGCGAATTGCGCTTTCAGCAGAAGCTAAGAGCGGTACGGGCTAGGTATAGATGCCGTTGCTCCGGGGTCATCGACGAGGCGTATGGAGATCTTCGGACGGTACACATAGTCCCAATGAGAGAGCTTTCATTCACGTTCGTATCGATCTGATCGTGCGTGTTCGATTACAAACCTCGCATCGCCCGAGAAAGCTTTTTGCAACTTCAGCGTCCCGAGAATCAAGGCGATCAGCGGATGTGGTTGTAGAGGAGGTAGTCCTTCGCAAGGTGCTAACGCAGACACGTGCTGAAGGTGCGCCGATCCTGATTGAAAGAGGAATTTGCATGTTTTAGACTGGACGATGGAGGAAGACGGCCGGGCCAAAGCCAGGCTTCATACTTCTCTCGCCTCATGGGAACGAGCAACCCTCTGGAAGGTAGGTAGCATGAGAAGGGAGATGGCAAGCAAGGCCTGCAATTGGTCACATCGGCCGCAATGTCCCACTTTTACGTGAACGTAACTTGGTACGTCGTGGAAGGATGACGGGAAGGAGCAACTGCTCGATTGTGGTCTCTTTCTTCTATCATTCACCTGTCGATATGCCAATGCCAATGGAAATCTTTGATGATCCTGTACAAAGTGACAAAGACTATCAGTTTCATGTAAGCCCGACCAGCATCACATCGCCATCATCCGGGGGCTCCTTTCTGGATGATTTCACGCGATGGCAGGCGGTAAAGGCTCGAGACGCCAGTGCCGACGGAGCTTTCGTCTACGCAGTACGCAGCACCAAGATTTACTGCCGTCCTATCTGCAAAGCCCGGTTGCCTCGGCAAGCCAATGTTACATACTATACGACAGGTCGCCTAGCCCAGCACGCGGGCTATCGAGCGTGCAAGCGCTGCAAGCCCGATCTCACAGGCTTGATGCCAGAAGACGAGGCGGTCCGCAAGATCTGGGCCTTCTTGAACGCAGGGTCTTTCGCTACTAGTACTGACCAAGATCCACGAGCGAGTCTTGGCCAGATGGCTAAACAGGCGGGCTTGTCCAAATGGCATTTTCATCGTGTCTTCAAAAGGTGTATCGGTGTCACGCCCATCGAATACCTGAACCTGCAACGCATCAACACAGCGGCAGCTTCGGGCTCTTCATCATGCAATACCGACGCGGACTCTCCCACGGACTTCGCCATGGCTGCCTTGACCGGTTCATCCAATATCAACGACATGCCCATTTCGACTACGAAGGGCTCCTTGAAGCAAGTACACGGTGGCGAAATCTTGAATCTGGATGATTTTCTCAGCTGGCCAAGCCATGATTAAAGTTTCGACGGGGGCTCGACAGAATAGGTGGTGCTGCTGCTGAGCAAGGCACAGAGATATTCAATTTTTTTTCTCTTCTTTTCTGTCTTTGCGGATTACTGCTATCGACCTGCCGCTTGGTCCGTTGGCTCGCCCAATTCAACGAGATCCGCCTCACTCTCTTCATCATCAGAACTGATCCGCCGTCCGCTCAGCAAGCTATAAGACCATCTTCCTCGTGATCGGTGCACTCTTTTGGTGCCTCGTCGCCATCGTCGAATGAGCAGCAAAAGGCAAATGACGACACCAATGATGAAAGCCTTGCTGAGGATGGACAGCAATGTTCCCAGCCAGATCGAGAGGGTGCTTGGCCATGCCAAAGCATTAGTCTCCCCCAGAGTCTCGCCATTGTGATCGATAGCCACTGCTCGCACAAGCTTGTGGCTGAAGTCGGGTAGCTCAACGACTGTTTCGAACCCATCTTTGGGGACTCCCGATACTTGTTCCCATTCCGAGGCTCCTCCAGTGTCTTGTCCGTTGGAACCTTCAATCTTCCACGACACTATCTCGGTAGCACCATTCCACGAAACGTAAAGCTTGTGGCCTTCTACCACTGCATCTGGAAGGGTCCTCGGCCGCCCTTCCCATTTCTCTCGAAGGACCCGGTAGCTGGTGACAAGCCCTAGTGCAAAGTATGCGGAAGCACCGAAATGCGCATCGAGGAGAAGGGTGCCATCGGCGGCGAACTCGCTAAAAACGGCAGGCCTCCCCCATCCGACGAATACATTGCCGTTCTCGAGTACTTGCACATTTCCCTGAGAAGCAGAATGAAGATGATCAGGGTGAGGATACTGCGCCTTAACCTCCACCACCTTGGCTTCGGGATCAACCTGGATAATCATGGCGCGGCTATCCCTTCCTTCTCCCCCATCCCAGATACCGTGGGCGTTGTCGAAGAGCGAGATGGCATCTCCGTGCCAGCGGGCATGGTGTTGCCAGGAAAAAATGGTTTCGTTGAATCCAGAAAACTCGTTCTTCTTTCCGCCAAGCGTCCATGCTACCGCACCTGTTTCTTTGTTGACGTAGAAGATGCTGTGCAGGTTACGGGCTGAAACCAGGTAACCGTTTTCGTCTTTCTGGATGCTGTTGATGTGAAAGTAGTCGAATGGACCCCAAGAAAATGTACCGCAGCCGTCGAACACTGATGGGAAGGCTTGACAGCCGTTCATGGACTTGAACGTGTTAGCCACGTCAAAGTGTTCCGAGGCCTTCCATTCGAAAAGGAGTTGCCCTGTTTCGATATCGATTTCCTGGAATCGGCAATCAAGCAGCCAGCCCGAACTGGAGCCACCAATGGAGGAAAGGTCCGCTGGTATCGATTCGTACACGGCGAGCAGGGCAGTGCCCTCGGGCGTGATCTGGAACTCGTGCATGTCGCACGATAGACCGGAGGCGCATGCAATTTGGTGGCGGACCTCATAATGCTGGTCCATCTGCAAACTGATTGTCAGAGGAAACTTGTCAAGGGCAATAATAGGGGACCGCATACCATGTACCACACTCCCTTTTTAAAACCTTCGGCTTCCACGCCGACCCAGAATGTCAAGAACTTCTCGCCACGATATTCCTGCACTCGCAAGTCCTGCGTTTCCTGCTCAATGAGTTGATCCTGACGCCAGATGAGCTCCCCCTTCCGGTCCATTATCACGCCTCCAGCATTGGTGATGGCAGGCCCGCGTGGTGCCATAACGAAGTAATCTTGGTTGCAGCGCTCCTCATCGTAAACCAGAAACTCGACATCGGGCGAAACCATAGAAAAGGAGTGATAGCTCCGGGAAGGCATGAAACCTTTGAGGCCAATGTCATAGTAGGTTAAACCGGAGTGGAAATCCAGCTTCTGGAGAGTCGGCACGACAAAGTGGACGAAAAGGAATACAGCGACTAGTGCTGCTATCCCGAACAACACTCTCCAGCGAGCCCGACCACCCCACATGCCGCATCTGAGGCGGATGGCTTGAAAAAGAGCGAATGCCATGGTGGGAATGCCGAATCTCGGACTAATCCATCAGGAAAGCGAGCAGAGGGACTGCGAAGATGATATAACCATGTTTTATCTCGCAGCCAAGACTTCTAACGGTAGCAGGCCCCTATTTTGGGGCCTAGGTAGAAACTCCAAGCTGTTCCCTACACCCTACGCAAGGATGCTACATTCTCTGCAGTGTGGCTGCCGAAAATCAGCAGGTGGTTGCATAGAAAATGAATGAGGGTGGGGAAAGCAGGTGATGGGAAGGCCTCCCTGGCATCTTCAACTCAGCGAACGCGTCATGGCGGGCCCACATGCGAATTAGCCTCGTGGTTTCTGCGGAGAACAACAGAATTGGTATGTGCAACTATGTACAGCTCATATACTATTCTACGAGGGAATTACAGTACTGGTACCGGCAAAGGCCTGGCTGCTTCTCAGGAGCTTTCTACAGAGAGAGCCAGCGCAGACAAGAAGCCTTGGATCAGTTCATCACAGTACGCGTAGAGCCCTTGAGCCTCAAGGACGCGTCACACAAATAAGCAGCTGAGGTGGAATCGCTGTAATTTCGTGGCTTGCAGGCGTGTACTTGCGCCAGGCTGCTGGTGTACGTGAAGTAAGGTCAGAGTGCCGTCGAGATTAAGTTGCGACTGCCGGCGGCGTAATATTAGCTCCGGCCCAGCGACGGCTACGACATACGCCGCCTGACGCGTGGCAGCAGCATGTGCATGGCAAGTGGAGGATCACACCAAGGCTGCTTTAGAAACCCCGTGGCGCAACCCATCTAGGACATCGAACACGAGAGTGAGAAGGGTAACATAGACCTCTTGTCATTTAGTTCCATGGCAACCACCGTGGACTTGTTCCATCCTTCTTGATGCATTTCAAGGAGTGGCAGATCTACAGTGAGACTTGGCTGACAGGAAGCAGCTCCCGCATGCCAATAATGGATACGACGTGACATGGTCTGTATTGTGTCACAGGGGGCTATTAATAAAGAGCGGTCGAGTTTGCCCGATAATCCGCGGCTCAGCGACGGTCCAGAGGTCTCCGACATCCGACAAGATCGTCCTATGTACGACATGGTTGTCGAGGCTCATCCATATTCGCCGCATTTTGCTCTGTCACATACTTGCTACCTGGCTTCTCTTCTGTCCTCTTCTGCACTGACCATGACTTCGCAGGCTTCACCGTTTCGCTCCCATTGCCCTTTGTAGTCAATGTGATATCATGCAGCACAGGACAGCACAGCAGGCGCCAGGCAGGGATAACCATCCCTGACTGCGCCCTTGGACAAAGCACCGGGGATCCGTGATAAAACACAACTTGGCAACAAACACTCAACACGTGCTCTCGCCAAGATGACAGAGGCGTAAACATCGCGAACGGTGTCTGGTGTCTGGGGTGGGAAAGCGAATCGAAGACGGGAGAAATGATGAGGCCGACAAGGAGGATATTATGTTGGACGAACACAGACACAGTTCATCGAGGCTCTGAACGTCTCACACAGCGGCTGCATTGCAACGGTGGTTTCGTCGGCAGCTTTGAGCCAAACAAGCTCCGCCAAGGGCAAAGCCGTCCTGCCCAAAGTTGACGGGAAAGCAGGTCCCGTCCTCTCCCTAGCCTCTGTCAGGTTCAGGCCAAACAGTGAATGCTCAGCCAAGTTCGCGGTGCCGAGAACCTCTAACCGGACAAAGTCCCACGACGAGATGTTCACTTTTGCATGAGCAAAGGGAAGGGGGTCAAAGAGACAACGCCAATGCGGCGTTGCGTGTCGAGAAAAGGGCAACAAAGCAGAGACAGCGGAATGGCCCTGTCCGCGCGAGGACGTTTCGTCGTCGTCGGCTGTTACGGCCTCGGAGGGGAACGAGTTTATTGGGGGCGTCTGGGGTTTGAGGTTTGGCGAGGGTGACGGGCTGGGGGCCTGTATTATACGTGGCGACGGTATATGTTACAAAGCAGAAACACGACCGGCATCACTGGCAAAACAAACAACGTGCAGCGAGCAAAGTGCCCGCCGCGCGGTCCCTCCCTCCTTCTCTCGGAGCAGGTCCAGACGAGGCAAAGGTTTCCCGGTAGTATTTCGGTTCATGCGCCGGCCGGTTCAAGAGGCTGCTGGACATGCGTGATTCAGCCTGCCCACGCAAGCGATTGAATCAGCTTTGCGGTTGATCCATGACTGCCGTGCTTTCTTCAACTTGGACGGTGGGCAATAGTTTGGGCAGGCGAGCGAGCCAGGGGCGCCTGCCCGTCGGCTGAAAGAAGCCTTGCGTTTCAAGCCAGTGATGACAGCGAGCTACCATTGGCCAGCCCCTGAACCCACCCAGGCTCAGATGCACTTTCCTGTGTTCTTCCCACAGCAGGAAGGGAAGGAATGATGCGAATATTGGCATTGTTGCTGGCAAAGCTTCCACTTCACTTCATACCATCATGTGCGTGTGTGTGTGTGTGTGTGTGTGTGCCAGCTCCAGGCGACATGTGGTATCATGGACCGAGAGCTGCAAATCGTGGGACGATCTTCATTTGATTCATTCTCTTCCCCGCTAGCATGATGAACAATGTCCTTGATTCCGCCAACCCTGTCCGACCCCCTGGCGATGATGTTTGTTGTTGATTACCTCTTGCTGATGCGGCTTAGGAGCTTCTAGGTTTCGAGGTACCTGGCGCTATGCCCAGACGCGCGCCGTTCAAGGAAGTATCGATATTTTAGGGACCGAGGACCTCAAGGGCTTTAGCGAAGGGGAACGGCATCTCCCTCAGGCTCGGATTTTCAGGTCGGCCGTCAAATCATTGGCTGGAAACCAAAGGCCCCGGGCTTGTGACGGGATCTGATTTGCTGAGGCATGGACTTGCCGCCCAGATCCAGCAATCGCGCTCCACTCGCAGGGCCTCTTTTTACCCCTGACCTAATGTCCTGGCCGTGTGCCGCCTACGTTAAGCTACCCGCTGGGCCAGTGGTCTATTGGGCACCCGAGCCGGTTGCTGCTTGTTCGACGTGGGACTGGACGACTGCGTCGACCTGCATAGCCGGCATCAAAGGGCAACAATGGCTATTGCTGTGGGCAAGCCTTGTGCTTCATGCTGCTTCAGTCCAGCAGCCGGGACGGCGCCTTGTCGCTCTCCATGCCACTTCTCATGAATGGCGGCAAATGCCCATGATGAATACTCAGGCTTCCCGAACGGGACGCATTGTTCACTTCACCTGAATAGGATGGCCCCGTTCGTTGCGCTTGTTGCACTAAGCCACTGGCCGCACCACACCATGCCGAGAATGAATGGGAATCTCGAATGCGAAACAACGCCCCAGCACCATCACTCGGCCACCCTCAAACGTGAACAGGGGCCGGTTTCACCTCAGAGGCTGCGGCCCCACGGTCGCCCCCGGCTCTCACAAGCTGCAGGGCCGTTGGTTCATAATGCTTCCTCCTGCTGTTCGCTTCTCTTTTCTGTTCCTTCGAATACGCTTTTCTCACGATCTTGTTCGGCTTCATCCCTTTTTCGGCTCATTTTCATTTTCTTCTTGTTGTCTCTATTCTTCCCTTTTCGTTCTCGCCCTTCGATATTCTCTCCTTCACGACTTCAGGGACCGTTGATCGCCGCCCTTTCAGACGACTCCTTGCCTGGACTTCATCATCGAAGACACTCCTTAAGAACCACACGATCATTCTGGAATAGGACTTTTGTGTTCGGACTGGCTCTGGATTCACCATTCGCTATCTTTCTTCTTCTCACCGACCACTTGTCACCATCACCTTCTTCACCATGTCTCGTCTCGTGAGCGCCCTGTCTCTCTTCACCGCCCTGGCGGCTGCAGTGCCCATGAACATCCTGTCTGCTCCCATACAGCCTGTTGACCCAACCCACAACGGCATGTCTGTGCCCATCTCCAACCCCGGTGCCAAGGACATCATCGAGAACCGCTACATTGTGGTCTTCAACAACACATTTGACGATGATGCCATCAACACTGCTCAGGCCTTCTACACGGCAGCCATCAAGAAGCGCAACATTGGCAAGCGCAGTGTTGGCGGCAGCCGCATCCTCTCCACTGAGGTCAACACCTTCCAGCTCAATACCTGGCGTGCCATGGCCCTGGACGCTGATGACGACATGGCCAATGAGATCTACAATTCTGCCGAGGTTGCTTACATTGAGGCCGACACCAGGGTCTCGCTGAATGCTGCTCTGGCCCAGACCAACGCCCCCCCTGGTCTCAACCGTCTTTCCCACGCCGAAGCCGGCCAGGCCAACTACATCTTCGATACTACTGCCGGTGCTGGCATCACCGCGTATGTCGTCGACACCGGCGTCAAGGTCACCCACACCGAGTTCGAGGGCCGTGCCACTCTCGGCGCCAACTTCATTGATCAAGTGGTATGTAGTCCTGATAATGCCAGAGAAGGATATCGTAAGATGGTTGCTAACAGTAGACGTAGGACGACGACCAGAACGGCCACGGCAGCCACGTCGCAGGAACCATTGCTGGAGCCACTTTTGGTGTCGCCAAGGCCGCCAACATTGTTGGAGTCAAGGTCCTCGGCGCCGATGGATCCGGCAGCAACTCCGGTGTCCTCCAGGGCATGCAGTTCGTCATCCAGGACGTCCAGCAGAAGAACCTCGCCGGCAAGGCTGTTATGAACATGTCTCTGGGTGGTGCTCGTTCCGACGCCATCAACAGAGCCGTCGAGGCCATGTTCAACGCCGGCATCGTCCCCGTCGTCGCAGCCGGCAACGAGGCCCAGGACACCGCCAACACCTCTCCCGGCTCCGCTGCCAACGCTATTACTGTTGGCGCTATTGACGCCAGCAACGACCAGCGTGCCTCCTTCTCCAACTTCGGTGCCGCCGTCGACATCTTCGCCCCTGGCGTCGACGTCCTGAGCGTGGGCATCACCTCCGACACCGCCACTGATACTCTTAGCGGTACTAGCATGGGTAAGTCGTCTGCATCCCCCACCTCCCACATTGTTACCCCTTTTTCTACATTCCAGTCGAGGCTCAGAACCATACTAACACACCGTCTCGTAGCATCTCCCCACGTTGCCGGTCTCGCTGCCTACCTCATGAGTCTCCAGGGCATCACTTCCCCCATGGAGGTCACCAGCTTGATCAAGAACCTGGCTGCCTCCACCGGCGCTCAGGTCAAGAACAACGCCCCTGGTACCTCCAATCTCATTGCCAACAATGGCAACTTGTAAATAAGCAAGAGAAAGAAAACCAAAGCAAGACCTTTTTCTCATTCAGAGCAAGCACATAATATGACGCGGCGCTACGTTGACGAAAGGAGAACTTTGGAAAACTATGCGCCCCCGTCTTCCTCGAGTGCTGCAATGACTCCTTCTGCTTTTATCGCAGGTGGCATACTTTTTCTTTGGCGTATTTTCATGGGTCATGAGGACCAGCTGGAGCGCGGGGATGTTGGATAAAAACTAACCTGGATTGCATGCTCATGAGCACTTTTTTATTGCTTCCCTTCTCATCTTGCAGCACTTTTGCGGAAGACAGGCGATTAGGCCTGCTGTTGCTCGACCTGTATTTGTATTTAAAATATTATTCTGCGCCGACCCGCAAGAGAAGCAAATAAAAGATTTAGAGACACAGTGCCTGTTCCTTCAGTTAACGGCAGTAACTCGATCCGGAAATTGTGTCCCCAAGTAGTGGTGCTGCCCTTCCCAAAATAAGTTATACGTGTGAATATGTGCGGATTACACACCTCAAACTGAGGGTGCTTGAATTTGACGTGTCTAATGGAGGTCAAGATGGCAGGTAGACAAATAGAACGATTCAACATGCAGCATCAAGAAGACAAGTTTGTTCGCTCGCCAGCAACATCCTAACCACTACCGTGATCCAGGGTCAGGACATGACTGCGCCACGCCGTAAGACGTCAGCCAAAAGCGATGGGGGGTTCGATATAAGCACTTCTTCGGCACAACCACAGTCATGAAAAGGACTGAATTGCAATTTGACATCCGTGCTGGTGTGAAAGAGGAGACGGTGGGATCCCGTTGACCGGACGCTTCGGCAGCACGGGCACGGGCATCGGAAGAGAATGGGAACCCTGTTCGTCAAGCATTAAAAACGCATTAAGTAACTAGAATGTCCGCCCTAATATTGACAATGTCTCGATGGTTCAAAGCAAAAAAAAAAAATTGAAAAAGAAGAAGGAATTAATGGTCAGTAAAAAGAAGTCGTGACGCGGAGATATGTGTCTGGTTGGAGAGAGCAAGGCGAGACGGGAGGGAGAATGAGTTAGGGGTCGTTCATAGTTCATCGTGGGCTGTGATGACGGGTGCCTTGCCCGGAAGCCACACGCTCGTCTCTCGGAAAATGGTATCAAATCGGGCACCGAATACCCATGCCGTTCCAATCTGCCTCATGTCAGTGATCACAGAGCCCAGTAGCCACATACGGTTGGTCGCAGGAACGGTACTTACCATAAGTCCAGCCACACAGAATAGTGCCGTTATTATGACAAGCAGGAAAACAGCCGCCTCGCCAGGATCGGTTGTGGGTCGGTCGTTCTGCTTCAACTCGTTGTCGGTTGCTAGCTTCTTAGGGTCTTGTCTGGGGTAAACGGATTCGATGAAGCGCTCAATCTACTCCCTGTTAGTATTGCACTGAAAGATATTCCTTGAGTGAGGAGCGTCGTACCTTGGCGCACTGCACGCTGATGTTCAGGTAATTGGGATCTCGCGGGTCGTTCTTGTCGTGAATAATGCGAGCGTATCTCCGGAACACATCGCAGACGGTGAAAAGGTTCTGTGTGGACTCGAGCATGATACGGCATGCGTCGCCCTTGGTGATCTTGACGTTGCCTTCCAGCACAGCAGGGTTGCGGAAAACGACTGCCAGGGTGGCAATGGCCATGGTCTGGGGAATGGCGGTGAAGTTGAAGACGCTCTGGTCCTTGATTCCAGCGAGGTAGAAAATGCACTCATCGACGTGCTTCAGGGCATCCATGACCATGTGCGAGATGCAGTTGAGGGCCTGCTCGCGGTACTTGGGGTCGAACAGATCCTCCCAGTTGTCGACATGCTGGCTCCAAATCTCCTTGGGGTACCACCTCCTGCCGTCCTCCCAATCCTCGCGCAGGTCACGGATGACATTTGTCTTCTGCAAGAACTGGCCCATGGACTCGGTCAAAGATGGACGCTCGGCGAGCTTGGGGTTGGCCTGCTCTGCCGCCAGGAATAGCCGTGTCAAGCCCTCGCCTACAAGTCCAGCTACGTAGTGGCAGTAGAGCTCATACTCCTCGATCGTCTGAACACCCTCCTTGATCAACTTGTCGTTCTCGGCATAGTCGGCCATGCCGTTGCCCATCTTGATCGTCATTTCCTTGATGATGTCGTAGTATGGCTTCTTGATGAGCTTGAGCTCTGTGATGACCACGTCAAACTTCTCCAGAAGCTCCTTGTCCTTCTCCTGGCTTTCGTGGAACTGCCAGCCATCCTGGTCGATAGTCTCGTGGAAGTTGCGCAGTAACGGGATCTTCTTGCTTAGGGGCAGCGACATGTCGTCTTCGATTGTGTCCAGGCCGCGGAGAACGAGGTAGAAGAGGGTGATGGGGACGACGAGCTCCTTGTTGAGCTCCTGGATGACGGAGCTGAAGCTTCGGCTGGTCAGGTCGAGTTGGCGAAAGCATTCTCTTAACGTCTCGGACTCCTTGTAGACGTTGCGCCTGTGGACGGGTTCGTGCCAGACTTTCCTGCGTTGGCATATTAGGGCGACGGCTTGCACGAGAGGGAACTGGCCTGGAGGCATACCATTGCACAATGGACCGCAATTGAGACGGGTGCGAGAGATAGTAGAGAGCACTCATCTTGCCGGTTGAGCGGCGACCTTGAGAGTAGCAGAGGGGTTTGGCGAAGGTCGGGTTTTCTTTGCGACGGAGGTTTTGGGGGGGAGGGAGAGAAAGAAACGGCCCAACAAACTGGCTAAGGAAGGCGCAGCTAGATGCAACAATCTAGGCTAGAAAGTAAGGTACGTAAATGAAGAAATAGCGTGGAGGGAGAAAACGTCAACAAGGCCTACGATTCTGGGCGAAAGAGGGGGGGAGATGAACCGTGCCAATGTAGAAGAAGGGAAGGGCAGCGGGATGGACAAAGTGTGTATTCCTGATTTGAAATTTCCCCTGACGATGTGAAGAGCATGGGATAAATTCTGCTGGTTCTGGGCTTCTGCTGGGTCTGGGGAAATTGCCACGGTTTCCCTGCAGAGAAAAACCCCTCCTCCATCCAGTAGATACCCTGCCCGGGCAGTGGGTTCCACGCACCAAGCTGCGTCTTCTCCCAGCGCCAGGCCAGGCCTCGTGAGGGGAGGGGCAGGGTGGAAAGGGGGGGAAAGGGGGGGGAAAGACAGAGGCAGCGACAGAGAGACAGCGCGAGGCGGGGGTCTTCGCGGCTTCGCCTATTGCGCTTGTGGAGCACACATAGCCTGAAGTGAAAAGCCCCACGTGCGAAGGATGTGCCTCTCGGGCTCTCTTGCTTCGAGTTCCCATGTTGTCTCGACATGTTGGTGACTTGTTTTGCTGTTGGTGCACTCGTGCGCCGAAACGAAACTGCAATGGACGGGACGGGAAAAGGCGGGAGATTATGGATGTCGGTGTGGGCAGCCACCTGGCGAACCTGGGTTTCAAGGCCCTGCGTTCCGCTTTGGGGTGTGATTGGACTGGATTTGGCGGGCCGGCTTGCTGCATCCAGCCCGCAGCACCGTCGGAGCCGTTGGATGGCACGGGGACATGCGTTTTGATTGTTGTGGTCCCGTTCAGTCAGCATCAGCCTTGTGTCACCTTTGAGGTGTGCAGTGCACTCGGTCCATGTTCGTGCTCTTTGTATATCGGTTTGCTTCACACGCCTCACAAGTGGGAGAACGAGCTTCATCGCCCATGCAAGGTACTTGAGCTAGCAAAGCTTGCACGCACGTCGGATCCAGTGACCTCCATGATCTACCTAATACCAGTTTTTTGGGGNGGTTTCTTCTCGTTTTTCCTTTGCTTGGACCAAGTTCTGGAGGCGCCTGAGTCTATCCAACAGGTGCATCTCACTGTGGAGTGTTCCGGGCATTTGTCCATAGAGTGCTGTTCCACTCGAAGATTTGCATCGCCCAGCCAGAGCCATGAGTGGTCAAGTGATTTGTCGCCCGCTTGCTGAGGTGCCTGTTGCCCGTTACTTGTCATACCCTGGAGGACATTCTCGCTGTACACTGACGTGGTTGAAGCAAGATGTGGACGTATCCCAATGCGGTGAGCAGGAGGCTCATTCTGAGCATGTCATTCCCTGAGAAGGAGCACAACTGCTGCTGTCTTTACCAAAAGACATACTGGACACACGGCTGTCATCATCCAAGGCAAATCACCTTGTGAGCATCATTTTGTCTCGACAGCTATCGCCGTATCCCAACCATTGTTCCCCATCACCGTGCACTTTCATCCGATCTGCTTCCTCAACTTCACAATGGCGATACCCAAATTTCTCTCATGACAGCGACTCTAGGGTAAGCCCGCAATCGAGCAAGACAATTTCCACTGAAATTGGCGGATGACATGAGATCCTTGCAACCTTGCAAGCCTTGTTGCATTCGTGCTAGCGGCCAGTCAGAAGCCGGCCCAGCAATCAAAACAATCAACCCGCTAACAAAAAAAACGTGGGCAACGTCAGTCGTCACCCCGCCATACCGAAGCCTTACGTATGTACCTACCTGAACTTTTTGGTCTCATCGCCACAAACGCTCCCAATATCAAGATATAGCCGTCGCTCCCGCTCAGTGACCACATCCTTCCGGCGTCAACGAACAACCTCTCCATCAAGCAGATCATGGTCGTCGACACGGCTTACTACGAAACCCTCGGGGTCAAGCCCACCGCTACCGAGTTAGAGATCAAGAAGGCCTATCGTAAGCTGGCCATTGTCCACCATCCAGGTATGTTCGCGCCCATCGCTACCGCCCTTCCCATCGCCATCGTTCGCTCGCTCTTCAGCTGTCCAATACACTGACGCGGGCATCATTACTCCCTTGCAGATAAGAACCCGAATGACCCTACGGCGCACGAGAAATTCCAGGCTATCGGCGAGGCTTACCAAGTGCTATCGGACACCGACCTTCGCAAGGCCTACGACAAGTATGGCAAAGACCATGCGAAGCCACAGGAGGGCTTCGCCGACCCGGCCGAGTTCTTCAGCTCCATATTCGGTGGAGAGGCTTTCGTCGACTGGATTGGCGAAATCAGCCTTATGAAGGACATGACCGCCACGATGGATATCGCCATGCAAGAAGAGGAGGAAGAAAAGGGAAACATCGAACAACAGCAGACTGCTGCTGCTGCTGCGACCACCGACGACGACGAGTTCCCAGGCACAAAAGAAGCAATGGAACAGAGCGCCAAAGACCAGCAGGCCGCTGCGGCAGCGACTGGCTCGGCTGGTGCGGCACCACCACCGCCCAAGGTCGTGATAGACGAAGATAAGGAACCTGCCGCGGCTGGGCCAACCCCTCCAACACTCCCCCCTCGATCCGCTTCTACCTCGCCCGCACCGTCGTCCGCTTCCCGGAGCCGGACTCAGATTCCTCTTCGACCTGCTCTCACAGACCGGCCCCATAACGAAACGGAGGCCGAAGCCGAGGGCGACCTGTCGGAGGAGGCACTCAAGCGCAAGGAGAAGAAGAAGGGCTTGACCAAGGAGCAACGTGACAAGCTCGCCGAGTACGAGCGCGAGCGCGCCGCCATTCGCCAGGAGCGTGTCGATACACTGTCGCGCAAGCTGCTCGACCGTCTGAGCCTCTGGACCGAGACCGACAAAGGCAACGATGTTACTCACGCCTTCCAAGAGAAGATGCGTCTCGAGGTGGAGAACCTCAAGATGGAGTCCTTCGGCATTGATATTCTGCACGCCATCGGCCAAACCTACATCTCCAAGGCATCCACGCTCCTGCGCAGCCAGAAGTTCCTCGGCATCGGCGGCTTCTTCAGCCGCCTGCGCGACAAGGGCAACCTGGTCAAGGACACCTGGAACACCATCAGCAGTGCCATTGACGCACAGCAGACGATGGAGGACATGGCCAAGATGGAGGAGCGCGGTGGCGAGGACTGGACCGAGGAGAAGCGGGTTGAGTATGAGCGTCGCGTTACCGGCAAGATCCTCACTGCTGCCTGGCGCGGCAGCAAGTTTGAGATCCAGAGCGTGTTGCGGGACGTGTGTGACAATATTCTCTACGACAAGAAGATCCCCCTAAACAAGCGCCTAGAGCGTGCGCAGGCGCTTGTGCTAATCGGTGATATCTTTATCAAGGTAGGCACCTCCCTACGCCATTCCATACCGAGTACTAAATTCTAATTCTTCTAGGCTGCCCGCTCTCCCGAGGAGGAAGGCGATTACCTGGTGTTTGAGCAGCTTGTCGCCGAGGCCGCCATCAAGAAGGAAAAGGACGATAGCTCGAAGAAGAAGAAGGACCACCACCACCACCTGCACCGCAAAGGCCATAGCGGCGAGGAGACCGCGGAGACCGCGGGTGCGTCCGCAGCACCCAAGCAGTGAAGTTGCTTTTGTTTCGGCTGACAGGAGCTTTTGATTGCCTTTGATAATGGATAGATGACACCAAACTCCCCCCTTTTTCCCCAAACCACGCAGCACACTATATAGACGTGATCCCCTTGAGTGTAGGCGGATATGATTCCTTTTGACAGCATACATCCCATTGATGATGGGTTTGATAGCGTAAATAATACTACTTGACCCGGCGCATGCATGCAAATGTAAAGCCACATTGATCGAATATGTTAAGTCGCCTTTGATTAGATCTGCATACAAGAAAGTGCCATGATTTCATCATGTAGCCATAACATGCAAAGGCTCTGGGTAAAGGCCCGCAGGCTGGGAGTCGTATGGCAAAGTAAACGCCCACTTTATGTACATTCTTTTCAAGGTACGTCCTTCTCACGCTGCCACCTATTCAATTACAAAGAAGAAGAAAAAAGCAAGGACAGAATTCCGTCTCCGCGCGCCTGATCTACCTAGATCTGTATGCATTTTTTGCTCTGGGGTATCTGTTGGTACATGCCGATGTGACAAATGAAAGTAGGGAAAAAAGAGGAAGACGAAAAAAAACAGAAACGATTGGCTTGAACTCGTGGAGGGAAAGCCGTTTTAAGATAGGGCTGTAGAAAGAAGGAGTAGGCGCCACCGTTGCTGGCATCGGGAGGTTCACCCCCTGAGAGCCATTGGTGAGGGGGATGAGAACTGAGCCATACAGACGCTACAGTCGTATCAAAAGCATTTAGTACCCATCAACTCGACCAGGCGATGATGCGAGACAAGGCAGACAGCGAAGATCGAGGAGTGGTGATGGTGGACAGTGCATCTGGCTTGCAAGACGACGTCTGGTTTTGTTTGAAGAACGGAAAGGTGTGTCGGCAGAGACAGGTCAGCCGCTGTCGGTAGGCAGTTCTATGCCACTGTCGCGATCCTGAGGCCCCTTCGTCCAAGGCGGTTCCAAGCTTGTTTCAGCAGGTTCCGAGTCCCTGTCCAACCGCACCGAAGCATCTTCCCCATGCGTCGCGTCCGCAACGAAGGAGGCATCCTCCTCGTCCTCGTCTGGCGGTGCCAGAACATGTCCTCCCAGCTCCACGTCGGATACCCTGACGCGGTACTCGAGAGCCTTCTGCCCCTCCTTGATGAGCACCTCTGTCCAATCAAGGCATCGCTTGAGGCTCTGGTTCATCTTCTGGCTGTCGATGAGCAGCTCCTGGTGCTTAGACAGGTCCAGCTGCAACCGCTTCTCGTCGCGCTTGCGGCGAGCCACCAGCTTGGCACTCGGCGAGAGTGGATCGACGGCCGATACGGAATCTTCGTCTGAAAGATCCGAGTCGTCGAGGGAGTCGGGCTCCTCTTCTGACATGTACGACTCTTCCTCCTCCTCCTCCTCGAGGTCTGATAGATCCTCTGGAGGCTCTGTCATGGCCGCGGACGTAACGCGGCTTGAGGGCATTGAAGCAAGTGAAATGTGGCCGGATCTGGACAGACGGCGATATCTTCGAAGCTCGGCTGTTTGCTTTCGCAACTGTCTCTCTAGTGTCCTGTTTATGGCTTCCAGAGAGGCATTTGTGATTTCGAGATCTTGAACCTTTCGCTCCCGCCGCGCATTGGCTACCAGCTCACTGATGGGGTCGGATGAATGTATTGATTTGGTAGGACTTTGCGGTTCTGTTTGGGCATCGCCACTTGCCGATTCATCGTTATCCGCCAGGTCCTCCACTGCTTGGAGTATCGATGCCATTGTCATGGCTGGCTGCGATAGCCCAGGACTTAAAGGCGGCGACGTAGGCTCCGGGGAGGCGGACGCAGGAAAAGTCGGTCTTGGGCCTGGTAGAGGGTCAATCGTTGGTACGCTGCCTCCTCTGACATGCCCCCTGACGGGCTTGGGCCCCGTTTCTATCGTCACTCCTCGGCTTCGCGCGGCTGTGACAGGTGCCAAGGTCGGCTGCGGTGACGAGACTTGACTTCTGTTTTGTTGAGAAGACGGCACGGCACTGTTCCTCATAGGTTGTGCCATTGGTCCAGCAGAGACTTTTATAGGGGATAGGGGTCGCTGCGGCAGGGGTGTCGGTACGCCGATTCCAGAATGACTGGTGCTCGGGCGCTTGGTCGGCGCCCGGGAGGTACTTGATATTGTAGAATTGGACCCAGAGGTCGCAAAGGCTGCTTTCGGAGCAAGGTCTGGCGTGCCGTTGGCGTAAAAGAACTTGCTGGCAGAAGGCTCGGTCGTGGGGGAGAGGGCGGTGAAAGGGGTATGGATGGGTGGGCTAAGCCTCCGCTTACCATCGTTCACCGACGCGGCATTGGCGTAGAAGAAGGTAGTAGGTTTGTGCGGAAGAGTAGGCGGTGGGCGTTGCTGGGCCTGCTGAGGGTTTCTGGCATCGCTGGCGTAGAAGAACTTGGAGTCGCTGGAGTCGCTCTGTATCTCTGGCGGAGAGGCCTGTCTTGGCCCATCGTATGCCATTGACGCAGCGCCCGAGATTCGTCCAGCTTCGAATCCATCGCTGTTTCTCTCTGGGTTCGGCGTACCACTCGGGGTGGTGTTGGTGCTGTCCACCCGGCTCTGGCGATGGCCGGATCTTGGCGTAATGTTATTATTCAAGAAGGGTCCCCCGGAGGCGGCGACGGGCGTCGTAGCTGCACCATCCTCCTTGGTGTACGTCTGGGAGGCGGCGACGGAGGGGTTCTGCGTCCGCTTGCCCAGCGGCGTGACGACGGGGAGGCCCTTGGGCGCGATCTTGGGTGTCAGGGGCGTGCGGTTGACGGCCTTGGCTGCGGCCGCGCTGAGCTGTGGCTGCCGCGGCCTCTCGCCGACAGGCATCCTGGAGGCGCGGCTCGTGACTTTGGTGCGCGTCGCCGTCAGCGCAGGCACATTTTGGTTGTGGTCCTTGGTGCGAAGCGGCGGGCGAGCAGCTGCAGAGACGGCAGCGGCGGTGGGGGATTGCTTGGGCCCGGCGTTGAAGAGCAGCCTCGTCGTGGGCGGCGGCGTGGTGTAGATGACGGCTCGCCGCTTGGAGGCAGCTGTAGGGGCGGTGGCGGTGCTGTGCTGCGAGAGCCTGGAGCTGGGACGGGACGACCTGGATCTGGCGGTGGTGATGCTCGTCTGGTCGATGGGATGCATCGTTGGAGTCGCCGCCCGGCCGACCTGGCGCGGCGGCGGATCAGACGTGGTAAATTTAGGGGTTATTCCAGCGGGCATGGCTCGTGCCACAGGGGTCCCTCTCTGCTGTAACCAAGCCCCGGTGGGCGGCTAGATGGGCATGCGGAAATGTGCCGGGGAGGACGCCAAACGACCAAGAAGCTCGATGACCGCCACGGCAACTGCATGGCCCAAC
Source organism: Stachybotrys chartarum (assembly GCA_001021365.1). NCBI lineage: Eukaryota > Fungi > Ascomycota > Sordariomycetes > Hypocreales > Stachybotryaceae > Stachybotrys > Stachybotrys chartarum. The sequence goes on from LDEE01000005.1 coordinate 1,216,134, forward strand.
CTGAGTCAGTTCCGGATTGTCAAGAAACGAAACATTTGATTTCTAGGGAAAAGGCAGTGTGGCAGGATCCCGCATGAAAAAAAGAGAGTAAGAACATGGGCAACGCCAGACCCAAGACAATAATTGCCTTTTCTCGCGCGGTATAGCCCAAAGCCCGCCAGCGCAGTGTTCCTTAAGGTGCCCCCCCCACCAGGGAAATGCCATAGTTGGCCCGTGGGAAGGCATCTCGTGTCTTAATTTTGTTTACATTTCCCCTGCTCCTGATCTGCGTGTTGTTTTCCCCCCCATCTCCCCTCACTCACTCGCCGCCGCAAGGCGTCATAACGGCTCAATCTCTCTATATTAGGGATTTATGCACGGCAGCCCACTTCGCGCCCAGCAACAGGCCCATGACCCTGCAATGGTCAGTCCCTCCCGAGCAGGCCACTGCCGAAGGGTCCCTGTCAGTCAGCAGGCCGTTGGTTTTATTATTACGGCCTGGAAAGAGAGCGAGTGAATGCTCCGAGAAATCTAGGCTTACCTGTGATTGCTCAGGGCATGGTTTTACTCTAATATGTGGTGTCTACTAAAGCCGGCGGGAAAGTCAGAGTAGCTGAAGCTGAATTTACTTGCGATGGGATCCCTTTGGCTGGTGGCTGCAGTGGAATGGCTGGAGATGAACAAACATGCGATAATCAATCATGCCATTGGTCCCAACTTGCAGGAAACAGCACGCTATGATGATCTGTGCGGGTTGCTTCGGCCGGCGCCGCAGTCGGTCGGATGGCCGGGTCCCCACTGACTTCGGCGTGGCTCCCGGAAAGGCCTGCACGTGTCCCGAACCTTCCCTAATCATCCTCAGTCCCTAGCATCCATCCCTCGCCCTGATCATCACGTCAGATACCTCGCGCATCTGCACCCCCCCCCCTTCTTTGCCCGTCTACATCTGCCATGGCCCTTTTGGGCCTCTCGCTGCTTCTCGCATCAGTCGTCTACGTCGTCATCCGTCCGCCCAGCTGGCTGCCCCCGTGGCTGCTGCCGTGGAAAGGCTTCGGAGGGGTACTTGGGAATGCCGCCGCTCAGCGCCAGCAGCCCCCGCGGCTGCCGCCAAAGCATGGGGAACAAGACCAAACGCCCGTGAAAGGGCCAGTAGAGCCCTCGTCCGACGATTCAGCCTTGACCACGAGTAGTGAGTCCCGCGATACGATGCTCATGCCTCCGCCGCCGCCTCCCACGATTCAAACACCTTCCATAACAGAACCCGACGCCGCTTCCGAAGAGCAAACGACGCCAAAAGCTACAGCTACCACTCCGTCGCTCTCCGTCCCTACGTTTTCGCTTTCTGGCGACCCTTCCCCAAGTAATAATGCCGCAAACAAAACCTCGATAATGCCTCCACCGCCGGTTCCACGAGCCCAGCCTCAAACCGGTCGACTCCCCGCCTTCCCTGCCATGAACTCCATACAGCGCGCGCGCGGCCCCGTGCCCAACCGCGGCCCTCCGTCTTCCTCCTCCTCTTCCGGTCTCGCGCCGCCGCCCACCCACTCTTCCAAGCCCTCCAAGCCGAGCCGCAAAGTCCTCCTGTCGCCTGGTCACTCTCCTCTGGACTGGGCTCGTATCTCCGGTCCCAACGCCGATCTGCGAGGAGTTCCGCCGTCGACTCCCTTTCTACGAGTCCCGCCTTCGTTGTTGAAGAAGCAGAATGGACGGAAAGGACAGGATGCGTGGATGGCCCTCAACGGCAAGGTCTACAACGTGATGCCGTATGCGAAGTACCATCCAGGTGGGGTGCCGGAGCTTATGAGAGGCGCAGGTCGTGACGGCACGAAGCTCTTTGGCGAGGTTCATCCCTGGGTGAACTACGAGACCATGCTTGCTGCTTGTATGGTGGGGATTTTGGTGGAAGAACCAGAAGCGAACGCGAGTGAAATGGACAAGATGGACTAAGGGCTTGTCTAAACACATGGGATGGTCTGGCGTTACGGATAGTGTTGGGCGGTTGCGGCGCCCACGACTCCATGATTCCTGGATTAGGTGCCAAGTATACATGCTAAGAACTAGTAGATACCCGAATAGAAATCAATTCGCTGGCCTACCGTCTCTTTCCAAATCTAAATTTCAGCTCGTCATCACTGTCGTCGCTGTCCTGGAACTCCATCGCTTTTCTCGTTGCAGGTCTCTGCCTCTTTGCAGGCTCTTCTTGCGCATGCTCTGGCGCTGGCCGCTTGCCCTGGCTTCGGCCCGTAGATGGGGCGGTGCGCTGACTGCGTGTGCTCCGTGTGGGCGCGGAAGCAACGTCTTGGGATTGTGAGATGAATGTCCCGCGAGATTGGCTTGTTTCCATAGGAGTCGGCTGGACACTGTTGTCTTCCTCGTCGCTGCTGTTCGAGATGACAACCCCCACCACTCTCTTTGAAAGCCTGGATGATGCAACTGGGGGTGTAGGCTCCGACTCAAGCGCGGAAGGTTGGCTCGTAGTCTTCTTTCTGCTCTGGGTATCCTCCTCGTCGAGCCAGTATCCATCTCCAACCCCGAACTCCTTGGTTTTGACTTGAGTCAGGGGCACGATGGTGCGCGCTGGAGGTCGCCCGGTTGCCTCACCACGCCGGCGAAACTTCTTGAAGTTTTTGAGGCCGTTCCACTTGGGATTCCATCGTCCATCGGCAATGTCTTGTTCACGCGTTCTTGCCGCTCCTGAAGCTGCACGCACTTCCATCTCCTCCACAATGTTGAGCCGGCGGATCTCCGAAAGATCCACGTCGTCCGGCAACTGTGCTAGGTCTTCCTTCTCTGCCCTTGCACGGGCTTCCTCTTCCTGACGGTGCTGTGCAGCCAGTGCAAGCACGTCGATTTCCTTCTTGATCTTCTTTCTCGGCGCTGCTTCTGATTGCGTTGTGCCCTCTGAAACTGGGTCTGGAGTTGGAGACGCAAAGTTTCTGCCACTTTCTAGACGTTGTTTCTTGAATTGCGCAACGGCGGGCGCCATCCCTTCCATGAGATCTCCTCGAGGCAATGACGCTTTGCGCTTCCTTTGCGACTGGCGTTCGTTCGAGTTTGGTTGATTCGCGAAGGGCTCGTCAAAATCTGGTTCCTGGGAAACGAACAGGCCAGCTTCATCATCTACTCTTTCGGGGTTCGATTGGGCAGGTGCACGTGTGTCTCCATCCACGTCCATACTGGCATCGTCATCATCGTCGAAGCCTGCGAACCGTCTTTGTACTGGCCTTCGTCTCCGCAAGCCTCTGGACGGAGGCGCTACCTCCTCCTGCCGAGGCTGAGACGTTGATGCGCCGACACCCTCGGGAACGGCTGACGGCTGAGTATATGCTGATTGGGGTGCAGGGTACTGACCCTGGGACGTCAGCGACTCCTCCATCTCCAACGGTCGGCGCAGGATAGTCGCATCCTTTATCAGAATGGCCTCGAGAAACTCGCTTTGTTCGATTGGTCGATGATCCAGCCGCAGCGAAACAGATGTGAAGAACTCCGTATACCAATCGACCAATGTACCCTTGGCTGGCACGTATCTTACCAGCACCACGCCTTTTCCCTCGCTACCGTCCTCGAAGGAGCCAAGTCCTTTTTCGCCGGCAACGCTTTTGACATATCGGATGAAATCGTCCACCTCGGTTTCATTGGGAGTCACGCGACGCAGCAGTGGCTTGCCACCTCCATTTGTGACTGCTGCCATCAAGTTTTTGTATTGGCCATCGTCGTAAAAGATGAATGTGTACCCGTCAAAGATGTCCTTCCGTCCAACATCCGGGGCATAGATGTCATCAGGATGCTGGACGGGTTCGCCTCCCCGAGGTGGAAGGTGTTGCATGGCATCTGGCCAGTACCTGTCAAAGTCCTGCTCCAGAGCGCTTGGCTCAGCGGCATCTGCGCCCTCGGGAATCTCGGCTACCGAGGCGACAGCATCTAAGAATGTTTCTTGTACAATGTGCCTACCATGAATCAAAGCTTGAAGTCCTTTGGCCGTATTGCGCTTCTTGGATACTACATGTGTTGTATATTTTGTGTTGTATTCAGCGAGAAGTTTGATGTCTAAATGCTCGAAACGATCTCTGAGACTCATCAAGGGATCAGTCTGCAGCTCCTTGCTCGTGAATGAGAAGCTGAGGACAATTGGAAACCAGGATAGCCTTGAAGACGTCAGTATTCAGTCCTCAGGTAGATAGGGCTGACGGACATACCGAAACTTGTTGGGACATTTGCCCATGATAATCTCGGCTTCTTTGGTCCCGAGGACGGTCTTTGAGCCCTTGAGCTTTTCGCCATTGATGAGAGTCCCAATCTTGGTTCCCAGGTCCTCAATCGTCAGCTTGGACCGGTTGGAGGGATGATGAGCCTGGCCCGAAGCGACATCATCCACGGTGATTGTCAGGTGCTTCCGGGAGATGGTATTATGGGAAATGGCGAGTTGACCAGCTGGGTCATTGTCAGTATCTTACAGGCCATGTTGCGGTGGCCTGGATTCACTCACGCTCGGCTGCGGTTCTACCAAACAGGTAGGTCTTGCCTGGTTTCAACCACAATCGCCGACCTTGGGAAAGTCAATTGCATGCTTTATGGATGGGCGGACGAAGATCAAGGCCTGTCGCTCACCATCGAAAGCCTCCTTATTCTCAAGGAGCCACATGTTTGACGCTGAGTCCTCATCAGAGCGTCCTGTCGCATGCCGTCATCGTGCAAGAGCAAAGTCGCGGGACTTTATTGTGGGGCTTACGTTGGACGCGTTGAGTTGCTTGACGCCTGCTCACGTGCTTCAGACCTTCCGAAAGACGGGGGCAGCCACTGGCTTAACTCCACGACATCGCTCCATCACCAAGTGATTAATGCTGGGTGTATGCTTCGCAGTTCTTGATCTATTACGTGATCATACAAGGACAGCTCGTTTGCCGTCTATCAAAGATGAAGGTCTAGCGCTAGCCCAGATGCAAACCCGCCCACCTACAATAACGCCCCAGAATGCAATCATGTTGAAAGTGCCTAGATGTCAGGACCTCCTGGCGTTTATACCTTGCACCACTTCACGCTCATCGCCGCCATCTTTTCCCGTCCGGCCTTCCTGCACTGCGCAGTGAGCTCGTCATCGTTCTCGAACGCAACTTGGTCGAATTTCTCGAGGGTCTGGTTCGTTACCCTCATAGCTTCGTTGACCTCGCCAATCTTCCATCCCCGAAGCATGATCAGGCACGCCGTTGCAGCAATAAACATGAAGCCTGCGAAAAGCTGCGCTCCGAGATAGCTCCCTGTGCCCACCACAATTTCAAGAGCAATCGGCTCACTAAATGTGGCAGGCAGGACGATGGAAATCCACATCAGGCTCAACGCCGACGGCACGTCCCTAAGGCCAACAATTTCTGCCGTGACTGGGGCGACGACCGTCCAGAATGATCCGCCAACGGCACCGCCGACAATGGCAAAGAAGATGAGCACACCGTAGCTTGTGGCGTTGACCCAAATAGCGAGCGTAAAGATGCCAGCAAGCAAAGTCGCAGCAGTTGCCATGTTCAGCCTTCCTGTGCGATCACTAAAGAATCCTACAGCTGGACGACCAAATGCCTGGCCAAGATTCATGAAGGCAGTGACGAGGGCAGCTTGCGAAGCGTCCAGGCCAATGTAGTTGGCATAGCTGGACAAGCTATACACCAAAACCACGTACCCCAAGATGGCGAACCAGCCAAAGGCTAGGAGCAACAGGTATTCCGCACGTCGGAACAAGGTGGTGTCGAAGGCAATCTGCTTCGAACCGATGATCTTGTTGCGATCCTTGACCAGGAGGGTGCATGTTGCATTCACAACAAATGCGATGATGCCCAAAATCCTGAAAGTCCAGCTCAGCCCTAGATTCTGAATCATTGCACCGGTTGCGAATGAATACACTAGGCCACCTAATCCAGAACCACTGGTGGTCAAGCCGCTGGCCAGCGACCGGCGAGTTGTGAACCATTGGGGAACGATCCCCGCAGACGGGACAAACAAGAGACCCATGCCGAGACCAAAAAGCACCCCTTGGGCCAGAAACAACTGCCATATTCGATGGGCGAAGCTCGCCGCAACTAGACTTAATCCTTCCAGCAATGCGCCCACGAGCATTACGCGTTTGGTGCCCCAGATTCGCACAGAGGCTGTGACAAGCGGTGAAATTCCAAGGGCACACCCAATGCTGAGAGATCCGATGAAGGCGTATTCGAGAGGTGAGGCGCCAGGGTAGAGATCATTTGCCAGGTAGTGAGCAAGAAAGACGCCATAGCTCGAGTTCATGCCCCAAGTATGGGCGTTGATAGTCGCCACGGCAGCTGCGCAGACCCATCCGTATCCCCCATTTGGCGGAGGAGGAGGACCGGCCCTTTGCTGAACTCGGTCTTCGGTGCTAGATATCTTCTTCTTCTCATCGCCACTCGGAGGCGTCTCGCTTGGTGCAATCATGTGTGGTGAAAAGCTAAACTGGTGCAAAGGTTTGTCTTGATTCGCTACCACAGCTGCCGGAGTGACTCCCTTCATCATGTCTTTTCAAGAGGATTCGACAACCACATGTAAAGCAGAGGAGGCCGGAGAACCAGAAGACACAGAGCGAGGAGTCATGGACCACAAGGTCTCCCATCCCAAGCTTGGCAGTTAGAGCAAGCTGTGCTGTAAGTGGGCAATGGCCTAAAGCGACTAACACGGGCCGCGTGCATGCTTCCGGGCGGCAGGCACACAAAAAGTCCTGTCTCTTAGCGTACGGGCCGAGCGGGTATGAATCGGAGATGAAGAAAGCAAATTTCTCTTCACCTTCTTTACCCGATGCGGGCAAGCCATAAGCTAATACCCACTTGAAGCACGCGTTTGGCCATCTATGATGGATCTCCGGAGTCGGTGTAGCACGCGAACCTCGGATCGGCGTTCAACTCCCGTCCAACGGCTCCGCTTTCCGTTGCTTTTTGTCTCAGCCATGTTGGAAGCGTTGGGCGGGAAGAGCAGCATGATTGATGATGGGATGACATGTTCAAGCGTTTGTTGGAAGACAACGCTTACCGCATACCTGATACTGGTCAACATGTGGAGGAATTGGTAAGACATGGAATGCGAGACAATCCGGCCGAAGAAAATTGGGTTCAATCTAGCAAATCAATTCTCAGATAAGAATATTTACTAATTATGTACAGAGCACTGATTCTGTCTGTGCATGTCAGGATGTTGGACTGGCGACAATCATTGGGCCATTAGTTCTGCAGAAACGTCACCTATGCTTTAACACGGAGTAGCACCAGTAGACGAAGAGGCCAAGGAGACCTGTGCGGCCATCTAAATGACAAGTCCAGATTGTACAGCCGGATCCCGGAGCCGTACTTGTGTTTCAGTCTAGAAAAGCTTGTTTGGTGGTCCAGACCGCCATGTCCTAGCAAAAGACGACGATATGAGTCGGTTCGTGAGATTAATGGCTGTTGATATAGGGTATTTGATGGGCAGCCTTGAATTTGAGTTCTTGGTATCAATTTGATGGCCGTCCTTCTTTCACTGTCGCTCTCTGCATTCGTCAAGTCCACGGCTGGCTGTTCGAGGACTGCTAGATGCGTCTCAAACCTCACCACGAAGACGGCATCATCGTCAGCCTTTGACCGTGTCACCCCCAGTCCCACCCGCTGCCCGTGCAAGAATGACTGGGACGAAGACTTGTCCTTTACATCCTTATTACCTACCTACCCTTCACTGCCCACCCAAGGCAGTTAGTTGACGGGATGGGCCGCTCCCGGGGGATCGCAACGTGTGAAACCGCACACGACGCGACTCTGTATTTTGCTATGGTGCATGGATTGTAAAACGACGGCCACATGTAGCCATAGCCTCCTCCTTCTGGCTGTCGCTAAGCACAATTCGGTAACGCGCGCCCCCCCTGCCGACTTGTTCGGCGCCTACGATCCCGACAGCTCTATTTACGCGGGCATGCCGTCCTCACACACGTCCCGAGGCTCGGGTACGCCGAATATGCATTGTGGCTTCGATTAGCCCTGTCAGCCCGTTGTGGATGGTTTGGCACATGCAAATCAACGTCGGCGGCACGGAACACTCAGACAGGATCGCGTGCTCGATAATCGCGCCATCTCCTTATATCTTCTCACAGGCTGTAGTGACGTCTCCAGCCCCATCCAAGAAGCACCAAGGAGCCCGATCCTACCGCGTGTCACGGGCCCGCGCCCCCCCCCCAGGATCAAACCCACCAGAGCACAGCCTTATTATGCCCTACGAACTTTTCGAAACCACATTCTCTAAAAATGTAGCTCCCACTTGTGGTCTTCGCGGTTTACGCGTAACTGGGAAATTCTCGTTCCAATTTTCAGTTACGCTTATCCGAGCTCACAAGACTGGGGAGTGGATGATGGACCAGAAGCGTCTCTGACCTCCTCTTCTTTGCACCCGACTCCCAAACGACAACAAGCCATCCTTTAACCACCGAGCCATGTGGCAGCTACCAAACGCTGTTGAACTAGCTGTCCTATTTCGCCCACGGCATCGATCTGCTACTTCGCCTTCGAAAGCCAACGTCAAACTCTGACTTCAACAAACACCAGGTACGCTGCCATGGCTGCTACATGCACTCGATCTTCACTCCCCTGTGTCCTCGAGCTTTTATGCAATGGCTCTCATGAATATGGACTTGGTTCCGAAAGACCGGTATCTCCATATGAGACAAACCACCCAATTGGAAATACCAAGCCTCTACAACTGACAGTGCGCTGCTATCACCTTCTCCCATTCACTGTCGGACTTAAGAACGATATCTGATCGCACCTGATTGTTTATCTGACAAGTTCCTCTAGTTTGCAGGCACTCGAATCTGGCCTTTCTACGTCTTATCATTCCTTCGTCCTTCCCTCAGCCTGGGTGGACAAAAGGGGTAGCTTTGACAACGGTTTAATTCGGTGCCGCCTTGACGAGTTCCGCATCCAATGCCTTCCCGACGAGCTCACACCAACTCGCATCATGGCTGCCTCAGATGCAAGTCGAAACGTGTAAAGGTAAAGCCGGCTAGATGCATTGCCAGTTGGCTTGGAGAAGCTCACAATGGACAGTGCGATCAGACTCAGCCACAATGTATTCGTTGTCAGAGACACAACGCAGACTGCGTCTACCGGCACCTCCTCACAACATACGACCCATTCGTGCACCAATCTGGCCACCCGGAGAACCCGTCGAATAGACAGCTGCTCCCGCGCCAAAGAGCCGGCCAACCATCGCCACCCACACCAAGTCTGTTGTCCCCTAGCCTTGCCACCACTCCTCTTTCGGACCTTCCCGACGAGGAGAGATATTTGTTCCATCATTATGTAGGGACTCTTGCAAAGACGGATGCCTCCGCGGTGCTGTCGTCGGGGGTCTCGCAGCTCATGGAAGACTCGATTGTTCGAAATTCTTGCAATGAACAATTTGTTCAATATTCGGTGCTCAGCTACGCCGCGCTCCATCTCTCTTCGGTAAGCAAGGGCGAGATCTCCTCTAAGCACCTGGTTACGGCACTGCGGCACAAAGATGCAGCCATTGCCAGGTTCCGTCCGATTTTGTCCACGTCAATCAGCCCCGAGCATTGCGAAGCGGGAATTGCAGCGTCGACGATATTGATTGCATGCTTGTTCGGCCTTCCAATGGCGGACCATACCAACAGCACCGATCTCAATCACATCGACCTCCTTGCCCAGCTATGTGGGCTGTTCCAGGGTATCACGGCATTGCTCAAACTGGGGGGTTGTCAGACTGCTGTGCTGTCGGCCATGAGAACCGCCAAGATGCCACACCACTCGCGGGCGGTGGCGATAAGAGAGGTGAGCTGGGCAGAGGCGGACAAGTCCATTGATCAACTGGTGGGTGCTATAAACGCTCTCGATGAGGCCGACGACGGTTCAAGGAAAAGAAAACATGTTCTCGGCAAGGGCGCATCAAAGCTACATGCCCTGGTCCAAGGGGTTGCGCGGGGCGAAAACAATTGGGAAGCTGTTTGCATGTGGCTGGGTAGAGTCGATGCTGAGTTTGTCGATATGATTCGAAACCGCGATCCCTTGGCATTGGTACTTCTCACACACTGGATCGTGACTCGAAATGGGCTGAACGTGTGGTGGGCTTCTCAATGGACTCGCCTGGCTATCACCGCCATCACGCCAGTTCTGGATGGCCAGTACGTACACTTGCTGGACTGGTGTATGCAGGAGTCGGGCGCGGCACCATCAACACGTGTTGAAGATATCAAAGAGGATGAGGTCTTGTAAAGTCTTTCTATGATGGATCGATGAAACCAACACTCGCTTCGCTCCCTTGTGTAGATGGGAAATATGTGGGTAATTCCGATAAGCTCGTCGGACCCCTTTCATTCGAAGTAGACCAAGTACCTGAAAGAATAAAAAGAAAATCAAAGATATATACGAACTACTCTGATCTATCATCCCGGGTGTTCAACTTGTGATTTCCTGACGGAGGGAAGGGTATCGATAAGGCGATGGAGACACTGTGGGGTAGAGGGGCACTTCGTGCACCGACCACAGCTTAAATCTGTCACTTGAATGCGGTGGGCGCTTGTGGTTAGTGGCAGAAAAAAAAAGTTTCGAGCTGCGCCGGCAGGGAAAAATTCAGTGGTTGATTTCGAGGCAAGCAAAACAGTGTCTGCCACTTGCGACAACGCCTAAACCACACGCTCGGGCGAATCGAGCTGGACTCGAATCTGTTGGCTACGAACTGCCAAGGCTCGAAAGCTCACGCGACGCAATGGACATCCACCGGTGCCGTTTCGTCCCCTACCAGCCCTCTGCCATCAACGCCCTTGCCTTCTCGCATCCCAGGACGCGGTCGGCCAAGCATGCCTCGTTGGCGCGGTTGGCGGTCGGTCGGGCCAACGGTGACATCGAGATATGGAATCCCCTGAACGGGTCATGGCACCAGGAGACAATCATTCGCGGCGGCAAGGATCGCAGCATCGACGGGCTGATCTGGGTCAACGAGGTGGACCAGGACCTCGGGGACGGGCGGATCCTCGTCGGAAAGTCGCGCCTTTTCAGCATTGGTTACACGTCCACCGTCACGGAGTGGGACCTGGAGAAGGGGAAGCCCAAGAGGCATGCGAGCGGTCAGCATGGCGATATCTGGTGCTTGGCTGCACAGCCGGGCGCCCTGCCGGACAAGAACAACACAAACGAAGCTCAAACGTCGAACAAGCTGATAGCTGGAACGATCAACGGCGAGCTAGTTATGTACTCGGTCGAGGACGGCGATCTCCAGTTCCAACGAGTCGTTGTGAAATCCCCTACGAAGAAGGCCCAGATGGTGAGCATCACCTTTCAGTCTCGCAGGGTCGCCATTGTAGGCTGCTCGGACGGCACCATTCGAGCGTACGATATCAACAGCGGCCACATGATCCGGCGCATGACTCTCGGCGCCGATTTGGTCGGTGGTTCCAAGGACATTATTGTGTGGACGGTCAAATGTCTTCCGGGGGGGAACATTGTGTCTGGAGATTCGACGGGCCAGGTGTGCATCTGGGACGGAAAGACGTACACGTTGACGCAGAGGCTGCAGAGCCACAAGCAGGATGTCCTCAGCCTCGCCATCAGCGCTGATGGGACATCCATCATGAGCGGTGCCATGGACAGGCGAACGGTTATTCACAAGAGGGCCGCTGGATCCGAGCATCGCTGGACCAAGGCGCTGGGAAGGAGGTTCCATCACCACGATGTCAAAGCCATGGCTTCCTTTGAGAGCGCTAAACTGAGCGTGGTTGTTTCAGGAGGTAAGACAGTGCCGTATTTCCCTGGGTGCGCTGGGACTAATCAAAACAGGTCCCGACTCGAACCTCGTTGTGGTGCCTTTGCGAGAAGTAGGACGTGAAAATCACAGGATCATCACGAACCTACCCCAACAGCCTCCACTAATAAGTGCCCCGAAATCGAGGTTTCTCGTCAGCTGGTGGGAACGAGAAGTGCACATTTGGATCCTCCACAAGACGGCCAACGACCTGCTTGAGAACCAAATCACGAACATCAACCAGAACCGCAAACTACTCAAAACCATAGTCATCAAGGGCGACTCGAATATTGCATCTGCTACCATCAACCAAGACGGCACCCTACTTGTTGTCTCAACGGCTACCGACATCAAAGCGTTCCATCTTCAACACCACGACCCTGTCAAACCCTCAGACGTCACGCTCTCGTCCGTGCAGTTGTCTCCGCAGCTCACCGCCTCGGGCGCTACGCAGGTTCTACTGTCACAAGACGGTATGTGGCTCGGGCTTGTTCAAGAAGGAACTCAAGTATCCGTCGTCAAAGTCGAGACCGGTCCCAACGGCACACCTCCAATTCTTACATCGACACGGAGCCTCAGACGTATCTCACGGAACATTCCCAACTGGGTCGTCAATAGCGGGCTGGGGAGATATGACAGGACAATCACGCACCTTGCGTTCTCGGCTGACTCGGCGATGATCGCAGCCGGCGACTTGGCCGGCTTCATCGATACTTGGGTTCTTCAGTCTAGCGTTCACAACGCTGGTAAGAATGAAGAACCGGCCGCGTCAGAGAGTGATTCGTCAGACTTGTCAGATGAGGAAGCATCTACTGATTCAGAATCGTACTGGATTCGCAACCCCCAGGGCAAGCTGTTACCGAAGCTTCCGTCGGCCCCAGTGGTTCTCTCATTCACCGAAGGACAGTCGCACCGCCAGCAGGCCATCGCGGAAACGGTGGGGAATGCTACGGCTCATGACGAATCCAGTATTCTACTAGCCATTACTTCTTCCGGGAATATCTTGTCCTTCCTCCCCCGCAAAGGGTCTCTCACGCCGTGGGCCCGTCAGCACCCTCGCAAAGCGCTGCCGGCACCTATCCAGGATCTACTAGACTTGGTCAAGGGCGTGGTGTGGCAGGGCCCACGTATGTGGGCTTACGGCGTGTCTTTCCTCTTCATGCTTGACCTGTCACAGGACCTCGACGAGACTCGCCGTGCGGGTGACGCGTCAAGCAGCCTACAAGCCCGCAACGGCATCAAACGCAAGAGAACGGGTGCCTCATCCGGCGCAGGCGGCAAGATGGCCGTAGGCAACATCGTCCCTCACCAGGTTCAAAGGGTGGTGAACGGACAATGGGAAGACATGGAGTTGGATGATACCCCGAGCCGAACCGACGACAGCGACAGCGACGCTGAGCTGGAAGGACGGGACGCCGAGCTGACCAAGCTGCGTAACAGTACGGGGGCGGCACAGCTGAGCGAGCAGTCGGGCGGAGACGGGGAGCGCAAGGCGTGGTGGATTACGCACAAGTATCGGCCCATATTTGGCATCGTGCCTCTAGACACGACGAATGCGTCGTCGCTTGAGGTGGCACTGGTGGAGCGGCCTACGTGGGATGTAGAGATGCCTGACACTTACTTTGGAGGAGAAGTATGGGAGAGGTAGCGTTCTCATGCCTGGATAGAAGGAAGACATGCGAGGATGCAGCATAGGCATGGGATGATGGATTGGTAACATGTGGGCAGGGGAAATAGCCAGAGGGGCATGATCAGATGTGCATTGTAGGTTCCAGGCGTTGTGAGTCGTTTCAACCTTCTGTATTGCCCATTCAAGACGAGTTATAGAGTGCTTTTGGATCATCATATCACCCTGTTGGAGGCATCGTGTTTCGTAAGCGGACGTTGGACGAGGGTGGCTGTCGATGAAGGGTGAATACGGACGCAAACCCTGCTCTTCTACATGCAAGCTTACTGCCGACTCGGCCGTTCCAGCCAAGGCGCGAGGAACGATGAGTAATAGAGGGGAAAGCTTGAAGTTGTCACTATCTCTGCTTGCAAGACGGGAAGTTGACCGGGCAGGTAAGCTGCAGTGCCCATCCACAACACTGCCGAAGCCATGGAGACAGGAGCTATACATATCTCCCTACTGGTTTTGAAGCAAGGTTTCCATCTAGTGGCCTCGAAACGTTCGGTTTCCAGGAGCCGATGGGATTGGGGGATGGCTTTGTGGGAAGAAGATTTGGAGTAATGTACGCGCGCCCACTCCGTTTGGACTTGGAGCGACGAGATCCCTTGGAACTTGGATCCGAAGGGCAGGGCGTGCTTTCTAGGCCGCTCGCTATCCAACCATAGTTACCTGTGCATTGTGGACGATTAGTGTAGTAGCTTCATGGACTAGCGACGGACGACGGGTCTGAAGGACACGAGGATATCAGAGACAGCCAACACGCCGCCGATGCGTGACAAGGCGAGCGGTGAGTAAAACAGCAATTAAAATTAATTGCTTCTCGTCTCCTTGCCCGACTCCAGTTCTCATCCTGTGAAGCCCAGGCGTACGTAAAAGAGCCTCTTTGTTAGTGGTGTGTCGTCGTCTTCGTGGATCGTAGCGTGGTAATGTGGGGTGCGGCGAATTGCGTCGGCGTCTCACAGATGACGCGTCCCCCATTTCCACGTCGCTCGCTAGCCGGCCGCCTCGAATCACGCCCAGGGGGGGGGAGGGGTGTCTGGTTCGGTAGGGGGCGGGATGAGAGAGACGCTGCGCGGCCGCAGCTGCGTAACACTTTGTGCCCCCCTTCCTCCACGGAGTTGGGTAGGGATGGGGGTTGCCAATTGGTTGAGCGATTGGGGGCTCCTTATTTTGCCCATCTTCATAATTGGACGGTTCGTGGATGGGTTGGGTTTCTTGCGGGACATGTGGCTGAGGAGATTAACATTGGAGAACAGAAGCATGATCTGGGTACTGTACAGTAAGTTGAGATCTGTGTTCGAGATTGAGTCAAGAGCCAAGATCCAAACCCAAGCTCAGGAGTCAAGCCTCCCATCTCCACCCCCCCTTGCAACGTGCGTGTGATGAGCCGTCGGCTTCCCTTCGAGGCAGAGCAAAACCCGAGGGGCCGTGAACATGGCAATTCGATTTGATTGTGGACAATTGAGGGTCGGTTCCGCACCACCTCGATGCCGCAAAGGAATGTCCATCTTCTGGACGCCAGTGACTTGCTGGACTTTGGTTACATGTTTCGCGACTGGTTACAGCAAATATAGCCACATCCTTTACTGATTACCGCTGATGGCCTGGAACGCTTGGCTGTGGTATACCGTATGGGTAACGTGGGCCTGAACCGGCTACACCAAGTAACCCCAACGCGTTCATCCGTCAACCAGTTTCGCAATCGAGGATGGGGGATTTCCTGCATGAGCCAAGAGCTCGGCAGCAGCAATCGTCCACGGCCGCCCACAGCCGCATCCCACCCGAACGGATACGTTGTCCCGTTGACGCCCAATTGCAGAAGGATTGAGAAGAAAAGGAAAAGGGAAAGGAAAAAGGAAAACACAAGGAGAGATTGGGCTACACAAATCGGAGCAATTCAAAAGACAGCAGGTGCCTGCAGGGGTGGTTTGGTGACCTAAATTCGAGGCTATGGATGAGGCAAAGAGGTGATGTGACCGTGCGCTCGGCCGAAAGAGAGAAAAGAGGGTAAATACTTGGTAGTTGGGAGGGAAAGGGGGAAGGATCCCTGGCTGTGCTGCGCCAAGGCCGAAAGTGGAAGATGCACGGCCACTGCATTGCCCGGGCTGATGTACCGGTACCGGTCGATTGTCAATGTCCATTCCACATGCCAACTTACTTCGGTATAGTAGGTAAGGTACTGGTGGCTTGTTGGATCATCAAGAGCTGGATAACCGTCGATGTGTCGCCTTAGGGGTTTGTCAAAGAGTTGGATGGACGGAATTCAAGCACGCAACATGTGTAACCTCAGCTCAGGAGACGTAGCTGTTCTTCCGTGGCCACAGAGTCATCTGCTGCTTGTGTTAAGTTACCTGACTGTACGAGTTGCCCTTGCGCATGTTGAAGCTCCTCGTCCAGGCGTCTCCTTGGGCCCCGCCTCCCAGCAAATAGAAAGTCTACTGCCAACCAACAACCGGCAAGTCCACGATGCAAACAACTCGAGCTCTATCCGACAGTTCTGAGAGCTTTTCACCAAGAGACATAGCACCCGTTCCCCTCTGCTGGGCCCCATTTCCTTCAATCAAATGCTAGGGTCACCTGTAACAAACAGCTTCGTTGGCGTCTGTGCTCCGTCATCCATCTTTCTTCCTGTCTTAGCTAAGGAGCCTCGGCCGCTTCCGCCATGGCTGTCGCGGGGCAATTGAAGGCTTGCTTCACCGTCGTTGACTCACCAAAAAGTGCATGTCGACTCTGCGCAAAACCACGAATCCACAAGTGCAAGCCCAAGTGAACTTCGCCTTACCGTCGCTGCACGTTGCGTCTCGTGTCACTGGCTATATGACGTTTCCCCCCCTTAGTGGAAATTTTGGTACCCCGCGACGCGCGACGCTGATGACCCCGCGGTCGCAAGCAGCAACCAGTCAACAAAAGCTACGATCCTTTCCTTTGGTAACGCGAGCTTCTCCGACACCTTTTTGTACCGACCATGGACTTCAATAGCTCTTCGCCATACCCGGAGGGGGTTATCTCCTTCCTCGACACCGACCTGTACAAGTTGACCATGCAATGCGCCGTCTTCAAGTACTTCCGAGACCTGTCAGTTACCTATGCCTACACCAACCGAACACCGGACAAGAAGCTCTCCAGGAAGGCCTTTGAGTGGCTGCAGGCGCAGATCAATAGTAGGGTCTCCATCACCCCTGCAGATAGAAGCAATGTCGAGGCTAAAGTCAAACACAAATAGAGCTGGGTAACATCTCGCTGCTAAACGAAGAGCTTCAGTTTCTCCAGCAGCACTGCCCCTACCTAACGCCCGACTACCTTGAGTTCTTGAAAGAGTTTCGCCTGCGGCCAAGAGAGCAAGTTCAGGCGACCTTCACCCCGATCGACCAAGACTCCGGCGACCCTTCGCAAATCGGCGACGTCAACATCAAGATATCAGGCACATGGTCCGACACGATCCTCTACGAGATCCCGATCCTGGCACTTACTTCTGAGGCGTACTTTCTCTTCATGGACAAGGACTGGAACTACGAGGGCCAAGAGGAAAAGGCATTCGAGAAGGGTATGCGCCTTTTGGAGGCGGGCTGCGTCACCTCCGAGTTCGGCACCCGCAGGCGCCGCGACTACCACACCCAAGCTCTGGTGTTTCGCGGACTGGTCAGGGCGTCCAAAGAGGCGGAAGCCAAGGGACTCCCCGGTAAACTGTCGGGCACTAGCAACGTGCATCTCGCGATGCGCTTCGGCATACCCCCGGTGGGCACGGTGGCCCATGAGTGGTTCATGGGCATCGCGGCAAAGACGGGGGACTATAAGTCGGCGACGGAGATTGCTCTGCGTCACTGGGTCAGCTGCTTCGGCACCCGTCTTGCCATTGCTTTGACGGATACCTTTGGCACGCATGAATTCCTCAGAGCTTTCAGCAAGCCTGTTCAGCCCGTCGAGGGCGGCTACACCCTAGAGACCTTCCAAAAGCCAGACGGAAGCGTCAAAACCTACGCCGAGGTGTTTGCCGGCGTACGCCAGGACTCGGGAGACCCAGCCGAGTATGCGCAAATGATGCGAGACTACTACGACGGGCAGGGCATAACCGAGAAGAAGACGATTGTCTTCTCCGACTCGCTGAACATTGAGCGCTGCTTGGAGTACAAGAAGATATCCGAGGACCTGGGGTTCCAGCCCACCTTTGGCGTGGGAACATTCTTGACAAACGATTTTACAAACTTGAAGACGGGCAAGAAGTCCACCCCACTGAATATCGTGATCAAGCTGAGTTCTGTGGGAGGTCGTCCTGCGGTCAAGATCAGGTATGCGATGACCGCCATCTCTTCAATCGACACTTGGCTAATTGAAAACAGTGACAATATCGGGAAGAACACCGGGGACAAGGAGACCGTTGAGAGGGTTAAGCAAGAGCTGGGATATCAGGAAAAAGAATGGAAGGAGGGCGATGAGACGGCTCGATGGGGCAAGTAAAAGCATTCGTGGCGGGATGGCGATACGGAGTACTCTGTGTCTTTGTGTGTGAGGCTGATTGTGCAAAGCGAATTGTGTGAGCCAACAATGGAAGAGAATTGGGAAGCACATTGGATGATTTCTGTCCAAGTGATACTGTAGAGACAGTGCTAAGACATTTGCATTCTGACCAGCTTTTGCTTAGGAAGAGAACCGATGATGGTGGGAGGATGCAAGACGCTCTGGCAAAAATAGAATCTGAACGAAGCAGACATGTCAAGGACAATCAGAGGCTTCACATCGTCAACATGCACTTTTTATAAGGAAGAACATGCAACCTTAGACGGTGAAAGAGAAAGGCGATGAGTTCGTGGTTAACAATGGCAGCCCAAATGAGCCCGTAAGGGGCCTTCGAGGCAACATGGAGGTGGTGGGGGGCTGGTGCAAGTACCTGTACCTGCCCGTTGCGATAATCACAGGCCGCGTACTCGTACGACGCAGATCAGAAACCCCCCTGTCGACTCGCCAGCTTGCACGAGGCGAGCCAGGCGCTGATTGCCATGACCGTCGATCGACCCCCCAATAATCGCCTTCTTCATCTTACGGACAGACAAAAACATGGTTGAAGCCGCTGCCGGCTGTACGAGTGTAAGAGGGGAAAAAATAAAATAAAATAAAAAATAAAAAATTCAATATATAAAAACCATTTCAGGGGGCCTTTCGAGGGAAAATGACGCTGCGGCTTCACGTGTACCGCCTGCGCTGCACCGCCTTGCCAGGCGCCATTTCTCACGCTGCAGGCAGACAGAATGGCTCAGCCACAAGGCGGAATCCCCACCAGAAAGGACGAACTGGACAAAATGAACGAGAGCGGCAGAGAGGCAGAGAGGAGGAGGCTCACCAGGCGGGTAGGCGCACACCCCCCCTTCAAATCACCCCAGGAATGGCGTAGACCTGCGGCGCTCCCCCTCCCCTCTGGTGCTCCTGGAGTCCTGGTAGCGAGGGGCCGGCCCGCCATGGTGATTGGCTGGGGGCCTGGTGCTGACGCGTAAGGTTCCTCATCGAGCACAGTTGTCGACGCAAACCCACCCCCGAGACAGGCCCTGTTCCCTTTGATCTCCAGTCTTTTCCATTTTCCCTCGCTCTCTGTCCCCCCCCCTAGGCTGGTGCTGGCTGGCTGGGTTACGCTGCTGCTGCTCCTGCTACTAATTACTGTTGCTGCTGCTTCTGCTGCTAGCACTGGTTGCGGCGCTGGGTCCACGAATATTTGCCTATCCATCTGCTGCTGCTCCTCCGCCGCCGGCACACCCCCCCGGTCCCCATTGCCATTGCCTAACCCATCCATCCCGTCCAATTCCCCGTCCTTGAACCCTCGATCACTTGCTTGCACCCGGTACCTACGCTACGCTGCCCGTTGCTCAGCTGCCTGGGGGCGATACAACCCAAACCCGTCTTTCCCTCCGACCTTCTCTCGACACATCTGCATCACCAGCGTCATCCTACCTTTCCTCGACTTTGAAACGATTCTTCGGACGAAGACTCCCTTGGCAGTCGACGAACGCGTCTAGCGCCAGCGCTCTCGTTGCTTCTCTCTCGCCAGTTTCGGGCCAGCAGAAGCAGCAGGGTCCCTAGGCCGGGTCCGTTGTGTGGCGACTGAACCCCCGAAGCATACGAATCCTGCCCAGCTTACGACGACCACGACCGCACAACGTCCACGTCCACCACCGCGAGTCCTTGCCGTAACAGTATTCGACGCTCTTCTTCCCAATCCGCCTCGACTTCGGAAATCCACGACTTCGCTCTCCGCCTTTCTTCCTCTTTTTAACCGACTTCGTCGACTTTTCCATCCTGGCCGACGCTTTTCGAGTCCCTTGATTGAAACGCCCTGCTATTCCGTAATCCTTCGACTGCAGCCTCGCCCAGCCGATCTAGTCATTCACCATGGCGGGCCGCGATTTCTCTGGCCGCCCGCCGGCCCCCTCTTCGTCGTCCGATTCTGATTACGGCGTCGAGTGGGCTCAGGATCTGAGAATCAAATTCGAGGGCTTATTGCGAGACAAGCGCATGCACGACCTGCGCTCTGCTTCGCGGCAGGCCTCTCCCAGTTTAAGCGAGCAAGCATCGAACCCCAACCTTCGAGGCTCTTCACCTCTCAGTCCCGGCCGGCCAACTACCTCTGGCGGTCCTACAACACCGCCCTCGTATTCCTCAATCCGACACCTACCTAAAATTCCCACTCCGCCCTCCGCCAACGACCGTGACTCGCAAAAGTTCAGGAACCTCCTCCTCAGCCTTTCTTTGACGCCGACAAAGTATGAAAATCCAGGCTTGCTCGACGAGGCGCTACAAACCATTCCGCTTGATCGGATATATGGCGAGGCCGAGGAAGAGTGCCAAGTGCTACAGGCTGAAGCCATGAGTATGGGTGACGGCAGGAAACCCGAATGGGGTTATCAAGACTGCGTCATCCGCGCGCTTCTTAGGTACGTTTCATCATCAAACCTATCTTCTCATATGTTCTAACCAGGTCTAGATGGTTTAAGCGATCGTTTTTCACATGGGTCAACAACCCTCCATGTCCTGTATGCCTATCGCCCACAATCGCTCAGGGCAAAACCGCACCTTTACCGGAAGAGACTGCTTGCGGCGCCCTGAGAGTAGAACTCTACCGCTGCTCGGTTCAGACTTGCGGCGCATATGAGAGGTTCCCTCGCTACGCCGATGTCTGGCGACTTCTTCAGACCCGACGCGGACGCGTTGGCGAGTGGGCCAATTGCTTCAGCATGCTCTGCCGTGCCGTCGGCGGCCGAGTCCGCTGGGTGTGGAACGCAGAAGACCACGTATGGACCGAAGTCTACTCGGAGCACAAGCAACGCTGGGTTCATGTGGACGCCTGCGAAGAGGCGTGGGACAATCCACGCTTGTACACCGAAGGCTGGGGCAAGAAGATGTCTTATTGCATCGCCTTCTCCATCGACGGCGCCACCGACGTGACCCGTCGCTATGTGAGGAAGAGCAGCGCCGCCAACGAGCGCAACCGGTGCCCCGAGGAAGTCATGCTATATATCATGCAAGAGATCAAGGGCATGCGCCGCGCCAACATGAGCAAAGACGAGCGGTTCCGCCTGCAGAAGGAAGACCAACGGGAGGACGAAGAACTACGAGGCTATGTTGTGGCGTCAATCGCTCAGGCAGTCACCGATCTCGTCCCCGGCGCAGCTGGCTCATCCTCTCACGCCGCTCCTCAATCCTCGTCCAATCGCCAGGACACCAAGCTGCCTGCAGAGCAGCCTGGGCGGCCAACGCGCTCGGCGGAATGGATGGCGGCACAACAACGACCCCCCATGCCTCCACCACGCGACCCAAGTCACCGACGAGACTTGCCCTGAAGGATGAGCGCATCTCACATGCGACACTTCTTGCGCCAATCTGGTCTTTTAATTTGGGAGAGCTAAAGTGAATTTGGATACCCTTCGCTCCACGCCTCCTCATCATTCAACCATTATCTATATACTCGAAATCTTGCATCTATACTTCAGCTATTCCACCACGGCTACACCGTCAATCTTTCGCCATCACGCGGCCAATGGCACGCGGCAAACCCTTCCTAATCTCCTTCGTCGTTCAAATTCCGATATACACAGCTCCCGCATAGAGTTAGCGTTTCGATCACTTCTACGATCCGCCTCATACGAACGCCGGCGCGATCTGTACCTACCACACATACTCATACTCGAACTTTTTCTTATTGTCAGTGCTTAATCGGCGTACCGCTGTTGGCTGGGGTTGGGTCAATGGGAAGCAAACCTGTGCCGTTTGCTGGGGGGCCGGGAAGGATATACTCGAGCCTGGGGCGTTTTGGTTGGGGTCCCTTTTTTCTTCCACTGTTCGACCATGCTTGGATTCACAATGAGTGCATGACTCGAGAAGTGGTCGAGCGCGGGAAATGCGAAAGCTTCAAGTGTTGAAGCATGATGAACCCAAATGTAGGCATGCACGCATGAGATCACTTCTTCAAGATGTGGAGGTGCTCCGAGGAGCTGCTGGTCATGGCATGGATACTGTCGGCGCTTCCTGAAGCGTCTGCTCAATATAATTCATTATCGTCATTTGGTCCATTCGTATTTGCCATTGCGTCGCAAGTGTGGTGAGATTTGTGTAGAGCCAAAGAATGGGTTCAAGTCATGGGAGCGCACGTGATTCGGTGGCGATCTCGTGCAATTCAAGGTAACTTCGTACTGCAAATAAAGATACGTTGTCCAAGCGCCAGGTCTAAAACCTCACTCAACACCACAGCATACAAAACCAAGGAATTATTCTGTCTCAGTTTGACTCATCTCAGGGTAGCTACTTGTCCTATTTCTGTGATAGCCGAGAATAGACGCGTACGCTTCTGCCGTCTTGCTCCACGCGCGCCCCTGTGAAGCGCACTGCTACGTAATGGCGAACCCGTACGCACACGGGTGGTCACCAGCCAACCCCATCGACCTCACCAACGATGCGGCTCCCAGACCTTCTCAGAAGAGAACCAGAGGTGCCGCCCTCGTCTCTGCGGCGGCGGATGGGTCGCCCAAAAGGAAAAAGACAAAGTCCGAGGCCAAGCCCGAGGAGGAGAAGAGGCTTAGGGTGTTCAGGTCTCATGCGCCGCAGACGTTCTACGGTGTTTACGAAAGAGCGCTCAGCCAGCGATTCTATGTTCTGAAGAGGCAGCGCATCGGCACGGATGAGTGTCCGGAGGAGCTTGTTGAGATGACGGGTTCGACTGGGAATGTCTACGAGGTTCATGTGGCAAGGCAGCCTAGTTGCACATGTCCTCACGCACTGAAGGGGAATCAGTGCAAGCACATTCTTTGGGTTAGCGACCCCTGAGCCTGCTTCTCGCAATCATGTGAATGCTAAAGTACTGCAAGGTCTTGTCCCAAGTGCTGAATGCACCGTTTGAGCTGGTATACCAACTGGCACTTCTCAGCTCCGAGCTGCGCGCCATCTTCGCGGCTGCACCGCCAATCATAGTACCCGAGGAAGTCGAGCACAGAAACCGCAAGGAGATCGAGGGCGACTGTCCCATCTGCTTCTCAGAGCTCGACGCTGAGAGCCCGGATTCTATCGTGTGGTGCAGGGCGGCGTGCGGGCAGAACTTCCACAGCGAGTGTTTCCGCATATGGGCGAGGACCAAGGGCGGAAATGTGCCGTGTCCGCTGTGTCGAAGCCAGTGGCAGCGCGACGAGAAAGATCTGTCGCAGGTCCTGGTCGATGGGGGTGCTGCTACCGAAGAGGGCTATGTGAATGTCGCGGAGCAGCTTGGCATTAGTCGAGTGAGAGGTTTGTGCCGACTCGTTTGCGTGTTTCGCGAAAACAGCAGTGTTGACGACCAGTAGATACGAGTTCGTATCATAGGCCCAGGGCTTTGTATTCCTCAGGTCACCACGGACGCAGTGGTAAGTTGCCACTTCGAATGCCTTTCGAAGTACTGAACGCGGGACTGACGTGCGTGGTAAAGGCAGACGATATCGCCACTGGCAGGATGCCTTAGACGAGATTTAATACGACAATGGCGAGTGGTGAGCATGAGCATTCTCAGCGCATCCCTTGCTACCCAAGGGAACGCAAGGCCAAGGAGGAACCACGCAAGGAAGGCCTGGATCTAATTTCGACTTGGACATCCGCCTGCCTGCGGATTTTGGTACGCTTGTAACCCGGCGGCGGACTCGGCGGGTGCGTCGCCGGACGACCCACCGAGGCGCCGACGCCGCGACTCCGCCGCCGAAGTGACGATGGACTGGGGAGGATCAAGACAGATAAAAGGCAGCCTGAGCCCAAATGGTGGGATCCATAGCTCAAGCTGGCTGAATGCGATACGGCAGCCCCTAATCTTCAACCACCATGGCTGCTCACATTCCGCCCAAGATGCGGTGCCTCGTTGCCCCCAAGAAGTGCGCGCCGTCGGCCTACGAGGTTCGCGACATGCCAACGCCTGCCATCAAGCACCCCACCGAAGTCCTTATACAGATGCACGCCGCAGCTATAAACTCGGGGGACACCCAGCTAGTGGCTCTGGGCGGCATAGGCCCGTTTGTGAAGTTGGAGTAGGTGGTTTCCGAGGAGTGCTACCGTCAATGGTGTGGTGGGCTGACGCCGGACTCTCAGATTCCCCGCAATCATCGGCCTCGAGGGCGCTGGAGTCGTCGTCGAGGTTGGCTCCAAGGTGAAGACGCTGCGCGTCGGCGACGCCGTCTACGGCGCTTGCATAGACAAGCCGATGGCACGGAACGGGATCCCGGGCTTTGTTTCCGAGTACGCAGTGTCGGAGGAGCGCTTCCTCCTGCTGAAGCCGCCGCACCTCTCGTTCGAGGAGGCCGCGTCGCTCCCGGCCCTGGTCGTGACGGCGCTGCAGGTCATCCGTCGCGGCCTGCAGCTGCGCGGCGAGGAGAGCCTTCACGGGAAAACCGTGTACGTGCCGGGGGCGCTGAGCGCGACGGGGTCGCTGGGCATCCAGGTCGCCAAGAACCACTTCGGGGCCGAGAGGATCATATCGACGGCGTCGACGCCCAAGATGGCCCTTGTGGAGGAGTACCTGCCGGGCATGGTGGACCAGCTCGTCGACTACACCAAGGAGCGGGTGACGGACGCGGTGGCCCCCGGCATCGCGGACTTCGCGTACGACACGCAGTGGTCGACGCTCGACGACTGCATCGCGGTGCTCAACAAGGACGCGGGCACCATCGCGGCCCTCACGGGCATCCCGCGGAAGGAAACGCTGCGCGAGATCATCGGCGCGGACAGGTTCCCGGCCTGGCTCGGCTGGCTGCTGGACCTGGGCCAGCTGTGGTACCGGTGGAAGCTGCGCGGCACGGGCATCCGGTTCGAGATGGTGTCCGGGGGCCCGCAGATCCGCGAGGACATGGAGCGGGCCGGGGAGATTGTCGCGCTGGGCAAGGTCAGGGCTGTCATGACGGTGGTGGAGCTGGGGGACGTCGAGGCCGTGAGGGCGGCGTGCGAGAGGACTGCCAGGGGGAAGGGGGGCTTGGGGAAGCTGGTGATTAAGATTCGGTAGATGGGTTGCATGCGTATCCTGCGTCTATAAGCCATTTCCTCTACAATACATCACATTCCCCGAACTGCGGTTGTAGCCATGGCCGTACATGTATCCTATCTAGCAGGCCAATTGGTGTGCAGGCGTGACACCGACATGGAATCTACTGCCCGCAGTCGAAACTAAAACATCTCAAGATTCCAGCATCAAGGTCCATGGTACTAGACATGAGAAGCATAGACAGAAACGACATGGTGGTGTAAGTGGCAGGGAAGCGTGGGCGGGTCTCTGCACTTTACGCGAGCTCGCGCGACCGCGACGCTCCCAGCCCCCACCTCCGCCTGTCCCAGGTCGGTCGCGTCTCAGCCCGTGTGATTAATACAATACGCACACCAACAATCCCTACCCCGTCCTCCGAACAACGACATCGTCCAGGTTTTCCCCCTTCAGCGCGTCGAATTGGGTCGACAAAACACCATTCTAGATATCCATCGTACGCTGCGTATCCATTGATTCTTGAGGTACATCGGCGTGTCCATACTCGCCGTGCATACATACCACAAGCGACTCTACGTCTCCTGTTTTAGCCGTCAACAGCCACAACGCAGTCATGCTCTTGAAGCGCAAGCGGTCGCTCTCCGAGCTCGTCCCTTCGCTTCCGTCGACCACCTCCTCCGCATCCTCTCCCTCCTCGTGGACCGGCTCTCCGCAGAAAGACACCGTCACGCGCTATGACATAACGCCACACGCATCCATGTTTGGTCCGGTGCACCTCAACAGCCGCACCACGAAGCGCTCCCGATCCATACGTACCTCGACGCCCGCAGAAGAGGTTCATCGTAAGCCCACCCGCTCTTTTTTTCTTTTTCTTCTTTCTTTCCATATTAACTGTTGATGACCGATACTAACCTGCTTGTGCTGCACAGAACGCACCTTGGACTTGCTCTTTTCGGCACAGCAGCGGCTGCACCACGACTCCGAGCCGATGCAGAGTCCCTCCCCGGAAGAGCAGCCTGCCGAGAGTCCCGAGACGAACATGAACAATCAGACGTCGCTGCATCAGTTCTGGAAGACCAAGTCCAAGCCGACTCCTGCCGCGGCATCACTTCCGGGCCTGGGCACGAGTTGCCACGGCCGTGGGCTGGAGCAGGTCGATGGCCACGGGATGATGATGATGATGGTTGATGACGACAAGAGCTGGTGACGGCGTCGGCGTTTAAGATGCTCGGGCACGTACCAATCCTCCAGTGGCTCGGTTGCCATGCTGCAGAACTTGGGTTAAAAGGACAGGAGTTCTACTTGCAGCCCGCATAAGCATGGGTTCGTGGCCCCACGCGGGATGAATGGGTGTAGATTTGGGCGTTGTATCATGCGGCGATGTCTTGATATTTCACGGGCCTTTGTATGCGTCGGCGTTGGGTGTTCGTTTATGCCAGAATGGGGCATAAGGAAGTAACAAACAAGGCGCAATTGGGACAATGCACAGGCGTGCATGCATGGACGCAGGGGAATGCTTTTTACAACAACAATTGCTGGTATATTATTACAAGTAGTATACTACTTACATCAACATAATGATACGCGAGGAACTGTTCATCCACAGCTACCTCTTCTTGGCGTGTGGAGGTGTAGACGATGGTGCCAATCCTTTCACAGGTAAGACAGATAATCGTAACAGCAGCACATTAAATTTAGTATTTAGACATAGCTGAGAAAAGAGTTGCATGCGCCTTCGCCCTAACCACGGCGTCTGGTCGACGGACCCTTCTTCGGGGTGGCACTGGACGTGCCCTGGATCCGAACAGGTTCCTCCCTGCGCTTCCCCTTGACCTTCTCGGACGGCGTGTTCCAGTAGTAGAGGACCTGGGCCGCAAGCACGCAGTTGAGCACGAACCCGGAGATGAAGCCGTACAGGATGAGCTTGTCGTCCACCTCCTGCAGCGTGGTGAAGATTCGTGACAGGGAACCCGCGAGATAGTTGAAGACCTACGGGGAACGGTGGGTTAGTGTCTGATCTGGTTTGGGGGGGGGTGGTGGAAAGGGGGGATGTTTAGAACATACGGCAAAAGCGCTCAGCTGGCCGGTGCCGCCCTGTTGCCAGATGGCCAGGATCTGAGGCACCTTGCTCGCGACGCCGAGGACACCGGCGCCGGCCTGCAGGTATCCCATGGTCTGCATGTCCAGCGCCGACTCGGCAAACAGCAGCGCGGCGCTGCCGGCAAGGGCGGCGACAAAGGCGGCGGCGGCGCTCGCCCTCCCGCTGTAGTTGAGGACGAGGACGGAGATGACGACGTTCTGGCCCAGGATGAGGGCCGTCTCGCCGTATGTGCTGAAGGGGAAGCCGTTGCGGTAGTTGTAGGCGAGGGAGACGAGGTAGGCCGTCGTCTCGAGCAGGTACGACAGGAAGGACACGCCCGACGCCGACTGCGACTGGACGAGCTTCAGGATCTGCGGGACCTTGACGACCGACGACGCGCCGATGATGCCGATGCCCAGGCCCTTGCTGACGGCCAGCTTGACGCACGCCGTGTCCGAGGGGTCCACGTCGAGGAGGAGCGTCTTGTAGCACGCCTCGCCGACGATGGAGGCGCCCAGGTCGCGGATCGGCGCGGGCAGGTTGTGCGTGATGGGCTGCACGACGGAGCGGAGGGCGTCCATGGCTGCGGATGCTGCGCTGTGTGCTCGTGGCGGGCCTGTTGGACGAGGAGTATGGGGGTGCTGGCTGGCTGATGGAAGGGTAGCTGTGCAAGGGAGGCAGAGGCAGAGAGGTAGGGTAGGGGACCTGCAATAAATAAATTCGGAGCTAAACTGTCAAGCTATCCCGACCGTGGCCCCACTGTGAGGTCACCCTACCCGACCAGCTGGTCGCTCCGGTCACTAGCCACTGACAAGGAACCTTCCCTAACCTACACCAAACATGGTATCTAGAAGAATCAATCATCACTCGACATTAGTTCCCGCATAACTCAGTGCCCTTCATTTGTCTTATCCAAGACCTCCTCCTCCTCCTCCTTGTCTGCCCCCGTCGTTCCTGTCGCGTGCATTCTCCTGCTGCTTCTGTGTGTCGGGTGGTGTAACATTCTTATCCCGCCTAGGCAACAGCTTCTCCTTGATTGCCTTGGCCTTGTGCTTCGTCGTCATGTACATGTCCAAGCCCACCACCACCGCGTACGCCTTCTTGATGGAGACCCGGCGGAGGTCCACCCCGGCACTGTCCAGATTGTGGACAAAGGCTCGGAAGTTGGACAGCGGCGGGCGGTAGTGCCCGGACAGCGGCTTTAGCGACCGCAGTCGGCCGTCTTTGATCTTTATGAGGCCTGCTGCCGATATCCGGCTGCCCTTGACGAAGGACGAGTGCTGGAACGCGCCCGCGTGCTTGATCCCAACGTATAGGCGGAAGGAAGTATCCGAGACGAATATCCATTTCTTCTTTGACTTGGATGCACGGCTCTTGAGCTTGGGGGCCAGCGGGAGCGAGTGTCTGGAGCCAGTGTGGTCCTTGTGTGGATTCGTGGACTCGTCTGCTCCGTCTGCTGAGCCAAGGGATGATCCCGAGCTGCTGCTGCTGCTGCTTCTGCTTGATGAAGAGGATCCGTGGTGGCCGTACTGATTCAGCGGATCGTAGGCCGGCGTAGGATCGTCAACGGGAACAATGCCTTCCAGGCTGTCCCTGAACCGGTCCGATGTATCGACCCTGGCATTGTTCTTGGCCCAAACGAGACGTCCCTCGGCATCCACCACCACCAAGTAGTGCAGTCGCTCATGGGCCGACAAATACCTCACCCTGTCCCTGTCGAGCTTCTCTCTCGAGCAGTCGGGCGCCTCGACGTCCTTGCCTTCGCCGTGGTCGAGCCAGTAGAAGAAGTTCTCGTTGACGTCGGCGTTGGCCCAGAGTCGATGATACTTGCGCAAGTTGCTCCCGTGTCGATGCTTGAGGTCTACCATCTCGAGGAAGTATTCCAGGCCCATCATCCGGGTCTCTTTCCTGCCTCTTTGCCGGTCCTTGATGCTCGGCAAGGCATCGTCGCCCGAGGACGAGGCGGATGATGAATCCGAGAGGTCGTCAAGCCCAGCGCGCCAGGCGACGACGCTTGCCTTCTTCCATGCTTTTCTTCCGGGAGACGTTGCGCTATCGCTTGACTCGTGATGTGAATCCTTGGTCGCCTTTGCGCGAGGTTGTACGGATTGCCGAAACTGCGCCTCTCTTATAGCCGTGACCCATCTCGTGCTTGCGTCCAGGGAATAACCTTTTAATTCCCGCCTTGTCCGGTATCCACGAAATGTTCGTTGTATTGTCTTGGCTGCGTTTTCCTGCGAACCGCCCGTCGACAGGCGGGCTTGCTCCTGCACCGACCTGCGCTTCTGTTCCTTCACCCTGCGCTTCGCCAGCTCCTCCCTATCCTTCTGCACCTGCGCGATGCGCTCGAAGTCCTCGGGCGAGGGCGGCACGAGCGAGTCCATGTAGCTCTTGGACCGCGTGGGTGGTGGTGACGGAGTGTTCGATGTGACGCCACAGGCGCAAACATCCCCGTGGCTATCTAGGTGGGGTTGTCGTGTCTGCTGATGGTGCGAGCAGGCGAGAGCGGGCATTCCTAGTCAATGCATGCGTAGCTCCCAAGCCGAGCAACGCGCAAGTCTGCCGTCCCGCAGCCGTGGTCGGTTTTACGTGGTACCAAGCTCGGGAAATACGTATGATACCTGCCAACCACCATCCAGCGGCCTGGTCATCTGGAGGTTCCTATCGCAACACCGGGCGAGATCGTGGTTGCAGAGGCGCAAACGCAAAGATGAGACGAGAAGACAGAGCGAGATCCGGGGCGGTAAAAAGCTCGAACAAGGGCAGGATAATTCAGTTTCACTTACTCAAGGATAACTCATACCGCATCAGTCGTCGTCAACATTCCCGCAGGACCACTGCTCTGAGAACCACATTAAGTCTACGCAATATCATAACCGCGGGGCCTCGTCACCGTGGATCCCTCTTCTGCTAGTGGGGCCCAAGACGGGGTTGGAGGTTCGGTATATTGGGCGTTTGAACGATTGAATAAGCAGTGGATAGGCAGTTAGCAAGAAGAGAACAGTCGTTAATGGGTGGCTTTATATCCTCGGAGCCCTGCCCATTAGGCCAATGTGAACGTCCAGCCGCCACGGCACGGGTGGGCACCTCCAGCAGACTAATAGGAATTCAGTTCAAGGGAGACGAGGAACATCGATTATCTGCGCGCGCCTAAAAGGATCACACAAACCCTTTGGCCACTCGTATGAGACGCGCGCCTAGTCCCACCCACGTCCTGGTGGACTGGAGGCGGTTCGTTCAAACGTCAGTACTGTCTCGCTGGTTACGGCGAAGGGGGCTCGGCGCAACGTTTCGTGGAAACCGACCTGCCAAATGCTGGTTGTTTGCTGAAGCTGGTAACATCCCCTCACGAACGTCATGGGACCCGTATCGCTTCTCTAGGCATCTGCTCTCGGCCAGTAGCCCATCCTCCAAGCCCAGGATACACCAGTATCACGGCCACGCAGTGGCAACGAGGTGCCTGTTGAGAAACCATCAACCACAACACACGAATGGTGAAACGTATGCTTCCCGGACTCCTTGTTTGTTCGCAGCTTTGCGATGTGTACTCGAAATTTGTACGAGGCGGGGCTGGATCGTGGTATGATTGGTAGACTCATTGCTCGCTGCAACCCCCCCTCAAATGCTGTTGACTGCCCAGCATCTTGTTGCTTCCCAGCATCCGTTGTTGGGAATAATCGTTGCCTCCCAACTCCTGCACCCGAATCCCAGGTGACATCTCCTGCCAACAGCAATGGTTCACTCGCTCCATATCCCGCCATGTCTCCGAACTCCTGCTGATCACCATCATCCGCCGCCGTTGGATAAGGCGTTGAGAATCCAGATCGAAGGTCCGCTGGTTTCTATCCAAAAGTTGCCGCCGGATGTGCCATGGCATGTAGATGTCTTCAAGCCCATCTTCCCGCAGCCGTCTGGTCCGAAGCTCGCAAAGCTAACGTACTGGGCCATATATGGACATCATATTCTGCCTGATGCCGAAAGTCATCTAGTCGTCCGAGACGAGTATCTGGGCTGGATCCATCACAAAAAGTATTTGCACATACTGGTTGCTTGGACCCTGAGATTCGCTCACGCCAGTGCAATTTAGTGAGATCGACTACTACGGCGTTACGTTTGATATCAATATCCCCCCTGACGAGTACTTTCCAGAGATTCTGCAGATTAACATCCTCGAAATCGAAGCAGATTAGGGGGAGTACGCAAACGAGTGCCTACCCTTTATGATCGAACGGCAGACTACATTGGCAAGAAGATCTTGGCGGTGCCCAGGTGCTGCCAGAAGAGAAAGGGATCCACGGACCGTCGAAGAGTAAATGGATCAGTGGCAGAAAGAGATGCTATACGGCAAGGGATGGACTGGGAGATGATGAGGAACCTGCTAATGGGCTGTGAAGTTTATTCCACCAAGATTCCGGAGAGGCGACTCGATACAGTTCCCCGGCCTCCGACAGACCAGGCTCCTAAGGAATGACGAAGGCCGCCAAGTCACCCCGATGGGTTTACAGCACCTGCCCATGGGCGGGTGCATCATCTGCTAGCGCTCAGTTTTATGGCAGCAGCTCATTAAACAAAATGACTTCTGGAGTTGGGACGACCAGTTACCACTCTGTTCAGTCATGCGTGATGTCTTCTCTCTACCGTGACATTTCTGTCAACATTTGGATTTCAATGAGTCGAAATGTCCGATAAAACCTGTTTCGCCTAATAAGCGATGTCTTTCACCAAAGCTCATCAGTAGAGCAAAGCTGCCGACGCTAGCATCGAAATACCTTCCTTGTAGATCATCTTGAGCACCATCCTTCGAAGCTTCTGCGTGTGTCTTCGCAGCCGGAACATCGAGCCATCTGGCGAGGCCAGCTCCGACATCCAGCCACACCCCAACCACAGCCCCCCGCAAACGCTCCAACAACTCAAAAGTCCATGCCGCTCCGAGCTCTGCCCGCATGATGAGAATTGATTGATTTATTCGGGCATAGCCTTCGGCCGTCTTGGCTGTCTGTTCCCTGCCGATTCGGCAGCGTCTTGCCTTTCATTGCTTACTGAGAAGGTTATAATAGGCGCTGAGTGTGTCGCACATGCTGCGGCATATAAGCCTCATCAGAGCTCAAACATCAAAGTATCTATCCGTGCTCAAGATGCTCGTGCACGACGAGAGGGCCAACTTCATGGCCAGACGGAAAGTACGTGAGTTGTAGGAGGAAGACAGCTTCAAATCAGGGGTTTGGAAGTAGACTGAAAATGGAGGAGAAGCCACAATCTTGAAGGCGGAGCATTCGAACTATATTCAGGTACATGTATCAAGTACTGTGCCACTCTTAAGCGACAGTTCAAGCGCATTCGCACATTCTTCTACATATCTCCCCTTCAAATACATATCTTGCCCGCCTCGCCATCACCACTGAAATGTGCTGGACTGGGTTAGCTTGATCGTTGTTTACCCCCTCTGGACGGGTCCCTGTCTTTTAGTGGCTCCGGCTGTGTAGTCATATTCACGTCTCAACTCCTTCCCTCTTGTCCCTGATTTGATGCGAATTCGCCCGGTCTTGCTATGCCGTACCCTTCAAACGACGCAGGATGTGCGCTGGGAGCCCTGCATTAATCCTGCCGAGAGATCTGATGCCCCATGTATAATATCACACTCATTTGAGTTGGTCGGCAGTAATGACCCCAGAACATTGATATCGGATGAGTCGTCATGGATCATTAGTGTATATTATCAGCAAACATCTTTTTGCTGGCGTTGGCAGCTAAAGGGGATGCCGACAACTCCAGCCCAGCCGTAGCAAAAAAAGCCATGAACTCGAAGAAGACAAAAGGCTCAACGACGGCATCACTGTTCGAAGCTGTACCAGGCGTGGGCCCCGCGTCGTCCGTCCGTCGGTGCCAACAATTCTGGTGGGACACTGTAGGCCGTGTGCTCCGGCTCCGGGACATGCGGTGTTTGCGTACTCTCCAGTCCGTCCTTGCATATCGGCGAAGGCTGACTGGGTAAAGCATTGGGATTTATACCGTCCTCGTATTCCGACCAACCCCGGCCGCGATGATCGAGAACTGGGGACACGGAGCCGTTGGAAGACGGAGGTACGGATGAGCCGACCGGACGATGACGCCGTATCGTTCCAATCGTCTAGTCGACGAAATAGGCATCGGATTGAGCATTGAACTCGTTCTCCGTCGCATCGGCGCTTCGCTTCCGCCATGGCATATTGTCATTCTGTCTTAGCATACCTAGTACGCTTCATTCTTTGGTAAGGCCAATCCAGTGGACATCCACAAGGTGGAACTCAAGATGCTCTGCCAAGCTGAACTTGACATCGCATCACAGGCTCGGATGAGGGACTGAGCTTGGCAAAGTCACTGCGCGACTTCTTGAAGCAATTGTAACCACCAGCGAGTCAACCTATACGGAACGGGTAGAATATTGGCGCAAGGACCTGATTTGACGCCTGACTCTTGTAGGGGAATCTCAAGGCAGAGTATAGCGACGGCATCTGACCGCGCTGTCGGACTAAGCCTTTGTATCGACAATAAACGCAGCCCGCTGAGTGCACGTTTCATTGAGAAATGGCCGTTCCGAAGCGAAAGCAGCTCGTTGCATGGTTCCAGCCAAGCGATGCTTTTGTAGAACGAAATGGCCCAGATCTTAGTGATGATTGCGGATATTATCAACAGTCATGGCTCTCGTTGATGGTGAGCAACGCTGACAACAAGTCGTCAAGAGAATATGAAGTCTCTCAATACCGGGGAACCCGAGAATTCCGGATTGAGAATAATGCAGCTGTGAAACCGAAGTTAGAACGTGTCGGAGAATATAGCCATGTGGTGGCGTCCACGATCAGAACATACTTGAGGAAATATTGCAGCCCAGCTCTTCTCTTCTCCAGGAAATTCGGCCTGAACTTAGCAACCACACCTTTCGGAGGGAGATGGGGTATTGCAGCTCTAGAGTAAGGAAACGAGAGGGTCAGCTGCCTCCTCAGCTCGTCGAACTCTGAGTACCGTTTATGTATAGGAATCGAGCTACCCTGCGACGAAAGACGTCAATATTTCATCTGGAGATACGCATCCACTCTGCAAACCTACAGTCAAGGTTTCCACCTTTATATTCCAAACCACAAACGCCCCTATGCCGGTAGAATTGCCATTGACGATGGTGTAATCCGGGATCTCGACACTCTTCGCATACCAACGCCTGGAATCGCTCGTCTCGTTATCGCACAGTGTGATGGCTCCCGTGGGCAGCACGGATTCGACAGACATGTTGGAAGCGGTACGTCGATGTATGCTCGACTTCATCCAGAAGGGTGGGGAGCTGAGGGAGCTAGGCGAAAGGGTGGACGAGGCGGTGCCATGCGATGCGTCATGCGAATCGGCGTCGTGAAACGAATCATCGTCACTCCCCAGTGAAGAGTCCTCGTGTCTGGGGACGGCGGTGGTTGAGCTGTGGCTGTCCATGCGCAGAACGGTGGGCACGTTTCGAAGTCTAGGCTCTAACTCCCTAGTCTAGCAATGCAGTATGGTAGATGGAGCAATTGGAATGATATGATCGAGAGCCGCCAAGGTCAGTAAGTTGCTGGTGGTGATATTATTGGTAAAATATGAATTCGGGGTATTAATATTGGTATTCAAGAACATCAGATGCCCAACGTCATGGAAAGATCCCAACAATGGAATGGAGCCGATCGACTGCGCCCAGGTTTCCTTAGGTAAAGGAACCAGGTGATCGATGGTGGCGCCTCGTGGCAGTCACCACCTACTTACGGGTGGCTTGGGCGTGCTAGAGCCCATCCGGACGTGAATGCCCTGCGCGCTGGCACGCTGAACATGCACTGTGAGCCAGGCGTCCACGCTCACTGAAAGATGGCAACCCCCCTTATTGCTGCCCACCTCAAGCACCCGAGGGCAACATGACGGCGCAATAATCAATGCACATGATTTTCGCCTTCAGTCACCGATCCACGGTCACAAGCGCGCCCTGTCGCTTGGTCCAACTAGAGGGTATTTGAACTCAAAAACATGCGAGGCCCGTTTGCAATTGCCAATGGCCTCCGTCACTCGTTCCACGCGGCGAGCTGAGGGCCTTCACCCCCATCACGTCAACGCAAACCACAGCAGCAAGACGCGCCCCAGCCCCGGCCTCTTCCACCACGATCACCGCATGAAGCGGGCACTCGACATCGCCGAGCCCGACTTCGAGTCC
Source organism: Stachybotrys chartarum (assembly GCA_001021365.1). Classification (NCBI taxonomy): domain Eukaryota; kingdom Fungi; phylum Ascomycota; class Sordariomycetes; order Hypocreales; family Stachybotryaceae; genus Stachybotrys; species Stachybotrys chartarum. The sequence goes on from LDEE01000005.1 coordinate 1,251,298, forward strand.
TATCAGCCGAAAAGAACGAGAATCGCCGTCGAAATCCTGTCCAGGCCTACGCTGACCGCGAGCGAAAGTTCCAACCTTCATATGCGCCGCGTCGTGACGCCACATGCTCCTCGGCTGCCCGCACTCGCGACCACGCCAACGCCTACACCCACGCCTGCATCCGCACCTCTGCAACCGCCCCCACGAACCGCCGCGCCCCAGCAAGACAACAGCCTTACCAAACATCAGGCAAAAGTCATCAATGGCATCAAGCATGAACTCGATCGCTTGCAGCCCCAAACCTCAGATACAAAAGAGCAAGGGCGGAAGCTGCGGTCGCAGGAAGCCACGAGGTTCAAGAGCGAACTGTCAGCGTATTTTCCGGACTACGATGAAGTGATCGGCAACGAACCCAAAGAACTACGTACGTTCAATCGAAGAGAGAATTAAAAAAAAAACCAAAAAAAAACCCCTCCCCTTTCAACTCTCAACGCGGTGTCCTGCTTGAGCAAAATGAATCGATGCTGATGGTTCGTTAATTTTAGATCTTTTCAACATTGATACCCCAGTTGTAGTGGCCGACTCGAAACCACAACACAATGCCTCGGTGCCTCCGAGCTCACTATCTGCTGGACGGATGTCCCACCAGCAACCTAGCCCAAACAACGAATATCCCATACGAGGCTATGGCGATGCGCTGTTTACGGATTTATGTGACACGCAGATAATCGATTTCGGCTTCTTGGAGGCTCAGTATAAGAACACGACGCTCGGCGATCCATTACCCGATGCGTTGTTTGAACCAGTGCACAAGCGTGCAGAAAGGGTGGAACGATCCATCCGCAACACCGAAAAGGGCCGCGCTCAGCATGAGAGGGATCAGATTGTGCGCTTGCTGGAAGGCTTGCAGGGTCACGATTGGCTACGAGTCATGGGTGTAAGTGGTGTTACGGAGACCAAAAAGAAGACTTTTGAACCAGCTCGCGATCACTTTATCAAGGGGTGCCAGGCCATTCTAAACAAGTTCCGCAACTGGAGCCTGGAAGAGAAGCGACGAAAACTGGAAAAGGAGAAGGCGCGCGCCGAGAGAGCCGAAAGTACGAGTGAGGAGGATGACGACTCTCACGATGACGACATCAACGACGAGACGGGAGCCGACAGAGATGAAGAGCATGGCCACGAGGAGGCGCCATCCCGAGATGACACAAGCGACGCATCTTCGCCAGCTAAGCAGCTCCGCGAAGAGGCAATGGCAAGGTCCAAGCTGGCTCCCAAAACCTCCAAGAAGAAGACGACCGCACCTCGCCCTGCGCAACCCAAGCCACCAGAGCCTCCCCGGGAGTTCAAGTCCTTCTTCAGAAAGAGGCACGAGCGCGAGGGTTCCCTGAACCGGCATCGTCGAGCGGGAAGGAAGGTTCTAGCATGGGGTCACCCTATCCCAGAAATAACACAGATGGATTTTGAGCTCCCGGAGGAGTACCGAGACGGTGAACTAATGAAGGCTCGAGAACGGCAGAAGCGCCGGGAGAGGCGCAGCCACAAGCCCTGATCCTTTCGACATCTGCTGCCTTTGTACCTTGGGCCTGGAGTATTGCGGGTGTTGAAAAAAAATGGGTCGGAGAGGTAAAGCATCAGTATATAGCATGGCGTTTGGGCAGGATTAAGGCACACGGGAATGCGGATGAGTTATCAAGGTTGTCGGCCGTGTATCATAACTTACATAACATACGTAAATAATCGTGGACATAATACCCAATCATACTCCACGTGTCATCCAGTGCTTCAGTGTACAGCGTGAACAACTCGCGCCATCCCACCCAGTGCACGACAAGCAATGTTGGCACCTGTAACGAGATGTAGCGGCTGCTCTTATTCCAAATGTCATGTCACGGGCACCAGCGGCGCAGACCTGTCTCCAAAGAGGGCCCCACTTTCCCCATTTGTATGAGTACAGGCTTTTCCTCCGGGCCTCCGCTTGAAGTCCCACTAAAACCAAGCACTTGCTCGTACCGCTACCTGCAGCCTTGCGATAGCTTTATCGCCTGGGCTTGGCTCCTGCATAGGTACGTGTACGCGCATCAACCTTACTGAGCTCGCGGCAAGCCTCCTGGTCCTGAGGCTGCGGCAGAAGATTTACTTTCTTTCAGCCAGCTCCGCATCGTTCGCTCTTTACTCCGACCTTTTGTTCGGCCCGCCCTGGTCTTCGGCAAAGTATATCCTGCTTTCGCCGCGTCCATTTTTCCAACCTGCCCGTGTGCCTGCTCTCACTCACCCCGATCGTCGACATCGACGACAAAGCATCCCAGGACCACCCACGCTACGCGCCGAGATATCTACCAAGGCGGCATGCTGCGCGCGCGTTGACTGAGGTAGAGATAGTGCAGTTGCAGATGCACTTTCGTTAGGCGGAGGTCGCCGCCGGCGAAGCCAACCCTCTCTTGCATCATCATGGCGCTTGTTGGCGCTCCGAGCGAGCCGCATAATCTCGACGACACGGCCGACGATTCCTCCACCAAGGCGTTCAAGATATCCGACTACTTTGTTATCAAGCAGGAGGTCAACATTGAGGTCAACTTCCGCGACAAAAGGATCGACGGCAATACCGACGTGTGGGTTGTTGTTTTCAGCGACAAGATTGAAGAGGTCGCCTTCGACGCTGCGCAGTGCGAAATCGACACCGACAAGATCACCATCACCGAGATACGCGAAGCCCATGGTGAGCTGGTGGAAGGTCAAAAGCTCACTGCTGTCGCTCAGTATGACGACCCCTACAAGAAGCTCTCGCAGCCCAAGAACTGGAACTTCACGGCCGAGCATCATGACCTTCGCCGCATCCGTGCGCGATCCGTCCTCGGCGGCCCCAAGGCCGACATCCCTGCCGAAAATAGAGAGATCGCAGGTTGTACACCGGTCTATGGCTCGCTGCGGGTGAACCTACGTGCGAGAGGCGAGCAGGAACGCCCAAGGCTGATTCTACGCACATCAACGCTGAACCAAGAGCCCGTGCACAGACAATTCAAAATCAGCATTCCCTTCACCATCAAGAATCCGCGCGACGGCTTGCACTTCGTGGGGGTGGATCGACTTGACAGCCGATACGCTCACATGTACACACGGCACTCCCTCCAACCCGGCACTGCCTCGTGCATCTTTCCATGCATGGATGACCACGGGTCGCGCTGCAGCTGGAGAATCTCCGTCAAATATCCCCGAACTCTAGGAGATGCGTTGCAGCAAGCCTTGGTGACTCAGCAGCATGATGATCGAATTCACTCCGATGGCAAAGACCGTCCACTCCATCTTGAAGAGGAGGACAAACTGCGCGAAATGAGCGTGGTCTGCTCGGGATTTCTCATGGAGGAGACGGTGGACCCGGAAGATGACCACAAGAAGATCATGACGTTTGAGCCCGAGAAGAAGATGTCGGTGCAGAAACTGGGCTTCGCTGTTGGGCCTTTCGAGCACATTGATTTATCTGCCGAGTTTCGTACTGAAGAGGACGAGGTAAAACTCGGCGTCAGCGCGCTCAAGGTCCACGCTTATTGTCTACCTCACCGTGGTGAGTGGGTTCGCAACACAACAGCTGCCTTGACCATGGCTGCCGACTTCTTCACGTATACCTTTGCGAAATACCCCTTTGGCAACTTCAAGATCTGCTTCCTCGATGACATGGTTGAGGAGACCCAGGTTCTTCACTCTCTTGCGTTCATCAGCAACCGGCTCCTTTACCCAGAGGATGTCATCGATGTTGAGATCGAAGTGACGAGAAAACTTGTCTACACCTTGGCATGCCAGTGGATCGGGATCAACATGTTCCCGAACACCCGGAAAGATCTTTGGTTGGTGATTGGAATTGCCAATTACATGACCGATCTCTTCATGAAGCGCCTCTGCGGAAACAACGAGTATCGATTTAGAATGAAAACATTGTCGGATAAGCTGGTGGAGTTGGACGTCGACAGACCGTCCCTTTATGATCTCGGTCCAATACTTCACCTCGGCGAGTTCGAGATGGAGTTCATGACGTTGAAAGCTTCCATTGTGCTGTTCATTCTCGACAAGAGACTCATCAAAGCTTCTGGCGGTCATGGTTTGACGCGTATCCTCCAAAAGCTCTTGACGAGGGTCCAGATAGAGGGTGGCGACAAGTCGTCCATCTTGAGCACGGACAAGTTCAAGACGACCTGCGAGAAAGCGGCCAGATACGAACTCGAGAGTTTTTGGAAGCAATGGGTCCTTGGCAGCGGGTGTCCCAGATTCGACGTGAAGGCCAAATTCAACAAGAAGCGACTGTGTGTTGAGTTGACACTAAATCAGATTCAACTCCAGGCAACTCCAAAGCCCCTATTGGAAAGGGAGAGCTTCCTCAGGGTTGTCAAGGAGCGCCGAGCGGGCGTCCAGCTCGGGGAAGTTCAACCGCTCTTCACAGGACCCATGACGATTAGAATCCATGAGGCCGACGGAACTCCATACGAGCACATTCTGGAAATCCGCGAAGACGCTGCGCGTTCTACCAAGTTTGAGATCCCTTACAACACCAAGTACAAACGATTAAAACGGACTCGCCGGATGAAGGAAAAGCACCACCCAGGCATTAGCATGGAAGGCACTGCGGAAAACGCCGAGGATGCGCTTCTCTACTGCCTTGGCGACTTGCTTCAGACACCAGACGAGGTGAAGGAATGGGAGATCGTGGACTGGGACCCTGAAACTGAGCGCAAGATGGACCAAGAGTCATACGAATGGATTCGCATAGACGCGGACTTTGAATGGGCATGCGACATGAAAAGACCATTGGAGCCTTACATGTACGTTTCTCAGCTCCAGCAGGACAGGGATGTGGTGGCACAGCAGGATGCGGTCCTCTACCTGAGTCAAGGGCCCTTGCACCCAATTGCCTCTGCCTACCTTGTGCGCACCCTCCTGGATCGCCGTTACTTTCACGGGATCCGTACCATGGCAGCACAAGCTTTGACGCGGCAATCCAATATCAAGGACCTTCCCATGCTTGGATTACGGCAGCTTATCAAGGCCTTCCGCGAGATGTTTTGTTACCCGGACACAAATCAACCGCGCCCAAGCGACTTCACGGACAAGAAGCAATACAACGTCCGATGTGCCATTATCAAAGCCATTGCCCTGGTCCGTGATGGCAACCACCGGTGCCCGATGGAGGCTCGGCAGTTCATCCTGGATCAACTATTGTTGAACAACAATGAAGACAATCCCTACTCGGATCATTTTTATGTTGCTATGCTAGTCGAAGCTCTTGCCACATCTCTGATTCCTTCTAAGCAGGATGACTGGTATGCTCGGCAAAACAGGATACCGAGCGAAGAAGAGCGGGTTTTCCTGGAACAGGCCATGGAACAGATCGAAAGGGTTCTTCGTCGCGACGAGTGGACGCACTCGTACCAGAACATCTGGACAATAGCGGGCCTAGATGCAAAGCAGCGCCTGATGAAGGCTGAGGTCATACCTAGGAGACAATCTGACTTTGGGCAATACTTGCTGGACGGGAGCAGGGACCTCATTAGGATCAAATGCTTTGAGTCATTGATTGCCCTCGATGCGATGATGGACCCGAGTATATTCACGTTCCTGCTGTATGTGCTGACGACTGACCCATCGCCTTTCGTCCGGTCCAAGCTCATACAGGCCCTGGCCGGCGGTCTGGCCGCTATTGCGTTTGGAGAGCATACGAAGGTCACTGTTAAAGAAGCACCACCTGACGAGGCAGACCCTCTTCTTATCCAGGATAGCACCAAAGAGATTGAAGCCCGCAAAGAGGCCTTCGCCCGAAAGGAAAATCTCGATGTCGCGCTGAAGGCTCTGCGTCGAGAAATGGAGGAGACGTACGGGGCAGACGAGAGGCATTACGGTACAGCTATGCGCAAGGCTCTGGACCACCCAAATCTGGGACGGGCTGAGGTTGAGAGCCTGCTTGATATCGCAAGCATGATGTTTGAGGAGGCTAGCAGCTGGGTCTTGACATTGAGTTTGCCCAAGGCATGGAAGGTGCAGCGCGAGCGGCCAGCCGAACAGCTCGTTAACCGGGTAAGTCGCCTACAAAACGTACTTGATAGTGAACCATGCTAACTAGGCCGCACGCAGCTCACGATGAAGTTTAAGGCGTACTACAGGACGACTCCTAAACGACCCCTTGCCGCGCCGATGCCCCCGCCTGAGCTCAAACGGCCAGTTCCCCTTCCTAGGACATCATCTATCAAGCTCAATACAAAGAGCTCAACACCTCAGCGCACCCCTCTACCGACGACTGCTGAAACGGATACCATTGTTGCATCTTCAATGGCCCAGCCACCTCCCGCCGCAGCCGTCAAGGCTACCCCAGCCAGTGAGGCACCCCCAATTCCAGCACCTAAGCGGCCACGACCAGAGAAGGAAGAACATGCCACCCCGGCACCCAAACGACCCAAGACGGAAAACAAGACCCCTAGCTTTGAAGGGGAGAAGGTGAAGAAGAAGCGCCGCATTGTCAATCTCAAGGTGAAGCCTCAGAGCCTGGCATCTATTCTTGGCTTGACGGTGCCCATCAAGACGGAGGGTTCAATACGGACGGCGCTTCCTTCGAAAGCGCCCAAAGAGAGTCCTCCAGCGAGTGTCAGGGATAGTATCACGGCCAAGACAGTACGAAAACCGCTACCGAACGGAGAATCTGCTGTACGGAAACCTCTACCATCTGGCGGCGCCTCCGCTTCGTCTCTTGGCCCAACTGGAAGCACCAAGCCACCGGTGAAGCTGGAGACAAGTTACCTACCTGCCAGTTCTCCTCCATCTTCTTCCACTCCGTCAAGCGCCGCCCCAGCGCGGAAAAAGATCAAGATCATCAGGAAATCGCAGCCACCCCCGGCGGTTTAGAAGCCTCCTCTGGCCCTGTAGCATGGTCTTGGGGGTGATACGGTTTGGCGTTTTTGGCGCGAGGTCAGGCAAGGAACAGGTGCCTACAAGTGTATAGACGACCCGATTTAAGCTATATTATTACTAGTAATGGCATTATTGATACTTGACTTGAGATACGTCAGATGCTATGGCACTATCTTTACTGGCAGAGTTAACACGTGAATAACAGTTTGCTTTTACTCTTCGGAGCGAGCAGTAATGTCATGATGGTATGTAGCAAGTACGAAATCAGTACGTACCGACTTCGTTCCTGCCTGCAAGTGTAACAGAAATCGGCAAGAGGAGTTGGGCAGTTTATCCGGAAGCCGGCGCTAACCCCAAATCCCTGTAAGATGATTGGGCTGCCCCAGCCATGGGCTTTTAGAAATGACGAATCCCGAGATCGCGCGTCTTATCACCACGTGATACTGTTTCTGCCGCCCGCTATTGCAAGATTCCCGTCAGATATCGTCGAGCTTCGCAGGTTTGCACGCTGTTCAGGGCCAAGCCGACAGCATTAACCCCCCGAGCGCTACCCGCATTCTCACGTCATCGCTTCGACTGGTTGGCCCGTTGGACCGATCATCTTGATGTAGCAGGCAACAGGCCGAGCCGTGTCTAGAAGCTGTAAGTACTGGCCTCCTTCCGGCCGCGATAACTCGCAACTCCTGAAGCTGGTGACGCTGGTACGGGCCACTTCTGCTGCGCGCCCCGTCCAAGTCCTCTCAGCACCTACAAAGCTCTTAAGCGTCTGAAGCATCGTCTTAGCATGGTCGATGGAATTATCTGAATCCTCTGCTAACATTTGCGATGCCAGACAAGTCATGAACAGCCAGTCGCTTCACAGCGGCGGCGGCCCTCCGCCCTACGATCGACCCGATCGCGACATGGACGAGCGGCACCGTGCCATCCAGCAACACGAAGAAATGAACCGCCGCGACCAAGAACGAGAGCGCGAGCGCGAGCGCGAACGGGACCGCGACTCGGGCGACCGCTACCAAAACGCGCCGCACCACAGCTCCGCCGGCGCCATCCCCATCCACCAGCCCGTCGCCTCGCGGATACCAGGGGCCATACACAGCCCCGGCGGCCTGCTCGCGAACCACAACGGGAACCCGCCGCCGCCCATGCCCCTCGGCGCGTCGACCGGACCGGGCCCCATGGCCAGCTTCGGCGGGTCGCTGCAGGGCGACCATGGCCGCCAGATGCAACATGGCGGTCCGGCTAATGCGAACCCGCAACACCAGATATTTGCGCCAATGGCCCACGGCCAGGCGCCTCCTGCTACGCAAGGTCCGTCGAGCGGGCCAGGAGCCGCGTTCGGCGGGCCATTGCAACAGCAAGAGGGCCAGCGGGCAGGGCAGCATGGCAGCGCTCCCTTTCCTGGGGTGACTCCAGCTGGCCAACCGATTCCCAGCGGCATTGCCCAGGGCCAACAACCTATATTGAACGTGAGTCGTCCTCGTATTGTTACCATCTTTTGCCATTGCTGCGTTGTGGGCGCATGAGGGCAGAGGCTTGGAACGCCGCAGAGCCACATGGGCCATTGGCTAGGTGGACGGAAAACCACCGCCACGACAAGAGTAGTACAGCGGTTGCTGTTTCTTCGCGCATGTTACAATGTCGCTGCATGGTCGGCAGTTTTGGGGAGCGGCCGCATTATACCGTAAGCTGAAGACGCTAACGGAATCGATTGCAGGACGCATTGACGTATCTTGACCAAGTCAAGGTGCAGTTCCAAGACCAACCGGATGTCTACAACCGATTCTTGGATATCATGAAAGACTTCAAGAGTCAGGCGTGAGTATCCGCCCATTCTTCTTGTCGTAGTTGTCGCTGACCGCAATAGCATCGATACACCCGGCGTGATCAATCGAGTCTCAGAGCTATTCGCAGGCCACCCGAACCTCATTCAAGGCTTCAATACCTTCCTACCGTCCGGCTATCGGATAGAATGTGGCGCGGGGCACGATCCGAACACGATCAGGGTCACCACACCCATGGGAACGACAGTACAGTCCATCGCAGGGCGTGGGCCGGTCGAAAGCCATGGCCCGCCTGGATCTGGCCAGGGCCTGTTCCAGGACAGAGGTGCACATTGGCAGCAAAGGCCGCTGCACAGCATCGAAAGCCCCGAGGCTACATTTAGCACGCCTGCTCAGAATGGGGCGAATCTATTTGTTCAAGCGGCAGCTCAAGCATTGCCTTTCGAAGGACCTGGGGTTCAACAAAGAAGCGTCGCTCAGATGCCCGTGAATACAGCCAGCGCAAACACCCCCAATGCCCGGAGCGCGCACACACCCACGCCCACGTCGGGACCGGCCGCAGTCAATGGGAATGCTGCGAACCAGGCAAGCCTCGAACGTCGCGGCCCTGTTGAGTTCAACCACGCCATCAGCTACGTTAACAAGATCAAAAATCGCTTCCAGGATAAGCCTGAGATCTACAAACAGTTTTTGGAGATCTTGCAGACGTATCAAAGGGAGCAGAAACCGATTCAAGACGTGTACTCACAGGTCACCACCCTTTTCAACTCGGCTCCTGACTTGCTCGAAGACTTCAAGCAGTTTTTGCCGGAAACCGCTGGCCAGGCAAAAGCTACGCCTGGCCGTGCTGAGGACGGAGCACCAGTCGGGCCCAGTCATACGCCGCAACCCAGCATGAGGGACGGCCAGAAGATGCCTCCGCTTGGGAGCTTCAACCCGCCCGCAAGTGCCAGCAAGGAAGTTAAGAAGCGACCAAGAATTGACAAGCAAGGAGCGGCGCCCCCAGCGCTTCTTCCCGAACCTTCTGCACCCAGCCGGTTACCCCAGACAAATCTCAACGGAAACAAACGCCCTAAACTGAGTCACGCACGACAAGCTGGGGAGAACTCGTCTGTTGAGCCAAACCTGACCCCCGTCATGCCTGAGCCGTACCGCCAACCGTCCACTGCCACTTCCAACCACGAAGAGATTGCGTTCTTTGAGCGTGTTAAGAAGTTCCTTGGAAATAGATCTTCAATGAACGAGTTCCTGAAGCTTTGCAACATGTTCAGCCAGAGCATCATTGACAGAAACACATTGTACTACAAGGGTAGCTTATTCATCGGTGCCAACCCTGATTTGATGAGCTTCTGGAAGTCCTTTGTGGGCATGGAGAACCAGGGAAGGGCAGTCGAGAATCAACCCGCGCCACCAAGCGACAAGGTGTCGCTGAGCAACTGCCGGGGCTACGGGCCTAGTTATAGATTGCTTCCCAAGAGGGTATGGCGATAGCTTCCGATGTGTGGATACGCTTGCTAACGTGGGTGATTACAGGAACGACTGAAGCCATGCAGCGGACGTGATGAGCTTTGCAACTCAGTCCTCAACGATCAGTGGGCTTCACATCCGACATGGGCGTCTGAAGATTCTGGATTCGTGGCACATCGCAAGAATCAGTTTGAAGAGGGCCTGCACCGAATCGACGAAGAGCGTCATGACTACGATTACTATATCGAGGCCAACTTGAAGTGCATCCAGCTTCTCGAGCCTATCGCGCAGCAGATGTTGGCCATGTCCCCTCCGGAACGCGAGGCCTTTCACATGCCGGCCGCCTTGGCTGGACAAAGCACATCTATAATCAAGCGTATCTGCAAGAAGATATACGGCGAGCGTGGCATCGACGTCGTCAATGACTTGTACAGCCACCCGTTTGATGTCGTTCCCGTTCTGCTGGCTCGGATGAAGCAGAAGGACGAGGAGTGGCGGTTTTCACAACGAGAATGGGAAAAGGTATGGCATTCTCAGACCGAAAACATGCATCTCAAGAGTCTCGACCACATGGGAATCCTCGTCAAGTCAAATGACAAGCGAAACCTGACGGCCAAGCACCTGGTGGATGTTGTCAAGACGAAGCACGAAGAGCAGCGCCGTGAACGTGCTCTTAAGGGCAAGGCACCACAGCATCAGTTCGCCTGGGACTTCAGCGACAAAGATGTCATTCTCGATCTGTTGCGCCTGATGATGCTGTACAGCATGCACAATGGACAGCACAGTGGTCAGGAGAAGGAGCGCATCCTGGACTTCTTCGAGTCATTCATCCCGTCCTTCTTTGACCTCCCAGACGACGTTGTTCAAGACAGGATACCCAAGATGCAGCCCGAGTCTGGCGAGGAGGATGTTGAAGACCAGACACCGGCGGAGTTGACCAACGGCCGAAGCCGGCGCAATGGAAAGAAAGCAGATCTGCTTAGAGGCGTTCTGGATCCAGGCCGCAACGGTAGCAAGCCACGAGGCCAAAAGGAAGAGAGTACCGCGTCCGGTAGCAAAGAAACAACGCCCGATGTTGTCTCGGCGAACGAGGAGGAGCTGCCCGACGCGCCTGAGGAGGTCTCTGAGGTTTCCAACGAGCGATGGATGCCCACGGTGCCCAAGCCCGTTGTCGTGGGCGAGGACAACGCCCTCATTAATGCCGACGGTGAGCTGACGGCCGACGGGTTCTTCACGAGACCTTGGTACAACTTCTTCTGCAACCAGACCATCTTCGTCTTCTTCAGCATTTTCGAGACTCTGTACCGGCGCATGCAGGAGATCAAAGCCAGTGGCGAGGGCGTCTCTGTGGAGATTGAGCGCCTCAACCGGCCCAAGCCCGCACGGGACATTGGTTTTACAGAGAACCACATGACCTTCTTTGATGTGTCCGACGATCCTACCACGTTTTGGCCCAAGACGATGGAGCTGATTGAGGAATACATCACTGGCGATATCGATGAGAATCGTTACCAGGATGTCCTTCGCCATTACTATCTCAAGAACGGCTGGAAGCTGTACACCATCCAGGATCTACTGAAGATTCTTTGCCGTCTGGCCCTCACTTGCAGCAGCACAGATGTGAAAGAGAAGACCCCGGACCTGATTCATCAGTTCATGGCAAGCCGCGAGAAGGAAGAGACGAGCTACCAGACTGAAATCAGCACGAGGAAATTCGCGGAGAAGTGCGTCAAGGACGGCGACCTCTTTGTTGTTTGCTGGGTAAGTTTGTTATGGCTGCTCTGTTTGACTTCGTCATACTGATCATTGTTACAGTTCCCTCAGAAGAACGAGGCCACGGTCCGCTGGCTTCAAAAGGACGAGACAACCTTTTACATGGACGAGATGCAGCTACGCGACAGGTGGCAGTACTACATCTCCTCCTACATCCGTGTAGAACCCACCGAGGGCGTCCCCAGGTCGAAGCTGCAAAAAGTGGTTCTCACCCGCAACCTCCCCTCCGGCGATAACGACTCAGACGAAGATAACACGCCGAAGCCACTGCTGTATAAGGAAAACCTGGCCATTAGCATTTGCCTTAAGAGCTCCAAGATGGTCTGGGCTCCCGACACCTCCGAGTACTTCATCTACGGGCAATCTCCCAAGTCGAAGGAGCAGCGCGAGCGCAGGGAGAAGTTCCTCAAGGCCCTCAGCAGCTTCCGCGAGAGCAAGCTCCTGGAGAAGATGGTGCACAACCCCGCTTGGACAAAGGACATGGGGCCCGACGAGGTCCAGGAGCAGAACCGCAACTTCCGCCGGTGGATGGACGAGGGCATCCCGCCGCCCAGCGCGAGCAGAGACGTCGATTTGGATTAGGACATCTTGGACGAGGATTCTTCCGCGAGGGTGTGGGAGTGGGTGTCGAGGTGAGCTGCTGCCGTGGGCAGTGTGCGTCGCGCGAGCAGCCTTGAGGAGACATGCCGCAACGAGTGTGAAAAGGGCGGTTCAACATAGAAGGTATGAGTGCCGAAGGTACCAACGAGCGTGTTCCCAGTGTTTCCCATCCATCATATCTTGTTTTTACATTTTGCTTTTGGCCTTTCGTTTTCTTCTTCTTCTTCCTCTACTTATATCACAGCAGCCTTGAGCTCTGGACCACCTCTGTCAGCTACAAGCTGCAAGGGCATGCCGGGCAGAAAAGTGCTACAAAATTGCGCATTTTGATTTGCGTTCCAAACATGGGGGGAGGAAAAAAGGGCCCGGAGGAGGACATAAATCCCGGTTTCTTTGTATTTTTCCTTTATAGCTGTAGTCTAGCCGCACCATGATGACATATCCTATTTTACTCATGTAGCATGGTGGCCCAATACCGAGAGCCACGAATATTCGCGTAGGAAGTCCAATGACATGCGTGATGTGTAACACTTGAAATTCGTTACACGGCTGACTATGTTGTTTTGAAAATTTTACTTCATTATGACATTGTACTCTATAAATCAGGCTCTAAGAACAGTCTTGCTATCATGTGTACCCCTAGGTTTTGTTGGGGTTAGATGAAAGAACTGCCACCGGTGTCGGCCGGGGCTGGATATAGCTTCATCTGATTTCATTAAATTGCTTCCGCCTTGTGCGAAAGATCACAACCGAGCTGCTTTGGCCTAAGAGTCCTATGCCAGGTTCTCAATGACGATGGCAGAGGCGCCACCGCCACCGTTGCAGATACCGGCAACACCGATCTTGCCCTTCTTCTCCTGAAGGACAGATGTCAGAGTGGTCAGGATGCGAGCACCAGAAGCACCCAGAGGGTGGCCGATGGCGACGGATCCACCCCAGACGTTGACCTTGTCGGCGTCGAGGCCGAGGATCTTGAGGTTGGCAAGAGCGACAACAGAGAAGGCCTCGTTGATCTCGTAGTAGTCGACGTCCTTGGCCTCGATACCGGCGTGCTTGATGGCCTTGGGAATGGCAATGGCGGGAGCAATGGTGAAGTATTCCGGCTCGCGCTCGGCGTCACCCCAGCCGAGAATCTTGGCAATGGGCTTCAGGTTCAGCTCCTTCAGCTTGGCCTCGGAGACGAGAACAACGGCGGCGGCGCCGTCGTTGAGGGGGGCGGCGTTGGGAGCGGTGACGGTACCGTCGCTCTTGAAAGCCGGGCGCACGGCCTTGAGCTTGTCGACATTCAGGTTCTTGACCTCGTCATCGCGCTCGACCTTGACAGGAGGCTTGCCGCGGCCGACGGTCACCTCGACGGGGACAATCTCCTTGAAGAGACCAGCCTCGGTGGAAGCCTGGGCCTTCTTGTACGAGTTGATGGCGTATTCGTCCTGGGCCTCGCGGGGCAGGTCGTACTCGCCCGAGATGATCTCAGCGAGCAGACCCATGTGCTCCTTCTTGTAGGGGTCGGTCAAACCGTCCTTGAGGACACCGTCGGTCAGGCTCTGGTCGCCGTACTTGGCGCCATTGCGGAGGTTGGGGAGATAGTGGGGGGTGTTGGACATGGACTCGGTGCCGCCGGCGACGACGATGTCGGAGGTTCCGGTGATGATGTTCTGGGCGCCGAGGATGATGGCCTTCAGGGAAGAGGCGCAGACCTTGTTGACTGTGGTGGCGATGACGGTGTTGGGGAGACCGGCACCGATGGCGGCCTGGCGAGCAGGACCCTGACCGACACTGAGGGGCATTGTAAGCTTTTTTTTCTTCTCACTCTCCAGCAAGTGTGGAAACGGAGAGTGTTGGGAATCAGGAGACCTACTTGGCGGAGAGAACGTTTCCGAAGAAAACCTCCTCGACATCCTCGGGCTTGATACCAGCACGCTCAACAGCAGCTGTGAAAGTGTTAGCAACTTACACACATCGCTGGCGTGTTTGCGCAAGAAGCTGCTCTTACCCTTGATGGCGGCAGAACCCAGCTGGGGAGCGGTCAAGCTGGACAGAGAGCTAGAAAGGAGTGTCAGTGGCCGTTTGGCTCGCTGGAAAGAGCGCAGAAGTTAGGCAACTAACCCAAGGAAGGAACCCACGGGGGTTCTGGCAGCAGAAACGATGTAGACGGGGGGAAGGCCAGCCATGGTGATCTACTTTTGTCTTCTCGTTGCTATGTGGAAAGGGGTCAAACAGAGCTCTCGCTAGTACGGATGACAGGAAGCAGGCAGAAGCAGGATGAGAAGACTATGGGGAGAGGAGGAAAGAGGAGAGGAAGCAAAAGGGTGAAGCTCAAGGCAGAGGAATGTCTTTTATGAGAATCGGCGATTATACCTCAGTAGCAATGGCGGGGTCCTTGTGTCGCGGTCGACATAGAACAAGGAGGGGTCAAGATGGCAACGGCCTTGTTGAAGGAAGGGCTTGGATGGCTGCTAAGGATGGCAAGGGATTGGTAGGCAGTGGATTCACGCTGGAGGCAAAGTCCCAGGTCGGACGATGGAGGCAACGCTTACTACAGCACTACTACCGGTACCGCTGCCGCGACCTGTACCTGGTATCTGTCGCGTAAGACCACGGCCATGAAGGTACCGTTAGCTCGAGGCTGTCTTCACGGCCGGCCTCCACCAACACCAACGGCTTCTTCTAGCGTGCAAAATTGGCGCATAGGGGCCCTCTGGCTCAGACAATCAAGGCGCCCAGAAAGTCTCCGGCGATTGATGGTCAGTCGTAAGTCGCCGAATCATACCTCGACTTGCATGTCTCATGTTCCATGTTCCGCCTGGCCGCTCCGTCAGCCGGCCTCGAGCCGAGTTGGATGGCGATGGAGGGGCTCCCTTTTTTTTCGAACAAAGCTTGGGATGGTACCTGAAGGGCAAATCCAGGGTTCCCGGGTGGAGGGGCAAGCGAGCGGCCTGGCCCCTGCCTGCATCGCCTCCAACTAGAGGGGCCCTAGGGCCTACGAGATCCTGACTGTGCCTTTTTTTGGAACCACCCCGCTATGCGATAGTGCCCCGTCAGGTAGAAATGCAGCGTAGAATGGGCCTTATCGCCACGTGATTGGCCTTGTCTGTGGATACAGCACCCTACGCGATTACCCAAGCACAGTATCCGCACGCTGGCCTCGAAACAACCTCTCCGCGATGGCATTTCCCAAAAATAACTCCCGAAGCACGAAGATGTATGATTCGATTCGGGATAAGCATCATCCTCATTCAACGCCAACGCGTTGTATCAAGTCCAAACACATCCATCGTCATATCACCCATTCCCATGCAAATATACCTTATGGCGTTGTTGCACACGACATGGTGCTGAGCGATTTGTATGCAGTTTTGATGGTATTGTAATCGTCCCGATTGTGGAAGCGTTCAATTTGTAAAGAGGCCATCGCTCGGCGGAATGAGGTGGAACCTTTGGGCTGCTTATATAACCGAGTAATCGCAAATGCCATTGTTCCGCCAATCGATCATCTTGACTGCGTGTGCCGGAGGCGGAGCTCCGCTTCTGCGCCGACATGGAGTCCGCGACGCCTTCCGAAGGCGGTGAGCTGTTCGGCCGAGTGCACGTGACGGGTCGAGGTGGCAGAATCCAAGAAATCTGCAAAGAGCTATGATGAGATCGCGACCGGCAGAGGCTCCAATGCTGAGCATCAAGGCATCCGCTGGGCCATCACGACTTCCAGCACGTCGCGCACGCGTCACAAGCTTCTATCCGTTGGCGCATAATACTCTGGCCCATCATGGATGACCTTTACGACGAGTAAGATGCTTCAATCCCTCTGCAACCGCGTTCTTCGCAATCAGCTGCTGACCACGCGCTCATAGGTTTGGTAACTTCATCGGGGAGGATGCTGGTTCCGAAGAGGCGTCCGAGGTCGGAGTCCAGGCCGACGACTATGTGTACGACGACGAGCCCGAGGAAGCGCCTCGCGCCACAGGCCAGGAGCTGATGGAGATAGATGGTTCGTTTCGTCGCAATCCTGGGCCCTCGTGCGATTGCATTGCTGACGGCTGACTCTTTCGTAGATGGCCCATCCAACGCCGTTATCCTCCACGAAGACAAGCAGTACTATCCAACCGCCGAGCAGGTCTACGGTGCCGATGTCGAGACACGCGTCGAAGAGGAGGACGCCCAACCCCTCACCGAGCCCATCATTGCTCCAGTGGAGCAGAAGAAGTTCAACATCGAAGAGGCCGACTTGCCGCCCGTCTTTTTCGATCGCGAGTTCATGATGGACTTGATGAACTTTCCCGACCAAATACGCAATGTCGCCCTTGCCGGCCATCTCCACCACGGAAAGACGGCGTTCATGGACATGCTGGTTCTCGAGACGCATGACATTGCTGGGAGGCTGGACAAGCGCGTCGGCAGGAGGCGAGATGAGCAGCTGCGGTACACGGACATCCACATCACTGAGCGGGAGAGGGGCCTGTCCGTCAAGTCAGCACCCATGAGCCTAGTCCTGCAGAGCACCAAAGGCAAATCCCACTTGGTGAACCTCATTGATACCCCGGGTCATGTCAACTTTGTCGACGAAATCGCGTCAACTGTACGGTTGGTTGATGGCATCTGCCTGGTGGTGGATGTCGTCGAAGGTGTACAGATCAACACGGAGCAGATTATCAAGCATGCTGTGCTTGAGGACATACCCCTCACTCTCATCATCAATAAGATGGACCGGTTAATATTGGAGTTAAAGCTTCCGCCAAAGGACGCGTATTTCAAGCTGAAGCACGTCGTGGAGGAAGTCAACACGGTCATCACCAACACAGCCCCCGCCACTGCGGCGTCCAAGAGGATAAGTCCGGAAAAGGGCAACGTGCTCTTTGCATGTACTGACCTGGGCTGGTGCTTCACTCTACCGTCTTTCGCCAAGATGTACACCGATACCTACGGCGAGATCAACCCTGAAGATTTTGCAAAGAGGCTATGGGGCGATGTATACTACAACCCAAAGAAGCGGAATTTCACCAGGAAACCTGTCGAGGAACGAGCCGCCAGATCCTTCATCCACTTCGTCTTGGAGCCCATCTATAAGATCTTCACACACTCCATCAGCGACAGTCCTGCAGAACTGAAGCCGGTATTGGCTTCACTGGGCATCGAGCTGAAGCCGTCGCAGTACAAGGCCGATGCGCCCGTAATCCTAAAATTGGTTTGCGAACAGTTCTTTGGACCTTCAACGGCCTTCGTCGACATGATTGTGGGCCACGTACCAACACCCGGCCAGACCGCAGAACGTATGCTGGAGAGATACTACACAGGCCCTCTGGACAGTCCATTAGCAACGTCGATGAAGGCATGCGACCAGGACGGGCCGCTGGTCGTCCACGTCACCAAGCTGTTCAACACATCAGACGCCAAGAGCTTCTACTCATTCGGCCGTGTCATGAGCGGCACAGCTCGTCCCGGTGAGCAGGTTCGAGTTCTTGGCGAGGGCTACTCTTTGGATGACGAAGAAGACATGGCCAAAGCTACGATCTCGGAAGTTTTCATTGCGGAAACGAGGTACAACATACAAACGGACGGTGTGCCCGCTGGTAACCTGGTTCTACTCAGTGGCGTTGACAACTCCATCGTGAAATCGGCCACGATCGTGCCGACAAGACTAGACGACGACGAAGACGTGTACATATTCCGACCCGTCACACACTTCACGGAGTCCGTGCTCAAGGTAGCAGTCGAGCCCATCAACCCATCAGAACTACCCAAGATGCTTGACGGTCTTCGCAAGATCCAGAAGTCATATCCCTTGATCAACACCAAGGTAGAGGAGTCTGGCGAGCACGTTGTCCTCGGCACCGGAGAGCTCTATATGGACTGCGTTCTCCATGACCTACGGCGCCTGTACGCGGACATGGACATCAAGGTATCGGATCCAGTGACCAGGTTCTGCGAGACGGTGGTAGAGACGTCGGCGACCAAATGCTACGCCATCACACCAAACAAGAAGAACAAAATCACCATGGTGGCTGAGCAGCTGGAGAAGGGCATATCGACGGACATCGAGACGGGCGCCGTCAGAATCCGAGACCCTATCCGCAAGACTGCCAAGTTCTTCGAGGAGAAGCATGGCTGGGACAAGCTGGCGGCGCGCAGCATCTGGGCGTTCGGACCGGATGACGCGGGACCCAACATTCTACAGGACGACACTCTTCCTACAGAGGTAAGCCAAATCAACCTCCAATGCTAGCTATTTATGTTGTGCCGACTTGCTGACTCTTCAACAGGTTGACAAGAAGCTGCTCGGCACGGTAAGAGAATCGATTCGACAGGGTTTCAGCTGGGCTACTCGTGAAGGACCCCTGTGCGAAGAACGTAAGCTCCCCTCATCCTCTTTGTCTGTCTTTGTTCTTCGTTTCAACGACTGTCCTGTTTGTCTTTTGGGTTATTATTTTGACAACAATATCATACTTCCATCTATCTGCTTATCGCTTAGAGGACGTGGCTAACAGCGGTCCCAGCTATACGCAACACAAAATTCAAGATCACCGACGTGACACTTGCCAACGAAGCCATTTTCAGGGGCGGCGGACAAATCATTCCCACCTCTCGTCGCGCCTGCTACTCGTCGTTCCTCATGGCATCCCCCCGGCTGATGGAGCCCGTCTACGCCGTCTCCGTCACCGGGCCCGAGGACTCGTACATGGAGGTGTACAACGTGCTCGCCAGGCGCAGGGGACACGTGCTATCGGACGGACCCGTCGCGGGAACCCCGCTGTACCGCGTCAACGGGCTGCTCCCCGTCATCGACAGCTTCGGCTTCGAGACGGACCTGCGCATCAAGACGCAGGGCAGCTCCATGGTCAGCATGGTCTTTGACAGCTGGAACATCGTGCCCGGCGACCCGCTCGATCGCGAGCAGTACACCAAGCCGCTTGAGGCGGCGACGGCGCAGGCAACGGCGAGGGATTTCGTCCTAAAGACGAGACGGAGGAAGGGGCTGAGCGAGGACGTGAGCGTCAAGACGTTCCTCGAGCCGGAGTTTTACCAGAGCTTGATGGAGAGCGGGATGTTGGGGGACCTGTAACGTAGACCGTCGGCGTGCACTTGTTCTCTAATTACGGCGATTGCTTCGGGTGCGTCTGGGTCAAGGAACAGCCCGTGATGAGAACTACTAGCACCATCGTCAGAAGCATCCATCTTGCCAAGTCCCTACGTGACTGGCTCGCATGATAACAAGGCTTAGTCGGCTACTAATTCCCTTCCCACCAATCGGCCGTCTTCCTCCGTGGCTCAGGGGCTTCCTAGAGATTGAATCCCCCCTCTCCTGCATACCTCTAATCAACGCAAATATACTCCTCGGTTAGTGCCGAAGCCCTGCAACGCACACTCTTCCCTACGAGTGGTCCCGTACGCGCGCGTCCCTTTCATTTGTGGGCCGAGGATGGTTGAAGAAGGGGGGGGGGGGGNGGGGGGGGGGGGGGTAATCTATCGAGATTCGAGGCTGCACCCCAAGTAAAGCGTAAGCCTTCCCCAATGGTTTTCTCGGGGTTCTTTTCTTGCTGGCTACGTAAATGCACATCCTTGGCACTAAGCATGTTGTTTGCGAAAGGGACGGAACGGGAGATCACGGCTTGGGCGCGCGCTGGAAAGGGAATGGAAGCGTTGGCACGTCAAGATTTGCTTGGCTACCAGGTGCGAGTCTGAGGGACGATGGTTTACGGACATGAGTCTGGTAGCAAGGACCGGTCGTAGTAAGATATAAAATGGATCAGGTTGCAGAGTTGCACAGTGTCTGGTAGGCAATCACCGGCTGTGACGACGAGTGGCTACATTAAGAAACGATATCAAATTAATCGGCTGGCAAAGATTGACATGAGTATAGTTGCATAGAGCGCCTAACATGAAGAGTAATGCCCTTGTATTGCGAGGATGTTTATTATCCAAAGAGACGTAAGCACAATAGGAGCCGCAGAATTTACAAGCCAAATTCTCACCGCAAAGTTGAGGTCTTGTAGCTCTCCTGCTCAGAACGAGCGCACAGTACTGACATGAGAGTGAATCATTGATTTACAAGATGTAATTGTTCATATTCATTCGCGAGCAATGGGCTTTCGGTCTGCAAAGAAGAGGTTTTGAGCGTGAAGGGCGCTCCCGTCATTCCCAGAAACGGTTTCTCGTGTCCAATACCGCTGAGGGGTAGGGACTCCCATGATAACAACCGCCACTATACCAGCCAATGACAGATTTCATGCAGATTGACTGGTCCGCCACAGTCACAAGACTGGCAAAGGTGCTGCTTATCAAGCAACTCATGGGACGCGTCGCTTGTTAAAGCGAGGATGAGCCCTCGGTCCAGGTCTATGATAGAAGTTACCTGATCATATCGAGTGATTCTCTAGCGAGACGTGAAGGTGTGCCGAAGACTGCCTGTATGCTGCACTAAATTCTTGTACGGCCACCTTGCCAGGCTGACGATTCCAAAGACCAAGTTGATCGGTATTCGGCCCTTTTCAGATCGGGGATTATGACATTCTGCTGAGTTCTTGGTTGCTAGCAACCCATTGGTTCAAGTACTCAGCTGCCTGGATGTAAGCACGGCCTAGCCCCTGAGTCGGCACAACGTTGGTTGTACATTCATCGCCAGGATTTTGCCGTGTTGACCGAGTTCGATCAGCTCGCCAGAAACCTCAGCGCCGTTGCGGGCCGAGGGTGTCGGCTTCCGTCGGGCCTTAGTCGCAAGTCTCGAGCATCTTGTCCAAAACGCCCCTTAACGTGTCGTTTTCCAGTGCGGCCGCCACGCGCTCCTTATCACCGAGTTGTTTGTTGACTTGGTCATCCTGGCTGTGGCTGTTCTCCTTGCAGCGGACTTCAATGCGGTAGTTTGGGGGCAGTGCCTGTTCCAGCCGTACACGAACCCCTAGACCGATGACGGTGGCAAGAGAGCAGTGCGTGATCGTCGGCGTGATTTCCACAGCCACCTGCACGATGGTGTTTGGGTTCGGCACCCCCAGAGAAGGTGAAGGCGTAATGTGAATGTCTGGCAGGTTGATGACTGACAACTGACCCAGGGATACGGGATGCTCCGGGTCTGAGATGGAGGAAATGAGATCTGCGTAGCGTCAGCCATGTGAATATTTTTGCTTGTGACCCCAGTTCGAATTAGGATACTGGAAGCGCAAGGGCGGCGGTGGTGGCAAATGAGAAACACGTACCGTATATTTCTTGCTCATCGATAGGCTCAGCGGAAAAGTCGTCAGCTGCGAGGGTGTTTGGCCACGAGGGGTCGCTGGCGCAGAAGGGCCGAGACAAATACGAGGGTTTGGAGAAGATGATGTCGGAGTATCTGGACTCGGGGCCTTTCCGGGGCAGCGTCCTCACCTGACGCGTTGGCAGCTGGGAGGCGCTGAGGATCGTGGGA
The DNA here is from genome assembly GCA_001021365.1 of Stachybotrys chartarum. NCBI lineage: Eukaryota > Fungi > Ascomycota > Sordariomycetes > Hypocreales > Stachybotryaceae > Stachybotrys > Stachybotrys chartarum. The sequence continues at coordinate 1,273,171 of LDEE01000005.1, forward strand.
TTGGCGTTGTCTAGAGCCGCTGCAGCCATGATGGTGGGGTAGTAACAGCAAGGTGTAGGTTGGGGAGACGCAGCACAGCAGGTAACACGAGGTTCTCCGAGTCTAGGGGTTTCTGCAAGAAGAATGGAGAGTTCCGCAGAAGTTGGATGCAAGGAGTTGTCGTTGAGGTATTGGTGAAGCCGTTGGATGAGGTTGAAAAGGTTTGTCGAATTGCCATCACCCCGCCACTGGTTTGGCGGCCATTACGGCATGGTGACAAACGGGACGGAGGCTTAGCACGTGAGCACTAGCAAGACCGCGACTGTCTGACATAGCGTTGGCTACAGTGCCTGCGGCAGCTCCCTTGACTGTAGGCACCCTCAATGTTGGACGCGCCTTCTTTTGCCACGGTTGACGACTACCAGATTGGGCTATGCTCGGGCCGAAAACGTGCAGAACTTACCACTAGGCAGGTCCTGGGTAAGGTAGGTATTAAGGTAGTAATGAAGAAAACTACCTCAGGTACTGCGATAGGCAGAGGCGTCGTGGCACCCCAAATCCACGAGCTTGGATTGTCTCTTCCCAGCTTCAATTCACTAAAAACGCCTCCGCGGTAACCGAGGTGTGTCAACTCGTCAACCTGAGGGTTTAGTAAGGCGCCTCATGCCCACTTAGGCACCCTTCCCAGGCCTGATCTGAAACTGGCTTCTGACGCTGTCGTTGATCGTGCCGAGATAAAACCCACGCGGAGGTCATGGATGCGGGCTTTTTTAGCTATCGCGGGTGGAGATGGGCACTGTCTCTGGAAGCCATGGAAAGGTTCTGGAACCTTGTCCGCCCAGCCTCGCGCAATCGTGAACCTTGCACGGTCACAGAACTAAGGGTGTGTGCCTGGCTGGAAGCGGCTAGAAGCCGCAACGACGGCGTGCGTGCTGCCGTCCGCGGGCCATCAATGTTTGGGAAAGGGTCAAGGGCCAGGGAGCTCGATAATGGTGACGATGGCGAATGATGGAGGGCCGTGGCACCAACCCGCCTGGCTGGCAAAGGCCACTCTGCCCACACCCTCCGCCGTGCGCCAGACTTCGGCCTGCAGCACGCGTGTGAGTTGCACGAGTTGCTTGCAGGCAAGCAGAGACGAGTGCAAGGGCAGGAGATGCTCTTCCGAGCCCTCCGCACATTCCCATGACCAGCGGCCTTTTTGATGGGTTGGCATGTCCTAATTTGGAGACCACTTCAATGGCCATAGGTCTATCACATGAAACAAAAACCAGTCCCCAACGCAAGTCAGGGTTCGTCGCCTAGCACAAGGGTCGAGAGAACCCCTGGTCCAGTACTGGGAACGCCTGCACTCACTGCCTCCACCGTGCCGAGTCAACGTGCATTCAGGCTCGCCAATCTTCACTGTGCAATCCTGGCTCCCCTAATTTACCTAGGCAAGCGAATGAGGAGGCTTTGGTGGCTCTCAAAATCATCATTTCCAGGACATACCCCTACGGTGCTAGAGCTTTGGTGTTGATAGAATGCTATCAGCGCCCCTGATAGGCCGACTCCGACATGATGGTCCGGCATCGAGCCGCATCGAAAGTAGGTATGGATCGCCCGGCGGTACCAGATTCATACATGCCCCTGCCGCACAGCATGTTAGCTGAACCGGCTGGTCAATGTGCCTGCTCCCCGGGTCGTTGGCATCCCCCACAAGGTCCCGAAGCTGAAGCAGACCGCCTTTCGTCATTCAGATAGCAATCTACTGTCGTTCCAGGCTACGATCCAGCGAGAAGGTGTGAACTGCCACCTGGAGCATAGCATCAATGCAACTCTGCAGGGGCTGATGGCTCAACAAATGTCGGTGGCCGTGCTGAGCCGGCAGCGCGGTGATCATGATGATCAAGGGAAGCTCCGTACACCCGGATGTGGAGCCGAAGTTTGAGAGATGGCTGGAAAGGGTTGGACGATGATGGGATGGAAGGGGGCCAGACAATTGGGGTATTGGCAGTGCCTTCGCCGCGGGTCGTTTGCGAAAGGAGCTCGCTATCCCCCACCGCGCACATGTCGTGCAACGTCAAAACCCTGCCCCAGGCTGCTGCTAGTCCCGATTGAGTGAGCTCGGGAAAGCTCGATTCACCGGTTGGTGGTCGACGAGCGCCCTTGACAGGGACATCGAGAGTTGGAGATTGGGAGTGCAATCCAACGTTTGCGAGTCTCCGTCGGGAGACCGGTGCTCCAGCCGAGACGAGCAGGCTGCGTTGCTTGGGCGAGAATTATCCATTGATATATCGACTGGCCGTTATTGCAGCGTGACGTGGGCAGAAGCCACTTAGCTCCCAGCACCACCTGCAAAGCGCACAGTGTGATTTGGACTACGACTAAGCAAGGCTCTAAACCTGCACTAGTCTGCACAGCAGCACTTGCCGAGGTTCGTATGACAAACGATCATTGGCTTTAAGCTCTTGAGCGGAGATTGGACGCGAGGCCATCGCCATCAGGCTGCACCAGGCTGGCCTGTCAATCTCCAGATGCTCCACGACTAAATTAGCCTGTGATGGCTCAAGCGTGCTAAGCGGCTGGGTGTGCCTCGTACTCTAGGTATTGGCAAGGTCCGAGGCTCGCAGCCGGGTCACGGAGCTCATCGTCACAAGGGCCTGGCGGGATATCGTACCATTCCATCAGGCAAGTCGAAAGACTGGCGGTATACCGGTCAGAGCCTGCTTTGAGCAAGCCAGACGGCACAGTGGAAGACAATGGGTCCAGCCGTATCCGAAGATGCAAACCAACAAACAAGACAACCATAGAAATGCCGTCCTCGCTTCCAGCTTTCCCCTGCAAGCCATGGAGACGCACATCATTCGGGTTGCGTAATATACCTACCCCTAGCTGTCGCAAGCCTGCCAGCCTGTCCAATAGATGATACGAAGCTACAGATGAAATCACCACCCATAGCCCAGCTAACGCCGCTTTTGGTTTCACACCCATCCTTGCCGGTCCTGAACTTAGCCTCAGTTATTATATCATCATTTATAAACTTCAGCTCACAGAGCCTGGGGGGGGGGGTGGCGCGTAGGTTTGGGCTGCCACGGTTGTACTCGGCCTTCTCCACATGCACCAGATAACGCTCCACAGGCAGCTGCCAACCCCTAGCATTTCGACAGCCACGGCGGAACGGATGCAGACGTTGGCAGAACTCGTGGCAACACGGACGGAAGGGGGGATGGTGCACGGCAAGGTGGCCGGGCAAGGCTGTGCCGCCAACGCCACAGGCCCCTACATCACACGCCGGGACTTGTTCCTTGACAGCGACGCTGCCCACAGAGAAGGAGTGCTGAATAGGCGCGGGAAAACTATGCTTTCAGAAAGCATGCTGCAGACCATGTGGGCAAACATTGAGCCGGCCAGCAGGAGGGATTGCAGATTGCGGATTGCGGCATCGACTCTGCCCTATAGGATTCTGACATTTTCCCGATCCTGTGATCGGCTTCTGGGCCTCTCTCTCATCCACAAGATGGAGATCAATCACCCCCCTAGTCGGTTCCCTTGCTTGGACCTTGTGCCCTTGACAGGATGCATTGCCTTTGGTCCCTGTCATTACCCCATCCTTTATGACCCGGCCAATGTCAGGCTCAATCTTCCCCGTGCGACTAGCTAGAGAACCAGCATGCAGCGGCTAGAATCCCACGCACCCATGTATGCCCCTCTCCTCCATCTCGGTGATGCAAAAAGGCTCGACGTTCTGAAAAGACTTAGCTGCTAAAACGTCGAAGCTAAGGCAGTGGGGTGATGATATGGAGGCAAGACAAAACAAGACAAGGCAAGGCAAGACAGGGCTGGAGAGGTGGATGGCGAGGGACGAAGTGCGGCAAGCTCCGCGTAGCCGTTCCACAGAGCTAGAGCTGTCGTACTCGTGTGCTTGAAGCTAAGCACCAAGAGAATCCGGACTTCCCTAGAGTGTTGCATGTTGTTATGATACAATCGCGGCCGGAATGCGCTGCCCATGTGCTCCAAGCCACCAGCGCCTCCGACGCCTGCGGCATGTCACGACCGCGAGCTCAACGGCCCCTCCCCACGGGCTTGACAGGTTTTATACCCCATGACTATGCGATACTCTAGTCTCTACGAAGTAAATCTGGTCTGAGCTGCGCTACGACTCACGAACCGCGCGGTGAGTCTGGGTTGGTGGCTTGGCCTCAGCGAAGCCGCATGCGCCTTTATATATTAGGAGACCGTTTCTCGTCGAGGTCCAAGACGAAATGCAGGTAGCTCCTGCATGTTCTTTACCAGCTCTCCACTATTATCCTGCCAATCCACCATTCATCCATCCATCTTTCCTTCCCAATCTTACGGGATAACTTGCCTATCGACCACACTCGTGCCTGCCCTAACTCCAAGCCAAAAGGTACCGCACACACGGCTCGTGGACACTCCATTCACCCTCCTACCTGCTCTTCCTAGGACACCTTACGATAACTTGTTCGTAGTTTCCAGTTCAGGTACACCCCTCTTCTCCACACCCTCCCCCCCCGCCTCTCTCCCACAGACAGAGACAGGTACAGGTTGCCCGGACCCTCAAGAAGCGCCGAACCACTCTTTTTTCCCTTTCTCATGCGGACTGCCCCATTGCATTGCGTCTTGCTGCTGCTCTGCTTTGCTTCGCTTTGCTTTGCACTTCCCCAAGGGTCCCGGGCAGTTCAGTTGCTGGCAAACAGGACGGGCCCGTCGGTTCCCTCTGGCTGTTTTCCCCTCTCCAGCTGAACTCTTTTCCCTGCAAGAGTCTCACCGTCGCGCCTGTCTTAGAACCGAGACGAACCGCCCACCCGCCAGCCGGTCGTTGCGCCCTGCTGCAACTGCCGTGACGATAGCCCGTGGGACGCTTAGTGAAGGCGCCGCGGGGCTACAGCGCCGCCAAAATTCATGTCACCCGCCAACTCTTGCCGTCACCATCCGGAGTCGCGCCGCCCGACATAACTGACTTCATTACCGGGTCACCGCCCCCAACAATGTCGAACGATCCTTCTGTTCGCCGGGGCCAACCACAGCAGGGCTCCCAGGAAGCGGCCGAACCTCAGCAGATGAGCTCCTACCAGTTCGCATATCAGCAGCCTTCGCAGCGCGAGACTCAGAAAAGTGCGCCCAGCCGATCCCGTCTCCCCTATGACCCGTGTGGCCTTGGACGACTAGCTCGTCTGTCGGACAGACTCGTTGGATTGACTAACATCCTCTTGTTGCAGATTATGTCTTCGTGGATGAGCACAACCGCCACAAGCGGCTCAAAGGTACGCGCGCCTGGAGCGATCGTTCAGTCGCTTGCGCTGGCTGACAAACCCCGTTTCCTAGTGATGCGAGCATGCGAAGGCTGTCGGCGCAGGAAAATCAAATGCGATGCGGCCACCACTAACACCTGGCCCTGCTCGGCTTGCCTCAGACTCAAGCTTCATTGCGTCCGACCCAACGGTTTTGACGGTTCGGCAGATGCAACCGTTTTTGACCCACCCATGAGCAATTCCTCAGCAACTCAATTTCAACAGGTCAATGTGCAGCAGCCGCCTATGTCCCAGGGCACTCCGGATTCGGCCACCTCTGTGTATCCTGGCCAGTCGTTCTCCGATGGGAACCATGCCGCCTACCACTCCATTCCTTACGATACAGCCCAGTCTTCCCAGGGGTTGCAATACAATGTTGTACCGGCCACCATGTCAATGATCGAGCAGCAGCAGCAGCAGCAGCAGCAGCAGCAGTATGATCCTCACGGCGTCTTCCCCGTCTCAGCCCTGCAATCAGGGTCCCGTCCACATGAGCCTTCTCCCGAGGCTTATTCTCCAGACTCGATGCAGCAGCACGACCTCGCCGATCTCCTAGGAACGCTCAAGGTCGACGAAACAGGAGCTGGTATGTTTGCCGAAGAGCTTCATGCACCTGCCTCTATGGTAAACTAATAAATGGGGTAGCTCCGTATTTAAGGAATAAAGCATCCTTCAGACGTGAAGAAGAGCCGGCTTTGGAGGAAGATGATGAGTACGAGAATGCTCTACCCGTGATGACCAGCCGGGCAGGTCTGAAGATCCGCATACCTCCCGAGCTGATGCCCGACGAGGACAGCTGCTTGCACTATTTTGATCTGTACTTTACCCACGTTCATCCCTACGTACCCGTTCTGGACAGGAGTATGTTCTATCAACAATGGCATACAAATCGCCAGTCCATCTCTCCTCTGATCCTCGGAGCCCTGTTTGCCTTGGGCGGTCGGCTCGCGGATGATCCAGCTCAAGGACAGCAGTGGCTCGCACTAGCTTCAAGTAGGTACAGCGACGCCTTTCTCGAAGCTTAGGTCTAACATGCTCAGGGCACGCCGATGCGTTCATGGACATTCCCAGGTTGAGCACTCTCCAGGCTCTATTGATGATCCTGAAAGCCAGGGAAGCAGCCCCGAAGCGAGGTTATTATTACCGATCCTGGATGACGGTTGTGCAGTGCGTTCAGATGGGCAAAGACTTGGGTCTCGATGAACATTTCGAGGATCATCAGATTGGTCGGCCCTGCCCGTTCAGCCCAGCTGAATGCCAGCTCCGAACTCGTATCTGGCAGACCGTTTTTGTGTGTGAAGTCATGGTTGGCACTCCTCAAGGTTTGGCTCATCATCACCAGACAGCAAATGGTGGCTAATATTTGCAGGGCGCCATGATCTTGCCGTGGACATAGACTCCGTCAACTTCCATGCTCCGTCACCAATTCCCGGAGGTGACGAGTCAGAATACCAGGTTTCCCGAAATTTCACATATTTTGCCAAGATCGTGCGCAATATCGGCAGAATGAGCAATGTATATGCCCGGCTCAAGAAGAAGCGGCGCAAGGAATGGGGCCTTGATCCCGAATTCCAGCAATTAAATCACGACTTCACCACGTTTCTGGCGGAACTGCCGCCAAGCCTAACTGTCGAGTTTCCACCCAACGGCCAGCCCCCATGGCTGCCCTCCTCGTTTCTCGGGAATATGCTCTCCTACTACCACCTATCCGTGATTCTATATCATCGGCCACAACTTACATTCCTCGACCCGAATGCCGCGGATGGCCAATGGAAGCAGCACATGTTGATCTGCTATGCCTCAGCGAAGGCCTTGTGTAGGCTTCAGGAGGCCGTCATGGGACAATTTGGACTGACTGGACTTCAATGCATGCAACGTGGGTTCAGCTTCACCGTATACGCAGGCCTGTCCTGTATCGTGCTTCACTTGGTAAGCCTAGTCGATCCTCTTCCACACCCCCCCACCTTTCGCACAGAGCTTACTCTTATACGGTGTACAGGTGGCAATCATCTCGCCAGACCCTGAGCTCAACAACGACGCTCGCCAATGGTTCACGCGCCACATGAGAATCATGGAGAAGGTCATGGACGTGTGGCAGATGCCTGAACTCCAAAAGCAGCTCGACGCCGTCCGGGAAGCTTTCTCGGCAGATATAAGGAAACCATTCGTATTAAAGCCCTCGTTTCCTTACGGTAGCCCACACCCTTCTCAAAACTCGGCATCGCCGCAAGCACCGCAGCCATATCAGGTCTCAATGGCTCGTCAGGTTCCGATGAACACTCGAGTAGATACACAGAGAGCGCAACAAGTCAGTTTTACCAGCCACCCCATCACACCTCCAGTTTCTGCCGGCCCACCGGACACCAGAAGTGACTCGCCATCTTCACAGTCTCTCGTCATGATGCCTCAGGGTACCCAGGCCTCGGGACTTCAACAAGGAATGTCACTTGCGGATCAACAAGGTGGCTGGAACCCTAATCGGATATTTGAGTAAGTCATCTGAGAATTTTGGGAAAGAGATCAGGGGGCTAATGCGGGCATTTAAGGCAATGGAACTCGACATTTGGTACGCCGGCCCAGTCCGAGCCCAGCACGGCCTCTCACGATAGTCCTCTAAATGTTCCATCATCTTCAGGTGCCCCGGAAATTTCAGCAGCTCAGGACATCGCCGCCGTAAACGCAGGTCTACCCCCCGGGGCCCAACTACTCGCTTCACAACAACAGTACTCGGCGCCCATTCCAAACTTCGTAACGCCTGCCATGTGGCAGGAATCTGTGGCAAGCGTCTACGAAGGTGGCCTCAAGAGGAGCTGGGATGTTGACGGCGGACCAATGATGAAACGGCGGTAAAGGCTATTGTCATGGGATGTTGTACCTCACTCAGCAGTGGGTTCTCAGGTTGGGGCGAGTAACAGCTTCGTCGTGCCACCTGGATCCCTTTGCATTTACTTGCACACACTTTGATTTTCGCATCGCATGTTGTTGCATACTTCACGAAACTATTGACTCACGACAGATGGAATACCCGGGATTTCGATTGCCACGTTTTCGGTTGCGAATAATGTTGGAATATATACATAATGTGGTTCGCTCCAAACGTTATATGGAAGGATTTGGGAAAAGCCATGTTTCTTTTGGCGGGATTGCGGACTATTGTTCATTTCTTGGCACCCGAGTCTTCAATGACTCTACAGCATGACAGCAGATGATTGCTAGCATCCATCGGAGAGGCGATATAGGCTTTTAATGGCTGTTCATCACTGGTTTAGCTGCTGGTTCAGATTATTGTGTACGAACAGGCAGAAGCAGGAAAGGTGACGGAAGTATGCGAACTGAAATGGAAAGAAATGTTCGTGGTCGAATGTTGGTTTCACATCATCGTGCACAGCACCCGTAAGCCTGTGATTCACATATGAGCTACCACAGTATTTGCTGGCCGATGGATGTTTCAGATGCAAAATGGCATGCTATCCCTTGGTTGGTTTAGGTCTGTTCTACTCCTACACAATATGTCGCTACAATACGAACCGGCCATGATCATTGTTGATCTCGCCGGTGTTACGACTCGAGGGGGGGCATTCGCGGCATGAATTGAAGTTATTCAAACCTTGGGGCCGACGGGATTCCCGCTCATGACAAGCTTTTGTCTAATGACATCCCAGATCCAAGAGTCAATCTTGGCAGCGCTTTTCTTGGCATATCTCTTCCTGCCCTGCGGCGCCGCTTTCTCCTGCACGTAGAATCTCCGCACAGCCGGGAACATGTACCAGCGCCGCCTGGCATTCTCTTGCGCAACGGCGGCGTCGCGAACAAAATTCACTAGGCCGAAGCGCTTCCGCGCGGGGGTGAGGTCGCCGACCTGCAGGCTGCTATACCGCGGCTTTCCGATGACGCTCATGGTTGTGACGGTGAGGGGGGTGGAGTCGGGCAGGGCGCGGACAAAGCGCTCGAGGTGCGCGGGGGAGGTGCGCGCGTAAGTGGGCAGGTGGATGTGGACGTGGGTGACGAAGGGAGCGGTGGTGTATGTGACGAAGAGGGCCGGGATGAGGCCGGCGAAGGCGACTGGGCTGCTGTTAGCTGCCATCACGAGGAGGGCTTCACGATGAGATGATGGGTAGAGTCGGTGGTTGGCACGTACGTCCAGCTGTTTCCCACGCAGGCTTCTCGTTCTTGATGTACGCAGGGACGAGGATGAAGCAGAAGAAGACGCCGACGAACAACGTAGTGACCTTGACCATTGCGAGGAAGGTGATGCGGCCCGTGCCGGCGTGGAAGATGAGGAGCCTCTCGGCCACAGGCAGTCCTACTCCATTTGTTTACTATCCTTTCCCCCCACATGTCCGGGCTTTGGGGCGATGATTGAATTACCTTTTTGGTTTTCACTGGGCCGTTTCAGGCGCTCATCGGCCAGCCGGGCGGCCTTGGTCGCCTGTGTTGACGGCTGGGCGTAGCATCGCGTCTGAAGCGATGGTCTGCAGTGAAGGCGAGTGAGAGGTCTCGGGAGCCAATTGGCGGTTAGATGCTGTGGCGTGAGGCGTCGCGATGAAATGCGGGCTACTGGTTTGAGAAGAAGCATGGCTGTGGGGGAAGTCGCGGCTGCATTGAGCTTGGTGGGTGAGAGAGGTGCTGTCGGGGTGAGATTGGGATATGGTGAGGAAGCTTGGACGTGGGTTCGCGATGTCTTGGACGGGATTGGTCTAGGGTAGCGCTCGTGTTTTCGCAGCCCGGGACAAAGACGAAAAGAAAAGGCGTGCAGCAATAATTTGATACAAGGTATAAAATTCAACAATTTCAGTCATTCTTTTATTCTCGTCTAAACTGTATCTAGTTGAGTAATGGGATTACTGTCTAGACAATGCTCTTGGACAACCATTCCTTCCACTGGTCGACGCTCCAGCTAGAGCTAAGATCCTGAACAACGCCGTCCAACACCCCCGTCGGCGTGACGTGCACACCAACAAGCCGATTCATCTTGGTCACAACCTTGAGGTCATTCGTAACCTGGTTGCCGCTGTTGAGCGCGCCGTCCTCGCCCGGCTTATCAGGAATCTCCAACATCCCGTACACCTCGGCCTCGTCCACGCCGACCTCGGCGGCCAGCTTGGCCAGCCTCTTATACGTCTGGTTCCTCGTCTCGTTGACCACGTTGACGTCGAAGAAGTGCGTCTGCTCGCGGAACAGAGCGGCGCTGAAGTCCCAGAACTTGGCGGGAGCGAGGCGCAGGACGGCGAGGGCGGCTTCGTGCATCAGCGTCGACGACGGGTGCCACGGCTGGACCTGCTGACGGAAGACGACGACCAGGTTGGACGCCCAGGCGTCGCGGGCGCGGATCTCGGGCGCCACGGACTCGGTCACGGTGCGGAACAGCTTGGCGGAGAAGGGGCACGCGTAGTCGAGGAAGATTTCCAGCGTGTGCGGCGTCGCCGGCGTGCCCGAGGGGGCGGTGGAGGAGGGGGAGGATGTGAATTGCAGCTTGTGCCCGGCGAACTTGGGAGGGAGGGCCATGGCGAGTTTCTCTTGATTTACTTCGGGTGCTTGTGAAAAAACGTGCTTGTCCGGCTATGGAAGATGACTGAAATGGCCAAAGATACGGTAAATGAGAGAGTGCGGTTGATTCCACCTGTGTTGGATAACGTAGTGGTTCGGGTATGCGTGTGAGACGAGGTACGAGGTGATGTCAAGCACAGCTTCAGCGGCGTCAACCGCGGGGGCGGGGCAGAGCTCCACGAATGCTAGGGGGGTCTCTTTAGCGAATCCCCCCTTCCCGAATGATTCCACCATGATCCTCTTACCCTTGCAATGCTATGCTGGTCACCAAGATTCTTCACATCCCCTAATCTTTTTTATTCTCGCAAAAGAATGTAAATAGTTGCAACATGCAGGTACAGTCAATAAACCCATTACAGAACAGTCCAGCACGCAAACCCATGAAAGAACCAGTGACCTTCACGACTTCCCATGCCCGGGCTCCTCCAGCACCACCGTCATGTCGCCCGCAAACCGCTGGAACCCAATGCTGAGCGCCGGCAGCACCGTTGGAGGCCGGAAAGCCGCCCCGTCAGCCCTCCGGATGTCGTACTTGCGGAGCACCGAAGCCACGTTGGTCATGACAACGTCGAAGCCAAAAACCCTCCCCGGGCACAGGTTGCCGGCCACGCCAAAGCCCTTCACCTTGCGCACTTGGGTATTGTTGAGCTTCCCGTTTCCGTCGATGAACCGTCCTATGTCAAATTCGGTCGCCTCGGGGCCCCAGGTCTCCGGGTCGATGTTGGTTGTATACATTGGCATCAGCAAGATCTCTCCCTTCTTCATCGTCATCGGCTTGGACGACCAGGGCACGTCAAAGTCGAAGTCGTGACGTGCTATACGAGGCAGGCCGGTCATGTGCAGCCGAAGGGTTTCGTAAAAAGCAGCGGCGAACTTGGGACACGTGTTTCTGATGTCCCGTAGATCTACGCCGTCGGCCAATGACTCGTCCACCTCTTTGGAGTTCTCGCCCAGGGTCTTCGCGGTGCGCATCTCGGCTACCACTGCCTGAAAGACGGGAGGGTCTGCAAGAAGATGCCACACAAGCCAGACCATAAGCGTGGCAGGGGTCACGAGCAGGCCCAGTGCCGAGAGCAACTCGACACGGAAGTAATCCTTGTTGCTCTCCCAATTCTCATCAGAGAGATACACGGCATTGATTCTATGAGCTGCCGTTGTCATCCGACACACCCAATGTTTGGTGTGGTACATTGCAAGCTTTTCAAGAAGGACCCTTCGCGCCTTGAAAGCTGGCCGAGCGGTGTACTGAGGAAGTGGTCTGCCAAGAGTGTCGAGGCAGGTTGCCAGAGTGCTGCATGATATTAGAGTAAGTCTCCATGTTCGAGACATGAAATTACTGACGTGAAGGACTGCATAAACTCCTTGTCCTCATCCCAGGGGTTCTCGGCCCCCCAAACGGCACAGGCGGTTGACTGTACGCCCAAGCTGAAGAGCCACTTGGCAAATGGAACTTGCTGGACCGACGGTTGCGACTTGAGGCGTCCTAGCATGTACGCAAAGGAGTCATCTGCCAGCCTTCGAACGTTAAGAGCAGAGTAAAACTCGTGCCTATGCTGCGGCCTCGGGTCATACCCCACAATAAATTTGATGGTAGATTCTTCCATGTTAAACAGACGCTTACCCACAATCGACACAATCTGGGCGAGCCCCATGTCTGATGCATGCCGGGCGAGCGACTTATCCAGGGACGGGTGCGCAACAAGTACGTTCCTGGTCATGAAGTTGATGGTGAAAAGGGGTGAACCTGTCTTCACCAGCAACCTGTGAAGATAGGCGGCACTGGTACGTTGGAGACTCCAGACATGACCAATGACAGGAACGAGGGATTCGTAATGTGGAAGCTTCCGAGAGTCATCCTCAGTATGACCGATGTCGTTCACTGCGAAGATCCTCATCTTTCGAAACAACTTTTGCCTTTGACTCTGAAGAATGCGAGCCAAAAGTAGGACGACAAAGACGAGGACTACCAATGACAACACAGCGTGAGCACGCTGTGCCACCTTATCACCCATGAAGGAAAGCAGGGGAAAGAAGGATGTGTCCAAGGCAGCCATGCTCGAATTCGATTCTCGAGTCGTTGTCTATCAGGCACGATGAAGGTTGACTCCATTGTGCAGCACGTCCAAAGGTTTATATGGCTACATGCTTGCAGAGGCCAGCAACCGAACTGCGAGCACGGCAACGAACAAGGGCCATGCCGCGTCTCTCTCCATGGCCACAGGACAGTATAAAGGGAAGAAACCCGTATCTGTGGCCCCTTACCGGCTTCTACGGCAAGACGGAACGAGGAGCATCCGCGCCACTGCATGCCATTGCGTTGTGATTTACTGCTCAACGGGCTCGCAAGGGAGAGATCTTTATCCGCGACTAAACCCTTCAGCGACTGACAGTACGACGACGATCGATGGAAGTGTTTTGTCAGAGCAGGTTTTGAACCGCTAGACTGCCCTTCAGGCCGATATCACATACCTGGAACGGTGAGAGAACGAGATGGTGTACGCGATCAGGGCAGCTGTGCAAAGAAGTTCATGCCAGATCAATCACAATGAACCTGGCTAGGAACGCCACCAATAGGACGGAGAGTGCAGCAGATTGATCGACCTTGTAAGCCACGGGCCAATGCGAGAGTGTGCTGTTTGCTCAAGGGTTTCACGTGGTCTGACCTCTCGAGTTAGGCAGGGCATGGCCAAGCCACAAAGCACGATGTGGCACTTGAGTGCAAGGGAAGAGCTGCACAGTGCCCGGGTTGAACTTGAGGCGCGGGGTACCTAGCCAAGGTCGCACAGTATAAGCTGCAGCCAAGGAAGGGGAACATGTGATCTCGATTTGCCGGTAGATGTAGATGCCGCAGCGAAGGGTAAGACTTGGCTTGCACCGGACGGTCTCCGCCCCGTGCCGCCCAGCTTTGCCAGCCTGTCCATGCCACGATAGGCCCCTTCACTACGAAGGCTTAGCCAAGGCGAGGGGACAAGGGAGAGGAAAGGCCTAGAACGTTGGTCTATCAATGCGCTCCGAAGGTGTGATGGGATGAATAATCCCGAGTTTCGTCGTTGCCCAGACATAATGGTCGATTCTTGAATGGAGCAGAATATCAAGAAGAAGACTACTATACCGTGCTTTTGCTTTGTTATTTCCCCCTTGGGTGATCATCTCTTTCATCCTTTAACGAGGACGCATCTTCTATTCTTCTTCAACCCGACGTCATCGGGTTTCGATAAATGGGTCACGGATCGGAAGGCGCTGGCCGATTTATTTTCGGCGGACCCGGGCCACGCCTGCTGAGCCGGCAAACCAAAACGTTTCCCGGCTGTCTCTGCCCTGCTGCATCCGTTGGTGTCCGTAGGGCAATCGGGGAAGCAGGTTTGCGGGGAAAAGAAGCCCCAAGGAAGCCAATAGAACCTATTTCCATCCTCTGGGCCAGGAAACAACCTTGATGGGGCCATTGGCCAAGGCCCCAAAGCTCTACCACGGGTAGTCGGACAAAGTCGACGACGACGACGACAGGCGCGTTGGGTACAGACTAACGTCTTTTGTATGTCTCAGATGCCGGATGAAGAATCTCTGTCTCGTGATTTCAGGCTTGACCGTTGTTTCCCTTCTGCGTGTTTTTCCTTGCCGGGGTGGTGAGACATGCCCGTTGCCGGCCGGCTGGTTGGCCTGTCATAGGTGTGACTTGATGCGTGCAGGTGGAAGAGGGGCCAAGGTGAAACAATTCAGCGGTCAACTGTGCTGCCCTGTAGCATTACGAATACAGGCGGCTGCAGAGGGGGGCCAAGTACCGAGGGACCTCGTGGCGGAGTCCCATGTGGGGTGCATAGATGCAGTCAGCGCACCCGCAATCTTCCTTGGTAGTGCCGCCGTTCCCGTGTACCGAGTACAACCTGAAGTACAGGCCCTCGACTCGTCATTCATCACAAACCCCCGACGTCTTTGCACCTGCCATCGCAGAATCTTAAGACTTCGAAGCGTTTCTTTACTTATACGCACCCCGACACCATCCAAGAATCAACTTATCAACGCTCTCACAGCCTCTTCGCGGGCCGCTTCTGCTCGTTTTGCTATTGCTTCGCTATTGCTTCATTCATCTTTCCGCTTCATCGTTCGCGGCCATGATCTGCCTGGACAAGGCCGACGAGCGTGCCTTCAAGCACCTCTCGTGGAACCAGAGCCCCCCGGCCCTCGCCGCCAACCACACCACCTGCGAGGACCTCAACGGCATCTCCAACCTCAGGGAGCATGTCAAGGCTTGCCAGGCCGGCGCTGGAGGAGGCGGGTGCGGAGGCTGCGGCGGCTGTGGCTTGTTTGACTCGGCGGCCCCTGACGATATACAACATTGCGACGGCCGGGAGGGCGCGGCCGTCGCCTCGCTGCGAGATGCGGGACGATCCATGAGTATGCATCCTCCCGTGCTTCTCTTCCTGCTCATGATTGAATCGTGTTCGTCCACCTGTTACCCCTACTAATTCGTATTGCAGGATCGTCCTCGCACCTCGGACCGGCGTCGGTAGGCAGGAAGGACGCCCCTATCCACCTGTCCCTGGCGTCCCCCTCCCCTTCGCCCTCGTCGAGCGTTTGGGGCTGGCTGAAGTGGCTCGCGTCCGTCTTCGTGGCGGCTTGTGTCATGTCCGCTCTCATGCCTCGCCTTGATTCGCTCTCTTCCTCCGCCTCTTTGCCCATCGCTGCCTCGTCCAAGCATGTCGCGGACGAGGCTTCCGCCTCCTCCCTCGTTGCGCCCACTTCCCCCTTTGGTCACGAGCAGCCTGCTCGGCTTCACCGGAGGTCTACCTGTGAGACCGGGGGCGTGTCCAGCGAAGAGTTCAACATGCCGCTACACGGATGCGCAATCCTCATCATCTGGTTCGTCTCCACCTCAGCCTGCGGATTTCCTATTCTGGCAGCAAAGGTCCCCGGCATGCGTATCCCCAGCCGCTTCTTCTTCGCCGTCCGCCACTTTGGAACGGGCGTTCTCATCGCTACTGCCTTTGTCCATCTGTTGCCCACGGCTTTCCTCTCCCTTGGCGACCCCTGCCTGGGTAGCTTCTTTACGACAGATTACCCGGCTCTTCCCGGAGCCATCGCCCTTGCCGCGATATTCTTCGTCGTCATAATTGAGATGATTTTTCATCCTTGTCGCCAAATGCCGGCAGATTCCAATGAATGTTCTGGAAATGACATTGATCCCGAGTCTACCGCCGTCTCTGACGCCCCCCTTCGAATTACCATGGCCGAGATGCGCCCGCCCATTCGCGGGCGATCGTCCAGCATCGGTCGGGGTCTCGCTCAACTCAACCAGGTTGAGCCTTTCGACATCCAACCCTCTTCCACCGCGCATCAGGATGAGCGCCCGCTGCCCAAGCAGCATTCCAGCCTGGCTGCCAGCGAGACCTCTTCGCAGCATGTCCTGTCAGAGGAGCAAAAGCGCCGAAAGGAGCGGCTCCAGTGCGTGATGCTGGAAATGGGTATCCTCTTCCATAGTATCTTCATCGGAATGGCCTTGAGCGTTTCCATCGGCAATTCGTTCATCATCTTGCTCATAGCCATCATTTTTCACCGTAAGTTGACACGTGCATTTCCGAGTTGCCGAAGACCCGCCGCTAATGTTGGCTCTGCATAGAGATGTTTGAGGGACTCGCCCTCGGATCCCGTGTTGCCGTGGTCAACTGGGCCGAGAAGAAGTGGCAGCCCTGGCTCATGGCGCTTGCATACGGATTCACGTACGTGCGACCCTGGAAGCCGACTTTTCCGTCTTGACGTTTGCTGACACACGTGCAGTACTCCGATTGGACAAGCCATTGGATTGGCCACGCATCAGCTTTACAGTCCCGGGTCAGAGATTGGCCTGATTGTTGTTGGCGTCATGAATGCCATCTCGGCTGGCCTCCTGACATTTGCCTCTTTGGTCGAGCTGCTGTCCGAGGATTTCCTCAGCGACGAAAGCTGGCAGTACCTGCGCGGAACACGCAGAGTTTGTGCCTGTATGCTCGTCTTCGCTGGGGCTTTCCTCATGAGCCTCGTCGGAGCCTGGGCTTAGTGTACTCTCACGTACATGTTGCGCGGAGCACCTTTAGAAACATCTGTGCTCCCGCTGTGCCCTACCGTTCGCCGTCCGCCCATTGCGGCACTGCTTACAATTTACTTTCGTTTCTGTGAATGACAGGGTGATGCTGTCAACACAATTTTGATTGTACCGTTGACACAATGGGAAATCAGCACCAATTCAGTTTTGAATGTCACCTAGTCAGAACCAGACAGATGTCGACATGAATAAATGCAAACAATAACCCACAAGGGAAGAGATCCGTCATGTGACGTAGTATGCTAAATGTTTTCAACACTACGACACCGTGTTCTTCGCCACAACACCCCTTGCAAACTCGCCAAACGTGAGATGTGTCTCGAGGTCAACCTCTTCGCCTAGGTTGGGCTGAGTGAAGACAGCCAAGGTGTTGCGCGCAATGCGTCCGCTTCCCGCGCCAGCTCGAGCACCTTTGACAAAGTGCGGCACGGCCTTGAACCGGCCGGCCGTGATACGCTCTAGCGTCTCACCCGTCTGGAAGGCGATGCAGTCGCGCGGGATCTTGACCTGAACAACCTCGCCCGTGCGCGACTTGATGTACAGGCCTGCCTCGGGGTCAGGCGATGAAGGCAGCTCAGCGAGAGGCGGCAGAGACGCGCCCGTGTGGCCGACGATGTCTGGCACAGCGGGGCTGACGGCCTGCTCGTCGATGAACATGGCGGAGGTGAGACCGGTCAGACACCCATGATCAAGATGCGTCGCGCACCAGTCATCATCCACATCCTCGCCCCCACCGGAAGACGCCTCCTGCGGGAAGTAGTGCAGCAGCCTCGCCTTGGTCGTCGTCGACGTGCTCACCACATGCTCCAGGTACGCCCGAGGGTAGCCGGGGACATCGGCCTGGGCGAAGCGGTCGCAGGCGCGGGCGACGAGCACGGCGACGTCGATGATGAGGCTGCAGAGGCCCGTCAGCGCCGGGCGGAAGCCGGGCAGGACGGGCTCGGCGGGCCAGACGTTGGGGGAGAGGTACTCGGGGAAGGTGTCGGGGGAGAAGTCGGGAGTGGGACGGGCGCACTCAAGGGAGGGGTCGAGGTAGAAGGCGCAGTTGGCGTAGTAGGAGCCCTTGTGGGTGTCGACCTGGCCGTTTTTGAGCGTCTCCTTGCCGAGCGACCAACCGGTCAGGTACTTGGCCTCGACGTTCTCAAGCTTGTCTGTGTTCCGTGGCCATGATGTTAGAGAGGAAGTGAGTCTTGTGCGCACGTGCGGCGGCGGCGGCGGCGGCGGCGGCAGTGATAGTGATAGTGATAGTGATAGTGGTAGTGGTAGTGGTAGTGGTAGTGGTAGTGGTGAAGGGGGGGGACTTGCCGAGTTCGTCCTTGGGGAGGTTTCCTAGATAGGAGGCGTAGGAGAGGGCGAGGTGGCGCAGCTGGGCGAAGTCCTGGGGGAGGTCCTTGACGACGAGGATGCCGAGGGAGTCCGGACCGAAAGCCTCCTGGAGGGTCTCGGAGGAGACGGTGCCTGGCAGCGTGTAAGTGAGTGTTGTGCGACGGAGTGGGCAGCAGTGGGAATACCATCTTTGAGGTCCTGCAGTGAGACGGTCACGGCTTGCGCTTGGGGAGCCATGTTGGATAGGCCGGGACGAGGGAACAGGGGATGATGTATATGAAACTGTACTATGTATACAAAGACTCGGGACAAGATAGGAATTCCGCAAGGGTCTCGTGAGAGAGAAATGAAGACAACCTCATTTTCTAAGGCTGGGCGTGTGAAAATGCAGTTGCCCCTCCTCCCTCCACGGCCGGCCGGGCGCGGCCTGCATGGCGCATGGGGGACCCCACCAATCTGGTGATGCCCGGCCGCACGGATTAGGTAGGTGGAGGAGGCAGCCTGGATTGGCCAATGGCCCGGTCAATGGCCGTGCCCTCGAGAGTTGTTGTGCAGGCTCGTAGGATGTGGTTGTATCCAAAGTATTCTTGTCCAGCTCAAGCTGCTTGACATGACGTATTGGAATCAACTGGGGCTTTCTCTTGCCCGAATGGATTGTCTCGTATGGAGTAGAAAGTTGATGAGACAGTTATCTTAGTACCTAGTATCCGAAGGTGCTCGTGCTTACGTAACCACTCAATTCTACACCATCACCTCCCAGCCCAGCCTGGCAGCATCCCCAAGCTTCAACATCGCCATCTGCCACCCAGCTCGTCATGGTCAAGCCACTCAGCTTCAAGGGCGACAAGAAGCCCAAGAAGAGAAAGCGCACCGACGCCGACAAGGAAGATGGCGAATCCTCCAAGGCCGTGGTCAAGGAAGACCAGGACATCGACGACGACGACACCTGGGTCTCGGCCGATGCGCCTACCGACATCTCGGGGCCCGTCATGATTGTCCTGCCGACCGACAAGCCGACCGCGCTTGCGTCCGACGCCGCCGGCAAGATCTTCACCATGCCCATCGTCAACATCGTCGATGACAACCCTGCGAGCGCGGAGCCCAACGATGTGCGCCAGGTCTGGGTTGCGAACCGCGTGTCCGGCACAGAGCATTTCCGCTTCAAGGGCGCCCACGGAAAGTGAGTTCAGGCCTCTTGATGCCTTCCGCCTCGTGCGCGTGCTGACAAGTGCTTGCTCTAGGTTCTTGTCTTGCGACAAGATTGGCGCCCTGGCTGCCACGTCCGGCGCCATCACACCGCTCGAATGCTTCAACGTCATCGTCACGCCCGACACGCCCGGCACGTTCCAGCTCCAGAGCACGCACGACACATTCGTCACCGTCCAGGAACCCAAATCAACCAAGAGCAACGCCGTGGCAGAGGTCCGCGGCGACGCCGACGCCATCTCTTTCAACACGACCTTGCGCATCCGCATGCAGGCCCGATACAAGCCGCGCCACAGGGCCTCCAAGGAGGAGCGCGCGCAGGCCAAGATCAGCCGCAAGGAGCTGGAGGAGACGGTGGGCCGGCGGCTGGAGGAGGATGAGGTGCGCATCTTGAAGAAGGCGAGGAGAGAGGGCAACTACCACGAGACGCTGCTCGACTTCAAGTCCAAGACCAAGCATGACAAGTTCTCGTGAGCAGGGTTGCATGGCGGCTCATATCGAGGTGCAAACGGCCTGCGTGTGCTTTTGGACAAGGAGGATGAGGAAGAAAGAAACCAACACAGTCATGTGGGATGCAGATGGGTGGCTGGCTTTTCATGGTTTGTCTTGGTACGAGAATGCTCTATCAACCCTCGGCTTTCCATGCCTTGATGCTTCCATCTTCACCGGCCGTGATGACCAGTTGGATCTCGTCAAAGAAGCAGAAGGACCGTACAATTTCCTCCCCATGTGCCCCCGGCAGCGCGACGACGCTGTTGCCGTCAAAGTCCCACGCGGAATCGCCCTTGCCGAGGTGGATCAGTTGGAAGGCTTGTTGGCTGCACCCAGCATGTTAGCGGCAGAGCGCCCCAAAGCAGACACTAGATACGTGCACCGACGAGCTCGCGGAGCAAAGGTCAGGAATGAAACTTACTCTTGCGCGCCGACGCCCACCGTCGCGCCGGTCCCGTCAATCTTGGGCGATATGTCGGCCACGTACTGGCACGCGAGCCGCTGGCGCAGGTCCCCGAAGTGCTGCGCGGCGTCGCCCGAGGGGTTCTCGTCGGCCATGTCGTAGAGGGCGAACTGCTCGTCGTGCGACAGCGCGGCAACGACGGTGCCCGTGAGGAAGGCGGCGTGGTGGATCGAGGCGTTGTGGTTGAAGGTCTGCAGGATGACCTCGTCCTCGTCGGCGACGCGCGTGTCGTAGACGTTGACCAGGCCGTCGGTCGAGCCGCTCATGAGCACGGCCGCGTCCGAGGGGTGGAAGGTCAGCGAGGTGATGTCGTCGCTGTGAGGCTCGTCGTAGCTGGCTTTGGCGCCCGAGGGCGAACGAGGGTCCCTTGTGTTTCCGTCAGAGAGGGAGGAGGGCATGAAATGTGTATGTGTGTAGAAGGGCGGGGATGGTCCTACCATAGTGAAAGGGTAGCTGTGTGGTCCATCAACTCTGTGCCTACTGCTATCGTCTGCGATGCATTGCTGCATGCCAAAGAACTTATCGGCTTCCCGCCGGCTTCAACACACAGAACCCGTCAGCCAACTGCCTTGGCAAAGCCCACTTACACCCACGCTCCTCTCATCCCCCAAACCCCGTCGCCAAAAAGGAAAACTCACCATTCAACCGCAACCCCTCCCTCCCGGCCCTCAAATCCCACAGCGCGACCGTCCCGTCCTCCCCGGCCGTCGCCACGACGGACCTGCGCCAGTCGTACGGCCGCAGCACCGAGGCGTGGCCGTGGCCCGTGGCGACGGCGGCCTGCGGGCCGTGCTGCAGGCGCGACGGGTCGAGCACCGACAGCGCGCCGTCCGAGGTGAGGGCGGCGACGCCCGCGCTGATGCGGTGCGCGGCGAGCGCATACACGGGCGACTTGGTGAAGGACGTGAAGGAGAAGGAGTCGGCGTTGGCGAGTGTGTACATGGTTGTGTTCCTTTTTCCCCGTGGGGGCTTTGCTTTGGTTGGTGGGGAGGGTAGGCCCGGGGGATAGTGAGAGGATTTAGTAGGTGAGGCCCTTGATATGTGCAAGATGGTGTAAAAGACCGAATAGAAAGAATTTGCAGGGTTGGATCTCAGCTGCTGTTCATTCACCCTGCCTGCTTCAGCGCCGGTGATGCTTGATGTGAAGATCTTGAAGGTCCCACTCTCCGGCATGTTGGAAACAGCCTCGTTAAGTGAATAATGCTCTCGACACCACTTACACTGCGCATCAACGCTACTTACTTTGCTCTACTTGGAGCAGTGGTTGCACTGAGTTATACAATCTACGCGTACAACTGATTCTCTTGAATCATAAATTATATTTGATTGCCTCTATGCTGTTTCTTCCAATACTCATCATACAGATACGTCCCAAGGTTTATTACAAGTAATAGTACGGGCCGCTTTTGAAGGGAGTCTTGCCTGTTGTACAACCCAAACCGAACCGTCTTCACTTTCATTTCTTTTCACTCCTCTCTTTAACGCCGCGCAATGCCGAAGAAGGAGAAAAAAAAACAAGAAGCACAAAGGTTGTCAAATCGACAACATGAAACAAGGGTTACGCACCCTCCAGCTCCTGCCTGGCAGCGCGCTCGTTGACACCCCGGAACGCCCGCTTGCCCACCTCGTAGCTGCTGATCATGATGGCGCACGCCGGCGCCACCTTGAGCGTTCGCGGGATCCAGCCTCTCCACAGCCCCGGCAAGCCCTCCGTCTTGAAGATGTGCCATAGCAGGCGTACCATGTTGCGCTCCTCGGGTGCCGCCGCGGCGTTGATGTGACCGCTCGTCCGACCTCGGGGCGAGTCTTGGTATACTTGCGTGCGCGTCTTGCCCACGTCGAAGGGAGTCGTTATTACTGACGCAAACGCGCCCGATAGAGCCCCGGAGGCAAAGCTGTCCACAAACGTCTCGCGGTGATTCTCGCGGCTCTGCGATCTCCGACGTGCACCGACACGGTCGTCGCCCGCCGAGAATGATCTTCCTCGGCGTTCCTGCCGCGCGTCTGTAATTTTCCCCCGGATAGTCTCGTAACCCCACCAGTACAGGCCCGAAAACGGGACGTCTCGCCACAACGTCAACGTGAGGCCTCGCCACATGGATGTGTAACCGTGCGTGCCGACCATCCTTCGGATGCCCTGAAACGCCTCGACGAGATGGTTCGTCGTCCCTGCGCCGGTGGCGGCTTGCATTCTCGTGCGCACTAGTTCGATCGGACCAACAGCCGTCGCAGCGAATATGCGCGCCATCGAGCCTGCGACCAAGGGCGCCGCAGTTTCCGACAGCGACGAGAAGGGACTGGCCTCATGTGTCCGGAGCCAATCGTAGCCCGTGAAATAGATGATGTTGGCGGGGATGGTCATGACAAGGGTAGGCGAGAGACCGCGCCATAACGTTGTGATGCCCTCGTTGCGGGCGATCTTGCGCAGGCCGTCAAAGGTCGAGCTGAATGCCTTCCTCCGCGTCTCCTGCACGGCGCAGTCGGCAGAGGCATTTGCCAAGGGGGTCTCTATCCTTGGCGAGGCAAAACAGTATTCGACATTGTTCCCCGCGAAGAAGACTTCGCGGCAGCAGGCGGTAACGCCGAGTTCGGAGCGCACGGCGGCGAAGTTGTCCGTGGTGAGGGCTAACTTGGGAATGTTGATGCTTGGGGTCGGGGCAGTCGTAGCCTGAGACTGCAATCGTACACGAACAACATCGAGAGGGGTGACTGTTTGGCAAATAGTGAGCAGATTGAAGGTACCGCAGCGAGAGGGTAGAACGTACCGAGGAGTGAGGTTACGAGGCTGCCCGACATCGCCGAGATCATCTTCTGCACCGGCGTGATCCCGAACTCGTCACCCTGAAGGTCGGGAATGCTCGCCGCCTCCAAGTCGCCCGGGCGGAACCCAGCGTGGTCCTGGCCGATGGCATCGTGGATAGTTGAGGGCATGGTCCGGAAGTCGGCGGGCAAAATCGGCGCAAGCGACTTTCCCTGAGTGCCACAAGAAAAGTCGGGGACGCCACGTCCCAGATCCAGAAAGTGAGGGGGGGTTGAGACTATATCCGATCAGATGGTGACGATCTATGTGCGGTTTCGAGAGTTTGCGTCACGGGCGAAGCTTCGTCGAGGCGTCAGGTCGATCATGCATTACGTGCGGGTCATGACTCTTTCTTCTTCAACCTGCCTTTTAATGAGCGGAAGAGCGTGCAAATAAATCTCGAGCTAGAAGTCTTAGCCCGCGATGTGCCGGGGCGCAACCCGTCTGATTGGCTGCACAGTCTGCTGGGTGGCGAATCGTCATTGATAATCCCATCAGATTATCAATCCCTGCAATCAGGGTGCTAAGCGTGCCAAGTACCGAGGTACCCTTTCACTATCGATAACGCAAGGCGCTACCACCTCCTCGCCGATAGAGTCACTACGGTTCAGATCACGACGCCCACCGCTCCCACCTTTAGATCCTCCTGAATTGTTTACCTAGATTCAACTTATAAACACTCATGTATCTTCTCTAGAATGTGATATCATGTACGGTTATTAATTTGTCTTGCCTTGTACACTGTAACTCTTCGTCATTCAAACGAACTGATCGGAGATATACATCTTGCCCCTCATGGCCTCCAAGGACGGCCTCAACTCCGACCTCGAGGCCTTTCGACGAGAATGGCTCTCCGACCTGCGCTCCAAGCGAGACGAGACCGCCGAGACGCCTCAGTTATCTTCGTACCAACCGCTCAGGAGGTCAAACGAGCGCCCCGCTGCATCATCCTCCAAGCAGTCTCATGCCCATCCTCGGGCTCGTGGGTCTGCTCAACTTCACGAAGACGATGATCACTATGTTCAATCCTTATCCTTTGACGAACCTTCTCCTCGCCCCGGCCATGCCCTAGCAGAATCTTCCAAGAAAGCTGCCACATGCGGCGACAAAGAGCTGGTCTCTGCCCTGGATCACTATGAGGAAGCCATGGAGAAGGAGGCCCAGGGCAACATGGGCGAGAGCTTGAAGCTATATCGCAAGGCCTACAGGGTGTGTAAACAACTTGAACTCAATTGATCAAACACGCTGACCCCGAGACAGCTCGATGTTGGCGTTGACAAGCGGTATCGAGAGAAGCACTTCCCCCAAGCCCCAACTGCTCCCAAAGCCCATGCTGCAGCTCCCAAAGCAGCCCATCAGCAACCGCCCCAGACGGTCCCTGAGAACTCAAACACGCCCTCGGAACCAAAGCCTCAGACCATTGGAGATCTCATCGCCAGTTTCGCGACGCTCAAAATCGACCCCGTCCCTCCAGAAGTGGAGGGCATGCCCCAGCCGCCCTGCCCCATTGCGACCCTTCCCGACGAGCTTCTTGTCCACATTCTCCAGGATGTTGCCGTGGACGACGTGGGAGACTTCGGCCGCGCCGCTCTTGTCTGCAAGCACTTCGCCTACCTTGTCGCCACGGAGGAGCGTATTTGGCGCCGCGTCTGCCTTGGCGGCGAGTACGGCTTCCAGGCCATGCACTACCACTGGCAAAAGAACATCGACTGGACGGCCCTCGACGAGCAGGAGGAGGAGGACGCCGACGGAACCCTCGTAAGCATGCGCGAGCTCGCCGAGCGCCGCAAGGAGGAGAGCATCGTCGTCACCCGCTCGCTCGTGCCCGCCGCCTACCCGACGTGGCGCACCATGTTCCGCTCCCGCCCGCGCATCCGCTTCAACGGCTGCTACATCAGCACCGTCAACTATGTCCGCAGCGGCCAGGCCTCCACCAACCAGGCCACCTGGGGCGGCGCCCCGATCCACATCGTCACCTATTACCGCTACCTGCGCTTCTTCCGCGACGGCACCGCCATCAGCCTGCTCACCACCACAGAGCCCGCCGAGGTCGTCCACCACCTGACCAAGGAGCTCCTCCAGCAGCACCGCGGCTCCGCGCACGCCCACCTGCCGTCCGCCGTCATGCACCTCGCCCTGCGCGGCCGCTGGCGGCTATCGTCCGCCCTGGATCACCCTGACGCCACCGCGCCCAAGGACCAAGAAGGAGATTTGTACGTCGAAACGGAGGGTGTGGATCCAAAGTACACGTATCGCATGTACTTGACCCTGCGCGGCGCGGGCAAGACGACGCGCAACACAAAGTTTGCCTGGCGCGGCTTCTACAGCTACAACAAGCTGACGGACGACGTGGCTGCGTTTGCGTTGAAGAACGATAAGCCCTTTTTCTTCAGTCGTGTACGTAGCTACGGAGTGCGAGGAGCGTAGATTGTCGTCCTATAAGATAATCATAAACTTGGCATTGGATAGAGTCAGATTGCGAATCATGTCCATTTGGGAAATACCCTCCGTTTTGTACGGTCGCGGGATGCGGGATGCGGGCAGCAGCTGCAACCGCGTGTGACGAGATGTAGGATTCTGCAAATTTTTATTTTGAGGCAAGATGTTTCGTAATACATCATTATGCTATGTAGTAAAAAGCCTCCAGACGACGCCTCCGCTGAAATAACCAAGAGACGAGAGTAGATATGCGTCTCCTATATCTCCACTATAGATTATCCAAAAGCATGATGGTGGCTATCATCCAAAACAGAGGCGAATACGTGGCCGACCCTGTGGCCAAGTTTGACATGCGGAGCAATACATCAAGCGCTATAAGCGGCTAATGCAGTCGTGAACAAAATGCCCATGGCATGGTTGGATTCGAAAAGTCGGCAACAAGCCGTTGATATGAGCAGATGTACGCTCTCGTTTGAAAAAGGGGTATTTCGATTTTAGGGTATCAATCGCGGTAAAACGCTGTGGTATATGCAGGTGACGTGATGGTAGCGATCGTGGGTAGGTGGATGTTGTGTCGTAGCATGTGTGAGATGATTCGACGATCAAATATGGTTCGTAAATGGCGTCTTGAAGCGGTGCCGTCATTTGCCGAAAAGGCAGCCGCATCGTAGTTGTGTTATGGAAGATATATACCGGTGTTGGTGGTGGTTCATCTTAGTCTTTTGCCGTCAAGGAACTTCGGGCTATGGGGATCTTGGCGAGACTCCTGATATCTCAAAGCCTTACGAGCCTCGAAAGCAGCCTTCTCCTCCTCGTCGAGGCTAAATGCCTTCTTGAACCACCCGAATGCACTCTTCTTCTTCTTCAGAGACTTGTCGCCGGGCTGAGTTCGGACTGTTGCGGTGCCTGTGCGGCCGTCGTTGTAGGTGGAAGCAGTGACGGTGCTCAGCATGCTCATGCCGCCGAGGCGAGAAGGCTGACTCCGAAGGTACTGCGGGTACGATGCCGAAGGTCGATACCCTGATTCGTGAGGGACGGCTGTGTGCGGTCGTTGTTGGAGGGGAGAGTGGGGAGATGCAAGAACAGGTCGGTAAAACTGTTGTTGCTCGGACATGGGAGACATGCGGTTAAGTGGATTCGACATATCAGAATGAGAGGCCATACGTGGCGGTCGCCGATACTTGTTGTCAATGTCGGACCCGTAAGCCGAATCTTGGACTTGGGAAGTGGCCGTCGCAGGGCTTGCGACGCTAGCCCTGGACCGCTGCGTCAAATGTTCTGCGGCAGAAGGTATGTGAATTGCTTCCGGTAGACTGGCTTTGACAGAGACTCGCTGGCGCAAGGAGCTCCTCTTCTGTACTGGCTGGAAAGATTGACGTTGTGCCTCTAAGTGGGCGGCCAAGGCAATCGCGTCGCGCAAAATCGGTGTCATGGGCGTTAGGGGTGGTGACACAGGAGTGGGAGGAGGCTTCGGCGTGTAGGTGCGCGGCTGCAGAATGTACATATCCTCCTGGGGTTCCTCTACTTCCTTAACCATCAGGATCTTGTCTGTCGTGTCGATCCGTGGTCTCGGAGGCGTTGTCCCAGTCCTTCCCCCTAGGCGCTTATTCATAGTTGCAGGTGGTAGCAGAGGAGTCGAGCCTGGTAGAGGAAACTCGTTCAGATCCTCGATGTCGAAGGTGTCGGCGTCTATATCCACTTCGATAGCACGCACTGTAGAGATGGAGTTACTACGAGACAGTCTGTTAACATTCGCCTGAGGCGAAGATATAGATCCGCTTCGAGTTTTGGGGCGTTGCGCGGATGCCGAAGATATACTTCGGACGCTGAGGCGAGGTGCTGACTTCCTCAGTGAGTGGACCGAGCGTAGAGAGCCAGGCGTTCTGGATAAAGGAGCTGTCTTGGGCGTAGCCGTCGGAGGCGGCGCTGTGGCGTCAGGCGACCTCGGCGAAGCCATGGATAAGCGGACAGGCGAGGCGACAGGCGAGGCAACCGGCAAGGCAGCTTCGTGCTGTCTCGCGGGAGTTGGGAAGGTAAATCGCGGACTCGTTGGCTACAAGCGCTGTCAGCAAAAGTAGCCCTGAGCTTGATGTGGGATGACTTACCCAACTCAATCGAGTGACCTCGCCAGTCTTCTTCTCCATCTCCGCGAGGACCGTCATTAGCCTAATGATTATCTCGTTGACGACCTGGATCCGGCTATTCATTTCGTCAAAGGCGTGAAGCCACCCCTCCGCGTTGCCCTTCATAGCCTCGTAGATCTCCTCCAACTGAGGCTGGCCTGCTCGAGGAGGGTTGTCCTTGATACTGATCAACCAACTCTGGAATGCCGTGCTGCACCGAAGACCGGCGTCGATGTCGTCGTCCCATTGCCTCATGGCAATGTTGGTCCTGGCGAGTATGTGGTCGATCTTCTCGTTACGCTCCATCATCTCGGAACGGAAGTTTGGGTCTTCCAGCATATCTCCTAGTACGTCCATATTCGCCATGGGCAACTGTAACAAACCCATACGATCACGCATATCTGTGGCGGCCTGCGCCATGTCCTCAAGGGCAACTTCTAGAAACTCATCGACCTCGTCGATGTGGCCCTGCAAGATGCCGATAACCTGCGCATTGTCGTTGGCCAAGCCATTGAGAAGCAGATACACACCAAAGGTAATCTGGGCCACCAACTTGATCACCTCGTGTTGTACTTGTCCAGGTCGGTAGCGCCAGGCAGCGTCAAAAGCGGCATCGTCGCGGTCCTGGTCGAGTAGTTGCTCTCGACGGGCTTGTGGGGTACGTTCCCCCAGCTTCGGTTTCCCAACAGCGCCCCCATATGTGACCTCGCGCAAAGACTCCTCGAAAGCATCTTGCAGGCTTGGAATGGGATGCGTCGGTATTTCGGGATGACTGGGCAGTTCAGCGGGAGACGTGAGCTCGTGGTCATGTTGAAAGATGCTCGAGGCATCATGTGGATCGGAATGGTACGCATCGTCGATGCTAGAGTTGTCGGAATGCGAATCAACCTCGTCGAGGGTTGGTAAAAGGACGATTCGAAAGCCGGTGTCGCCCATGCCCGTCGTGGGCGAATCAGTTGCGGCCATAACTATGGTGGTAGGACGGCGATTCCCAGGTTCGTCGTGTTACGGTGAGATGGCAGGCGACATAGGCCGCTGTACGACGACAGCTGCCTGGACGCCGAGACTGCTGTAGCCAGCCGTGGTCGACGCAGTAACGGTGCAACGCGAATCCAAGACCTGGCGAGGAGTGCTGCGGTAAAGAATCGGCAGGCTACAAGTGACAACGTGGAAGCAATCTCTTGCATGCAATTAGAACACCAGTCCCAGACTAAGGAAGGTCCATAATCATGACCGTTCACGTTGTGCAGTGTAAAACAGATGATGCACAGGATACGTTGAATGGTGGCTTGGGCCTGTGTGAGACAAACGGTCCGAAGGAGCACACGCCGTGGCCTAGAGCTCGAACAGAGTTGTCGTCGAAGCTGGGATGGAACCAAGATGTGATTGTAGGTGGTCGGACAGGCGACGAAAGCGGAGGCGTCGAAAGGGCCCTTGGGCTGGCTCTACCCGTTGGAGGACGGGATGATGGTGGGTAGACGCACGGCAACGGAGGATGAATCCGCAATGGCTGGCGGAGGGAGGACGGGGGGAAAAAACCCGGCGATACGAGGGCCTACATAGGACGCAAGACGTAGGTGGTCGGGATGGAGATTTGGAGGTGATCGTCGCAACAGTTGGCCAAGCTAGGGTACGGGACGTCTCAGAGTCGAGATCCAGCGTTCTCCCCTGAGGCCGATGGCTTTTTTAGAAGGCGGGTTATCAAGGTTCATGTGGGCTCCGGCGCGGTAGCTCACAGGGGTAGGGGTTCGATTAGGGGGGGTCCTAGGGGGAGAAGCGCGGGCCCTGTGGCGCCCCCGCCAGATAACCACTAGCGCTGGAAGCATGGAGCAACAGCAAAGCCCATGTCCACGGTTCGTCCCTCCAACACCCCATCCATTCATCAACCAATCCATCAATCATTTGTCGTGGATCCGTCCACCCATCGCCAACTGAGATGTGCACTGTACTACAGGTACCTCGCAGTCATCACTGCAGCGGCACGGCCTTGGCGCATCCTAACATTGCGTACGACGCCGCAACGACCGATAACCTCTTGCATACAGATATCTGCATGCCGCCCGTCTAGGAAATGCCCACGAGCCACCCACCAACGTCACCAAACACGATGAGGGAGGACAATCAAACCAAGGAACCAGTCAGACAAAATGTCGAGGTTTTCCGCCTCGGCGGGAGATCCGGAAGGCTGCCCCTCTAATAGTCCAAGCCAGGCAGACCAGGACTGGGCTGGACCCTTTCCTGGTCCCAGAATATTCGCTGGAGTGGGTGCTAAGCCCTGAAGCAGGCGACGATGCCGACTCGCTGAATGATGGCCCTGCCAGGGTCTTCCCACCATCGATCCCCTTTGGTTCCCAGGGAGTGCTAGGGACGAAGGGCGTGGCTTTCAGGGCACGTTTCCTCGTGCCAACTGTGCTAAGCTTATAACCTTTCCGCATCGGCGATGGGCGCACGTCCCACGGGACGCTCCAGGCAGGCACCCCTTTGTGGCTGAAGAAGTAGCTGAGCGGTTCCCAGATCGCCGTTGTAGTCCCAAATGCCACCAGGGCGAAACATGCCATGTCATGGCGTCGTCTTCGTCTCAGGTTCTGCCAGTTCAGGCGAGAGCCCTGCGGGTATTCAACGGCAAGGCAGCTGTTGGGTCTGACCGGAAATAGGGGACGATTGCAGGGAGTCAAGGTGGCGCGGCCTGAACCTCAGTCTTGGGAGATACGAATTGACCTTGTTCTTGGTCCAGGATGCCCTGATTGGGGTGTTTCCCCTTGATGGCACAGGGCTAACGTACGTTTAAGCCCGCCAACAGCCCCCTACTTACTGACTTGCATGTGGTACCTACCATGTGCAACGCAAGATGCAGTGCACACGTACATTCGCCACCCCAACCAGGTGCACAAGGATGCACATGGCATCGCACGAAGCAGGATCCAATCAATTCGATACCATCCGAACCTTTATTCCATGTAGTCGTCATTCAAAGGTACATATAGGCGAAGCAATTATTGGACAACGGCCCAATCTCAATCTCGGGTTAACAGTAGTGCCTGGGTTCGACCCGGGGTGCCATATTATTCAACTACCGAGGAAGTTTCCAATATACACCACCAACATCCTTGGTTGGCCAGCGACGATATCGACATCGGGACGCACTGCCGTAGCTGTTGTTCTTTGTGGCATTCTTCCAGGTCAGCCTACCAGCTAGCCTGGGCGATATACGAAGCCCACCACAATCTCCCATCTCGGGGTGATCAGGTGGGCCGATAGCCCGAATCTAATGGTCGACTGAGAAAGATGAACTGACCACATGGATTGAGCGGAGGGAACCCCGTCGGACTGGGGCAGCTGTCAATCACTTCTCGATGTGGGCTTCTGCATCTTTGTGGATGGCGAGATGGTTCTAGCTGCTAGACTATTTGATTTTTGGGGTGCGGTGCACCTGCTTCTGGCACACCATCACGGCGTTTGGGGGTGCGGGATGGTGATTTGCTGGCCTTCGCAAGCCGCTCCGAGAGGGGGTGGGTGGGTGTGCCGCTGCCATTGGCATGCGCCGTCCCATCGGTGACGCGACCACTTGCGGTCAGCGGGAGTGAGGTTTGGAGAAGGACTTTTTGTTTTCAGCAATCAAGTCTCCAAGGTACTATGTACAGCTTTCAGGGAAACGGGCTTTGATGTGTGGCCAACGAGCCGTAAGCTGCATACCAGCTGAAGGGTTATGCACACACACCACACACACGTCGACACCATCTGACCGACCGACCCATCCCCATTCCCATTCTCATTTGGGGGTTGTCGTCTGTCTGGATTCAATATTCGACTTCCCCCCTTAATCTTCCCATGTCTTTGTCTCCAGCTTCAATTTCCCAGGTGAAGCATTCCATGTAACTCACCGGGCGGGGCATCTTGGTAGCAGGTGGTACCCACCATGTTGCCTTCTGCAGCACGTGTCGCGCATCGTGGGCGGTCTGACTCGACCACGGATACGGTAGGACACCATTTGTTAGCGAGTCTGGCCCTTCGCCAATGTTGACATTTCGGGACACGTGCCCCGAGGAGTGACATCTTGCTTGCCTTACGGATGTCGCTTTCAAAAGTTTTGTCCTCATGGATAGTCCACTAGTCCACTTTGGGTCTGCAGTACACATTGATAGATGAGATACTTATGATGAAATTGATGCACTATAGCATAATTCCTCCAGTGGATTCAATTGTGGCTCTAGTGGTATGTTCTAGTAACTATAAACTTTTGAAGTACCTATATTATAGTGAGTAAGCACTATAGACCTAAGTGACTAGATGTACCAGAGGTACTGATATTGAGATAAGATATAATCCTTGCTAGCTTAGGACAAAACTTTTGAAAGCGACCTCCGTACCTAAAGCAACGATGGTCTGCCGTGATTTGATCTGGCGGCAGTTCCGTCCCCCCACATTGCTATCGTTGCGCCAAATGCGGAGGGCCTGTGATATGGCTTTCTTGTCAAGTTCCCACTCGTCGAGCTGCGGGTAGACATCATGATACGGCTGCCAAGTCGACGTTTCGACATCTCGGATGTGCCCGGCACGGGCTACCGCATGGTCAAGCAAAGCCGTTTCATGGCGCCGCTGGTACTGAGTTGCCGTGGCTGCTAGCTTCACAAACCTTGATCTGTAACCAGGAACCAACACACTCGCAGAGTGTAAAGAGGGAACCCGGAACCTTCTTCCTTTCGTACAGAATTACTCGTACCTTTCGTCTTCGGCGCAAATACAGCTTGGGATGACAGCATCGATCCTGCTGGAGGATTAATTACGCACGATTTCTTCTAATTCCCTAGATGGAGCATTTCCACCGTTTGCTTGGATCCCCAAATTAGGACAGCCCTCCGCGAAAACCCCCCTCCCCCTGTCAACGCGCATAACCGCCTGGACTAAATTTTCCCTGCCGAGGTTGACGACGTTGTGCATCGTGGCCGTCCAGGAAATCTTTCCTCGCTTCTTCCTACATTACTTCCTTGTCAACCCGGGATACGCGGCGGGTTCTCAAGGCGGCGCATTCATCCACACACCAAGTCGAATCGGCCGAGACCAAGGAACTAGGGCGCGATCATGGCGTTCAAGAAGGTCTTCTCGTTTGGCGACGACCTGTGGGATCCGTCGTACCGCTTCGTCACGTCGTGGCTGGTAGGCCCGTGGCTGCTGTTTGCGTGCCGTGCGCTCATTGTGAGTCTTTGTCCTACCCTCCCCGTGCCGCTGCCCTTGCTATTGTGAGACAACGACTGACGTGCCGCCGCAAGTCCCTCTACTGCTTCGCGACGCTCTTCTTCTCTATTGGCTGGACGTGCACGCATGACGCCCTCGGCGGGTGCCCGGCCGCCGGCCGCGAGTTCTCCTACTTCACCATCATCACCTTCTGGGGCATCGCCTTCTATTTCCTCGTCGCCGCCGTCCACACCCTGACCTACGCCCTCCAGGGCCGCCCGCTGCTCGACCGGTTCCCGCGCGCGCTGCAGGCGCTGCACTCGCTCTTCTACACCACCATCGTTACCTACCCCTTCCTCGTCACCATTGTGTTCTGGATCGTGTTGTTCTCGGGCGACTGGTTCCCGCTGCAGTACACGGCGTGGAAGAATGTCTCCCAGCATGCCCTGAACAGCGCGTTTGCCCTCTTCGAGATCTTCATCCCGCGCACGAACCCGCCGCTGTGGATACACATGCTTTGGATCATCCTAATCCTGGCTGGCTACCTTGCTTTGGCCTTCGTGACGTACGTGGACCAGGGCTTCTACACGTACTCCTTCCTTGACTACGAGGAGGTTGGCGGTCGCGGTATGGTGGCAGCCTACGTCTTTGGTGTTGCCGCCGGCGGCATCGTCATTTTCCTTGTGGTATGGTTCTTGATCTGGCTGCGCAAATGGATCACCGAGCGAAAACTCGGCCTCGATGGAAAGTTTGCTGGGCGACGCAACAGGCAAGGTGATATCGAGATGGACCCTGTCCGCTCAAATCAACCATATAAAGGCCCAGCTTTCTGAAAGTGCTACGCTTCGTTACTGTGCCAGACCTGGCACCGGTCGATGCTCGACAGGAGCTGTCACTTCATGTACACCATTATGCCATGATTAATTCAGACTTCGAGCCTACCCTGAAGTCAATCTAATGCCTAGTCTTTTTTTTTAGTACCAAACCCTTGATGCAATCATAATTGCGATACC
This sequence comes from Stachybotrys chartarum, assembly GCA_001021365.1. Lineage (NCBI taxonomy): Eukaryota > Fungi > Ascomycota > Sordariomycetes > Hypocreales > Stachybotryaceae > Stachybotrys > Stachybotrys chartarum. The sequence goes on from LDEE01000005.1 coordinate 1,307,098, forward strand.
CTTGGAATACGAATGTCTTTCAAAACAATGTTTGCGCCTTTAGCACTTAATCGTGATGCCTCGTCTCTTCTCCGATTCGCGAATCTCAAACATGACCTGAATACCCACAAACAGCGAGGCACAGGCTGCGATGAGGAACAGAAGGCCTACAACCATGAGTGAGTCATCTTTCAGAATGGGACAAGACGAACTTACCCGACCAGTCATGCAGTATGCTCCGCAGAATGCTCTCTAAGCCGTCTAGACCAACGGCGAACCCTACCAAGTTGGCAGAGATCATCATGAGCACATTCGCTACCGCACCCACGCAGCAGAGCATGCGGTACTCGGTTGGCCGGCCCTCCCATTTCCTCGCGGGAAACAGCGCGGCTCCGGTGAATTCTGGGATCATGAAGAATACAATCAGCCACCCCCAGATGAGCAGTCGCAACTGAATATCGTGCCACAGGGCCACGAAGGTAAAAACCATGAGATACGTCGCAATCGATCTGGCAGCAGATTGCCAACTCCGGAAAGACGCACCGCCCAAAGGTCCATATATGTAGCGGATGATCCAGCGGTTATAGGAGCGGTGCCATGCGCGCCAAAAGAGTCGCGTGCTAAAGTTGTTGCTCACGCAGCGGACCATGTTTTCTGGAGGGTCGATCCCGTCAATCAACGCCCAAAGCCTGAACAGTCGCCATGGGAGGAGTAGCTTGAGCCATATGATGTGGAGATTGAAAAAGGAGAGGAGGCTGAGCTGCGCAGCAGTGTATTCGCTCCAAACTGGGTTAGAGCTGCTTATTGCGCCCACGTAATTAAAGTGTAGAATCAACTCCATGGCCAACAGCACGAGGACAAATCGCAGGGCGTATTTGATGGTGCGAGGCGTCTCAATACTTGCTGCGCGGTACTTGGTCTGCGCCACGTACTCGTTGAAGGTCATGATGGGACCGGCGAGGTATAACGGAGCATAGATGGCATACGCCACGTAGTTGCGGAAGCAGTAGTCTTGGGGGTCCGCGGGTATGGACACACGGTCTCGATCAGATAGATTGGTAGCGTCTAACTGCTTCTTCTTGTGCGTCTTAGCAACAGTGCGCAGTTATGGTCGGAGCCGAGCTTACCTCTAAAGCATTACCACCATGCTTGTCGCCGCTCCAGTAATAATCCAGGTTGAAGCTGATGAGTCTCAGCACGGTGATATTAAACAGAATCTCCCAACGTGTTATCAAGCCTCCGTAGCTGTCTAACCACGCGCCCCATTGCATCAAGAAAGACTCGGTATCTGGCGACGCCGGGGGTGCGATGCGGGCTGCCATCGCCTTGTAGTGGTAGCCCTGGCATAGCTCGTTTGAGAAAAGGATGCATATATTGAACGCCCAGGTCGCTGCGGGTACGTATCGCTTTGGAAGCTTTGTGGCAAGCTGGAAGTTAATCCAGAGTATGAGAAGGACCTTGAGGGCGGAGAATCCATGTAGGGCCACGAGGTAGACGAATGCAAAGCCATAGTCGAACGAAACTCGCTTCTCGAACCGACTTCGACCATCATCGCCTCTCGCAGCTCGTGCTGGATGGACAGCGTTCCACACGGTCCTCAGCAGGGGATGTATGACCAACAGTGCCACCGTATACGGTAGATTCCAGCGAAAGGTCCGGTATTGAAAGTCGGACAAATCAATCCTGCGTCCAGGGACCCATCCCTCGAAGAGCCAGTGCTGGAACTTGTGATATCTGGGGTCAGATGCTGTATAGATGTCAGAAGTGCCCTGTGCCAACCTCCCGTCTTTCCAGAGACACACTCACGCCTCGACACATCGTATGCCACCCAGAACATGAAGGGAATTGCCCACGCAATTACCACAAAGTACAGGTAGAATTCGGGGGTGTTCCATTTCGACGGCTCGGCTCGACTCTTGACCTTCTTCGGCGACTCGTTGGCCACGGCAGGATCGTTGCGAGCGTCAATGACAGTTTGGTACGGGGTCGAGGAGGACGATGTGAAGCGGGTGTCGAGGGTGTCGAGGTCGTAGACGGTTTTGAGAAAGGAGAGCGGCCCCATGGTGAGTGATTGGGCCCGGACAATGGCCTCAACTCATCATGGTAGGTTGGAGGAGACGGCGGTGAACAAGACGGAAACGTGTACAGACACAGACAAGGGATGGCTGGTTAAAGGGTCTGCTGATTTGATTCGGAATCCAATCTGTCTCGAACGCCGACGGGAACGGAGGCGAGGAGCTGCCCGCCCTCGACCCAGGGAAGATGTGTAGCGCGTCACAGGGGATGGTGGGGCACCGGGTCTGTTTGGACCCCTGAATTCAATCCCGCCTCACCACGCCCGCCTGTAACCGTAGGCTACCACACCTACCTAGGCATGCCTACATACACCTTCTCACTGCACGACTCTTGATTAGTACCACAACCTCACATCAGCACTTGATTGGAAGAAGACGGCGTTGACCCGCGAATCGAGCATGGCCTATCATCGTTGTCACGAGACCTTCCTCTCGACATTCTGGGAATCATCACGCTCCTCTTAAGCGCCTTGTCGAGGATGAAGGTTCTCCTGTCCGACGGCTCCAGCGCCACGGCGCTGCAGCTGGCAGCGATCCTGGGCGGCAAAGGCCACCAAGTCCACGTTTTATGCGAGTCTGCCTTGGTGCTCACTCGTTTCACGAAATGGGTCGTAAAGCTTCATCGGGTGCCTTGTTTCAGCCTGGATCCGTACCGCTGGCTTGGCTCTGCCCTGTCGGTGCTACGAGCTAGTCGTTTCGATGTTTTCATCTGTGCCCACGAACACGTGGCCATAGCCTCGGCCTCGGCTGATCAGTTTCGATCTGTCGGCGTCAAGATGGCTATGCCTTCGTTTGAAGCTCTGTCTCGTGTCATGGACAAGATATCTGCCTACGAGACCCTGAGACAACTGCAGATATCTCAGCCCGAGACGTCTGTAGCCCACTCGGTAGATGATCTCCTGAGGCTCGTTCACATGGTACCTGCATATATCAAGGCTCCCATTGGGACAGCCAATGCAAGGGTCGGACTCGTGAGCACGCCCAAGGAGATGGCCACGGCCGCCCTGGAGTGCGAGACAGCTGGTACCTTTGGTGGCAGGGGCGCACTGCTGGTTCAGAAAGCAATACCGGGTCCAGTATTAATGGTGACAAGCGTCTTCTCTCACGGTCATCTCCTTGCCTGGCATGCCTGCCTCAAAGTGCGGGACGGTCCATTGGGTGGTGCTGCAAAGAGACGCTCGCTTCCCCTTGCCTTCATCCGGGACGATCTTGTCAGGTTAGGCCAGCATCTTCAATGGGATGGTCCACTCTCTGCTGATGCAATATTCGTGGTCAAGGATCAGAAAGTCTATTACATTAATATCAACCCAGGAATCCTCGAGCCCATGAACGCTCTGCTTTCCGGGGTGGACCTAGTCAACCAACTCCTACAAGCATCTACAGGGGACACAACTGCCATATCACCTGTTTCCATCGCAGTTCTTCCAGGCGAGGTCAACATGCAATCCCATCAGATTCTGGCAGGTCTTCTCCGGGCTGCCGAGAATGGACGGCTTGCCATCATCGCGGAGGTGTTCCACGCCGCCACTGGAGCCGGTGACTATCGCGGGTCAAGGGAGGAGCTGTTTCCATTGCCCGGCGACTTGTTGGGTCGAGCTTCTTTGTTTGTGATAGTCGTTGCCCTGGTTATTGGGGGCTCTAGGCTCGCCAACTACATTAGTGCACGAAGAGCCTCCATGCATACCCTTTCGCTACAGAGCTGGGATACCATCACGAGCAAACATGAGAAGAAAACCGCGGCAACATGACCGTATCACGGGTGAATCTATACAGAAAGCACACCGTCGAGCATAATAACCCTTAGACGTTGTCCGATTACAAGTGCAGCACGCTTCCGATGCCGCAACAGTCTCGCTGTGTACTTCCTCCACAAGTCGCGCGTCACTGCTATCTTGGTTACAGTAGAAAGGATCGCAGCATACTTGTAGGGTGCCTCCACGACTCGTCACCGATGGTTATCCAAAGACAATCTTCAGTTCAACTTCGAGGACGACAGTGCAAAGCAAGTGCGGCACAGAGTTGTCGATTGTTTTGCATCACTTGGGCAGACGCCAGCTTTGATGTAAGCGAAGGGACGCAAGTGTCCATTTCATGTTTCGACTGTCCACCAATCCGAAAGACGATCTCAGGTGCTTCGTATATTAAACGCGGAACTCCGGGCTTAGTCTTATCAGAAGAGTCTGCCTAGATAGGATTCGATGTGGACCTAAAATACGAGAGTGAGACTCCGTTGGCATCGTGTATCGTGCATTGGGACAGGGTTCTTTAGCTTCTTCTATGCGCTTCGGATAGCAACTGCTGTAAGTCCGCTAATTCCATTACTTTTGTTGGCTATAAGATGTGTGGACTATCCGAGATGTTGTCTTTCAACTTGCCTCAGAGACGGTCGTATTTACACGCCAACAGGGACCAAACTACCTATACTCATCAACCTGCACGCATTTCACCAGGGCCAAGATGGAGAAGAGAATACTGGTGAGCTCAATGGAGCTGAAATCGAATACAAGCTGATACATGGACTAGATCACTGGTATCACTGGATACATCGGGTTTCAGACGCTTGTCCTAGCACTGGATAGAGGGTACAGGGTGCGAGGCATCGTTCGAAGTGATGCCAACGTTGCGGACTTGAAGACCAAGAGTCCCCTGATCATGAGCAGCCATGAGGAAGGACGCCTAGACTTTGCAATAATCCCCGACTTCCTTCAGCCGGGTGCCCTCGACGGCGTCTTGGAGGGAATCACAGCCATTGTACACCTTGCTTCGCCGCTTGCCTATGGCATTGATGTGAGTGACGAGCATTTGCGCGTTCAAAGGTGTCGTTATAATATACTAATACTTTGTTTGCAGGGTGATTTCGAGAATACTGTTGTCAAGCCAGCAGTATCCATGGTTACTGTAGTGCTAGAAGCTGCTGCTAAAGCTCCTTCGGTTCGACGAATTGTCATTACCTCTTCCAGTAAGTAATGATGTTGCTATTGATGTTGTCAGCAATACTAACAACTGCTTGCTCAGGCGTGACGCTGGTTCCTTTCGAGTGGAACATGAGTCCAAACAGTGAGAAATTGTATACGGGTAAGTTCCAAGCAAGGGATAAAAGATGAATTGGTCACTTAACACATTCTTCAGTCGAAGACATCAACTCAGAACTTGAGGGACCGTTCGAGGATGCAATGAGCGCTTACTGGGCGTCCAAAGCCCTGGCGCGAGCGGCAGCACGGGACTTTGTCAAACAACACCGGCCAGATTTCGACATCGTGCAACTACTCCCCTCGGTCGTGATTGGGCGCGACGACCGCATCCCAGCCGGTGGAGACCTGGACATTTTGCTCCAAGGCACGCGAAAAGCCGTTCTTGCCCCGGCCTTGGATGAATCCCTGAACTCGCCCTTCCCCTACGTCGGCGTACCTGTGCATGTTGCCGATGTCGCTCGTGCCCACGTCGATGCTGTGAATACGCAGCGCATTCCCGGTAATACAGAGTTCATCCTGAGCTCAGATACGCCCGAGGGCGTGGTTTGGGATAGAGACATCCCTGGTATTGCGCGGAAATATTTTCCCGGGAAGGTGCAAGATGGGAGTTTGGCTCTGCAGGGTAGTTTGCCGTGTGTGAAATTCAGGCTCGACGGCATGACGACGGAGTCCACCTTTGGTTGGAAATTCACCTCATTTCAGGAGACGATGAAGGGGCTGATCGAGCAGTACATTCAGCTCAAGGAAGAGGCACAGTAATATTATCTGGGTATGGTAGCCTGTAGAAGCTGTCCTAGAATCATCCCGAGTGCAATATTGGATATTTGTGCTATCAATGCGCTCAACGAACAATAAGGATCAATGGTGGTAGGATGTGGCACAACCCGGAACTCCGCGTTCCACACCATAAGCACCGGCGGGGTCCCGGAGGGGTCTCGGTTTCCTGGCCCTGCAACATACGGCATCCGGCTCGGCAACACAAGAGAGGGTTGCGACGACCCAAGCCTTCGATCGTGCCGTTCTTGGCTGCAGGCCTCTCTGTTCGAATACCGGACTGGGTGGTTCGTATTGCCCTTACTAGTAAGCATTTAGGATGGGCACCACCGCGGAGAAGAAGTTGGCATGCAACACATGCGGAGCAAAGTTTGGATACCGTACGTCTGTTGTTCCAAGATTTTGCAGCCCGGATAAATGGATGTCTGACGAGTCGGTGTTTGTAGAGTCGTCTCTCGTACGACATCAGAGAAAGACATGCAACCAGTCCCAGAGTCTGGTGCTGCGACGTAAGTCATGTAGCCAATGCGTCCGCAAGAAGAGGAGGTGCAGCCTAGAACGGCCCATCTGCGAACGTTGTCATGAACAGGGCGAAGAGTGCTCCTACGAGGCTGCCCAGGCGCCGCCCACGCTCCCGGTCGTGCCGTCTGTGACCACGACTATCGAGAGCGGTGCATTGACATACTCGCTCGCCAGTCTCAGCTCGCCTTTCCACAATGATCAATCTTCTTTGTCTTCCTCTGCGCTATTCTTACCAGATACTACGGACGAGGGATTGGGTTACCATCCGCTGCAAGACTTCGACAATTCGCTGCAGCACTTTGACCATATCCAAAGAGGCAATGTCAACAACCCAGGCTCGACATTTGGTTCTCTGCTGCAACCTCCTCGTGATGCACCATCCGACTTGGCGAGGCACAGCATGGAACTAGTTCTCAGGGTGCTGAGGACGTGGCCGGGCATGCTGGCAGAGGAATTTCAACTGCCACCTATCTTCCACTACACGCAACACAACACACCGCCTTTGCTGCTGCCCATGTCGCACTGTGTCACCCTGACCAAGATGTGGCATGGGCAAGGCCAGGGATCAGAGCGGATCGTGCACAGTGCCCTTATTGCTGCGACCGAGCTGTTGCTGGAAGAGGTAGGCTCGTCGGCTTGCACGGGTGGAGATGAGATGTGCTGACGAGGCAGTTCCATACATATGATGAGGCTACGCAGGCATCGGCGCTGCAGGCTTTGGTCATATACACGATCATCATACTCTCGCCAGGTAAGGGCTGGGCGCGAAGTACCGCCGTCGACACCACCATATTTCAAAGACTCAGGATACTCGTGCAGGGCGTCGTAGTCAACGACCTACTCTTACCAGAAGAAAAAGAACACGGTCGGCCATCATGGACAAGCTGGATCCAAGTCACCGTCAAGCGACGCACCATCCTCTCCCTATACTTGCTGCACTGGGCATTCTCCGTCTTCCACGGTGTCCCATCGTACGACTGCGCAGAGCTCGCTTTCATGCCCGGCCCAGCAGCCAAGGCACTTTGGCAGGCTACCACGGAGCACGAGTGGGAAGGCCTATACACCAAGTGGCTGGCGCGATGGGGCGGTCGGCCGTTCCTGCAGGGCGAGTTCTGGGGCGTTGCGCCGGGTGTGGTAATGAATGACAGGGCGGAGAGGTGGCTTGCTGAGGCGGATGAGTTTGGGTTCATCATGGCTGGGATATGTAAGTTCGCTCGCTGTCCGATGGAGGTGGGCTTGGCTAACTGTGTGCAGTGAATGCTACCGAGTACAAGATGCCTACGTATCCTGGTTGGCGGTAACAGGATGGTGCGCTCAAAAGAAGGCCGTTGCAAAACTTCTGGTTGCCTAGAATTCCGTCATACTTGGAGCTCGCTTCCATGGCTCCTTTAAAATCATTATGGCTATAGGGGAACTTCCTCGTGTCGGCATTATATCGAGCCCTGGTTTTGACAGCGAGTATGATACATGGGAGTACATCTGAACAAGACATGGCCAAGGCCGTTCGTCGTCGTATGGCACCTCATGAATACGATCATATTTGAAAATACCGAGTATTTCTCAACCATTTCACAAAACAAAGTGTAAAGGGGAAAATGTCGGAAATTATAACATTATGATTGGCCAAGCGGTTGAAATCGATACTCTTAGCGAGAGTCCTAATATACTTCATTTATCACTAACCTGGAGAAAGACTTGGTCACAACCGGTTTCGTTTTGGATTGCACGATACAATCAATTTCATTTTCATTGGGCAAATCGTGCTCAGGGTGAGTAGGTACAGAAGCGATGGCAGGTGATCAAATATGTACATAGATATGTTAAGAAAGAATCATCACAGGAGCCTACCATTCAACGATGATATCCTATCAAGCAACAATGATATTGAAGAACGACCTTTAGTCGAAGTCTCATTTTACGAAGCAATAAAGTGATTTGAATTCAGGTCGAGAATTTACAGAGGAAAAAGTTGTATAAGGTATTTAGATCAGACTATATTATCGACCGAGACAAGAAGGTCGCTTGAGGAATATTACCAGTGATATATATTTCCAGAACTTTTGCATAGGGGGTTGCCAAGGCATTGAATCTTATGTCCAGATCTAGGTCCATACCCAACAGTCTGACCCCCTGCCCAATTACATCAAATATCAAACTCTCAGACGTCATCTCACACATCCCAAGTCCTCAACATGTCATGGCTCTCAACTTACAGAAAAAAACATCTGCCCAAAACGCAGCGAAGTCATGGCGAGCATCCAGAAAAGAAGCGAGCAGCCACTTCCCTATCAACGGCACCGCAGGACAAGTCCAGAAAATCTCCAAGCATAGGCAGGCTTTCTCAGCATAGCGCTCCTGGTTTGAAGTAGATAGGACTATACCCACAGGCGAGGCATCAGCGTGCACGAAAGATGGAGCCAACCTCGCGAACAATAATACATATCGCCAGTCGGCAAAGGATTTGCGTCGAGGAGACACTCATACAATTTTATGCTTCGGCAGCTAGTATGTGCTGATGGGTCGCAGGTGCATTAAATACAGCTCGGGGTGACAAATGTGTATAATACGTCCAAACATCTACGTATTTGTGAACTTTCCTGATAGGGCTTGGATGGGGCGGTTGATCAGATTTACAATACACGCTAGCTAACACGCGCGGCTACGGCACTACGGCAGAGCTTCTCCTTGGCTGATACGCCGCGGACGCTACGATAAGGCGTGCGCTTTCGACGGACAAACGCGGTTGGTATCCTGCAAGGTCCTAATAGACAAGCTCGCCGGGGCTGGGCCGCCGATTTCCCGCACATCTGTGGATATCACGGCAACTATCCGTAATGTCGTCCCATCTCGGCGGTCTGTCTTACGCCGTAGGGAGAGAACAGCCATATCTTCCCGTCGCCCAGGGGCGGTCGTTTTTGACTAAATTGCCACAAGCTTGGCTCAACTCTTGAAGAACATCTACTCAACACGTGAGGGTGGACAATGCAAGAGCACATGCCATCACCGCACCTCCTCACCCGTTCGTGCTGGAGCATCGTAGGGCAGTATGGCGAGACATGCGCTGGGCGGCGGTGGACTTGACCGAGACGTGGCCGTCGTATGTGCCGGACCCTTGGAGGATTCCGCAGACGCCGGACACTCCCAGACTGGGTGCAGATTGCACACTATTACGCCGGCGCAGAACAAGAAGCCCGGACCTCAAAAGTTGCCAGCATTGGTGGCCGTGACGGAAGAGCACCGGACGAAGGCCAACAAGGGCGATAGATACCCGGTAGACTCATGGCAAGGGAAGGACAAGGATGCGCCGAAGAGGTTCGGGCGCGTGGGGATGAATAGCGCCGATGAGCACGATGGGTGACGACGCATTTAAAGAAGGCGCCTGCGGAAAGGATAATCATTCTTATAAGACAGCCAGAAGAATTAGCCATGGGCCATGATGTTGAACAGTGGAAAGGGTCGCATTTTTCCGTTACCACGTCGTGATGCGTAATGGATGACGTTGTGCTCACCATGCACGTACCTCGCGCAATACGAATTCTTAGTTCGCCGATGTGTTACAAACAAAAGGTGGCGCCCCTCCTTGATGGGCAGAAAGAGAGAAACTTGGCTATGCCCAAAGGCCAACAAGTGGTCGCAGAGGCCAAGATTTGTGCGAGTTTGTGTGACGATGCGTGCCTTTTCCAATCGGAGGCTTGAAGTCGGGCGGCTGGGAAGCGCACGGCGCAGGTGGGCCGGCACCACCACCACCACCACCCACTGTAAAACATCCTGTAGATCCCCTACCAACCTCCCAACTTTCTGGGGATTTCCACAATCGGCTGGACCCGATATGCTGGGCTGCCGAACCAGCCTCCCCTTGCCCATCATCACCAGGGCCCTTCGATCAATTTTTTTTTTCTCTTTCTTTTCTTCCGTCTTCTCACACAGTTGAAATCTTCTCCGTTGTCTCCGGTTCTACGATCATTCCCTCTTCACTTAGTCAATCCCTTTCCATAGGCAAGGCTGCATCGTGACAGCACTCCCTCCCCTCCTTCAATCCAGTTCACCGCTAGAACGGCTTGCACGGCGGCCAGATCAACACTTACACGAAACCGCATTCACATCATCATCATCATCATCATCATCATCCCACGTCGCCTCACTTTTCTTCTTATCACACAGCCAGCGCGGCTGCTCAAGAATCACCCACCATGGCCATGGCCGCCAACCAGCCTCCGTACCCCGACCTGGACGAGAAGACGATGCAGTCGGAGCGAGGAGCCCGCGACGCCCGCCGCGCATCCAGGAACGGCCCCAACGCTCACTATCGCCGTGCCCGCTCGCCCCAGGATGGAGCCCACAGGAGCGGCGACGAGCTCCGATCGCCCACCTCGGACATTGCCCTGCAAGACGCCATGATTGCGCAGGCACAAGCACAGGTAGCTCCTACTTACTCCTCATTGTTTTCTCCCCCCAAATCTCAGATGGTTGCTTGGACAGTGATTCACAAGCCGCATAATCCCTGTACCCACCGCCCCATTGGACAAGCATCAATGAGCATGAACTTGGTTGCTGGGCCGGTTTTTCTTTTCTTGATTCCTTTATTTGTTGTTCTTTGCACAATTTATACCGTTCAACATGAAATCTTCCCCGTGCTTACTCGCTACAGCGCGCGGTTCAGGTCAACGGCCAGCAGCCTCGCAACGCTGGACAGCGCCGCTCAAACGCCCCCATGGCCACCCCAGCTTTCTTCGGTCCTCCTATGCAGGGCGAGCTCGACCCTCACGGCAACCCGGCCGCCAAGCAGGGCGCCTACCGGCGTTCCGCCCAGCAGCCCGGCGCTGCCCGTCAGAGCCCTCCCAGCAACCGCCACAGCCGTCGGTTGTCTGAGTCCCAGACGCAGCAGCAGCAATCCCGCAGCCCTCCTTCGCCCGTGGACGACCCGTCCATGTCCGGCGCCACCATCAACCGCCTCAAGAGCCCCAGCATCATGAAGAGCGTGCTGCAGCCCCTGGAGCTCAAGGTGCACGAGTACGAGCAGCACATGGTCGAAGAGCAGGCCCAGATGGCGAGCCTCGACGAGGAGATCCGCAACCTGCAGGAGCGGCGGCGCCAGGCAGAGGAGCGCTTCCTCGAGGCCAAGGCCAAGCACGACGACTACGAGCGCCAGCACCAGGACGTGAGCAGGGCCATGAGGGGCGAGTTCGAGGTCAAGCCGCCCCACCAGCATCAGCAGCACCCGCCGCACATGCAGCAGATGTCCATGCCTGCGCTGGACAGGATGGACAGCTACGACGACAGGCCCGTCAGCGAGCACAGCTACAGGAAGCCCAAGAAGGGAGGGTTCCGCATGAGCTTGTTCAGGAGTTGACCTGCCCAGCCGAGGCTGAAGATGTAACGAGTGACGACAGGGGGTTATACGGTATTACAGGCATATACGGGGTATTACATGGCTTGGGGCGGCTAACGGGCGAGGGAAACGGCAACAGACCACTTCAGTGAATGTAATAACGATTTGAAAGGGGTTATACTTTCTGAGTAAATGATTCTTACATGTAGCTTCATTTCGCCGCGGCTTCAGTCTCAGTGATGCAGTCGATAGACAACGAGCCTATTGAAATGGCCATGATGCTGGTTTGGCTGGTTCATGATGTCCTGGAGTTGTCCATGTCTAACGTCGCGGCTGCCGAGGTTCAAGCCAAACAATGCAGCCTCATCTTGCGAATTGACAGCAAGAGAAGAATAATGTTCCTCTCAGTCTCCCCGGATCATGAAGGATGAAAGCTGATGCTGAGTCAACTGGCTACGTACTATCATACTTGAGAACGTGCTTAGAGCAACAAAAACTCACCTAATAACTGAATTTTAATCTGCCGATGAAACACTGCCGATTGAAAGTTGGGCTCACGCCGCTTCATGCGTTGCAGTCTCCATGCCTTAGACGGTCCCAAATGACAGCCTTGGTGTGTTTTCGGTGAGTACCACAAGATCGTGATCATTTAGGGACGATCTGGGTATGGAGGTACGATCAAAACAAACAGCATGCCACCACCACGCACAATAGCGCATGAGATCTTGCGATCTTGAAAGTCTAACAACTCATTATCGTGAACAATCAAGTAGAGAAGCCATTTTTTAGTCGTCCAGATACCCGTTATATGGAAAGAGCGATGTTAGGGATATACTCCAGCAGCATGTCGCGATGAAGTACAGATGTTAGGGAGCCATTACCCCACCTGCTACTTTGAGCCCCGATCTGGCTGACTCATCACAATCAACACGTGAAAAGCGGGTCATTGGCTCTATCGACGCTGTATCATTGGTTTCTAGCCGGTGGGTCAAAGCGTGCTGTCTCTGCACTAATTCAACGACACGGTGCGGTACCAGGAGTATCTGTACTGTACTATCAAATTTGTTTTGCCATTACTGAGGGCATTCCCACATCGATAATTACTCCTTCCTAGTCTACACACCAGACTCTCTCAGCTGAAACATATGCGCAATGGCCGTAAGCACTTGATTTGAAGAAGAAGACGAAAGAGCTGAGATTTTAATTAAGTCTATGGGAGAATACATGTTGCCGGTGCTTCATCTTCTCTGTCCATCCTTCCTGTTGCCTTGCTCGACCACCTTTTCCCCAAATAAACCGCCTCAGCATTGGAAGTAACAGTCGACCTTTTCCATAAGCATCTATCCATTCCATAATATCCAGTTCCCGACCAGTAAATTCGTCAACGCAATACCGACTCGTGTTGTCCAACTCGCGAAAGAACGCCGGCGTGAGAGCAAGGGGTTGTGGCTCGCACTGTGCAGCACAAGTTTCGCATACTCTTCCGCTCGGGGGTTTATGGCCAAGACCCTATTCGTTCGATACACGCTTAGCAGGGCGCAGAATAGATACAGTTGAACCCTATCAAGATACGTGTTAGCAACGTATACAAGGGACGAGAGGGATTTATGTCGATACTGACCGTGGTGGTCACCAACTCATGTTCGTTTGACAGGGAGAATTTTCCTCCATGCGGATCGCGGTACGAGCCTAGGTACGTTAACAATGGCTTGCTTTTGTATGGACGATACACACTGGTTCGTCCCATTTGGATGCCCGACTGAAGCTGTATCGGTGTCCCGCAAACATTCTCAACCATCTCGCGACTTCTGCGAAAAGCTTCCGTTACCATATTCGACATAACCTCCGTTATAGTATTGGAAAAATCCCTAACAGCTTGTGCCAGTATATTCACTTCGCGTGTCACCGCTCCCAGATGACGCTGCTGCTCTTGCGTCTCGCGAACCATCTCGCGGTTTAACACGCGGCGCGCTCGGTTCGAATATTGTGCTTCGTTAGGCATGACTCTGAATTTGTGATGTACCAGAATACAGAAGTTTACTGTTGTTTCGTAGCGCGACACGGCTTCACCAGACGTTTGTAGGAGGCTGCTAAGGCTGAAAGGGGTGGTGTACACAAGAGATTTATAGGAGAAGGGAACCTGTCAGAGGGAAAGGGGAGAGGAACAGGAACTTGTTAGAGTGGAAGGGGAGAGAACAGGAGCCTGTCAGAGTGAAAGGACAAGGCTGCGGCAGAAGCCATATGCTGTATATGGCATTGCGGCACGGATCCTTCAGCGACCCATATCAGCTCAGCCAAACGCGTTCCGGATCCTACCTCTACAGGGTTCACTGAGTCAGGACCAATCAGATGCAGCTTGTCTTATGTTGTTGGTTGACCTTTTTACATTTCCCCTGGTCCATTGCCAGCTCATCATAGCTGGCATTATGTAGGATATAGGGGTGGAGGCCACCCCCTTTGCTTACCGGCAAGCAGAGTTTTCAGTATCAATTAGAGTCATCCCCGTGTGCGATTTTAATAACGGTACCTGCCTATCCAAAGCAAGCATCGCCTATCTTAACTCTCTCCTCTCTCTTGTTGTTTGTATCACTCCTCGCTACCCATCTCCCATCCTAGGATCTTGTTTTGGTTGCTTCTCTGCTCTGACTACCATTTCGACTTGAGGAGTCTACAGAAGAGCTTGAGCTGTATCGGGATGAGCATACCAACGGCAGCAGTCGAGATCCCGCGCATCACTGAATTGCGACGGATGATCGACTACGATGACACCAGTTTGCCCCGAAGTAAAATCCTGATAGAAGACCTCCGCACGTTCCGCAAGAAGTTTACAACCTCAAAAGGTCGACGAGGCATGGACCTCACCAATTGGAAAGACGAAAGGGACAAAGCCGAGCTCCTCGAGATGACCAGTAATTACCTTGTCCGGGATGGTAATGGCAGTTTATTCTGGCCAGACGATCCAGCATTATCAAACTACAATAAGCTGCAGTGGTCTAAGAGTAAAGACTTGTAAGTGCCCTTCCGCTGGATACTCTCCCAGGTTACATATTCTGACCAGCTTCGACGGCCAGTATTCATTCAGTTGTAATGCAGCTGTTCTTCCGCATGAACATCCAACAGACTCGAAATGACAAATACAGACTCAATAAGGAGAAAAACCTGTCGTTCCAGAAGGTCAATATGGCAGCGCCCCGTGCCCAAAGAGGCGCAAGCAAGGACAACCCTATCGAGGTTGAGGGACACGCTCCAGCCAGATCCGATGACAGCATGTGAGCTTCCCAATTCTGGCAATTCCAACCATTTTTATCTCGTCGCTGACCTACGTAGGTCACCCAGAGCATATCAGAGAGTGTTCCGTGCGAACCCTGTGGAACCTTTCTCTGGTGTCGTTGATCCGTCTTTGCGTCCGGAGCCCTTTTCCATAGCTCACCACGAGCATGGGACCTCTGAAGCCGGCTCAACCAGTCAAATTCCGTCAGCGACATCCAATCACAATGATTCAGCTCAACCATCGTCCGAACCCATCGGCGATGTGTCGATTGGGCCTGATTCTCGACCTACAGTCAACTCAGGACATGAAGATGGGCCACCAGCCAAGCGTAGAAAAGGACATCACCCACGAAGCCGCATAGTCATTCTCCATACAAAGAAATCGAAGAAACACAGGCGGCAGACCCAAAACGATTGCCTACCCACATGGACCTCTCCTCGGGTCAGGCGGCCACGACGAGATTCGACCTGGGCCACCGAGGAGCAGCTTCGCGATCTAGATTCATCCGACTCCGCAAGGTCATCTCCGGGACAGCCGGACACGGCGCCTGAAGAACCGGCGCCCGGTCCGGCGATGCTCGAGACGGCGACGCTCGAGACGGCGACGGCGGCAACCTCGGACCGTCAGCCGCTGGCAGCCGAAGAGCACTTTTCCGATGATGAAGACCCGTTTGCGGTTTATGATGAGTACATTGCCGGCATGGTGGACACAATCGAAGGCAGCAGGCCGTGGTCCTCGGCAGAAAATGTGGCGCCCGAAGCGTTGATGGTCCCGACTGTGGTTCCTGCTTATGCACCTCCAAATCCCAACTCCGCACATGTCGATCCGAGTTTAAGCGCCAGACCCGTGTCTCGTGAGCCAAGTCTATACGGCAGCCCGGAACCATATGCTGCAGTTTCAAGCAGGAGCACCGCGCCCGTCGCTGTGGGTTCGGACGTGACAACTACATCGCTGCCTGTGTCTCGAGGCCAGTCTGAGCCGCTTCTTACACGTTCAAGAGGAAGCTTTACGACCGCCGCCGCCACAGTCTCCAGTATGACGAGTCCTGTGTCAGCTGTTGCACCTCCAGGAGGAAGCTCTACACCCGTCGCCGTCGTAGTGTCCCGCACGACGAGTCCTGTGTCATCTGCTGCACCTCCAGAAGGAAGCTCTACGCCCGTCGCCGTCGTAGTGTCCCGCACAACGAGTCCTACGTCAGCCGCTGCACCTTCACAGCATGCTGCGGCGCGTGCTCAGACTGCGATGGCACAAACGACCCTTCAGGAAGAAAGACAAACAGAACTCGCGGAATCGAGCTTGCCGGTAAGTGTGCCGACTACGCACTCCCAAGTAATGGGTCCGCCGCCGCCGCCCAAGGTTGCAAAGCCCAAGATCAATTTTGCATATTACGTAGTGCTCTCGCGGGTTCCCGAGTACCGCGCACTTCAGTGGAAGCCTAGCAAAAGGTTTACCGAGATGAATCTTGCGGAGTTTGAGCATGAGATCCCACACAAGTTACCCGCTGACGCAAAGGGGTGGCTCGTCACGCTCAACGGGCCAGGGGTGCATATCCAGGTCAGGGTGCATCGGGACGAGGACGAGGAGCATGCCATTATGAAATCCGCCTTCGGCAAGCAGGTGCGAGCGGCGATCCCCCAGAACATGGACAAGGTGCATTTAGTTTTCGACATTGAGATTGAGGTTTTCAAGGAGGAGTTGGTGCGGGCTGCAGGGGCCCAAGCATCTTATGAGGATGAGCTGGATTTTTGACGACGGAACGTATTGCGGCCTCTGCGTGTAGGGGTACGTGATCCCACAGACACAAAAGCCACCTCGGGATGGCTAGCCGTAGATGGCTTCCGAATTGATCATCGCTTTTCCCATCACAAACCGAATGAAAGGTTGTTTTGCTCTGCGAAAAGAGTATGATCAGATGATGGGGGACCGCTTATAAGAGTTTCTGGCTGTTTTCGCTGTATTTTATTAAGCAGGTCTTGGTAACTTGGAGTACGGATGACTGAACTTTGAAGATTATCCGGAAGATTAAACTTTGAAGATTATTTAGAAGATTGAACTTTGAAGATTATCCGGATGATTGAACTTTGAAGATTATCCGGAAGATTAAACTTTGAAGATTATTTAGAAGATTGAACTTTGAAGATTATCCGGATGATTGAACTTTGAAGATTATCCGGATGATGTCCGGACGACTTGGATGATGACTTCGGATGATAATCTATCGAAGGGAACTAGAAACCAAACTTGAGGTTACTTGCTACACAGATGCCAGAACAATTTGCAGCGTTGCCCAAAACACGATGGTTAACACGTTCCCTCTAACATGCGTGTATTTATTATACCCCTGGCTTTGCCAATTCAACGCAGGCTTCATATGTTTTCTCAGCAGAAACTCGCCGCATCCGTTATCAAATATGGAAATGTGAATTTTGACCAATGGCACCCTTTGTCTGCTTGGCTTTTTATTATCTGGGAATCGTGATATCATATCATCCAATCAAAATACTGCAGCTGGAATAATTTCGACCAACCAGATTATTATGCGAAAGTGTACTATGTTGTGCTCTGTTTATCGAGCCTGTCAGGCACTGCTTCCGACTTGCGTCCGCCCATGCACTTGGAGCGTGCTCTCGTATAGATACGTTGATGCCATGAGCAAATGACAATTCCCTGGAGCACGTCGCAATTGAGGATGCACACATGCCGGGCGCACAGTGCTGCTGTCAAGTAAGCCTCGGAAAGAGAGAGTAGAGACCGCGAGTGCAGCCTGGTTATTCGGTATTTCCGGCGGTTGTTTGGGAAGTGGAAGCATCACAGCATCCAGTCATGGCGCTCTGCAGCTCTTGATCAGCCGCTGGCAGGGATGCTGGGGCTTCTTGGATGGGATGAGAGTGGCGGTGGTGGGTAGGCGGGTTGGACACGACTGGATGCGACTGGATGCGACCAAAGATGGTGGTGCTTCCGAAAATATGGGATGGCCTGTCCACAGTCAAGTCTACACAGTGCGTGATCCGATTTCCCAAAACTCACCAGACGAGTTCAAGGGACCGCTGCTGATCTACTCACTGAACAGAAGACGTCGGGTTCCTCGTCATCGTCAGTCCAAGGTGGTTTGTGGCAAAGTGTTGAATGGCAGCTTCAAATATTCATTGGTGGACACTCTGGACGGAGAGACTCCAAATGACATGGGTCTTTCGAAGAATATTTACTGCAGGATCAAGCTCTGCTTCTCGCTGGAAAGAGCAGACGTCGAAAAGCGGCTTGTTCTCAGCCAGGCATCACCGTTACCGCATTGGGTCAAAAATGTCTTCGTAAGATAATTGCCTCTTTGGGCAGTCTACTCATGGTCAGACAGGCACCAGGCCAAGCTAGAAATCAATTCCGAATCCCAGCTTCAGAACCACCCCCATTTCGCCTTGTTAACGAGCGGATGGAGTCATTGTGCGCAAGCGTGGGTAAGGCACACTCCTTTCGTTTCAACGAGGCCCGATTTCGAGGCCATGATGCCAAGCACGGTGCGTCGCGATAGTATTCCAGTGTGCGTCAGCACTTTCGCCGACGGGCTCACTTTTCAGCCAGACTGAGTCGATACATCTATTGCATGCGGGGCCCTGGGGATCTCAGGTCTTTCCAATTCTGGCCATGATTTTCTGCTTGGTGATGTAGGTATGTTTTCAGGTTTCTTCCAAAGTCCACATGACATCGTCTACATCATTGGTTTGCAGACATCAAATGAGTTACACAGACTGCCGAATAAGCCACGGTTTCACACCTTGAATATCTACACATCTATAGTGTACACTCACTCTCTAGATTAATTGATGAATGCTAAGCCATCAATATTTCTTGTCCGCAGGTTGACTCCGTTGCCCTCACCCCATCACCTACCCTATATCCTTCCACCTGCCATTATGTATCCCTGGGTGCGCAAATGCTTTTCCGAACACCCGGTTACGTTTTCGCAACCCACAATCATCCATCCCATCGCGCATCTGCGCATCAACCGCGTAAGGTGGTAGGGGCGATTAGCATGTCTGCGACACGCGTCGTGGACGGACCATGACGATGGCATCAGTGCGCCAGCAGGGCGCAATCATTAGGGCACGGCCAACCGTCCGTCCTTCGGCGGAAGCGACGCCACCTGGAACGCCTGATCCCTGGGCGAGGGGGTTTTTACAGTTCAGATGACAGTGCTCCTGACACATTCTCCCTAGGCGAATCCTTGCACAAACATCGGTTGACAGGGGCCGGCCCTTCTTACGCTTGGCTTTTCCGCGTTGGCCCCATCTGCCATTAGGCTCAGCCCGGCCACGGTGCAGCTTCAGGGCACTCCGTCTCGTCCAGCTGCTAATCTAGATCTTGGCTGCAGACAAGCACGGGGCTACATGAGGTCCCCCTGTCCCTCCTTGAAGCAACAACACCTGGGCTTGAGACGCGTGTGCTGTGACGCACAAGCCGCAGTGCAACCCTTGGTTGTTCGAGAAGGAGGATGGAAAGCCAAATTCTCCTGAGGTGAACGCGGTGATGATTACTCCGTCTACCAGGTGTCAACTGTACCCTTACCAATTCGTGTTGGAGAGAGGTTTGCGCAACGCTGCTTTTGCCTGAGCATTCGCTGCATTCCTTCAGCCCTACCGAAGTCACCATGCAATCGGCTTGAATGAAACACGCACAACTCTCGTCATGGCCCCAATTAAAATGGTTGGACGTAATATCACATGCCTTTCCCACTCCATTTCTGTCTTCACATATACCAATGTTCCTCTGGGAAGCCTCTCCTAAGTCCTCAACTAAGAGGGACCGATGCGATGAATTGCCCCTTGTCACACGGCCTACACTCTGGCTCGTACCATCTTCCTCCATCAACACCCATGACACCCAGCACTACAGCTATTGGCCAAGACCTGAACAGTCAGATGCTGTCCGTCACTGTAGTCGTAGGAGCCCAGTGGGTTGATTCCTCCTCGTACTTCAACTCCTCTTGATAAAGTTGTGCCACCGGCAAAAGAATGTTATGCTGCTAGATAGTCTTTTTATCTTAGCCATGGACCATGAATACATATATGAAGAACATGCATAAATTTCCAAGTTTTCCTAACCATCTTCAAATCTCATTCCATACTACTTACAGACCACCATCTTTCTCGTCTGTCCTAGTCAGAGATGTCCAACGCCAGTACCTCCTGGGCTCATCTGCCTCCCAACATCCGGCACGAGGTGCTTAGTATTCTGCCCGGTCTTGGCGGTGTTTGCAGCCTGCTTGCTACCGTTTCACGAGAATGGCAATCTGCCATCGAGCCGCTCAATTTTGCCGAGATCAGCCTGACGTTACCACGGCTCTCCAATCCTGTTTCTGCCGCTTTTCTTTTCCGAAAGAGGAGTCATATCCGTTACACATGGTTTCGAGTGGAACTGAAGCAGTATGGCTGTGGACTGTGCGCACCAGAAGACGGAGACTCTTGGGGATTGGACAGTGCTGACAACAGGCTGATCGCGGACGCTTTCCAGAGCTTGTTCTCGACCCTCAGCACATGGGAGCCTTGGAGCAACTTGGTTCTAGACATCAGCGTTTACTCGCCAAGCAATACACGGCACTGGTTCAAGTACCTCAGCTTCTACCCAGATACCCATGTCGGCGAGTGTCGACCGAGCGGGGGTGAGCAAGGGATTCCGATTGACGACCCAGCTCACGGCTGGGCTGCCGGGCGGCAGACAGTTGCTCCTAAGTGGCACGCCATCGAGAAGACGTTCGATGAAATTATGGGCGAGGGACCATTTGAGGACGAGGAACTAGAGATGCAGTGGTGGCAGACACTACCCCTCGTCCCCGCGGTTGCGGTTGTGCTCTTTCGTCAGCAAACCCGCCGACGTTGGAAGCCAGTCGCCCTCGCCAACATGCTCACGCGTTTCCCTAACATGAAGGAGCTTTGCTATGAGCCCTGGAGAGAGTGGAATGGCATGGAGCGGCATACTGATCAACGCAAATATTGCAACGGGCAACCTGATTGTGACTGCTGACCAACCCCGATCTCGACACAGGCAACCGGACACTGATCGAATTGCTTGCCGAGACGAAGCTATCGAAGCTCACGATTTTCGAAAACTTCAACCAGTCATACCCGGGAAAGTATTTCGAGTGCCCAGCCTTCAGACAGCCGACTCCTGCTGTAAGCCGCACACTTGCGAGAGCTAGTCTGCAACTCGCGACGCTATCAGCCTCTTTCATGATAGATGCTAGCTACTTCTTCGAATCGAGAGGAGGTTCAAGGGAGGGGGAAAACCTCACGTATCTAGCGCTGACATCGAGGGTACTCACTGATGATGCAAATGTTGCGGAGACCAGAGGAATGCTACGAGACGCGGCAGCCGCTGCGCTAGCGATGCCGAAGCTCGAGACGCTGGAACTGTGGAACGGAAGTGAGGGCTTGGCAATGCTGTTCCGCTACCAGGAGGGCCGGGACCGGCAACCAGCCATCATCACACTACGGGGAACATCCGAACTTGTACTGGGGTCTGCGGTCACGCAAGCCTGGGATGCCGTCGCACTCCGGCACGGCCACGACAGGGTTGTTGTTCGGAGCTTCTCGGTCGACCTAGGTACCATCAGGTGCCACGGCGATGCGATATGCCAGCTGGGACTCTCGACCGAGGTCATCAAACCCGTCTCGCTGCGACAGATGTTAAATGAGCACGAGCTTAGGGCCGGGCCGGTGAAGTGAACGAAGTCATGAATAAGGCCAAATGCTCCTAGAATCACAACCACGATCTACGCCGCAAGCATCAACAGTATTATCATAGACCTCCAGGCCATA
Source organism: Stachybotrys chartarum (assembly GCA_001021365.1). Classification (NCBI taxonomy): domain Eukaryota; kingdom Fungi; phylum Ascomycota; class Sordariomycetes; order Hypocreales; family Stachybotryaceae; genus Stachybotrys; species Stachybotrys chartarum. The sequence continues at coordinate 1,328,829 of LDEE01000005.1, forward strand.
TAAGTCTTGCTAATGTGTACACTATGCAGAAGGGATCTGTCGGTTTTGTCGCAGCAATCATGTCGAGCACGCTTCGAAAGAGGATAAATCCCAATTCGGAATCAGAATTAGGACAAGCATTAGTAGGAAGCTGGCATGATAGTATGACGATGCGGAGCCATCGACACACGGGTACGCACCCGTGCGCCAAAGATCAGATTATATGTAAGACAGCCCAATAATTAGGAAAAACCCACCTTCTACGATCATAGCAGCCATAGTATCCATAGCAGCTACACCGGTTGCGGTGGCTATAGCGGGTATAGCTGCTATAGTACCTAGTCATGGAAGCTATATCAACCGTCGTAGCTATAGCAGCTATGACGGTGGCAGCGGCCATTGTAGCCAGAACACCTTCCTATTTAATTAGGTAGTCTCATATGATCCGATCGTTGACACACGGGGCCCAGGCGCCCCATTTGCATACGGGTACGGACACCTGTGCGCCGATGGGCTGCCTTTGACGATATACTGTAGTATTAGACAACATGATAAGTAGCCGCCCCTGATGCGGGGGACAATCTCTACCGCTTCTGTGCATCATTTGCATAAACACCGAACAGTTTAACGGAAAGCCAAGTGAAGAAGGGGAAACTTGAAGCAGCATGGGGCCTACCCCTAACCGCAGCGCCGGCAGCCGGTGATGCCGCCCATTGGATGGCCCTGCATCGACAGGGGGGCATGCCCGTTTCGCCAATCAAGCCTCCCCCCTGCGCCAGTTTGACACTTCCGACGGCTTCACCCCAATCTTACTTCCCCCACCGACCGACTTGCCGTCGTGCCAATGGACGCTTGCAACGACTATCGACGGTATGCGATGGAGGCATGCCGGGGGAAGGAGGAGGAGGAGGAGGGGCATTCGTATTGTGCGTGCGGATCTTGGTCCCTTGATCCTCCCAGGGGTTCTATCTGTCTGAACTGTGAATCCCAGCCCAGGAGGCCTTGTCGACGTTCACTTAAAGGGCGTTGATGGCCTTACGTCCATCTTCTGTTTATGCCATGTGCTCAAGCTGCTTCTACAAGGTCTGCTCAGGCCTGTTCATTCCTTTCAACTGATCTGATCCCGTCACTCCTTTGAACCCATTACTGACTTCTTATCACTTACACGCTCCTTGTTTCTGATGTTGCACAAGCCCGTGGCGGCCCTCTTGGCTGCCGTTGCTGTCGCTCACGCGCTTCCCACTGGAGACGAGCGCCCACAAGGGGGCTTCGAGGTCGTTGTTGTCCATGTAACGCCTTCGGATGGATGCGCCGCCCGGTGCGATGCTCCCACCCCTACGCCCGACCAACCCTTTGAACCTGGAGTTCTCCTTGTCGAAGAGGTCGAGTCAGTGGGCCCAGAGTCCACCACTCCTACGCCTACGCCTACTGCATCTTTCGTCCACGAGCAGCCTGTGGCAACTCTCCGACCAAACGTCCACTGGAACTACGATACCACGCCTGCCGAGAATGTCGTTCCCATCCCTGCCGAGAAGGGGTCTCAGATGTACTACGGCATCAATAGTAAGTATTCTCTCATCCAGCTGTACCCCGAGGCCTTCCGCTGACTGAGCCTCGCAGGTCCCCAAGAGTCTGGCGAGTTTGCGTTCCTCACCTACTACTTCAACCGCCCCTCGGTCAACCTGGACCATACCGACCATGTCACCGACGTCGAGTATGTGCCTCAGCAGGGCATGACCGTCCACTTCTCATCCAACGAAGCCTGGGATTACGCCGTCGATACATGGTCCGAGAGGGATGAGCTGGTTCTCATCACTTACACCGAGGGCTGCGGCGCCTTTGACGACCAGGAGCGGTGCTTCTTCCAAGTCAGCGCCATGACCTGGGACGACCAAGCACACACTATCATTGCGCAGGGTACGCCCACGCACCCGGACCAGATCGTCTCCAAGGGAGAGGCGGAATGGGGTTGGTGGGAGCCCAGCGGAGAGGCCGCCACACCTCCGACCGCTTCGCCGGCTGCGCAAACTTCAGGTGTCTCGAGACCTGCTGCTGGTACCAATGCCACTGCTCCAGGCAACGCGGTCTGCGTAGCTCCGGTCGATGCAGTGCACGGTCTGCCAACTGCCTGCTTCGGCAGGACGTTTGATCGTGATCTCGACGCTACTCTTGGTCGTGAAGACCTTAGCCACGAATACCAAGACTTCCTCGAGCTCGTTGCCGACGGCCCCAGAAACGTCTCGCGCGCCTTCAGCCGTCGGCGTGGTTACATCACCCGTCGCTGCGGCTGGATTTGCAAAGTTGTCAACAAGGTCGTCATTGAACCCGTCAAGACCGTCTTTGAAACCGTGCAAGAAGCCCTCACCGTGTCGGGCTCCCTCGATGAAGAGTTCAGCTTCCAGGTTCCTGACCCGTCCGGGACAGGGCCCGTCAATGAGCTGCTAGGGGACCTCGTATTTGTCGACTCCCCATTCGGCGACGCCATTCAGCTCTTTAGTATCGCGGGCGAAGCCGGCCCTGTCAGTGGGGACGTCACCATCTTCTGTGTTGGCTGCGGCGTCAGCGGCACTGCCAGAATTGCTGGAAAGGCTTCTTTTGTGCCGTTAGAGGGCCTCACTGAGGGTTTCATTGAGCTGACGAGCGACCTTTCGTTTGCCGTCAAGCTGGGCATCGACGCCCAGGCAGCGCTGAGCCAAGATTTCGAAATCGATCTCTTCAGCGTCGGCTTGCCCGGGCTGAGCTTCGGCATCATCACCATCGGTCCTCGCATCGACGTCGGCGCCAGGGTCGGTCTCGAGGCGGCCGCTGCAGGTACGCTCCTCGCCGGCGCCGACCTCAGCTTCCACGGTGCGGGGGCGGTCATCGACTTTGTCAACTCTGCCAACACAAACGCCCACGGCTTCACACCCGTCTTGACTCCTGTCTTCGAAGCCCAAGGTCAAATCTCCGCGTCCGCGACGCTGGCTCTGCCTGTCGGCCTCCGCTTCGGCATCCAGATTGCCACGTTTGATGTCTCCGCTGGCATCGTCGACGAGCCTTCCATCCGGGGCACGGCGCAGGTCGCGGCCGGCGTGGGCTTGGGCGAGGATGGACAGCTTGAAGGAGGCTTCTTGGAAACGGATGGATGCGCGGGTATCTCGGCGCAGCTTAGTTTCCGGAACACGCTCTTTGCCGAGATTACGGGGCTTGACAACATTGACTTACTCGACACGGGCGACATTGTGCTCGCTCAGGGGTGCATCGAGTAAGTATCATTATTCCCGTTGAAGATGCTCTTTCTAACGTGCCGCAGAATTCCTGGACTCATTGAAGGTGGTGAGGAGGCCGTGTCGTCGACGCCCCTGGCTTTGCCCTCTGTCAGCATGCCCATCGTCGAAACCCGTGCAACGCCTGCCTTGACGACACCTGTTGTTGAAGGTCCGGCTATCATGACTTCGGTCTCCGAGCTGCCCACCGAGCCAGTTGAAACAGAGGTCCCAGCGATGGAGAACCCCACGGACGATTTGGTTGCACCGCCCGTCAGCACAGCTCCTGAAGTACTCCCTGTCCAAGGGCACAACTTCACCTACGACGCCTCCACACCAATCAGCATCTCCTACCAGGACATCACCGGGTCCGAGTACGCACACCTCATCAGCGGGCCTTCCACCAGGATCTCGTCGTGCTCCAACGGCAACGTGTACGCCTTCAACGCCGCCGGTTCCACCTCGTCTTCGTGCTCCGATACGTGGGAGTACAAGGCCGGCGCACTTGTCGCGGACGGAGCGTCGCGCCCAATGCACTACTACAACAACACCATGTCCGTGCTGGGTGTATCACGACTGCGCGTCGAGGCCGAAGCCAGCGTCCCCGGCTCTGGTGTGGTCGTGGCGTGGGCACCGTCCGGCGAGGACTCGGTGTACGTGGCCGTAGACCCCAAGGACCAGGTCTTATACCCGGTGGTATGCGAGTATGAAGGCGGAGATGATGGGCCGAGGGTGTTTTTGGTCAAGGACTTGGCCGTTGGTACGGCGGTGCTTGAGAGCGAGGAAGTCCGGCACTCGGTGACGGGAGGTACAGTCACTCGATGTTCGCCGCTGAGGCTGGAGAAGGGAAGCTCGACCGTGTAGGGGGCAGCTACATGAGATATTATGCGTCAAGGTCATGATTTGGCCACGACAGCAGGGGGATATGTTTAACAGCGTAGAGTGCTGGATAATGATGAATATATGGATTAGTAAATAATCAATAATATTAATGTAAACACTCGCTGTGCCTAGAAGTGCACCATAATCTGCTCCTGCACATGGAGGCGACCTTCGTGCTCCCCCCGAGTCCCTACATTCCTTGCTACAGACTCCTGCTACTACGACACAAAATTTCGCCTGCGGGAATATTGGGCATGAACGAATTTTCGTGGTCTCGCTACTCTTACATCGCCTCACTTGCGTGGTAAATATTCGGTCTGACTCAGATGACATTATGAGCAGTCTGTAGCATTTACTTATTTGTAAGGCGATCTGTCGATCGTTATCGCTGGTGTCGACAGCTTGGCCGAGAGTGCTTTCGCTCAGGACTGCCTCGTCAATGGCTGAATAGGCCGCGTTATTTCTCTGATGGGGAAATACTCGACAAGCATGTGTCATTGATGGATGGATGTGATTTAGCATCAGAACTCTTCCCCGAGTCCAAACGGAACCACGCAGAGGATAAAGGGACACGGTTCGAAATCGCCATTACAGACATCGATTCTGCGTGCTTTTATCGATCGTCGTGGCTGAACTCGAACAGGACCATCGGCTGCCCTGTACGGAGCTTAGGCAAGGACAAGCAAGTTCACAGGCATAGTCTCGATCAAACACCCGCCACCAACACGCCATCGATAGCCGCTGCGGCCCACTACAACTCTTGTTGGACCAGCCCCTTACTTACGGCCACAACCAGAAATGAAGTAGGCACACATGGTCAAAAAGAGTCTTCTGTTCCAGCAGGACCTAGGATGCTTCAGGGGCTGGATGGGATGGGCCCTAGATGATCTGATAGACGCGGGGAACGATGGAGAATCATGTGGATTTAAACCGTGGTCTACGCAGCCTGGACGCCAGCGGCGCCGCTGGGAAAGAGGACGACGAGCGTGCTGTGTGGAAGTTGGTGAGGATCCTGATCAATACGGCTATGAGTGGGGGAGGCGATGGTGGCCGAGGATAATGATCTACAGAGGCTGGAAGGAACGGAGAGTCCCGTCTGCGAGGCTGAGGTTTGTTTGGAGAGAGACAGGGTATACTTGACTCATACAAACCCACCATTGGAAGTCTCGCATCACCACGACGCTCCATCCACAAGCTTGGTTAGATACTCCCTGGACTCCCCTGAAGATTGATGGAGTTGAATGAGGTCTCCTCAAAAGTATGGGACTGATCCTCCCCCCGAAATGCCCCCGTAAACGTCTGGAAAGTGGCTCGGCACGTGAATGAGCACCTTGATGCCGGAGCATCGCCTCCTCGCCGGAACCTTGTATCACCAGGAGGCGCACCCCTACACATGCAGCCACTATATGTGCCCTCCACGTTTCCTCTTGCTGCTATTACACGAAGTATCTCTGAAGCACGCAAAATCTGTGTCACGGCTTAGGCGACTCCTTGCCCGTTCACCATCGTTAATCGTGTCAACGCCGCTGCGGCCTCGCAGGCCATCGTCGTTAAAACCTCTGCACACGATACAGAAGACTATACTACGGATGGACAACCACGGCGAGAGTGTACCGTATTATGCCGCGCACCCGGGTGCAAAGAACGTCCACTGCGGCCACGAGCCCGGCGACCGGTGTCCAGCCTACGTGGAGCTGATCCTGGGCGACATATGCATCGTCTTCTGCGTGCTGGCCGTGGTGCTCAGCACCGTCATCATCATAGCCATCCTCACCGCCTACGTACGCAAACTAAAATCGGCGGCCCAGCCAGATGAAGAATCTGACCTTGAAGCCTCCGTCGGCGGAGCCAACGACAACCCGGAGGCTGACGGGACCGAATCGGAGACGGAAGAGAGCCGGCTGAGCCTGGAGTCGGGCGTGTGGCTGATGGAGGCGGGCGAGAACAATATCGCCATGGCGCTGCTGGGTGGCAGGAGGCGCTGGGGGAGCGCGCCGGAGATGGGGACGCAGGGAAGGCGGAATGGCAAGTATGTGGGCTTGAGGAGGCTGAGCGACGACGAGGCACGGAGAGTCCAGAGTCGCTACCTCCCCTTGTCTGGCGCTATGCACGGTTGACGATGCCGCTTCCTAGGCATTGTCTGTATTATTTGTAAAGGACTTGGCATAGAAAAGTATGGCATCGCACACTGCGCTCTTCCTGTATAACTGTTACCTGAGCCGTTCGCTCATTGCCGATATAAGCTGTTTCTAGTAACCGCGTATTGTGCAACATCCTTAGTGAAACAGGACCACTGCTGTCCAAGTTGGATCCGTCGGACGACGTGTGTCATCACCACTTGACTCGGGTCGTGTTGATTTCTTATCACCGCCCGCATGAGCACCGTCTTTGACAGCCTCTCCATCAAGGGCCCAACAATTGACGCGACATGTCTGTTTACAAAGAAAACAGGAACCATCATTCAGACTAGTTGCTTCCCTCTTATTGTGACCACCATCGAAATAGACTGACAACTCGCCCGTCATTGCCTTGTCCAAAAATAAAAACCCCCTGTTGTTCAAACATCGACGAATCCCCGGGTACCCTAGAAATTGGATCAGTGTCAAGGCTAGGATACTTTGGATAGTTTACTCCGTAATCCCGTTTCTAGTCCCAGCAATTCCCAGGGTCGTGATGAGGCGCGGTATTCGTAGACTACAGGTGAGGTCATGAAGTATTTGGGGAACCCAGCAGACATATCCCATTCCTGTGGGAAAGATCAACCGCTGCAGGTATTTAAACACGATAGCTTCCTCCAGATCTTAATGAGCAGAGACTCTCGGCATGTGGAAGGATAAAATAGATCTGCTGCACTGACTAGTATGGAACCTCGCCAAACATGTGCACACTCGCAAGTCAGGAACTACTACTGGCTCGCCCACGGGCACCAGCTCCTGTCGTTAGCTCAAATCTGTCCTTGGCTGCAACTCAGCAAAGCAACTGCAAACCATACACGGCGAGGGGAGCAGTACTCAGGCCGCGAGCCCGGGGGCTTCGAGCCAGGCATCCGTAGCGTCGTTTACAAAGACTCTTTGCTGCCTTTGGCGACCTTGCTCCACGTTCTCATTTACACCTGCATAGCACCTGGAGACTGACACGGAAACTCAAATGCAATTTTTCACTCAACTATTTTGATCCGTCCCTCCAACTCGGGCGCAATGATCCTGGTCCAGTCCACATTATACTCACCGTCCTTAAGCGGATCGCACACGCCTCCCTTGACCTTTGCCTTTTGCGCCCAGCGGCAGAAGAACTTGCGCATCAGCAGCGTCTCAAGGTCCAGCCGATCGTCGTCGCCGGCGTCGTCGCCGGCATCGTCTTCGCCGTCCGAGTCATCGTCCTCCAGCGGCCGACGGTTCAGGCCCATGCGCCGCTCTAGGAAGTTGACCCACGGCTGCGTCGAGTCCTCCGCCTTGACCTCGGGCCGGGCCCTGGTAGGCGACGTGATGTAGCCGCTGCCTTCCATGTCGTAGGAAACGGAGGGCGTGTGGGCTTTGGCGGCGACGTGGTGCCAGTGCTCCGAGAGGTTCGCCCATTGGCCCACGGTGAGGCGGCCCATGAAGTATTGACGGATAATGGTGGAGATGAGAAGGCCGCTTTCCTCGTCGACGATCTCTTCGGCTTCACCGCCTTCGGACTGTACCAAAAGGCTCGTGAACCCATCTAGCAGCCACTGTCAACCATCGGCCTCGTCAACCTTGCTAGAACCACATACCTTTTGCGCGTCCCATGTAGCCACGGGTAGCCAGGACGTACTTCCTCTCCAAATCACACCCCTCCCCGCCTATGGACAGCTTTGTGACCCTCTTCCCGGACGGCTGCTTAGGATCAAACACGAATTCGATGTTGGATACCTGAGGAAACCTGCCCTCTTGCGCCGGGTAAGTCGACACGCCGTTCTCGATTGCTTCCCAGATGGCTTGTCCCGTCACCCGAATAAGGATGACCGGGTCTTCAAACGGAAAGCACGTCGTAATGTCCTTGATACGAATAGCCCCCGGCGGGTACACCTGATCACCACGGATCGTGCCGGCCGCCATGATGGCGCAGTCTGCGTGGTGATGCTGCCGCATGATGTCGCAGACAAAGTTGCCGATGTTGGACTCCTTGAGGCGCACTGTGCTGAAACGCGCGTCGAGCGGCGTGGCTGTCCAGCCGACAGGCTTTGAGAGCGACTGCTTCAGCTTGGAGGTGAGTGACTTGACCAACTTCACCGACGGCTCGTGCTCGGGCACATCCGACGTAGTATCCCGCCGCACGATCTCAAAGTCCCACTTGGAAGGATCATCCTTCTTTCTTCTTGCTTCAATATAGCTCAGCTGCTTGAAGTCAGTGCCCGACCGCAAGACATGCGTCCCTTTGATGAAGCTGTGGCTGTAGTGGTGATCGTGCCCGCCAAGAATGAGGTCGAGCATGCCGTCAGTGTTCTCGGCGAGTTTATTGTCGTTTGGCTCACGCTGGTGGCTGATGCAGATGACGATCTCGGCGCCGGCTTCACGAAGCTTAGGGACGAGCTCCTTGGCGGTTGCGCTGGCAGACTTGTAGATGAGGTTGGGGGGCAGACTGTTAATGGTTGCGAGCCACTCGCGCTCACCCAAGCCGATGAGGCCGATCTTGATGCCATTGGAGGATGTCAACATGTGCGTTCTCTGGGCGTTGCCCAGGGGTACGTCCTCGCCCAAGGCTGGGTCAAGGACGTTGGCGAGGAGCCACGGGAACTCGCATTTGCTGGTGAGATGACGGAACTGTTTCTCACCAAAGTCGAAGTCGTGGTTCTATGCCGACTTAGTCAACCAAGCAACCCCGACGTCTTCGTTGAATGTGACTTACGCCGACGCAAGCACAATCCGTACCAATGGCATTGAGCACCGGCACCATGTGACTCCCTGGTTCACGTCAATCCACCCATATCAGATGTAGGGTATGCTGGAGGGCCTACCCTTGGTGACGGTGCTCTCCAGGCTGGGGTTGAAAGCATCGCCAGAAAAGAAGGTCAGCAGCTTAGGCTGGCCCTCGAACTGGTTCCCCTCCTGATAATCCTTGATCAAAGTCATGAAGCGCGCGAAGCCGCCGACGGGCTCGGCGCTGGACTGGTCGACATGGTAGACGTCGTTGTAGTGGAGGATGCGCAGATCGGGCTGCCCGTCCCCCGCACGGCCTGACGCGTACGTCGTCGTGGGACCCGACGAGGGCGTCTTGTTGCGCACCATGGACGGCGATTGACCGGAAACGCTGGCTATCAGTAAATATGTTCACGATGATGCGGTATATGGGAATCACGACAGCGTGAGAGGTCGTTGCTTTTGACTTTTCTTTGGTCGGTCTACGTCGGACGTGGGGGAGGGGCTGACCGCTTTACCACCTAGGAAGGGGCAGATAGATCTCTTAGCTGAAACCTCACACTGTGATGCTCGACAAAGAATACAACTTCTGAACACAAAGAATGCTCACTTCAAAACGAGAACAATTACTTTCACACCGTTAAAGCTAGTACTGGTGTTGACGGCAAATGACATCTGAGTCTCCAACAAAGTATGACTCGCAAACGTGCAGTGATTGGGTGGCAAATACTGCAATGTGTAGGACGAGACGAGAGCCATTTACTCATGACACCCACTACTCGGTAGAAGAGAAACATCACAATATTGTGCCCATTTATGCGGGCAGAACCTGAAGAAGCAATGTCCATGAAGGTACAAGTATCATTATGGTGTCGATACCTCCTGCAGACCCTCGAACCGACAATCCGCATATTCATCCACGTGGAGCCGCTTGCATTTCACAATTCCATCGCAGCGCAATGCTCAAATCCATCTACAAAGCCGCCTTTCCACGCGACTCGAACGGTAACGCAAGCACGAGAAGCCCGGACGCAATAAACAACGCGCCGCTCGTATAGACCGGCGCGGACGTCTGAAGGTCTGCGAACATGGCGATGATGGGCTACGTATTGTCAGCGCAACGGATTCACGGGGTCAACAAGGTTGGGGGTGTAAAACGTACGGCCATGATGCCGAAAACACGGTTGCACGTAGCAGTCAGGGCATTCCCCGTTCCGCGCTGCGGCGTGGGGAACAGCTCGGGCGTGAACCCGTACAGCACGGCGTACATGACGCTGCTGCAGAAGCTGAAGGCGCAGTTCCAGCCCAGGAGGGAGTTGCTGTCGAGAGCCGTAGTGGAGCCGTACAGGAAGACGCCCGTCAGGACCGTGAAGATGGACAGCGTGCCTTTGCGGCCGATTCGTGGCACCTCGACGAGGTAGCCGCCGAGCAGAGCACCAGGGACACCCAGGACCGAGATGATGAGACTGTTGCGGTAGGTCAAGTAGGTGCTGCCATCGCCAAAATCGGCGCCTCGGGTCGCCTGGATGTACGGCAGGAAGGCGTTGTAAAGGGGATATGCGAGACCGATGAGGGCCCAGACAGCCATGATGATGCCGGTGCTGAGAGCCAGGCGACCAGTAGCAAAGAGCGGCTTGATGTTGCTGCCGTTGACAGCTTGCAGGTTGCGCTTGACGGCCGTCGCAGCGTTGGTCTGGGCAACATAGCCCTCGGGCTCGCACGCTCTGAGGTCGTCGATGCTGAGCTCCGACATCTTTCCGTTCCGGCGGGCAACTTCGTGGACCACTCGCACGGCGTCTTCGTCTCGGCCCTTGCCCATCAGGTACTTGGGGGACTCGAAAATGGTGAAGGCGACGAAGCGGATGATGAACATGAGCAGCGTCAGCCCACCGATGGTAACGATGAAGTAACGCCATCCCATATTGTCGCTCCTCCGGCACGGGACCTGGTCCTCGGAACAGGTGAGATTGCCCAGCAGCGGCCACGCGATCAAGTTGGCAACGACCTGAGCAACCGCCCAGTCCACGGACAGGACCGTCAGCAGGTACTGGTGGGTGCCGGGCAGGAACTCGAGGAAGATGGCCGAGTCGACGGGCAGGTTCCCGCCGACGCCAAAGGACCACAGGGCGGCGAAGCTACCGATGGCGGCGAAGTTGGGCGCCGAGGCGGCCACCATGCCCCAGATGGCAGTGAGGCCGAGGGTCAGGTTGAAGCCCCACTTGCGGCCGAAGACGTCGCAGCCGAAGCCCCAGAAGACGGCGCCGGCGAGCAGGCCGATGTTCTGGGCGAGGGTCAGCAGCGGCGGGCGCGAGGGGTTGAACTCGTTGGTGATGGCGGTGAAGATGAGCGACGTGACAATGGGCCACAGGTTGTCGCTGGCCCAGCCAAAGCCCACCACCATGAAGAGCTGCCACTGGTACCATCCCATGCCGATTTCTTGGATCTGCACCCATTCCGTCAGTTACAGCCGGCTCGCTCTTGGACGGGCACCAGGCTTACAGCGTGGTTCAGCACGCGGGCCTTGGCCTCGTAGACGGGGTCGAGGGCGCCCTTGGGGATGATGGCGTCGTCGTCGGCTCCGAGGGCAGCGGCACCGTGGGCCGAAGGCACCGGGGGAGCAACCTCTGCGTCCTTTCCATGATCGCTTTCACTCATCTTAACCGTGTCGACTGCTTCTGCAGAGTCGGGCACAGCTGCCGCTTAATAATGCTACTGCTCCGAAGCTACGACGTGACGTCGTACAACCGCGGGGGAAAGGGTACGGAGAGAAAAGGATGGAATGTCACCCCACGCGATCAGCTTCCTGCGAGGTCTTCTCTTTTTGTCTTTTTTTGCTCTCACTTCCCAACTGCACAAGATCCAAGTAGCATGGATCAGCGTACTTTATAATCCGATGCGGTCATGGGGGGACGCAGAGGGTTCGGGCAGCCCGTCGAGGCCAACCCTGCACCCGCAGCAAGTCGCGGTGTCTGTAGGCTGGATGACGCCATGGACGCCGGCCGTGATTGGCTTCGTGCCGGCGAAGGCTACGATGAGGAAGCCGGGGGCCTGCAAGCACGCACGCGGGATGTGACCTGGAGCCTACAGGGGGGGATTGCAGATCCCGCCGGAGCGCTGCTTCCCAGATAACGTCCGGGGCTCGGAGGAGCATGGGCGAAAGAGCGAACGGTTTTGATGGAAGAATGTGCTAAAGCCAGTAGCTTGGATGACATTGTCTCCATCTTTGCATTGTCTTAATTGGGATCGTGTAGCCGCAAACGACGAAGCCGCAGAATCACATTCCTGCCACTGCCAGATGCATGCGCCTTGTCGTTGGACACAAGGGCGACTGTTACGAGGGGGTTACGCGTGCAAAGTATACCTAACTCCAAGTCCATGCCATTTATTGACCGAGATGGGATGGCCAGGGGTCTTTAGCATTCACCAGCTTCTACGGAATACATGTTCTGCAATTTCGTGCAGCCGTGTTGGTTCGGTAGTTCAGATGAGGCTAGGGTGTGGCTTGATTACGCAATGATGCTGTTAACGAATCCCAAGCGAACGCAATTGGATGCCACGGGCTGCTTTTCTTGATCGGGACAAGAGGTCTATTGTTTCTGCATTCTTTTGCACCGTGTTGCCGCACGAGGTGAATATGTAAAAGTGTCCGACCACCATGCCAAGTCGAGCCTTATGCTGGCGCCTCGTAGAGCGTGTGCCGTGCGGTACCATTACACCGCGACGCTGTCATTATCTTTCTTCTGGCTTTGGATGCTGGCGTCTGTGACCGCCGATTGCCGACAAATTTACCCGATAGGCGAACCTTCCACGTCTTTTTTACGACTGTTATTGCGTCTTGTCGCGTGGTGATCACTTGGACGTGTTCGCTCAGTCAAAAGGATTGGCCTCACATTGCCAGGCCACGGCTTTGGTCGAGCCTATGGATTACAGCATACTCGGTTGTTTGCTCAAATAGTGTACGCCTACCGAACACGTAACATGGGCAAAGGCTACGATGACTTCAACAACCTCAATTCATGTACTTGTCGGCAGAGGTCAAACAATTAATCCGACGCCTCTTCGGGGTGGGTGGGGGGAAAGAAGAAGGAGGCAAAAATCTCTAGGAGCCCATTGCATCAGCACATCTTACTGTCCGAGACAAATGGCTCATTTAAACGCGACTCGGTCGCATCATGAGACGGCAACAGCTGCTGTGTCTGACGAGGCGCTGTGGTGGAGAGGACGATGGTGAGGCTGCAAGTACTAGAAGCACAAGCTTGTGGGTTTCCTACGTTGTCCACCATTCGATTTCCAATGCCCAGTCCACTCCACTCCTGTCTTGCCAGGAAGAGGCATAGCTCCCGCGCCGCCAAGCCATGGTGAAACACACCCTCCCTGAGGCTCGTCGACGGGCCACGCGAGTCTTGTCACTTGCGACATCTGATTGCTTCAGCCTTGCTCGCCCCAAGACCGTTCGCGACCGGCCGTGCGAGAGGGGGCCGCCGTGCTGCGATAGCTGCCCCGGCACAGGCCACAGACCTTGGGCCGCGAGACGAGATGGGACCGGCAAGCGTAGTAGTGGGCAGCCGTTTGTCACCACATCACTCAAGCCCTCCTCCAAGCCAGCCTCCTCCGGCCAAGCAGCAGCCCTTTTACTCGTGACGCCCCCCGAACGACGACCAAGCAAAGCGACGGGACGTTGCGCGGCGGCAGTGGCATGATTGTGTCGAGGCTGAACCACAGAGACCTGCCGGCCATGGCCTTGAGTCCTTGACAGACGTCGAAACAGCAGCTGTAACGTGGATCCGACGTGTCTTGCTGCACCCCAAGGTCCCGTGTCGCGCAATGCACCCAGCCCCTACCGCCTCCTGATTTCCCCACTATTAGGTCTGCCCACGCTAGCACGTTGACATGTCCACTGGCAGCCGCTGCAAGCAAACAGCGAGCGTGTATCCGGTGCTGTGTCGTGATTTCATCCATCAGAGCCTGAATCTTTGGTCTGCGTGGGTGGTCTATAAGGTACTCAGAGGCTTTGTTGGATCGTAAGTAGATGACTTTGAACGTAAGTAGTCCGTAAATATCCCACGGGGTCAGCCAGATGGCCTGATGTGGTTCGACGCCGATGAACCCTTGCCTGCCGCGATGCCCTGCATGACCCTGCCCAGTCCCCCGTAGCGCCTTCTGTGACGCCAACCTAGCGCCCTCGTACCACTTTTGCAATTCGTCGTCGTGGCTCGTTTCGTCTGTTCTTTTTCCTTTGCTTCCTCAGCCTGTTTCCTTATCGTGATCGTTTCGAGGGCAATCCGCCATTCCTCGACACTCCCCTTCGGTTCCGGATCCTGACCCTGCCGTCTGCTTAGCGCTTGGCTGACGGACGACGCGCGCTCGTCCACCTCCACCACGCAATCGCTTTCCTCCCTCCCTCCCCTCTCGAGGGCTGGTTTCGCAGATCGCCCGTTTCTCCTCTGGCCACAATTTCTTGCCATCGTCGTTCTTTCGGTGCCGTGTTCGTTTCTACCGCTGTGCGGGCTTCTTTAATTTGTCGCTTTATCTTGATTTCTGTTTATTCGCTTCTCTCTGCCTCGAAGGCGACGATTTCCCTTGGCGCAGGCCGTCTTACAACACTCATTTCGTCGCATCGAGTTCGAATCAGACAACGAGACAACGAGATTCAGAGATACCCAGCAGTCCCGACCATGTCTTTAAATTTCTTCAACATCACAGCTGCACTCTTTGCAGCCGGCGCCTACGCCTCCACCGTCCTCGCCGCTGATGGCACATTGCTGCTCGGCTCCTCCGACGTCCTGCGTCGCTCCTACGTCGAGGTTCTGCAGACCGACATGTACCGGCGCCAACAAGCTGGCGAGATCACCAACAGCAACGACACCGTGGGCGACAATCTGAATCCGGGCGGTAGCATGACCTTTGAGGAATGGGACCAGACCACCAACGACGCCTGCATCAAGGCGCTCAGCATACTCCCGCAGAGTACCAATCCGTCCGGCCACTGTATTTGCTACAATCTACCTTCCCTCAACACGGAGACGGGCGCTTTCGAGGCCGATCTGCGCATGTACAAGCTGTCCCAAGCAAGAGACGGGTTCGAGGGCGTGGCGCCAAAGGATATCCAGGTCGATGTCTTCTACGCAGGCGCCGGTGTCAAGAGGACGGACGAGGTCACACTGGCGGGCATGGTGGGCACGGTGTCGAGCATTGCCAAGAGACAAAACAGCAATCCGGAGCTGCTGAGAGTCTTTATGCTGTCGGGGCAAATCAACGATGCCAACATGACATCAGGGCTGTCCATGTAAGACCCCCCTGCTTCAAATACACGAGAATTGAGCGCTGACTTTGGATGACATTAGGGCCAAACTCGAAGAACTCGTCCTGCCGGTATTCACCCTGACTGCCCGAACACCCTCCGGCGACCTCGTCAGGACCAACGTATCCACCAACGAAGCATCGTTTCTCACGGGCGTCTTCGCCGACCAGGTCGTCCTGTCCGACTTTGCCACCGCACAAGCCGCCGTGCAAAACTCGCTCGAGCAACTGCGCAACAAGGAGATTGCCTTTGTGCTACCAGGCGTGCAGATCATGGTGTTTCCTATCGGCCTAATCATTACGAGCATTTGGCTGACGCTGGGTCTTGCCGCGTACGGCTGGGGCACTTTTGAGCGCATCAACTATGCGGAAATGTACAAGTCGCGGAAGACGGCTGTGCAAAAGTCTGCTTCCAAGACGTTTTAGGTGGGAAGAGGGGCGGAGTATGCAACAATACATGTTGGACCATTTTGTTTTACTTGCACACCCGACGCGGGGAAGGCTGACCGTTTGCATCTGGCCTTTTGATATCCCGATCATGTCGTTGACGGCATCTTCCATTTTGTCCATAATTACTACTTTTTTCTTCACAAGCAATTATAGACACATACAATGGAAAATGATGTTGGATACTACAATCCAAGCTTAAACAGTCTAATCTACGAATGGCTGTGAAGGATCTGGTTCAATTCTATAAGTATGAGAAGAAGGATGTGTGAGTTGATTTAGGCAAGCGCGGATGACTTGCACAGCTTGAGATCATATCGTCATTAAATATAGTACTCAAAGAGATGCAGATAGGAAAATCTAATGTATACCTCGCGAATAAGAATACCTGTAAGCAAGCGTGACCTCTAGGCATTAAGTCAATGCCTGGTACGTATACTCAGCAAGAGCAACACTGCTCGGCAAAAGCAACATCGACATTCTCCAAACCCATGCTGCAAGGGCCATATTGTGCTGTGTCCAAGGAATCAAACGAGCAAAGCACAAACCCTTCTGCGCAGCCCTTGCATTGCGCCTTAATAACTCCTGCTTCACCCAGCCTAAAACCCTGCGCCAAGCTCTGCTCCATTCAGCATCGGGGGAATCCCAAAACAATGTAGATAGATATCATGAACATGCTTCATAAACGAAAAGACACAGCTCAGTTGGTAGCGACTTTGCGGTCGCCCGCCCTCATGCGGCCCTTGAGCCATAGGAATGACTCGGTAAAGGCCATGTAGAGCCCAGTAATCGCCCAGAAGGAAAATATGACGCCAAGACCAGCTACCAGTCGAGCGTCGACTATCGAGCGGGTAACCACTTCCCGCACGCCATCGTTCATCATCAGCCATCCGTATATTGGGATCAGCTGGTTGGCAGTCGTCGCCAGGGACGTCGTCGTGGGAGCGGGGGGGAGGCTCTTGTCTCCCTCTCGCTCTTTGATGGTATCAAGCATTCGCCAAGCAACCTTGTTGTTGATCTTTTCCCACGTAGCTTCGCAAGCAGCGGCGCGCGATTGCTTGGCCATTTCCGCGCGGAGCTTGTGATCCCGTGCCAGCTTCATGGCCTTACTAACGAAGCCGTCCAGGTCGTTGGGGTCGGCCAAGTATCCCGTCTCTCCGTGCTTGACGATGTCTGAAGGGCCGCCCTCATCTCGAGCGATGACGGGGACGCCGCTGGCCATTGATTCGAGCACAACAAGGCCGAACGTCTCGGTAATGGAGCAGTGTAAGAAGACGTCACCGCACGCGTAGGCGGTTGCAAGGTCCTCTCCGACCTTGAAGCCCGCAAAGATAACCTTCCCTTCTTCTCTCAAGGGATCAAATAGTTCCTGCACCTCTTTCTCGACGTCAGGGTTTCGGTTGCCGCCAACGACAAGAAGCTTGTATTTGAGTCCACGAGCGTCGAGTTCCTTGGCGGCCTTGGCGAGAAAGTCAAAGCCCTTCTCACCGGCAATACGGGAGACGGTGACAAAGATGATCTCGCCGTTGGGCGCAATTTCTTTCCGGAGCTGTTCGTTCCTTCGGCTTGGGTTGAACATGTCGGTGTTGACGCCACGAGTCAAAACTTCCAGCTTGTCATCCTGGACCTTCTGGCTCATCAAATACCGGCGCACGAATCGTGACGGGTAGAAGATGGTCTTGACAGAGGCATGTCGGAAAAGATAGCTCTGCACAGCGGCAAATGCGTACACGGCGATGTGACTCAAAGGAGCCGGGAAGAGAATCGCACAATATCCGGCCAGATCGGTCTGAAAGTTACAGATGACAGGGATCTGGTTCTCCTTGCGCTGCTGACGCAGTTGCAGCATGACCTGGAAGCCCAAGCTGGCAGGGGACGCCAGGTATATAAGATCGGGCGGTGCGTCGAGACCAAAGGTGCGCGAGAAGAGGGTCGAGTTGCGGACGGGGTAGACGATGGATAGCTCGGGGTTGAATGGCAGCGGATATCCCGTAACACGGACCTCGGGCTGCTTGTCGGCAGGAGACAGGCTGGGAGACGGCGGGGGCGTAAAGGTGTTGTGCTTGGTGTGGTTATGCGGAGCGACAACCGCAACCTGGACACCGTTCGCACGTAGATGGGTAACAAGCATCAGCGTGGTGCGGCTGACACCATTGACCGGGCCAAACGACTCTGTGCAGAGCAAGATGCGCTTTCCGCGAAGAGCCTGCGGGAATTGGGACAGGTCATGGGACGGATACGGCGCGGCGGCCGCATCGCCGGCTACGACTGCGGAAGGCATTGTAGTAGACTTTGTCTCTACCGTCGTTTGGCGCTCTTTGGCGATCGCAATGCCACAACCGGAGGCTATGCCGAATAGATAGGAGTCGAACGGTGCTCTAGGTCCTAGGACGAGTGATACAAGGTAGAAGTATATGAGGCTCGAAACGTCGCCGAGCTTTGTAGTGTATGCGAGCCGCAATCGTCCAAGGATCCCCTATCCAGGGTCAAGCTGCCAACACAATCTCGGGGTTGCTGAGGGCTGGTGCGGAGGCAGGACGGGGCGAGCAAGGAGATTTATAAGGTTGATATACTGTTGGCCGGCTCTATGATGACAGAGGCGCAAGAGGATGCAGTTGCCGCAGCAGCTGCACCAGCAGGAAGAACGTACATGACGAGAGGGATGAAAGGCAAGGAGGGAAGGCGTCCTCTTTTACTTTTCTGGGTTTTGGGCGAGGCTTGCGCCGCCACCACCTCAAGCGCCAAAAGTGGCCGAATACGGCCAGTGAATGTACCCCTCGTGTACTCAGCACCCGGCAGTGGTGGTGAGGGGGGGGGAACCGTCTGGCGGTGCAGGGCTGAGGGAAGTTGTCACTGTGTACATGCTCGGTCGCAAAGGCGCCTGGTTCTGCTGATGGCTAAAAGAGGCAGACGGGGCAGCAAACCCAAAAATATTCCACGTGGCTAGGATTGGCTTATGAGCGGTCGGTGGGCTTGGTGGTTCCTTGGATGGTGGGCTGCCACTACTGCGTGGGTACGACAGGGTCAAGTACCGCTCCGGAGCGTTCCAGATGAGGCTGCTGAGCCAGCCACGGGGTCTTTGTGGTTGGCTCAAGATGGCTTTTGACTTGACGTGTAGGCATTATCGTCCTGTCGTCAAGGCCCACGCGACTTGGACGGTGCCTGGGCCTGTTCAAATGACGACGTAAGGTTGCGCCATAACCTTCTTCATTGTTATTCGCTTTCTCCGGCGCAATGCCACCATTTCTCAACTGGCGCAGCAGTCAAAGCTTTGCAAGTAGTCTACAAAGTCTTGGGCTTTCCCCTCGATCCCACGGAAGGACGAGGTTACACCTGCACCAGAAATGTCGACCATGGGAATATAAGATGCTTGAAGGAATGCAAAGATGGCCACCCATGCACTTTCCATCGGGCGGCGTCGGGACCCCTGGACCCTGCGCCAGTGTCGGTGGAGGAGGGGTTGGATTCGTTTGGTGGGGGAGAGGCTACCATTGAAAGACAGGATGCGGATGCTGTGCTCGACTTTGACGGCAGGTACAAGCATGTGAGCTGAAATGCGCAGCCGTGTCCGTCGTCACGCCCCTTATTGTTTACCGCGGTGTCTCAATATGACTTTTTTTCTCAAGCAGCAAGTCATATGTGCCTAGACAACGGGGATCATGGCGCGGTTGATCCATGTACTTTCCATCACGACTTACTCACCAGATGCCCTGGGCTCGGCGGATATTATTAGACAATGTCATGCTGTTCGACGGCACTACGGCATCAGATTTACATGGAGTATTCTGCCCCCGCACCTGCAGACACCATCCATCGGGCACGGGTGCATTTCAGTCGCTCTCGTCTGATTTTGAGGTTTTGCCGGAGAGGTGCTGATCAATTCTAGTGTCTCAAGAAGTGCCGAGCGCAGGCGTTGACATTTGTCACTTGGTCTATGATAGGTGAAGGGCATCCATTTAGATAATGCTTACTCTGCGATTCCTTTGCCTCGTTTGGCTTCAAAGCCAATATTTTGTACCACTTCTTGAGGACCGCCATTTCCACTTGTACATGGAAAGACGGAATCAAGCCCCTCAACAAACCGGGGCTCTTCATCGCAGCCCCTCTTCTTGTCCAGACGGTCGAACCAACCAGAAGCCGCAACACCATCACGCTTATCAACAAGCCAATCGATAAGCTGATAGCCCAGAGTTCGCTCTAGTCAGGCACGCCGTGGCATTTGCGAATAGCAATCAGCCACACAACCCTCGTGGACCCTTTGGTTGGCGGACAATACCCTACCCATCTCGACCCTGAGAGCGCGGACAATGTCGAACACTTTGTCATCTGATCGGAGCCACGCAAGTAATGTGACAGATGGCAAGGTATATGAG
Organism: Stachybotrys chartarum; assembly: GCA_001021365.1. NCBI lineage: Eukaryota > Fungi > Ascomycota > Sordariomycetes > Hypocreales > Stachybotryaceae > Stachybotrys > Stachybotrys chartarum. The sequence continues at coordinate 1,348,935 of LDEE01000005.1, forward strand.
CAGTGACCTTGTGCTGTAGTCTCTTGCTGGTAGCTGGCGGCCGCGTACAGTGCAGCACTGTGTAGGCGACAGACACACACGGAGGCCTTCCTAGGTTTTTGCTGGTCTATCTACACGAGCAACGAAATTTCCGTGGATTTTGGGACTATTTTGAACATCTTGAAACTATCAACGGATGTGACTGGTTGTGGTGCATATCCAATGTATGGGAGGCCATTCAACGGGATTCGGATCGCGACTGCGAACACGAACCTCACACTTTTAGAACAAGCCCACCGCTTGCAGCAAACATCGCGGCGAGAATTGTAGAGCGGGGTGAGCCGTTTCTCATTACTGAGGTACAGCGCTTACGCTTGGGTTAAGCATGAGCATCATGTCCGCAGCTAAATGCGTGGTTTATAATCAGCAAAATAGAATGTCGACCGCCGGCAGAATCCCTTTGCTTTATCAGAAACGACCAGCCGCTGTCAAATCCGCATCTGCATGATTTTTGCATTCTCCTATACTCTACTACACCGAGCACTGTCATGGACCTTTGCTCTTTACAATCAAAATTACAATCAAAGGGGCTAGAGTCGGCATCTGCGATTGAGAAAGGGCGAAAGTGATCAGTCGAGAGGAGGGGGGATTCATGGTTTTAAGGACTGCAGATTGTTGGGGGGGGAAATGCGACGCTGCAAATGAACCTCATTACGTTTGTTTCCCGTTATGGTCTTGGCAGTCATACTGTATAATCATGGGATTGTCAGCAACAACAACGGGCGCTTTACTGAAAAGAAGCACGCCATCAATAAGAGATCAGTAAGATTCGATCCCAGTGGATTTAGTCCTTCATTTCGTATCTACCCGACCCAAGCGTGAAGGCTTGGCACTTCAACGCCAAGATGGAAATACGGATGGACTATGCGAGGTGTTTGTCTTACAAACCCCATCGTCGCATGCTGTGACGTCGTGGTAGGCGAGAGCGAATTCGGCATGTGTACAGCTGGCGTTGCATCGACTTCTCTGCAATCTGCACAGCACGCGACAAGCCGGGCTTGTAGGCGGTGCGGTGTGATGAGTGGTGACAACCCCCCCCCCTGCCTGTTCATTGTCTATAAATCGGTACTTTGATAGGATCGGTAGGTCCGGATTAGGCGATAAAAAAAAAGATTAGAAAAAATAATTAAGAATACGAGGTGAAGGTCAGCAACGTACTGTCGCCGTTGCGCCGCGGTTCGAGGGATGGTGAAGACAGGACGAACATGGTAGGTTTGAGATACGGGGCTCAGAAGAGGAAGGGAGAGCTCGTGTTGGACATTGCCCGTATTGTCAGCTTCGCGACAATTGCATACGAGGAGGAGGCTCGACTCGCGGTTGCATCCCCCCAATACCGATTTCCGGGCCACTGCAGGACGGATGCAGCCATGCACCCAAGAACGAGGCCAGCCAACCAGCGACGCGGCCGCAGCGACCTGGTCCACCCTGCGGAGGGGTTCATGGCCCACCTAGCCCAAACCAAGCAGCCGCCTCCAACCGCATACAGACGAAAATTTTAACCTTGGTCCTAGCCTACGTCGCCAACGGCTTGCGATAGGCGATACCCCTGGATCCGTCGCAGAGCACGACGGGCACCCAAGGTAATTTACGAAAGGAGCCTTCACCGCCTTGGTCTTTTTGGCGCAAAACGGCAATCTCTCGGCTGCCTTGGCCCCCCCGGAACACGCATTGGTAGGGTGATTACGGACGGGCTTGCGGCTGCCCCTTTTCCGTCCGCCTCGCCATTAACTATCCTTCTCCCTCCTCCTGCGATCACAAGCTGCGTTTTATCCCCTCCCCCCTTTCGACCCCTCGACTGTTGTCTCTCCTTCAACGTCGTCGTCCCTAAGTATACCTACCTCTCTCTCTACCTTGTTGAGAGGCTAGCTGTCCGCCTGCTCAACCCCGCCTTCGCTTCGATAGTCTTGTCCTGTCCTGCCCTGTCAAGAAACGGCTTTGGCAAAATGTCTCCCGTCAACGGCACCGCCAATGGCGAGATCAAGGTTCGCAGCATTTGCTGCGTGGGCGCTGGTTACGTCGGTATGTCTTGAACACGCGGCCCCGTTGGCCTTTGGTTGCTTCCTTTTCCCTCGCGGGGTGGGCCGGTCTTGACCTGTAATTTACGGCTTTCAACAAGACCCCTACATCATGTTTGGGATGCCACGCGACTTGTCTCGAAGCCACACTTGATCCTGCTCGCTAACTGCTGTCCCAGGTGGCCCAACCGCTGCGGTTGTTGCTTTCCAGAACCCTCACATCAAGGTGACCGTCGTCGACCGCGACGTTACTCGTATTCGACGCTGGAACTCGCGCCACCCTCCCATCTACGAGCCGGGTCTGCACGACATCGTCCGTGTCGCCCGCGATGGCGGCCGCTCCCTCTCCTTCCCCGAATCTCCCGAATCCTCCACGGACATCTCCACCTCAGAACGTCCCGGCAACCTGTTCTTCAGCACCGATGTTGCAAAGAGCATTTCCGAGGCCGATATCGTCCTGGTAGCCGTCAACACACCCACCAAGTACCGCGGTATCGGCGCCGGCAGTGCCACCGATATGACCGCCTTTGAGGCTGTCACCGGCGTTGTCGCCCAGCACGCTCGCGAGGGTGCCATTATCGTCGAAAAGAGCACCGTGCCTTGCAGAACCGCACAATTGGTGGCTGATACTGTGAGTTGAGCTGTCCAAAAACTACCAGCTTGAACGTTACTGACTCGATTTTCTTTTTACAGCTTGCTGTCCATCGCCCTGGCGTCCACTTCGAGATCCTTTCCAACCCCGAATTCTTGGCTGCCGGTACTGCCGTTAACGATTTGCTCTACCCCGACCGCATTCTCATCGGTTCCGCTCCCACTGAGTCTGGCAAGAAGGCTGCCGAGGCTCTGGTCAACGTCTACGCCGCCTGGGTCCCTCGCGAGCGAATCCTGACTACCAACGTCTGGTCTTCCGAGCTGGCTAAGCTGGTCGCCAACTCCATGCTCGCCCAGCGTATCTCAAGCATCAACTCTATTTCTGCCGTCTGCGAGCAGACCGGCGCTGATGTCGACGAGGTCGCCCGTGCCATTGGCGTGGATCCCCGTATCGGTAACAAGTTTCTCATGGCTGGTATTGGTTTCGGTGGTAGCTGCTTCAAGAAGGATGTCTTGAACCTGGTTTATCTGGCCGACACCATGGGTCTGCCCGAGGTCGGCGAGTACTGGCGCCAGGTCGTCAAGATGAACGAGTATGCCCGTGACCGCTTCACGAACCGCATCATCAAGTGCCTCAACAACACCCTTGTCGGCAAGAAGGTCACAATTTTGGGTTATGCCTTCAAGAAGAACACGTCGGATACCCGTGAGGCCCCTGCGCTGGAGATGATCAAGACTCTCCTCGAGGAGCGCCCCCGCCAGATTGCCGTTTTTGACCCCTGCTGCAACCCTCTGGTTGTCAAGGAGGAGATCAGGACTCTTATTGGCGAGGCTGCTGCTGCTACAGTGTCTGTCTACGGTAATGCCTACGATGCCTGCGATGGCAGCACTGCCGTGGTGATTGCCACCGAGTTCGACGAGTTCCGCAACCAGCCCGCACCTGCGCCAGCCCCTGCCGCCGGCCCCATGGACCAGGCCCCTCCCAAGCTGATTGGCCGCAAGCCCAACCCCAAGGCCGACCCTCGACCGTTCGAAGAGACGACGCTGGCAGAGAGCGATCTGCTCGCACTGCACAGGCATCTTGTCCAGCGCCCCGAGGAGAACTCGGACGACCCTCTCGGCTGGTTCAACACTGAGCCTTCCTGCGAAGAGTCGTGCCCCGACTGCATCCAGGAGCGCGAGAGCAAGAAGACTGGCTTTGCCACAGGCATGGGCAGCGCCGAGGAGTACAAGGCCAAGGAGAGGATCAACTGGGAGCGCATTGCCGCAACCATGGCTAAGCCCAAGTGGGTGTTTGATGGCCGCGGAGTGATTGACTCGCGCGAGATGATTAAGCTGGGCGTCAGGGTTGAGAGCGTTGGCCGACAGCACCGCTTCTAGGTGCATGGTCGAGGGCCTTTGTTTGCATGGTTATTACTGCGCCTCTCACTAGACTTTCAGGGAAAGAAGGCGCCAAGTTAGATTCTCCGGGTATCAGTGGTCAAATGCATCTTTGGAATTATATGTTTTAATCAAGCATGGGGATGAACTTCTTGGAGGAGGGGCCTGTGCTGAAGAGTTCGGAGCGTGTCGACAGGGAGGCAGGGGAAACGGTTGGGATCAGGGTACAGGATCATCCCTTCAACTGATAGATGCTGGGGACTCGATACCCAATTACCTCGATTTCTAGAATCTGAAGACGCATACAAATCGTTCCAAGTCGAGCAGATTGTGCATGAATAGACCCAGGATGTGCCCAGCGTCGTATTTGGACGTCGTGTGGGCTTAGCCTTGCTAAAGAGCTTGGCTGCGATGTTTCGTATGCGGGCAACCATCGTCAAAGCGGCCCTTTTTTTTTTAACCTTCGGCGGCCGTGACACCCAGATTTTCCCCTCCCGGAAGCCAGTCCTTGCCACCAAGAAGGCATCGATGGCGTAGAGCTGAGACGGATGCGAAAAGGTGGTTGAGGCAGCGATTGGCCCGATTCGTCGTGGGCAGGCTCCCAGGGGCTGATCAGTCACGGACGCGTTTCAGCTGCCGATCCACGACAGTCTCACCTTTGCGAACCTCTCACGCGCTGTCAAGCGAAAAGGGAAAGTCGGCCGACATCCGTCGGCACAGAAGACACACCAATCGCATGCAGGGGCCTCCAGAAGTCGCACGTCGAGGCTCGGAATGCGGTAGATGGAGCGTTTCAAGCCAGGCCTAGAGGCAGGAGAAAGTGGAGGGAGGGCTGGTGGTGAACCCTCGCGGAGGGGTTTCTCCTGGGACGAGCCATGCGGTGGACTGATTGAAGGTGGCAGGCCTCCCCCTGGCGAAGCTGTGTTTTACAGTCCTTCGTTCGGACTCCCGGTGATCTGAACATACCTTCTTCCATCATCCGTTCGAACGGGCTTGAGGAACAGAGACTGCAAGGTTGCACCTTTTGCTTGCCTCCTCTCTCTGTCATTCCTTTCAGCCTTCATCGGCATCACGCAGCACCGCGGCCTGTCATTCGCTTGGGTTAGGTCAGAAGAATAAGCTTGGTGGCAAAACGACGCTTCGCAGGAAAAGGGAAGCGTGTCGTGAAAAGAAATCCAGGGAACCCAAGCCGGGCCAAATCCATTACGAACCAAGAACCAACCCGACAAGGAACGCGGCGCATCTCAACAGCTTTATAACAACCAAGGAGGAAAGTAGGAAAGAGACGAAAGGAAATTGTCGTCGCACAAAGGGACATAGCACGAGTCTGCTCTGCATATTCGTCGGCGCCTACTGTCGGGCCACGCAGTTTCAGCCCGACCGCCATGAGGACCGCAGCCGCCAGCTTGGCCGTCTTGACCGGCCTGGCGGCTATCGTGACGGCGGATTCGCTGCCCTTTGGGTCGATCCCGACGCAGTGTGCAACGATATGCGGGCCGATTGTCGAGCTGACGTCCATCTGCGACGTGCATCAGCCCACGCTGAAGCGCAGGAGGATAGAGCAGCAGCTACGGGGGAGGGCCGAGGTCGATGCGGACAGCAGGAGATGGGCCGGCGAGGACGACGGCGACGTGGAAAAGAGGTCCTTCTCCGTCATCAGGGCGGCGCCGACGTCGTTCCCCGCCAACATCATCGACGAGCTGCTGCGGACGCTGGACCTACGGCCGAGCTCGACCATCACGCGGATCCGCCCGTCCGTCATCACATCATCCACGACGTCAGCAGCGGCCACGACGCCGCCGTCGGGGTCGCTGCCTCCGTCGTCGCAGCCGCCCGTGACGACGGTGACGCTAGGCGAGCCCGCCAGCTCGGCGCCGGCCGAGGCGACGAGCGCCGGGCTGAAGAAGGGCGCGGACCACAACTCGGACCAGCAGGCCGTTGACGACTTGGCCGAGGAGCAATGCGTGTGCCTCAACGAGAGCTTCGACGTGCCGCGGGTGGCGGGACTTTGCGCGAGCTGCATCATGCAGGCGGGCGACGTGGACAACAGNCTCTCTAGGCCGTCAGTCCTGCTAACACGTCGGTGCCCTGCGTAGACGTAGACATCATCGTGTCGGCGTGCGGCTTCCCAGACCCCGAAGAGTACTCCCAGGGCAAGGACGCCGTGGTCAACAACGTCCGCGTCGTGGCCACGAAGCCGGCCACTTATCAGGGTGCGGGCGCAGGCGTGGACCACTCGTCTGCGCCGGCGGCACGGCTTGTGAGCCTCTTTGCCGTGGTTACCGTTGCCTCGTTTGCCCTAGGGGCGACGATGCTGTGGTGAGGAATGCCGGTTGCCCGTGCCAACCCGCCTCCCTAGAATCAGACTTTTGGTTGCGACACATTGCGCAGGCGTCCTTGTTTGCTGTACGTCTCTGGACCGGAAACTCTCCTTCTGTGCTCTTGTCCTGGCCTTGATCGAATATTCTTCCGTTTTTTTTTTCTCTTCTTTGTCCCTTGGGGTTTCTGTATCCTTTCCCTTCTATTTATTCCCCATAGATGTGCGGTGGTACGGTCTCAGGTGGGATCCCATTTGGCTACGCGGGTGTTCATATATCGTATGGTTATGTACTCACTCAATATACTGGTTACTTCCAGCTTGCTTTTGTAAACTCAACGGACTTGTGCGAGCCAACACTTGGAGATATGTTTAGAGCGGGCGTGAAGCTTCGGTGATACCATTCCCTGGTGGTTACCTGCTACCCTACACCGAGCGAGCCGCCTCGCCTCATTTTACGTTAGAGCACAAAAAGGAAAGGTAGGCAGGTTGGAATTATAATATCGTCCGCCTTATGCTAGCCGATGGCATGGAAGCCAAAATGAATACTGCTTGATATATTGCTGTCTGTTTCTCGGCTCATCCATAGTCGTCGCATTGCTTCACTTGTTTGATCATCATGACTCCATCATAGTCCCCACGTATTACCCTCGAGGCTTAGGATTTTCGGCCATTATTGCAAACCAAATCTCGTCGTTTCCCGCAGGATAAGCAGTAACAAAAATAGCAACAGCAAATTCATTGCCGCTTCTTGTTGCTGATGAGGGGCCGCCAACATGCTGCTGAATCATGTCTTATAGCTGGTCATTTCCTAAAACGGACAGCAATGGGGGGTTGTTCGCCAAGATGGCAGCGAGTAGGTTGAAAAGTATCATTTTCAATCACCCCCCTCGAGAGGTCCCCCAGGCAACGCACTTGGCTCGGCTTGATGAGCGTCGGAGGGCATCGCGTCCCTGGTGCTTGGCAGTCTGGACCGTACAGTGGATGTAGGCACCCTCCCTTGGGCGGATCGCTTTATCATTGCGGACAGCCCGAGAATGCGCCTTCTGGCACGTATCTACGAAGCTTCTGCTAAACAGGACGATTGCTTGTTGTGATGAATACAGTGTTCGCTGTGAAGCGGGTTCCAAGATCCGATCACGTGGAGAGAGAGGGTAAACGTGCGTGGAGAGTGAGACACGGCCCGCCTTCCGTAGTAGACGTCTGTGTTCTACGCCCCTCATTGCCGCTGTCTGGGGATTTGTCGCCAGTGTCAGGAACTGTTTGTTGTTGTTTTTATCGATACAATTCTGCTTTCACGTTTCTAGAGGTTCAGGGCTCGTAGCCCTCCCATTGTCATCATGGCACAGGTACAGCAGCTAAGCCTGGCTCGCTGATCTGTGGTGGCCGAAGTACAGTCATGGCGATGATCCGAATCTTTTGCAGGCCGATTGCATGTGCGAAGAATGACTGTGATTGTGGAGCTCCGAATGCGATAGCTGACGGCACGAAAATTGTATTCTGGAAGATAGGTCATCTGGTTCGGCCTGCACCGACGTACACACCAGCTGCCGCTGTCACGATGCTTCTCCAGCCGAAGAAGAATGAGGGGCGGGGAAAAACAAACAAAAACAAATGGGATGCGATGATGGAAACGATTTACTAGCCATGCATGCACAACCGTCGGAAAGTCTCACCTGGTCAAGTTGGGATCGGTGCCGTCCCGTCGCTCCCGCGTTCCCTTGCAATTTCTGTAAGGAATTCTCACCCACAAAGAAGCACAATATGACGCTTGGGTAACGCCATGCGGCTCTGGCATGCCATGCTTGATCCTGGGCAGCGTGCATCTTTGTCAACATGGATAATGACAAACAATCAGGTATAAGAGCACATAGTTGACACAATGAAGCAGTCTCGAAATCATCAGGCAGATAGACTCGTTTTCGTTACTTTCTTTCATTCACTCGTTTGTTCTACTAACCCGTCTCGGTTCACCATGACCGGGCAAATCAACAGGACCCGTTCGTGGGTAAAGGCTGTGGCGGTAGTCGCGGCAGTGGCTGGGCCTGCTGTCGCACACGAGGATATGGTGGCTGTCGAGATTGTCACCACCACCACCTACCTCGAATTCGGCACCTGCTACGGTCTCTGTTCACACCAGGTTTTCCCGACAGGGTATCCTGCCTTCGATGGTGGTAAGCAGATGAACAATGGCATCGGTGAGCTTGGTAGCAAACCTGCCAGCAACTATATCAACAACCAAGGCAGTAGTCTCGTTGATGAACCCGCCAACAGCGAACCTGGCAACAAGTATGCCGACACCACGCCCTACGTGACGCTAACAATGCCTACATGCGCCGAGCAGGGCGCCACCGAGACTCAGCCGCCGGTCTGCGACGACTGCTATGGCACAGTCTTCTGCTACGAGCCTACCGACGTCACATTCATCACCACCAGAACTTACCACCATCAACCATACCCGACCGTGGAGACTATCCTTCCCACATGCGATGCCTGTCAGGGCACCATCATCATCTGTGAACCGGATGAGGTTCCGCACACTAGAGTCCACGACGATAAGGGCGGCGAAGCGTCGGCTGTCATTACCCTGCCGGCTATCGCTGCGCACACCATTCACCCTGAACACGCCACTACTATGCACACTGCTACTTTGCCTCGCCACGGTCACGACGCCAATGAGCAGGTTGAGCATCGTACTAAAACAAACGACGAACACCCTCATGGTTCCCCGTCTGAGGTGGTGGACAAACACGGCCAGGAAAAGCAGGCATTGGGACCCAATCATGAGTCTCATCTAGAAGACCATCCAAACAGCGACACAACCACTCACCCACATGCCGTTAATGGAGGCTTGTTACCGGTCGGGACCGAGGGCGATCAAAACAAGGAACATGATCATCAACATCCTGGAGATTCCGTTAATTCTAACGGTCACAACAGTCTCGGCGACGACGGTGTTGCTAGAGGTGGCCATGGTACCGACGGTTCATCCGTGGTCAAGGGTGGTGAAGCCAAGAGCCCTGTCTCTGGGCATCCGGATGCTAATGCTGCTCCCGGTATAAATCATGGTCCAGGCGCCGCAGCGGTCGTCGGGAGCATCGGCGATACCGCATCTGTCCACGAGGGTCCTGGGAGACCGCTCGCCCCTAATGGAAATAGCGGCCCTGGTGATGACCGTGATCGCGACGGCCTTCGTGACCCCGGCGAAGTTGGTGGTCATGGCGGCACTGATAGCACTAGCAGCAAACCTGACCTCAGCGGCAGCAGGCCTGATCTCAGCAGCAGTGGAGGCCCGAATCGCACAGGCCGTCCTGGCGGTGCAAACGCTCCTGTCGATACCATTACGTCCGGCAGTAGCGCTCCGCCCGGTAAAGGCCCAGTCTCCGGGGAGGCCTCTGTGCCCGGTAATGACCACGCTTCTGGCGATGCGCCCAGTTCCGGGAACTCTGACCGTCCTGTCCTTGTCGATGGCGACTGCTCGCCTCCTCCGGGCCAACAGGGATTACAGCAGGCTCATTACTATCTCAACATGGGCGTAGATGTCGCGACCGTTGAACCGGGCCTTATTGCCCATGCGGATCCGATCGTGACGGCTGACGGCTTCGATGGCTTAGGCCCGGCGCCCAGCAATGCAAAGAAGGCGCTCAACCTCCGAGGATGGCTGTACGCTTGCAAGAGCGGGACCTATACATTTTCGACTCCCGGCGTCAACGGTGCATTCTATGGCTGGCTCGGAGACAAGGCGTATTCCGACTTCCAGGGCAGTAATGCTGACCAGAGATCGCGGCCCGGAGTTGCGTCGCGGAAGAGACAGGCCGGGCCGGATCATGCGTTGTGGGGACCACCTTCATCCGGCACGGTTGAAGTCCAAGCACAAAGTTACATTCCTTTCCGAGTTGTCTGTCTCTTGGATGGCCCAGGCCAGTGCTTCTTCAGGATCACCAATCCGGAAGGTGCCGTGGTGTTTGACAATGCCGAGGGTTCTCCCGACGTCAACGGCCAGATCGGGTTTGTCGTCGAATCCCCTGTTGGTCAATTCCCTCCATTTGGAAAAGAAGCCAGTACCAGCGGGCAGGCTTCTGCCAACCCATTCGCGATGCCCGAACACGTGAATCCCGACAACCTTCTCAGCCTGGACGCCGGTCTTGCTAGCCCTGAACTGCGTAACCCGGGTATTGGTTTAGGCTTGGGAGGTGGTCTCACTGACACCAACGGGGATCGTGTTGTCGACATTGGAACAGGCGTCACCACAGGCATCGATCTGAACGGCGATGGCGTGGCTGACATCTCTCTTGGGGTTAACATTGACTACCACTCCGGCCCGAGTCGACCTTCGCGACCTAATGCGGGTTTCAGCTTGGATCTCAATGGGGACGGGGTCTCAGATCTTACAATCAATGACCCAGTTGGCCTTGTCACTGGTGTCGGCACTATGATTGGAAACGTCATCAACGCAGGTGCTAGGAATGGTGTCAACACGGGTGCTGGATCTGTTCCTGTCGCCTCGGTCCCTAGCCAAATCCCGCAAGCATCGTCAGGTAACCTTGGCACTCTCCTCCTCGGTGCCGCTGGTGCTTTGGACAAAACCGTTAATGGCCTGGGCGAGACCCTCGGCAGTGTCATCGGGCCAGTTGGTGGCGAGATCATCAAGGACCCTAGCTTGGCGAGAGTTCTACAAACAGTAGGAGATGTGCTCAACATCGGCGTGGAGGGAGTCGGCAATATCCTCGGAGGCCTTGGTAGCGGGATCCCTCCACTTCCTCAGATAGGTGCTAAACCTGGGGATGCTGGTGCTGCTGTTGGTGGAAGCGGTTTTCCATCCATAGTCACCCAAGTGACGGCAACCCTGGCTATTGCGAGCGAAAGCCCGACTGTGAGCAACGTCCTGGAACCCAGCAGCGTCACAATTGGAATCCCCATCCAAAGCGTGGTGCCAAGTCCCGTTGGAAGCCCAGTCAAAAGCCTGATTGAGGCTCCCGGCAACAGTGCAGGACCTCAATACGGTACGGTTGGAAGCCTCGTCGGAAAGCCATTTCCCCCTCCAGCTGCAAGCTTAGTTACAAGCTTGGTGAAAAGCCCAAGTGCAAGTGCAAGCGATGCTGCTGGACCCGATCTTGGTGCGATTGGAAGCCTGTTACAAAGCCTTTCAGGAAGCGCAATCGTCACTCCAGCTCAAAGCTCGGCGACCACTTCTACCGGAAGCGCAGCTGCGACTCCAGCTGGAATACCGGAAGGTATTGCAGACAACGCCGCGGGACCTAAGTTTAATCTTGGAGATACCTTGAATGCTTTAGCTCAAGCCGTCAAAGGCTCTGTGGAAGGGCTGAAATCAACCGGAGGGGATCCTATCAAGCCTACTACCTCGGGAACAATCGGAACGCAGCTTGATAGCCAGACAAATTCTGAGGCCAGCAGCCAGGCGGCCGAGGACCAGACGGCCAAGGGCCAGACGGTTAAGGGTAAGCAGCCGATCAACCCTAAGCTTCAGATGTACGAAGAATATGCGGCAGGACATGCCCAGCTCATCGATGGAACCCTTTCCGCACTCGGAGGAGCTGTGAACAGTCTGATAAACCCACAAACCGCGGATACTGGGGCACCAAGCACCCAACAAAGCGCGCCAGAAGCCACACAACCGACCATACAGCCGAGCACTCAACCCGGTACGCAGTCATCGTCGCGCCTACTTTCGTTAGTGGGACCGTTTATCGGCAACCTCCTAGGCCGTCGGCACTTGGTCTGGGGCATGATGGGGCTATGACTGTAAGAACACGCCTGTGCGAACTGCGAGCGGAGCATGTTGAAAAGTGATGGGAAAGAAAATGGCGTACTTGATGGCGCATTTGGCTGGGTCTTTGCTTTATGAAATTTTGGCGGGCGCATTATCATGGCGATATTTGGGAAACTTGAGGAACTGGCCTCGATACTTGTATTCATTTTCTTTACGATACCTCTATTGTTTATTTATCATCAACGAATATATAATTTCTTCGCTTCTTGAGGACTGTGTGACTTGGTAACAAGCAAAGACATCGACTCTGGGACAGTGAACTCTGCTTCATCGAACGAGTTGACGATCCGCCACCACATCGGACGCTCAGCCCTGGCCGCTGACGTCTCTGTGCATACATACACTCTGGTTGGGCAGAGGGACCAGCAACACCTTGGCGAAAGAGTGACTACTGGTACCACTCGGCCTGTCGCTACACCTGCGACGGGGTCTAGAACCTGTGCTACCCGCCGCGGCTTGCGTCTCGGCACTGCAGGTATTCGCAAGCCGGAGGGGGAACGGACCTCGTGGGCAGCTCCTTTGAGCAGTCGATAGCCATTCAAGCAGGCCACGGAGCGGTCGCCTTGCTCGTTTGGTTTCGACAGACTTGAAATAAGGTGTGCGGGAGCCACGGGGGGGCGATCGTCCTTCAGCCGCAGACGTAGCTTCAGCTCAGGGCGTCTCGGCATTACGTACCACCCTTGTCCCTCTCCTAGCTACATCGGACGAGAAAGGACGCCACCGTGATGGGTGAAGATAGGAACTCCAGAGACCTCTAACGGCAGCAGCAGGTCCGTATGTGTCAAAAGTGAAAAGGAAATGCACCGTTAGCCTCTTCGCGAACCGTCACCAGAACCAAGGTGTTTTTACGTGCAGTTTAGCACAGTGGGGGAGGAAATACAAGAGCGAAAGTCTCCTTGTAGTCTGCATCCCGAAATACGACGACGCCGCCTAGCTTGCCTATCTAAGAAGGTGCTGCCCGTTCGCGCTACGCGGTTCGACGTCCATCGTCTGCCTCCTCCTCTCCGGCCGACCGCCGGCGCTCGCCTATGATGTTATCGGAGTGACAGATCGCGGTGCGGGGGGGAAACGTCAGAGGGGCGTGAATTTCCCCGACGCCAAAGGGATGATCTCGAGGGATGAAGCGTGGGCGAAGCGATAAGATCGTCTCCATGGTTCGATGGGGGGGGGGCAACACGTGTGGCGGGAAGGGCAGAGCTTTGGATCAAGAAGGAAGCTCGAACGGAATCAGTGAGAGGGGGACTAGACTGGGAAGAGCATGATGTGCATGATCGAGGCTGGCTATGTACAAAGACTATCTAGTTATCCTCACCCCTGCTTGTTCTTGAGAGAAGAATAGAAGGGTCATGCCAAGGGGTTCGTGAGGTTAAATAGGACAACTTCTCCCCGCGTGGAAACAGACATGCTCGACTATTCACAGTCAACTCCACACCGTGGACAACCTTCTTCATAGACCTTGTACTTCCTGTCAAAGAAAGCACCAGCAACCATGCGTCTCCCCACCGCCACAGCAACCCTCCTCCTCCCGCTCCTCGCCCTCGCGGCCGTCGACGAGCCGTGCTACGGCCCCAACGGCCTGCACGGCGTCTGCATCTCCACCACGGAGTGCTCCTCGGGCGGCGGCACCTCCATCACGGGCGCCTGCCCCGCCGACCCGGCCGGCATCCGCTGCTGCTCGCGCGCCTCGTGCGGCTCCGGCGGCAACTGCCGCTGGAACTCGGACTGCGCCGGCACCTCCTCCACCGGCCTGTGTCCGGGCCCCTCGCAGTTCCGCTGCTGCAGCAGCAGCGCCCAGGGCTGGGGCGGCTACGCCGCACCCAGGATCCCGGCCGTCGGCGCGTGCAGGCAGGTCTCGGTCAACGGCGCGCGGGCCATTGTGGCGGCGTTCCCGGGCGCCGTGAGGGAGATTGGCTGTATTAGGGACTGTGCCTGTCCCGGGTCGTCGGACCACTGCTGTGGCTTGGCGACGGACATGATGATTGCCGACGGCGGTGGTGTAAGTCTTCCCCTCTTGCAGAGGTCACCGACGCTGGCATCCCGAGCTGACACTCCCCGCAGCAAGCTACTCTGAGCGGCCAACGCATGGCCGAGTGGGTGATGCGCAACCGCGCCTCCCTTAACCTCCGCTATGTCATCTGGGGCCAGAAGATCTGGAGCCCGACGACCGATGGCGCCGAGAGGCCCTGGACCCAATGGCGTACCCAGGAAGACCGCGGCGACCTTACCCAGAACCACTGGTATGGCTGTTCCTCCCCCAAAGTTGATCCAGGAACAAGACTGACAACGCTACTAGGGATCACGTCCATGTCAGCTATAACGGCTAAACTAGAAAAGGATATTAAGTATCTTGGTCCGTGGCCTTTCATGTTCTTAGTCACCTAAGTCGTGTCAACTGGAAATGTCTATCAAAAGTCCATCCATTTCCTGGTATATGTTCCCCAAACGCCGATTACGTGTGATATCGTTGGTCCTCTACCACCATGTGCCCCGTAGCAAAGTCAGTCCGACGTTGAAGAAACATGTTCAAGCCTCCCCAAATGCCTCGCTCACCATCTCGCCCTCGTCCGGCGTCACGGCCATCTCCAGCAGCTCGTGCGCTGCTTCGACAATATCGCTGTCAATGCCCGCCTCCATCACCAGGTCTTCTTCCGCGAACGTAAGGCGCCCCAAGGCGAGGAGGTATCGCTGGCTGCCGCCATAGGACACAGATAGCTTTTGAGAGATGTCGGAGATGTCGGCGGTGGCAGGGTCGGTAACCAACTTGTAAATGAGAAGAAAGCATTGCGTGATGAGCTGGCAAAGATCGGCCGAAGACGACGATGTGGATTTGACAAACAGATCGGCTAGGCCATCCTTTTCAGCCACAGGCGCAAAGATGCTTGGCGGTACCGGTTGGTTATAGAGCTCGTCAATGCAGTTGCTGAGACATGTCACCAAGCGAGGCAGGGCGCCAGCATGCGTCGCGAGCTGTACTGCGCCAAAGGGATATCTAGCGAACGCCATCAACGCCCGCAAAGCCGCAAAACGTATCTCTCGCTTCTGCCCAGGTGTGTTCGTACGAGGAAAATCGGTCAGCCTCGCCGAGACACGCTCGATGATGATTTGCGCCACGCTTTCCGGGTCGCGTTCAGTGGTGATGGGACCAATGGAGGTTCGAAGCGAAGATAGTGCTAGCAAATGTAACATGCTGACCGTGTACTCGTGCTTCTGCTTAGGTGCCAAGAGCAGGGACACGGGCCGAAGCTGGAAGAGCTTCCAGAATTCCTCGGCGCCGTAGAAGATGCTGGGGTCTGCATCACTTGCCGTCGTTGCACACGCCATGGCTACCATCTCGAGCAGCGAAAGCATGTCCATCATGTTGATATGCTCTTCCAGGAAAGTATACTCGCTGTTCTTCTGGAGCTCGCTTTCGGGTACGCGCAGCTGCGTTTCCAGGAGAGTGCTGACCATGACCTGAACCAGAGGGACAAGCGTGGGGGCGAGTAGGGGCGCGACCGACGTGGCCTGGAGCTGGAAGACGAAGGTGACGAGGGATAGCAGGTACTTGACTGGCTCCAGATAATCCTCCTCGTAGCACCTCGTCCACAGATTAATGATGACTTCGGAAAAGTCCACAAGAAGCTGCAAGGGCAGATGGGGGTTTCCCAACAGCGGCAGTCGTTGGAAGATACGAGAAGCCAGAGACGTGCCCGGGTCAGACGGGAAGGCCATCCTGGACAGAATGTCGAAAGTTGGAGGCTGGTGAGGAAAGGCTCCGTGATCAAGGACCAACGGCAGAAACTGCAAAGGCGTAAGCTTGGCTATGACATTCGAGCACTAGACTTACGTCAAACGAAGGCGCTGCCGGCGCTATCACTACAGTGGTTTGTGCCGGCGGCAGACTCGGGTGTACATCATCCATCATGACTACGTCGCCTGTGTGTGTCTCGAGCGCCGTGACGGGACTTTCCACCAAAGGCCGCTTCCGCTTCCCCTTGCTCGGGGTTCGCTCACCGACACTAAGAGCGATGGGACCTGCGCTCCTCGTCCTGCCTTGGCCCTTGCTGGGGCTCGTAACCACGTCCATGTCATCGAAGCCATCCGCAAGACCCCATGTCTTGCCCGTCTTCTTAGGCGTGCCAGGCCCAGGTGCGGTGTTATTCCTGGTCGGCTTCGCCGAGCCCCTGCTGCGTACGAGGTCGTTAGCCTCGCGCAAGTCCTGCTGGAGGAACTCGATTTCCGTGCTGACGTGCTTGGATGCGGCGGCGAGGGCCTCCGCAACCTTCTCGCGCTTCGCAAGCTCTTCGGCATTGTCCTTCTTGATCCTTTGAATATCGGCCGCATGCTGCTTGTCGGCCTTGATCGAGTTGTTGCGCACGATGAGCACCTCGCTGCGAGCCGTTGCAAGCTCCGCCTCGAGTGCCCGCACCCGCTTCTGCAGCGCAGTGAGCATGTTGGACGAGTGGGCTTGCGAGGACTGCGAAGGAGCGAATCGATCTTGCGGCAGCGGTGGCCGTGCGAATTGGCTCGGCTGCGGCCGCCCGAAGCCCGTGGACGCAGGCATGGACGGCTGAGCTTGCAGTCGCTGGGAGCCTTGCCCGATTCCGGCGAGAGGGTTCAGCGCTGCCAGCCCAGCACCCGGCCTGTCGGCGGCAGGGACGGCCGGGTTCCATCGCGGGTTCGGCGGTGGAGGAACCGGACGCTGCGGGACCTGGGACTGGCTCTGGTGCTGATACTGCTGGTTGAGGACGGGGCGTCCGACAGGGCCGCCTGCATCGTTGGTCACCTCGGTTGTGTCGAGTTCATCGTCCTCCTCCCAGGCATATTCGTTGTAGCCCTGGTTCTTCTGCGGCGCCGGAGCCTGCGAGATGGCCTGCGTATGCTGCAGCGGCTGCTGGGTGAAGTGGACAGCGAGCTGATCGATGGCTTGCAGGTCCGAGTCGGAGAGGTCGTCAATGCCGTCGTCGGGGAAGTCGTCGAGGTCCATCGCTGGGGGGATCGGTCGCGCGCCAAGGGCAGCATGACTTCTTGTTTCAGCGAGAGTTGAGCGAGCCGTCAAGTGTCGGGTTCACATCGAGCAAACCCAGCCAGCCCATACCATGACCTCGAAGTCCATTTGGGTGGGTCGAGGGGGGGCAATGGTTCACGTTCTGGGTCTGACGCGACGCGAAGTCACGTGAGAAGCTAGGTGCCCTCGTACCTCCTACAACCCATCTGTACGGTAATCGACAGAGGCCGCGATAAACAGAACAGGACCCTGAGGATTGTTCATCCCGCAATGCCCTTTTCTCACAAGAAGCAGTAACGGCAAACCTTATGTCTGTAGGTGGGACGACTCTCGCGACAACTACAACCCTCTACGTAGTAATAGAAAATATGCGTCTGAATCAAGAGAAATACGTCTCCGAAGGGGCTGAACATTCCCACACTAGAGCATCTTTCGCTGGTACAGACACACGTGCAGTGGTGAGCGACTTGGTCATCAAAGGATGATTCGCAATTGGTAGGGATCGCGTGGAGCCCGGGGCCGGGCCGTTGGCAAGTTCCGCACTGGAACAGCAGAGAGACGCGAATCCTTGCCTTGTGTCTAATTTCTCATTTCTGCGGAAAACACGCCCAGCCGTTTTGGCTGTCTTGTCGCACGCTTCACTTGGGGGGGGNCGCCCAGCTAATAAGGGTCTACAAGGCAACGTCAGCGGCCAGTGGCGGATGCCCGAACTCC
This sequence comes from Stachybotrys chartarum, assembly GCA_001021365.1. Lineage (NCBI taxonomy): Eukaryota > Fungi > Ascomycota > Sordariomycetes > Hypocreales > Stachybotryaceae > Stachybotrys > Stachybotrys chartarum. Next base: position 1,366,769 of record LDEE01000005.1, read on the forward strand.
GCACCCTGCAGACATGGCAGCCCGTCGCATGGCGCGTCAGATGTAGGGAAGGCTCACCCATCACATGCCGAAAGCAAGTCGAAAGCAAGAAACTCTGCCGGGAAGCCTTGGGCGCAGATGCGTACAGCACTGTACAGCACAGAGCATACGTGTGCTGGGAGGAGCCTGGGGTAAGCCCTCCAATGCTCTTCTTCTCTTACTGCTGACTCAAACATGGAGTTGCTGCGCCACGCCTGGCAAGCAAGTAGCTGCGCGCTGGCACGAAATTCCGTTAGGCCTAGTCCCTGACGTAGCAGGGCCCACAGCCACAACAGTCGCCTGGAAAAATTCCATCCCTGGATTCGCTGAAGCCCCATCCGTCCACCCATCCATGCCATGTGCCAACTTCCAGTCTCTGGAGTCGGCCATCAATCCCCGAGTGCTCCGACCCCCAAGCAACAACAGGTCCTTTGCTTCTGCTGAGCTTCATTGTCGTCATATTTATCTCTTACCTTAGCTATCGAGGAAGGGGAAAAAAACAACAGCAACGACTGACTTCTTATCTGCGACACACTGGCTGATTTCGTTGCGTGACCCGCGTCTCTCTTACCAACCAAGCCTCAGCCCCCCTGGCACTGCTCAAAGTCTGGGCGGATCCATCCTTCGTCATTCTCGAGCTGCACCCGCGCTGCCGCATGCGCATTGCACACACACACGTCCAGCTTTTCCTGCTCGAGAATCAACGACGACTCCTCGTCCGACGTCCCGTCCCGCGAGAAGCATCTCGACCGAATCGCCTGAGCCCCGCCGCCGAATCTAACCTGTAGCTCCGGCCGAACTCTCGCTGCTACTCCCGCACATTTCCCTATGGCTACTCGCTCCAAGAGGGGTGTGAGGTTCCCTCACAGAACCCCCAATGGCCACAACAGCGGCTCCGAGGGCGCCCGCCGCTCCAGCTTCAGCGATGCCAGCGACGGCGGATCTCCCACCAAGACTAAGCCTCCGGTACAGCTGGAGTCGGTAGAAGAGGTGAGATGACCTATCCATACCACCGCGGCCGCGACTGCTGGGCTCTCTCGGTTGGACGCTTGGTGGAGAGCAAAATCCATACCAAGTCGGAAAGACGTGGCATGGGGCCGCTCTGCTCAAACCTAGCACATGACAATAGAAAATATGGCTAATATATCTATCCCGCATGACAGAAGCCGCCAACCGCCGAGGAGCGACAAGCCGAGTACGAGAAGAAGAAGGCAAACTTCATGACCAGGACCTTCTGGACCTTTGTCATGTTCGCCCTCTTCTTCACGGCCCTCTTCATGGGCCACATCTACATAATCCTCATCGTCACCATCATCCAGATCGTCTCCTTCAAGGAGGTCATCGCCATCGCAAACGTGCCCAGTCGCGCCCGCTCCCTGCGCTCCACCAAGAGCCTCAACTGGTACTGGCTCGCCAGCACCATGTACTTCCTCTACGGCGAGACCGTCATCTACTACTTCAAGCACATCGTCTTGGTCGACAAGGTCCTGCTGCCGCTGGCCACGCATCATCGCTTCATCAGCTTTGTTCTTTATGTTTTCGGTTCGTGCAGGCGCGCAACGCCTTGGGCCTGGGTCTTTTTTTACTGACGCTTGGTGACAGGATTCGTCTTCTTCGTCGCATCGCTGCAAGCAGGCAACTATAAGTTTCAGTTTACCAACTTCGCTTGGACGCACATGGCGCTGTACCTCATCGTCGTCCAGGCCCATTTCATCATGAACAACATCTTCGAGGGCATGATCTGGTTCTTCCTGCCGGCCGCTCTCGTCATTACGAACGACATCTTCGCCTATATCTGCGGTATCGCCTTTGGCCGCACCCAGCTGATCAAGCTTTCTCCCAAGAAGACGGTCGAGGGCTTCGTCGGCGCCTGGGTCATGACTATCCTCTTCAGCATGATTCTCGTCAACATCATGGCTCGATCCAAGTACTTTATTTGCCCGGTTAACGTAAGTCCCAGCCTTCGAGAGCGCTGCACTCCCACTGACACGATCCAGGACCTTGGCGCGAACATCTTCACCGGTCTCGAATGCGATCCGAACCCCGTCTTCGTCCCCCACAAATACTCCTTCCCCCAGCTCTTTTTCCTACCCGACAACACGGCCTTCTCCGTTACCTTCCAACCCATGCAACTCCACGCCCTGGTCCTCGCCACCTTTGCATCCCTTATCGCCCCCTTCGGCGGCTTCTTCGCCTCGGGTCTCAAGCGGACATTCAAGCTCAAGGACTTCGGCCACTCGATCCCCGGTCACGGCGGTATCACCGACCGCATGGATTGCCAGTTCATCATGGGCTTCTTCGCATACATCTACTACCACACCTTTGTCGCTGTGAACCACGTCAACCTGGGTACCGTGCTCGAGACAGCCATTTACAGCCTTACGCCGGAGGAGCAGGTCGAACTCGTTAAGCACATGTGCCGCTATCTGGGCAACCAGGGCATTATGGATGTGGATGTAAGTCCATTCTCTAATTCAGTATCCGCTTTATGATCAGTTATGCTTACGGCATCTAGCTCTTGAAATGCATTGATCAAGCTACGGAAATACCTTTGTCATAAATACCTGGAGACACCTTGATTACAAACCAATTCTCGTGCCATCAGTCCTTTCACTCTCCAAGAAAGCCACGAAACACGCTCTTCGCATGTCCCCCAGCATGATAAGCGTTATCGCCTCATGTTCCGGTGGCGATCATTGCCACTCACCACCACCGTCTCTACTTTGTGCTCCTTTCCCCCCCATTTCATGTCCCCTGGGCTAATCATTTATCTACTTAAACCCGCTTTCCTTGTTTCTTTTATCATGTACAGAGGATCACCGAGGATCATTACGAAGGACAGACACCTCCGTCGTTCACTGGGTGTACGTTGGATGCATCGGGGGTTATGCCGCCACCAGGCGAAACGGCAAAGACGGGCGGGCGTTTGCTTTACCATATATAATGCCACTCGGGAAACATAATCCGGGCAAGCTTGGAGGCCTGGTATCATTGAGTAGCATGTACCTGAATACAGGCATCAAGCGTTCTGTCCTCTCAAAAGAGGTCCCATCGGGAGTGTGACTGCGATTAACGTGAGAGGACGGACAAGGGCATTTCTGTTCGCGACAACATCAAATTCATCGACTCCCCAAGTCTACCGTCCAGGGTATTGCCCCCCCCCACCAAAAACACTGGCTTTTCCCACGCGCACTCAACCACGACGGTCATTTACCAAAAGCTCAGGAACCCCCCACCTTTCGACACCTAAAGAGCCTCAAACCCCCATTCTCAGAATCCGTCAGCGGGGCCAACATCAATGACAGGCACGTTCTTGCGCTTCCACCCGCCCTCGGCCTCGAAGATGGGGCCCACGGCCTTGCTGACCTTGAGGAGATGACGGTCGTAATACCTAGGCGCAACAAGAGATACGCCAATAGGCATGCCGTGTTCGCCTTGGAAACCGGGAATGTTGACAACAGGAACGTGTAGAGCCTGTGAGTGACGAGGTTAGTAGGGATACTCTATGTCTTGGGAAAGAAGAATATCACTACTTACACTCCATATTGCGCAGAAGATGGCATTGCCGGTGAACTCGTGGCCAACGGGTGCCTCATCCGGCACGCTAGGTACAAGCACAGCGTCGTAATGGCTGGCAATCTCATCAAACTTGGGGCGCAGCGCCGCCATCTTATCGAACGCGGCAAGCTGTTGCTTGCGCGATATCGGGTAGGGATTCTCAACATGCTCCGCCAGAAAAGGTGAAAGCAAGTCCTTGGCCACTCGATAGGGCGACAGGAAGGTCACGCGTCCTTCAGCGAACAGCGCCGTCTCGTGTAGCTCCGGCAAGTCATTAAATTCGGGGGGTAGCTCAATCTCATCGACCCGAGCACCATGGCTACGCAGCAGTTCCGTCGCCCTCTGCAGCGCCTTGACTGTACCAGGTCCCGCCTCATTCCAGGCCATCGTCTTACACACGGCAAACCTAGCCCCCTGCACGCCCGCAAACGCCGACTCCTCATCGTCCGCAAGCGCAAAAGCATCCGCCAACAAGTCTAGGTCGTCGACGGAGCGGGCATATAGGCCAAGGGTGTCGAAGATGAGAGCATAGAACTTTTGGCCCTCGCGAGAAATGCTGTTCCACGTGGGTTTCAGCGCGTACACGCCGTTGAAGGAGGCCGGACGGATGGTGGAACCCCCGGTCTGGGTCCCGAGGCCGATAGGAGCCTGGAAGTCGCCGATAGCGGCGCCGGTGCCCGATGACGAGCCGCCGGGGGTGCGGAGAGGATCGTGGGGGTTGCAGGTGACGCCGCCAATGGTAGTAGCGGCAAATTCGGTTGTGTTGGTCTTGCCTAAGCGCCGATGTCAGGGAACTTTGTGCCTGTGCGTACCCTGTCTTATATGCGAATAGCCAACAGCACGGGTTTGACTTACCAAGAATCAGCACGCCGGCTTTGCGAAGAATTGCAATCGAGTCTGCGTCGATTTTGGGAAAGTCGCCCTCGTGGATAGGAGAGCCATGCTGGGTCGGCATGTCTGCATATGGGGCGCGTTAGAAGTAATCCTGTTGAAGCAAAGGATAAGTCACTCACCTTTGGTGTAAATGACATCTTTAACAGCCACCGGCACACCATGAAGCGGCCCTCGGTTCGTAAATGGCACCTTGTCGAGGGCCTTGGCCTGCTCGATCACGTACTTCTTGTCGATGTAGGCCCAAGCCTTCACGGCGGAGTCACGGTCATCAATCCGCCGGAGCAGGCTGCGGGCGTATTCCTCGACGGTCATGGTGCCGGCCCGAATCTGAGTGGCAGCCTCGGATGCTGTGAGAAGATAAGCATGGTTGAGTTGTGAGCTCGAACCCTTCGCCTTTTTGTTCTCTGGTAGAACCATGGAAGACATGGTAGAAGCGTAGCCACCCATGGTGACGACTAGTGTGTATCGGCGCGAGTTTCGCGATGAGGGAAGAAGACAAAAGATTCCCACCAAACGTGGAAGTCGTTAGCGAACGGATTTGACAGATTTCGCTTCGGGGAAGTAAGTTTTTGAAAAGAGGTGTGTGGTATCGGATCGTTTGCCGATCTTTTGGATGCAAGTGAAATGCCTCAGTATAAAGTAAGAAGATTGGCAGCAAGCGGAAAAGAACGTGGTCAAATAAGAAAAGCCCGGATACTTATAGAAGTAAAAAGAATCCAACAAGTCGATGAAGGCTCAATGTTCATTCCTGATAAGAGCATGAGCAGAGTAACGAAACGAAAGGCGACCCCAGCGACCCAGTTGCACACGCTTTGTTCCCGCACCGCGCCTGTCAGATCATCCACATCCGGCGAGCAAGGGTGGAGGCACAATTGCATCCTCCGTCGACACGCTGCATGGGAACCATGTAAGGGGCACTGAAGGAGCTCGAAACTGTGACCCGAGACCATGGGAAATCCGGCAGCTACCTTGTGAGAGATGAGACCAACGGGTTTCCGCGGAAACTCAGCACAAGGTCTTGTTGTCCTTGGGTTGCAACACATGAACCGAGGCCACGACACCACGGCCCGCCGGTGGGTCCAACGACCATATCGTGATCCGGACTTTTACGGCCTTTGTTGGCTGTGGCAAATCGCCGCCGAAGGGGACCATGCCGGGACCTGGTTTGCCACTCACACGTGCCCAACGGGTTACGATGCCGTGGAACGCACGCAACAAAGAGCACTCGCCACGCCGAACGCCGGGACAAACTTGCCCTCCTCTTGTACGGCACGAACACCCATGGCGGTTGGGGTACGGACGTGGGACAAGCGTACGAAGAGGAAGAGGGGTAACCAGTGGACATGGGAAGCCAATGGGGCAGAACGGCAGAGGCGTTCCCGAGGGAGGAGGGGGCCTGGGAGAGCCAACTCGCTATGCTGCATCCGGCTGTTTCTCGATGTCAAATCCGCATTTACCGGGGGCAGTTGCAGCTGAGACGCAACACTGCCCTCCCGTTCGATCTGGAAGGCATGTGAAGATGGCTGTGCTTCGTGGCTTCCCATGAATGCGTGTCTAGCGATTTCGGAGAGCATCCACAGGCTTCCATGCATAACCAACGTCGCCCCCCCTTTTACAAAAAGGTCTCGCGTCGTTGATACGGCTGGTTGACGCTTCCCCGTCTTTCCAACAGGCGGCCCGTTGGTCTGACCAGAAGAAGTTTGTGCTGTCGGCTATTTATGGACCGCACTTAGCCTGGCCCATCTGGTCGCTTGGCGGAGTCGAGACCAACACAGTTCTAAGGTCTCATTGCAGCCGAAGTCGCACGAACTCATTCTGAAGCCTTCTAAGTGGTTGCGAAGTCTCCCACCCTGTTGCTCTTGGAGGCTTTTCCGGCTAGGTAACCCGTAACGGCGGCCTACAAATGGGCTGATGCTGCGGCAGTAGATGGGGACGATCCTGCGCCCATGGCCCTTCGGCTATGCAACTCGCTCAACTCGTCTTTCCAAGCGCTTCTTCAAACGCACACACACAACCAAGAGCCGTGCGGCTCCCCTGAGTGGTAACCGATCAATGATCTACGTTAATGCAAGCCTTGCGATTCTTTGGTCGGATTGGGAAACCTAGCTGTCAGCACACACGCTCTTGCTAGTCCGAGAGAAGAGCTTGACGTGGTACCAAGGGTGACGAGCCGACTTCCGCAATCGTTGAATCTCACGGGTATGGGTGAGATCCCTACCTTCGCTTCAACCCCTGGCAAACAGCATCATCTGCATTAGGTCGTCGTCACGAGGGTCAGACCAGGACCTTCGAAAGAGCGGGGGAGGGCTGACATGGGCAGTCTACCAAGGCAAACCTTATTGCGCAACGGATGGTGTGCAATCCCTGCAGCTGAGTGTCCCGGATGTGAGCACTCCAATGATACGAGGGTGTCGTGCATATGTAGAACGCGCAAGCGACTAGGATGGTCCGACCTGCAGTCTATCTTCAAGCATTGATGCCACCATCCCAGACCCAAATGGGGGATGCATCGTAAAGAGGCTTACTATACATTTCGGTGGTAGCTTATCCGCATCTGACCTGCGAGGCGCCATCCTCGTTTTTGATGGCTTGCTGCGACATGATCATTTTCCAAAGGGCATCATTTAGCTTCAACGAGTACTTATAGAAGAAACAAGGGCATAGGAAAGACCAGGAAATTTCGTACCCATCCCCTAAACCCATATTTTGTAGTCTCATCCCACCCTCCAGGCCTTGCCGAGCAGCGTCATGCCTCGCAACACACGCAAGCTATGCTCTTGGGCTACCGTTTGCTTTTCACGACCCGGAAGACGATGCACTAAGAGAAGAATGGATGCGCCAATGGAAAAATAACAGGTCGAATCCGTGGAGCCTTCGAGCGCTTCAAAAGCTGTCGACAGAACAGTAAAGGGTTAGCTTGCCAGACGAAGATTGACGTGGCGTTCCTGGTTTGGAGGCTGGAGTTGCACTTAGGGGAGTCGGATGTTCTTCCATGTCCCTAGCACGTTGACCCCGGGTAGAATTCACTTTCCACAAGGTCGTGGGCAGGCGTGCGCGACAGTGTTGTGCGTAAAGAACGGCGTTCAATGTGCCAGATATCTCCGTTGGGACTTTGTCGGTCGGACATGTAGGGAAGAAGGAACTTCGGCCTAGATTACGAAACGAAGAAGATGAAAAGCTGTTACCCCAAAGGCCGCAGATCTTCTAAATCGCGAAGGCTTCTCGGGCAGAGCGGTGGAACTTCCAGCGGTGAGAAAGTAGTGGTCTTGTTCTTCGATTCGAGACATGGGACGGGAATTGCGAGTTCGCCATGGCACAGCGGGCTTCGATGCTGGATTGCGTCCAGCATTCCATTAGTCAACCCAGTATGACAATGGAAGAGGAAGAAACAGTACCGGGGCAGGGTGTCTCTAGACAGTGACTGGCTAGCAAAACCCAAATTCCATCCACCGTCACGCCACAGTTGAGTCAAGCCGGGGCATTTTGATGTCACCTGCCGTGAGATTCGGCTCCGGCAGACGGGTTGCGTGCAAAAGGATCTATGAATGGAAGGTGTAACAGAGCCGGTTGAGAGTTGCACCCTGACAGGCGGGACACACATATCTTGACCCGAGGAAGGTACGCGTGATGAGGTGATGCGGCACGGGGAAAAGTTGATACCTCTTCAGACAGATGCAGAGCTACTACTTCAAGAGCAACCATGACAACAGGAACTGATTAAGGCTTTACTGGGGGAAGAGTCCATTGATTTATTGGAGCGCGAGCAGTTTGGGACCCGGCCAGATGGCTTCGATGACTGTGACGACTCGTCATTGCACCTCAAAAAGTCTCCATAAGCTGGATAACATGTCCCAACCATAGCAGCCCATGTCCTACCTACGACTCTACCTGCCCAGCACCGTTCCTCTTCCTCCTCCACGCCATGCCTCTAGACCGCAACATCGCCACAGCCCCAACACCCGAGAGACCACTCCATAGCCCCAGCACCGTGAAATACCACCCTCGCCCGGTGACGTCCAACAGAGGCTGCAGGATCGCGACCCCGCCAGCCGCCATTGCGCAACGCGTCACGCTGGTGGCCGCGGCAGCCGTACTGGGACACTCCGGGAACGTGTCGACCAACAGCGTGCTGAAGGTCGTGTAGAAATAGGTGCCCCAGAAGCCCTGGATGAACTGGAGAACAAGGGGGACTGCTGGATGTGCGGACCGAGTGACAGCCCAGCCGTATCCGACCGTTGTGCCCGTTGACATGATGAGCATCCAGTAGCTACTTTGAGATCTTGCCCGCTCGATCGGAAAATTCAGCATGTCTTCTCCCTTCACCTTATCTTGAGATACTCCGTGCTTTGTGGCAGTCGCTTTGTAGTTGTAGTCCATCAGCCTTCCGGTGCAATAACTGCCAACGATGATCCCGACACCTCGGGGGAGGTAGGCAAGACCGATTTGCCACTCATTGTAACCGTATATGTCCAAGAAAATATCTGGAACGGTAGCCACAAACGAGTAGTCAACCGTATAAAAAGACCCATGCAACCAAAGACTGAGAAAAGCATCTTTGTAAAAGATTATTCGAAAGCACATAACCATGTTCTTCCAAACCATGCCAGAAACAGTCAATTTCCCATGCGTTTCCGGTTCATTGATAGTCTCTCTTGGGATATCAGTTTCTGCCGGCCCTTCGGCTTTTCGATCCAAATATTGACCAAAGAGCACTTGTAACCAGCTCAACTGCCACCACTTGAACAGCGTTCGGTCGCTGCCGCTGCCCACCAAGCTTCTCGCCGTCTCCGGCAAAAAGAGTCCAACTGCAATGAATAATATCCCAGCAACAAACACCAGGGACCAAAACACCCAGACGTGGTTGCTATTCGCAAAAGCAACGAAACCACCAACTATGGGTCCTACGCACGCTCCCAGGTTGAGAGCCATGCTGATGGGCCCAAGCATTCGGCCTCGCTCACTCGGGACACAGACATCTGCGACGACTCCAAAACTGATGGCATAGGCAGCGCTGGCGCCTAGACTCTGAACGGCGCGAAGGATTAGTAGTACCGTGTAGTTGTTCTGATTGGCGGCAAGCCCAATATTGCCAACCATGTACAGCGCTAGAGTGAAGAGGAACACCGGTCGTCTGCCGTAAGAATCCGAAAACGGACCAAATATTACGGGAGAGATAGCTTGAAACACAATATAGACCGTTAGGGTGAGGTTGATGGCTTGAGCAGAGGTTCCAAACTGCTGTCTGAGCAATGGCAGCAAGGGGAAGTATATGGTCGCCGTCAAAGGAGAGGTTATCGCCGCCAGCCCTAGCAGCAGCCTGAGTCGCCTCAGGCCGTTGCGAGTAAAGACGGTGAACGGTGGGTCCTCAACTGGAACCGAGGGCTTCTCCATGGCGGCTGCATGTTGAAGCGGCTCTGGCGGCTCTTTGGTGAGGATCTCGGGGTCCAAGGGCTGATTTGCTGTCTGTAAGCTCTTCATCGCCTACAGAGTCAGTCTAAATTAGACTATGAGCAAGGTGAACAAAGAAAGGGTACGGAGACATTTTTTTTCAGGCTTGTGTATGTCCAGATTGGGTAATGAGCGGCACAGTGGTGATCATATAGTACTTTTGACTCTTGGCTAACTAAGCGAGGGTCAACCTTGCAACTACGGATTGTCCGAGTTAGAGAAATGCTGCAATTTTCTGAACCCGAAGAGCTGGAACTGCAACTACCATTCTGGATGGGTATTAGTGCGCCTTGATCATGGCATCATTTGCCATGATCTCGGACTGGAGGTATCGCTAGTGGCTGATCCTAGCTTGCGCTCAATTCTATCTGTTGCAAGAAAGCAATCGTATATACATTGGAAAACACATGACAAGTGATTGTCACTTCGGGTTAGATATGTCGCTTGAATTAGGGTCATACATGGGTTGTGGTGGTTCTCTGTTTTCTTTCACCAGCTACATTATGATCGTAGAGTATCCATAACACAATCCAAACGCACTGAATCTTTCCGAGTGATCGGTGTAAAGGGTATGCTAATGAGAATGCTGCTATTCAAGCACATACAGATGTTTCTCCCATCTACCCAATTGTACTTCCTAGAGCAATTGGATGTCAGACACAATGGATTCGAATTGATGCGGAAAGCATGTGCTTCGGCTGCTTTGTGTGTAAATTGAACTGCTTCTGAGATAAGCAAACAATACCTTTATAAACGAAACAAACGCCACGAGTATCCTGAGCTATCTTACCTCTCGGCTTCTTCATACTCCCCATCGCTTAGAGGACTTTTGCGAGAATTCCAAGCTCCTGTATTTCTTAGCAATTTTGTAACCTTCGTAGCGTCAACGCGTGCCACCAACACCTACCTACTCCACTTTCTCCTGCACTTAAGAGTTCGTTGCAAGAGAAAATGGTCTACAGCACCAGTCTCGAAGTTGCAGTCCCCAACCACGTGTATACGGCTTTCCGTGCACAAATGGGATCCGAACCGTATCGTCTCGCATACTTCTTCTTTCACGCAACACTCACCAAACCTGATATTTTGAGGCGCGGTCTAAACATCGAGTGCGAGCCTGTGTTGCAACCAGCTCGCATTCCCCCTACAGTCTGGCAGAACAGCACAGTGTCTTTCCCTCGTGGGCGGAGATATCGACGGAGATGTAGAAGATTATGTGTATGGAGTTCAGGGCATTGAGCACGAGCACCAGCCTGCACGCAATGAGACCAATACCTATAGAGTCGAATAGTCTTAGACTAGTTCACCAACGGAGTTAACGATGATTCTGCCCATATAATGTGTAGAACGTTCATGTACTCTGGTGAGTCCGTAGCACTCAACACCGGACGTTTTCGGTCGAGCTGTATAGGAGATGCAAATGGCAACAAGACGACCAAAGGAGCGGAAGACACTGCTGAGATCTTCCCAAGCAACATGTGATTGTTTCAATCACATGAAAACTCAAACATGAATTCTGAGAAGAGAACGAATCTGTTCGCCGCATCCACTGCAAGCACTGTCTGTGGCGCGATTGCTTTTTCGCTGCGCAGTAATCTTCTTAGGAGTATCAACGAGGAGACGAAGAATGCGGCAGGATTGCGGATGATGAGCAACATAAATGATTAGTCTATTTGAATAGACTATTACATATAAACAGGAAAGACTTGTGCGTCGTTCAAGTCGCATCGCAGCCTCAGAACCTGACCACCTCTTGGCCAGAAAAGAGTACCATCTCCAGCCAGAAAACACCTTGAGACGCTTTCAGAGTCTGCCCAATCGCGTGGAATAAAATAATACCGTTCATAAAGCCACGAGTCATCGTTGTCATCGTTGTCTAACTGGCAGACACAAAACCAAAGGTCGTGATCAAGAAATGCAAACCCTCCACCGTCCAAGAGGCCCAGAGGCATATAGATATGCTGGCGCATGTCAGGAAGAATTCCAATTGAATCGAGTTCGAAAGACTCTGCAGGGCGTGGAACAGTGGCTGGTAAATCCATGCTGCTGCACAGTTGAATGTTCTCAAAAACCTTGTTTCGCACCAAAGCAAACATGAGCTGCTGCTTATCTGTGGAAACTCGAACAATGACCGTGGCTTCATCTCGTTCCTTCAATTCTTTGTTTGAACTAGGAAACTGAAGATTGGCAGCACTGCCCACCTTCTCGAGAGTGTCCCAGCTGTATGCATGGATACTGTTAGGTGAGCAAGCGAGAGTCAATTCGCTCTGTAAAGGATGGCAAATCCACCGGATGGAATGCCCGTTTTCGTGCTCGACATATGCTACTTGAGAACCGTCAATGGTAGAGCAGACGCAGGTTTCATGCTCAGTCCATAAGAGCAGGCGACTTCCGTCAAAGTTGAACACCATTCCCTTGATGTTGAAAGGATCTGGGGAGGCTCCACTTCCAATAGCAATAGGCTTGAGCTGTGGCTTCGGCATTGAGCTTATGTGCATGAGGCTTTGGTTTTCTTGAACGGACTTGACCAAGATATCGCCACCGAGGTTGGCGACAGCAACGTAACTTCCATCTGTGCTCCATACAATATGCGTGACATCTAGTTCGTAACCAAAGTCGACAAGATAGGTAGAGGTTGCAGCGCCTTGCTTGTAGAGTTTGACTGTGCCGTTCTCATAACCTGCGCAGTACTCTCCGTGCACCGAAGCATTTGATAATGCGGTCACAGAATCGACAGTGTCGATGCGTCCTTCAGAAAACTTGGTAATCGCGGTCGAAGACTGGTCTTCGCTCTTACTATCGCTCATGTGGTCATCGCTTTCGAAGAACCTGGCAACCACATCAGGTTCCCAAGCGTTTACCACGTTGACTCGAAGGTCATAAAACCGCCTACTGTCGGGACTGAAAACAAGAGACATGATAAGATCCTCGGTTGAGAGCTGGTATATCATGCTGAAAAATGCAAAATTCCAGACACGAATGGTGCCGTCACTACTGCTAGTGGCAAACAACCTCCCGTCTGGGCTTGCGGTTATCTCGTCCGCGGGTTTTGCCGTCTCAACATTCTCCGTGGTCAGAGGGTGCCACTTGAATATGCATCCATCCCTATATAGACCGAGAACATGCCCGGTGACGGGGTTCCACGTAAATCTGTCAACCGCGAACCAATTATTCGTGGATCGGCGGTTATCAGACTTGGTATCTTTGGCTCTTGGACAAATACCGATGAATTTGCCATCAGACAGTCGCCAAACGGACAAAGGAGCTCCTCTGTATGATGCGCCAACGTAATTCCCATCCCCACTGAAGGCCAAACACATGGGAGTGCTAACAATAGCCCCTTTGGCTTTTGGAACGTCGTTGAGCAAATTCTTCTTTAGCATATGCCACTCAGAATCTGTTCCATCACAGAACATATATCTTATGGCATTATCGTCTCCTCCGCAGACTAGCTTCTGATCGTTTTCTGCAAATACAAGAGCTATGGCCTTGGCAGGGTGTGGGTTCCTTGTAGAGAGCAGTATCTTTCCTGTGTTGGTGCACCAAACTTTTGTTGTTCTCAGGCCATATGTTGCCACTTTGCGGGCATCATCTGTGATAGCCAAGGCCGTGACAGGCTCTGAGTGAGACAATGTTCTGGTTTCGATAAAGTTCTCGGCGTCCCATAGCCGAACAACGCCGCCGTAGTCGAGTACAGCAATGATGTTTGCAGCACAGACGATTCGCCATGCTTGGGACTCCGCTGGGAGTGCAAATCGTCCCAAATTATCATTCCACTGTGTATCTGCATTGCCATCGACTCGCAATGACGATGACAGTATTTGATGAAACCCCTGAGCAATGGCCGTCTGGCCAGGGCAGAGTGCCGGGATTACTTCGTATATTACTTCTGGCTGCGTCACCAGGTTTCGACCAAACTTGCCCACCAATTTTGTCAGATCCGTGGTCCAATTGTCCAAAAGTTCCAGGTCGGCCAGACGGTGCAGTAGCGGGTTCTTTGAGGCATTCTGTTTTCGAGTCTTGCGAGCAAAGTTCGCCAGCGATTTGGAAGCTTTAACCAGGACATCCAACCGCCTAATTAAAGCCAGAGCATGAATCCAGACGAGCACCGCGGGACTTCGAAGAAACTTGACCAGGACTTCGAGATTAGAGGCAGAAGTAGAGTGAGAATGAGTCAAGTGATACTGCCAACTGACTGCCGAATAGAAAATGAATGGCTGGGTGGAGCGTAGAGCATGCTGGTTCTGGGTCAAGTTCCATCGTAATGTCTGTTCTTCGAGAGCGGAAATAGTCTTGAGGAAGAGCTTCTCGTGTGTCACCCGAGTATCGACAAAGAGTTGGCTATCCGTAGCCCGTACAAAATACTCTCGAGCAGTATGGTGGAGCATGGAAATATTTCCTTGCTCGTCAATCTGCACAAACTGGCCACAAGCATCTCTGATAGTTCTTTTGAGATCTATGAAGCCGGAGAACTGGGGTTGGAGTGCCTCAGATAATTCCTTTAGAGTGAGAGATCTTTGAGAGCAAATGCACCATTCCAGAAGCGCCTTGATCAGTGGTGCATTAGACTTGCGAGTGGACCGAACGAGATTGGCCTCCATTCGCTGATAGAGCAGATTCATATCATCCGGGATGTCCTCCAGGACTTCTTGGATGCTTTCTTCCGTGTGGCAGTCCATGATCTCTTCGAGCACCAGCTTTGTCCATAGAAAGTTGCCGTCAGAACGAGAAGTAATGCTCTGCTGGAGCTTGTGACGGAAACTGTCGCTTCCATGAGCATGTTGAAGCTCTCGAGTAACAAACATATCAATGTCCCCTTGATTATGGGCTCTTCCGCTTTTCTCGATTATTTTAACGGGGACCAGCAGTGCAAGACGATCTATTGCAAGAGACAATGAATCGGTATTGCGACTCAGGATCATGACATGGAGTGGCAATCCAAGAGACCCAAGACTTTTCAAGCAGTCGAGAAACGTTCTTGGTGCGTCACACTCGTCAAGGCCATCAATTACCCAGTACAGGGGCCCGTCAATGTTCGACCTGGCTAAGTTGCGCTCGAATACGTTGCGCCAGATGAGCCCAGGCTCCGCAGAATTTAGACCGAGCGAGTCTTTCGAAGCCTCACAAAGTAGTTTGCCGAAAGACGAAACATCTCTAGCCATCTGAAAAGCTAGAGCCCGCAGGCAATCCGCAGTGGAACGCTTGTGTATGTCCGAGTACTTGAAGTGAAAGTATTGGCAACCGTTCCGTGATGGTTTGAGATGTCTAATCATGAAAGCCGAAAGCATAGACTTCCCGTTGGCAGGAGGTGCACTATACCAGAGAACGCCTGCAAGTGCTTGCGGAGACATCCATGAGATTACTTCAGGCTGCTCAAGGAACCAGCCGCAAGTTTCCGGAATCCACCGTTGCAGCAAAGAGAGATATTCGTCGTCGGTAGGGATATTGTTCCCAAAGAGCTTGGACAAACTAGCATTGGTCTCTACCTCGGTGGCCAGAGCTTCCTTTTGACCCTTTGCTTTGAAAGAGGATACCAAGGCTCTTACAGCATTCCTGATACTGATATAGTTTGCGTCACTAGGACTACTATACTTGCTCATGCTTGGATGATCAGCGTGCAATGGCTTAGATATCTCTGACGGATATCCCAAAATAGAGGAGTCCTTCTCTAGAACCATCACTTTTCTTGGTCCGATGGAAGTGGCTAAGGTTTCGTAGAAAGACCAAATGGAAAGTTTGGGAGCGACGTGGCGGAACTGTTCGTTTAGTTCCTCTATGATGTTGGAGCTCTTGACGAGATCCGAAATGAAACTTTTGGAGGGCTGTAGAGTTGCCGCCACAATTCGATTCAGAGTATCGGCCAGGTTGGTACCCCGGTGTGGCGTAGACAAGAACACAATAGCTGATACCGAAGCTATAATGGATTTGTAATTTTCATCATGAAGGCCGAGCATGTATGCCTTCTTCACCACCAAGCCACCCATGCTATGGACGATGAAGATGATGGGGCGCTTTCCGAGCTCTAAGTCAGCGCCGCCTTCCTCTTTGGCAAACCGCATTTCGAAGAGAAGCTCCTTGGCAAAGTCTGTGATTGTGGAAATGCTTTTAGTTGAGCCACGCCATTTTGCATTGTAGCCAAAGGTCAAGATGCGCGCCAGGCCCACGTCCGGCTCAAACGGCAACCAGTTGGCCGGCCAAAATAGCGCCGGGTCATGGTTCTTGGCCCAGGTGTTTTGGCTGTGGCCACCAAGACCATGGACGAAGATGATGTCGATGCCCGCGAGCTGAGGCTGGTGCAGCACACGAAGGCCCAACGGAGGAGTGGACGTTGGCGATGGACTTCTATCGCGGAGGCTTGAGCCGCTGGTCGACTTTGCTTCCAAGAGACTATTAGGTCTGCCACGCCCAGTATCTCCAGCGGAGAGAGACGTGGACCCGTCCGATGGCCGCCTGCTCTCCTGTTTGCTGTCCACCTTGGACCTGCCCAGGCGTAGACGTTTGAACTACCACAGAACAGAGATCAGCGCCATGAAGCACCCTGGAATTCGGTTCGAAATGACATCTTACCATCTTTGTCTGCAACTAGCGACGATGCCGGATCATGGCAATGGGACATAGCGCCAATCCTGAAGGCGGGAAATTGACCGAGGACAGAACGGTAGCCTGATGTGTGTCGTATTCGCTATCTTTATGCAGTTGGTTCACCTCGAGCAGGGATTTGCGGGCTGCTCCGCAGCCACTCCGCTCCCAGTGGCCAGAGAAGTGCATGTTGTGCCGCTATTGATGCTGACCGGGTTCCTTCAGCGCTTATCTGGCTTCCTGAATGGCTCAATCTTCAACCGACTGGGGTAGTTCCCGAGGGATCTTCAGCTCTAGACCAGGCTTCCGGTTGAGCCGCAGGCCTTTGTGCTGGTGCAAAATCCTACAGCCTGGTCATACGACCCCTCTCTAGAACGATTCCGGCATGGATATCATTTCGTGGAAATAAATCATGCTTCCAGCACAAATCTCAAATGAATTTTGTTCATGTCACCAGGACTGCAACGCGAACATCTAGTGGCAGGTTTCTGCTTGTACGACAATCGAAATAATGACTACCGCAATTGCGAACCACTCGGCCTCCAGCTTACTCCTGGGACCAACAAGCACCAAAAACGAGAATGCCACCAATCATGCAGTAGCCGCCGAAGATGAATTTGCTGTCAAGAAGGATTTGTCTCTTGGAAACTTCGATGTTGACGAGAACGTCCTAGCCAAACTTCCGGCTGGAAGTCGGATCCTCTCCGCTGGCTTGTTCGGAACATCGGCATGGACGGTGACTGCGCGATTGCAAGCCCAGCTTCCAGATGGCACAGTCGAGCAATACTTCCTCAAAACCGCACCCCGCAACCATGGGAGAACCATGATGGAAGGCGAGTTCAACGCCATGTCCGAGATCTACAAATGGGCTCCGAACTTGGTTCCCAAACCGTATTCATGGGGCAAATATGCAAATGAGGAATCAGAAACATACTTTTTTCTCTCCCAGTACCTTGACATGAGCGACAAGATGCCACATCCCAACTACCTTTGCGCAGAGCTTGCTGCACTGCATCGAAACAGTTGCTCGCCAGGCAATCAGTTTGGTTTCCATGTCACAACCTGCCAGGGCCGCATAGCGCAATCGGTCGGATGGGAGGCCGACTGGACAACCTTCTTCATCAAGCTGCTTCAGCACGTAATTGACTTGGACTTCGTGGTGAATGGGTACTGGGAAGCCTTGGATCAAGCGGAGAAGAGGCTCATCAGCCATGTCATCCCTCGGTTGTTGGATGCTCTAAAGAGCGATGGGCATACAGTGAAAGCCAGTTTGATTCATTCCGACCTCTGGGAAGGGAATTCTGGGACGTCATATGAAGATGGAAAAGTCTACATCTTTGACGCTGCCTCCTTCTATGCCCACCAAGAGATGGAGACGGGAAATTGGCGAGGCTACTACAACAAGATCAGCAACAAGGTTTACAGAACTACATATCTCCGTCACTTCCCTCCTAGCCATCCAAAGGACGAGTGGGAGGATCGGAATAGACTCTACAGCATCTACTACAATGTCATCTACTCAGTCAACCATGAGAGTCAAGGTAGAGCGGTTCGACAACTGTGAGTTCTTCGAAGACATATATCCGTCAGACTGTATACTAACTTGATTGCTTCTAGGGCGTATTGTGATATGTATTATCTCATTGACAAATTCGCACCTTTCCCAGAAGGTGATGCACCGCCAAGATTGGAAGAGACTGAAATGGCTTCTCTTTCAGCAGAACGGGATCATACCGTAGTTTAGGCTATCATGCTTAAATTGTCAGTTGGCTTGTCACAACAGTAACGTTGCATTATAATCTCTACTTCCTGGCAGGGTTGATGCCCATGTCGACTCAACCCTGGACCTGCATTGCAAAGGAGGCTTGAGACGAACGAAAGCAAAGCCATTTCTTCGATTGAGCAGGGTTTGAACTAGCGGAGGATATGTGAACTAACGGGGGACCTAGACCCATGCTACCGACAGCTAGTTGGCGCCGTTGTCTGCGGATGCGGTTAGCTGGAACTCCGGTTCTAGAACGGCGTAGTTTTAAGGGTACCTGAAATATTGGGACCCCCAACTTGCTTGCTTGATTTCTTGGCCAGGGGATTCAAGGAAGCAAGGGAGTGGCGCCAAGATGGTTCGATGTGGCGACAACGGAGGGCTCAGATAGGAGCCACTTCCAATCAGGGCCGGAATTCCGTGCCTGGGGGGGTTGCGTTGGCGTGAAGTCCTAGCCGAAGCCAATGAAAGACTGGATATTATACAATCGTGTAGCATTATGCTCCCAAAACACCCCAAGTGGCAACCCTCGTATCAAACTCGTGCACCAACAAACCCGTTTCTCTACCCAACCACCCAAGGGCCCTAAATGAGGGGCTAGAACACTTCGATCCTCGTCCCTCCGGGGACCAGGGGACCATCGAGGCGCCCGGGTAGCCCAAGCCTTAATGGGAAAGGCTCATGACCACTGCTGCTTCGTCTGTGTCATTTTCCGGATGTATCAAACGATCCAGCCCTGCACCCTGCTGTAACAATGTGCACCGGCTGGTGTGAGACAAGAAGTGAGGACTTGTTGGCGCATTAGCTCTGCTGCTAGCCTGCGGCAGAGCCTTTTGTGGCAAAAAGGGGTATATAAGTACGGGGCGGACGAGGTAATTCCTGTCTTAGCTCCTTAGAACACTCATGATTTCTGCACCACATCCCCTGAAATCTATCTCCTTCATTCATCGAAACATTTACGTCCATCCACATACAAATCATGGCGCAAACTACGTTAGATCCTGCACCTGCTGTGACAGAGGCAGTAGCGCCACCTGCTGAAGAGCCCGCGTCTCCCGGCCTTCCTGATTACATGACGGACCCTGATGCCGTTCTGCGCGATCTTGATGCCGAATGGCGTTACGGAAAGCCACCAGACTACTCCAAGACCCGCCAGGTCTTTGCCGAGAGTATGCCACAATTGTCCAACGTATATCTAGAACAGGGAAAATGACAGTATCTAGCCAAGCGGTGCAGCCATGAGCCAGGCAGTTTGCCCGACCTCGTGCAGAACCTCGTCAAGAACTGGGAAATCGAAGCCTCGTTCAAGGTGAAGCTGTCAGACTGGCGAACTGTCGACCCGGAGGTCTACTCCTTCGCCATCAACGGCGGCCCGCCACAAACGGCGGAGCACATGCTCAAGGTCGGCACCTACAACGCCATCATTACCGCCTCCAATCAGTGGTACAGCCCCAAGCACTCGGATCTGGCATCCAGCCACAAGACCTTTAAGCGCATGATGCCCCAGTTTGCATGGGAGGTGCTTGAGGTGTACAGCGGCCCGCCTGTTGTTGCGTTCCGCTGGCGGCACTGGGGTGAGATGAAGGGTGACTACGTTGCGCTGGACGAGTCAGTTCATACCCTCTCATACGCAGCCGTGCATGCTTATATGGTGTTACAGCAACGGGGACAAGGTCATGGCCAAGTCTCACGGTGGCCCTATCGACATTCAGGGAGTGACGGTGGCCCACATGAGCGACAAGATGCAAGTCACAAAGCTTGAGACGTGGTTCGACCCGGTTGAGATGTTCCGTCAGATTTCCCCCGACGGCGTCGTTAAGAAGGAATCGATGGAGAGCGCCGCGGCAGCGGCCGGCTGTCCTGTCTTCAGCCAGCAAACATCTTTGCCAGAACGGCCAGCAAATGGTCATGGCCAGGAGGAAATTGAGAAAGGGATTCTATAGAACGATAGAACGTACTCAGTCTCGCTGCAGAGGTAGCGCGTTGATGGGGGGAGGTTTAGACCACAGCCTTTTTCTATGTTCTTGATAGCTCTTATGAGAATGATTCAGCGTTCAGATACTCATGCCAATGAGATGTTTAAAAGAATGAAAAAATAAAATAAAAAGCCAGACATGAAATTTCATGCCGCTTGAGTATGGCATTGTATGCTTCCAGCATTGATTCAACCTGCGTATAGGAATTGAGCTTATTTGATGCCTTTCGAGTTACAAAAATCACAAAATACTCCATGCTTATGTGGTCTAAATAGACATAATGACACGTCATTTCTATTGAGAATAGGTCTTCCTTGTTTGTTCTATCCGTAAGCAGGTTGGTCGTCGAAATAAAATGACAGGTCATCCCTTTTCCACCCAATGTCTAATCTACCAATCGTCATCACAACGAACTCTCAATCTCGGCCAGCTCCTGCAACGCAGGACCCAAGGCTTCCTTTGCGGCCTGGCTCGGCGGCTGATACGGAGTTCTCGGCTGGAACTTGGCTTCGGCCCCCTCGATGCCTGCCTTGGAGGCCGTGTGCTTGGCTGCAGCGTATTTGACAAAGGCAATCCCAGCCTTGCACGGCTGCTCGGCCAGTGCGGCCTTTCTGTGCAGGTCCAATGCCTCTTGCGTCTTACCCTCTTTCCATAGATCGTAAATACGCACAATCGTCTTGGGAAAGACGTTGGCGAAGCCCGCGATGCAGCCTGCGGAGCCCACGGACAGCCCACCGATCAAAAAGTCGGCTTGGCCACCAAAAGTGGCAAACTTGTCCGCGGGAAGTTCCGCGGACAGGCGTGTGATTTTCGCGACGGATCCGCAGGTGAGCTTGACCCCCACGATGTTGGGTAACTGCCGGGCCAGGGCTGCGATAGTCGGAGACTCTAGATCGACCCCGTTACAGACCGCTGGGAAGTTGTAGAGCACGACCGGCAATTCACTCTTGGTCCCAATGTCCTTGAAGAACTGGTTGATGACGGCAGGGGTCGTGGCCTTGCCGAAGTAAGCCGGTGGCAGGACAAGCACGTAGTTTGCACCCGCAGCGGCGGCGTCGGAGATGTACTCGAGGACCTGTTTGGTGGAGTGGCCGCTCGCGCCGGCCATGATGGGGTAGTCTGGGCCGACAGCTTTGCGGGCAATCTCGACGAGAGCCTTGCGCTCCTCCCGCGTCAGAAGGAGTGTCTCTGCGTTGGTGCCGAGGATGACGAGGCCGTGCAGGCCGCTCTTGGCGAGGTAGCTGTAGTACTTTGCCTGGTCCTCCGGCAGCAGCGTGTCTGTCTCCGGGTCGAAGAGGGTGGCGGCGGGACACCAGACGCCGCTTGGAGGGACTCGCGGAGGGGCCATTGTTCGGTCGAATGAGTTAATGCCAGAGGATGTGAGTTATTTTTGATTTTGGTGGTGAATACGAGCAGACCAAATTCGATACCGGGTGTGCGGTGAGAGTGCGTTGTGAATTTACCGAGAGCAATGTCGTAGTCGGAGACGAACACAACCTGTCGATTTGCAACGAGGATCAGAGGGGGTAAATATGGGGCCCTCCGAAACTCGGGCTTGGTACCACGACGGATCGTTCAGGCAGTGGGCAACAGAACCGCTGGCTAAATTAAGGGCGACCTTTTCCGATGGCGGAACTCCTGGTGGGTTGAAAAAGGTGAGTCGGTAGCCGCTGTTGACGACGGTGTGAGCCCACTTGGTGTGAGCAAGCGTATCCTATGCTCAGACGAAAACAATCAATATTAGACCTTGGGTACAGCTGATAGATTATTTGGATAACTCGGGGTTCGTGTCTACGACAATTGACAAGATGCAGAGAACCTATGGTCTTGTTGATGTTGGCAACATTTATTTGTTCTTGACTACATTACGGCGGAGTACGAACTCATAGAGTCGATATTCCATTCACGATTACATCTAATTACACCTACGTCTTCAGGATGTCGGCGGCCCTGATGATCGCATTTGCTGCTTTGCTGATCCAGTCCTCAGCATCATCCAAACGATCATACTGCACACCCTCAGTGATACCGGGGAAGGTGACTGCAGCATAGCCTATGCAAACACTTAGTCATGGTTCCAAATTCAAAGGTTGCTCATGCTTACCTGTGTCAAGTCCAGGTGCAAAGATGGCGTGCTTGAAGTACTCGCGATCCGGAAGACCACCTTGAGAAACGAACCCACGCTGGAAGTCACGGTACTTGTGGTTAACCACCCGCATTAGCTCGCTATCGTTTATAGTCACTGCAAGACGCTCAAGGTTCTTGGCTTCGGTTGCGCGGGTCTCAAAAACAGCAATGGCATCGGACAGCTCTGACAAATCAAGATCGACGCCAGCCTCTCCGATGAAGTCAACAAGGTCCTCGTAGTAAGCCTGTAGCTCAACAGCGTAGTTCTCGACGTCAATAGGGAGAACCTCGTCGTCAGCCAAGTGGTAGGTCAGGAGGGAGAGGTATTGTCCGATGGCTCGGTGCTGGTGGAAGCCAGGGTCTCCGTATGTAGCCATCCAGTGGTAGCTGTCATAATTGGAGTGATAATGCCACACTAACGTCTATCAGCCTTGAATTCTTTCAACTGAAGCCAAGGGCACCTTACCTGGGTCATTCGCGCCATTGCCGGAGCCGATATCGAGCTATCTTCATATTAGCCATGATTCACCGTGACGGCCGAAGGAAGGGCAAACTAACCGCGTTGATACCCGCGTGGACGAATCCTGTGTAGTCACTTCCACTGCCCAGAATTCCAACCTCACCCCCAGCATCTCGTTGCCAGGCGCTGTACAGACTTTCGTTAAAGGCACCCTGGTTGGGCGACACAATCTTGCTGAAAATGTCTGTGCCGATGGTGTGCAGCTCGGGACTGGCCGCGACACCTACTCGAGGGCCGGATACAGCAACATCAATGTTGAGATAAGCTACATTAGTCTCGACAAGCCAGTTGATGTGATCCTCAACCCACTCGACTGAGCCAACGAGACCGTATTCCTCGGCGTCCCATGAAGCGAAGACACTATCATGTACATGATCAGCGCTGTACATTGCCGCAACGTAGCGGACACTTACATGTTACGTCGAGGCCTCCATCCAGAGTCAGTCAAGCGCTTTAGCGCACGGCTGAACTCGATTAGAATGGCAGAGCCCGAATTTGGGTCACCGTTACCGCCAATCATCCACGTGTCGCGGTGGTTACCAACCACGATGGTCTCATCCGAGTTAGTACCATTCAGGAAGCCAATGACGTTCCACACTGGGGTAATGCGCTCCTCCATCTGGTTGTTCAGATGCAGCGTGACGCCAGGGGCAGGGCCAGTCGAGTAATCCGCTTCAAGCGCACCCGCCCAAATTGTGCGGTTAACTTCCTCGGCGCCAATACCATGGCCATCAAGAGCCTGCAGTAGAGGCCGCGCGGCGTTGTAGGATATTGGGATAGAAGGGATCCGAGGAGTCACGTCTGAGGTGTCGGCGCGAGGCGAGTCTTCCCTTGACGGGTATCCGGGAGTAGTAGGGTCACCGGGACGAGTTGACAAGAAGAGGGTAGACCCTTTCTGGACCGAGTCTGGATGACGAGCAGGGCCATCTAGTGATGTTAGAGGGCTTAACACATCAACCCACAATCAATCATGCACACATACCAGGGTAGGCTTCGTATCCGTTGGCGACGGTGTATTCTCCGTCGTCGGCAGGATCGGTGAAGATGACAACGCCAATGGCACCAAAGTCTTGGGCGTTTCTTACTTTCAGTCCTCGGAAGAGACCGCCGTATCGAATGAGAGCAATTCTGCCCTCCGTCTCGACTCCGAGTTCCTGCAGACGCGTGAAGTCTTCGAACGAACCTCGTCTTGTGTACTATTAGCAACCCCTCTCCCGACACTCACGCATGGACATGGTCAGCTTACCCAGCGTAGAAATACTCCGCAGTGACATCGCCCGAGGCGGAGTAACCGTGGAATGTGGGCTGATTATCCTCGCGGCCAGTAACGTCATCCTCTGCCAGCGCCGGTTCGACCAGGTTGACGTCGGCGCTGCTGCCGTTGGGGTAGGCGATGGACAGCGACGCAGACACAGGGTAGCTGAGGTACACATGGTACTCGGCGAGATGAGCATCGAAGCCGTTCTCCCTCCAGCGTTCAGCCGTCCACTGGGCGGCCTCGTAACCTAGGCCAGCGAGCTTATTCTGGTGGCCATAGTAGTCGGACCACTCGTCAATTGTGACATTGTCAAACGAGTTAACCAGCAGAGTCTCGTGCTCCGTCAGGACGGGAGGCCATTCCTGCTGGCGCTTGACAATGGGTTGGCGGTGTGTGTGCCGCTTCTCCACGAAGATGTCTCGCGCACAGGCTGACACGCCCGTCGCAAAGATGATGGCGTTGAAGCGCATTGCTAGGTAATTGGCAAAGGTTCAGGATGGGCAGAACGAGCCGGATGGGAGGCAGATCTTGTCAAGGTGGCCGGACCTTGGGTTCTTGTACATCCGCAGCTGCTCTAGCTCCCCTCGCATCACGACATCATATCCAGTAATTGGCCAATGAGGCCTGCAGCTCCGGCCGTGGCAGCTGCCGTTGAACTCGAGTGCTTACGAACACCCAGCTTCTCAAAAGTGCTCGTCGAGCTACCCTGACGGGACCCCGCGTGCTACTTGTCGTGCCATTGGGCCATTGTGTCATCATGCCGGGTTGTCATCGGTGGCTGACGCTGTGCAAACATGCCAACAGGCCTGGGAACTTTTGATAAGCCGCTTTCGGCTGGTTCACCCTTGGAGATATTCCATGCTATCGCTTCGAAAACTTCGGCCGCTAACCAGCTTAAGCAGTTGCACGTCATCCCAACCGGTTCTTGCCTTGTCGCTAGGCAGATAGCTCATGCGAGAAGATGCGGTCGGCACATTGATGTTTGGCGGGGTAGCGCATGGCGTTTGCTTGGCATGGCGAGCATCAGGTGGGGGTGTGGTGTTACGCCTGGGGATGGACGAGGAGCTTGTTCCGAAATGACGGGGATGCCTTGGAGGTAGCATATCTCGGTCGAAGGTCCTACAACTTGAGAAGATATCCAATTACAGCGGTGTTCGGTGGATGAGGGGATAACAAGAAGGCCGTGTACCCAATCGTTTCATTGCCGTACCACGCGCAGGACGGAACCCCATGTCCATTGTTAAACCTACCTACGATTCCTTGTCGCAAGCTAGCTGACCTTCACGTGTGGGCATTTCTGCACTCTTCCAAATCATATTAATTAATTATATATATATGTATAATATCTAGCTATGGTTCGGAGAAAATCTTCCATGATAGTAGTCATCTGCTGTTGAATGGCAATATCTTCCAACCCCAGCTACGTATCTATAGGGTAGGCTCTGACAAGGCGAGCCCACTTTCATTGCGGCCTGCCTTGTACGGTAAGCGTGCAAACATGAGCACGATACGATAAGGCGTATCCACTGGATGGATGGGTCATTGGGCTTATGACCATTTTAGCCATGGCGCTGGAAAAGGAATTTACATCCAATGGCAGACCACATGACCCAAGCACCGACATGTGCTTGAGAAATCGAGACCAAAAACACCAAGAGCAAACATGTGCAACGAATGTGGAGCAAGAAAGAAATTGTCAAGATAAAGAGGTCAAAAGAATAGGCCTGGCAAGCGCTCGCGTTCCGCTGTTCTTGTAGACTCGGCCTCCCCTCTGCCACTGTTCGCTACAAGTTCAGGTACCCAGAGTGCTCTTGGTGCTTCAATTCAGCCATTAAACATCAATCATGCAGCGTATCTCACAATGTTACGTCGTGATAAAACCTTTCAAGCACAATCGAGGCAAAAAGTCCCAATAGAGTTTCAGTCGGATCACTGCTATAGACTTGCACCCTGTCAGCGGAAGGCGGTGACTCATGCGGTCGTCGGTATGGGCGAGGCTGAGGAAGGCGCTACCCTCGTTCCTTAAGTAGCAAGTTGACCACATCGTCTCAGCTTCCTTTCCCCCTTACTTCTCCGTCACCATTTCCTCCACGGGTTTCGAACCCTGATATCGAACAGCCGCCAACGCCCTCGCAGCCATGGACCAAGTCAGAAAGACCTTCTTCGACCCGCTCGCAACCACAAAGGACCGCGTTCGCGAGATCCTCGAGGGCCTTCCCGTCGGCTCTGCACACCCCTTTAGCCCCGAGCGCATTCTCCTCTGCCGAACGGCCAACGGCATCGATGAGATTGACACTTCGTCCTACCAGCACGACTTCTTTTGCAATGCCGTCGACCTTGGTGAGATGGGCGAGACCCTGTTGAGACGAATGGCGGGATTTCAATCGCATTTGCGTAAGTCAATTCTTGTCCCTTCATCATCTTTATCGCCCCTCGAGTGCAGCATGGTAGCGCTGATACCAGCAGGCGTGTTCGATGAGTTCCAGATTACCCAAGCACCGTCGTCGACCTTCAGCATTCCGATAACGTCAAGCCACATCACCATCCTAGCAGTTTCCGAAAGAATGCCTACTTATTACGACTTTTGTCTTGCCGATGCATCAGGCAACGCCTGTTGTTTTGATCACCGTGCCATGAGGACATTTTCAGGAATCGTACACAGCGGCGACATTACCAATGCTATGGACCTCCTACAATTTGTCAGAATCGACAAGGACACCCTCACAGCCAAGGAAATATGTGTCTTCATTTCTGGTTATTCCAAAACTGAAATCACGAGATTCCAGGGCACGCACCCTGCGTTGCTTGTCGCTGACCACACAGACAAGGTGCTCACGATGCTAGGTCTGCCTCCTCACGAAGGATGTTTCACTAACCCACTGTCGACAGATTCTCTACATCATCCCGGTGCCATTGGACGCAGCAACGGTTGGAGATGCTACCATCTGCTGTCCCTTGGTGATCAAGAAAGTTGGAGACTCGCTGGTTTGCTCAATCCTGTCAGCGGCAACGACAGACAGCAACAAGATGTGTTCGAGCAACAAGTTAGCCAGCCGCGCGTTTCCGGAAGCAATCCAACGCGCCAATTTCACAACGTCTGCACCATCTCCAACGCTCCGTACAAGTAAAGGCGCTACATGTATGTCCCGTCAAGCTGCGGCTGATGATGCTAATTCGTGTGCAACAGACCCAATATGTAGCTCATCGGGACCAGAGCCAATCGTGGACTCGGAGAACCTCGGCAACATCATGTCGCGAAAGGGCGCCTTATTTTTTGCAGGGTCTGCAACTCGTCCCAGCTTCCTGACTCTGGAGAACATGCAGACAATCAAGTTCGGGACCGGCATTGACTTCCAATTGTTGGAAGAGAAAGACCCCGACTACGATTCGCCAGCGAGTGTCCTTCTGCCATGTATTTTTGGATCTCGACTTGAAGGTCCAGTTCTGTTGGCTACAGGAACGGTTCCTTCAAATTTCCCGTTTTCCAACGAGAGAGCGCTGCGAAACTACTACGACCAGTTGAAAAGTGTCGTCGTCACTGTTGATGACCGGATGACAGACAATGCCCGGAATCTTGCGCCGCCCTACAGAATTAATGCGCTCTTCATTGTGCAGCTCAACCCAGAAGTGGAGCCAATGAATGCCGAAGAAGTCACAGCACTTTTGGATTCCACCAACATCAACGCAGTTACGGCACTAGCAGGACCGCAGTCATTAGTCCTGGTCCAAGCCTTCGACAAGTGTTACTTCTACAGAGGCCTCGCTAATCGGGCACACCTCGACACGACTACCTTAGCATACGGGTCAGACGTAACACAACTCCTCACGTCCGTGGACGTGGAAGAGATCCTCGACCCAAGAATAAAACGAATTGTCAACCTGGAAGAAGAAAATACCATCCTTCTGCCGAATTCAGGGCAAGTGATTCGGCTCCATGCCCTTGAGAAGCTGTTTAAAGATCTTACGATCGACCGAATCTCCGATTTAGCAGGAGACATCTCTGCTGCAATTCCACAAATACAAATTCTTTTGAACCAAAAGGACCTGCAGTCACTTTCCAAGTCCTTGGTAGCTCTGCTCTCCTCGAAAGTTGGTGAGGTGACTGGCCATCTCAGGAGCGCGTACATTGAGTTCTTAGGAAGCGAATACAACCCGGCAAACCAGGAGTCGGCGAAGAAGAAGGCTCGAATGCTTGGAGAACTAAGGAAGGCAACAAAGAGGTTAGAAACTGGTCTAAAGCCCGTCATCTCGCAACTAGCCATCATGATGTCTTCTCAGACCACATCGAAGCGAACACACGATTTGAAGCGGCTCCTTCGGCAAAATCAGATCAAGAGCAATGTGGAAGCCACAAAGACCATGTCATTTGACACAATAGCAGGCTACCTCGAGGAGTATGCCGAAGATATGGGTGTCATGCTATTGAAGATTGACGAGACTCCATATCGCCAGCTATTAGGAAACTTAGGTCTTGTGACAAACGCTGTCATGAATGCAAGGTATGTGCAATTTGCCCCAACGACACTCTAAATTGCGAACATACATTTTTCTCAGGCTACCTCCCTGTTACCCAGTTCATTCTAAATGTTATATTGCAGGCCATGTTGCGATCTAGATTCCAGAATCTTGTACCTATCAGGACTCGATGCCGGCATCATCATAGAGCAGTCTCAAGCCCAGCACGTTGGCCCGCTTTGCAACCAAGCCGGCCCGACACATCCCATCATGGCCTTGCCGAATTTGAATCAGGGAGATAGAAGCGGATCAATGTTAGCATGGGTTTGCTGGGACGAGTTTGTCAATCTCGAAAGCCCATACACGACAAGGTGGACTGAAAAATGCAACGAAGCTCACATTTCGGCTTTACGGATCATCATGAGAGATACTCTTAGCCAGGCTGTGGCATCTCGAGAGTATAATTTGCAACCTGGCAATCCGGAAACTGGCCATTTAATGAGCGCATTGTTGATGGCAGCCATGTCAAAGCTCGCAGCCATGAGAACGACGACACCCGCCGTGACGGCAAAAGCGGAAGATACCGTCACAAGATTGATGCGAGGGCTATTTGGCAATCTTCTGACAATAGCCGGCTCTGGGGTTCGTCCTTTGAGCATGGTCTGGCAGCTCTTCGGCTCGGGAACAAGACTTGAGATTCCTACAACCGAGATTGAGTGGACATGGTACGAAACAGTCGCTCAGTTGTACCCTTATACCGGATGGCCAATCGAGCAATTCCACGATAACTTAGAGCAGCTACTCAGCAAAGCCTTGATTCGCGCCGTCACCAAGAACGAGAACACAGTCAAGATCAAACTCGATCGTACGGCCATGATGATCGAGTATTGTAGGCTTAGAAACATACAGCTCCAACACTCCCGCACGATCATCACCGTCCTGATGCGAATGCTCACAACAAAAGGAAGCAACATGACGGCCATCTCCTCCCGTCTGCTCAGTCACCTTCCGGAAAAGTTGCAGAGACAAACTGAAGGCTACACCAGGATGATCCGGTCTTTACAGCATCTCGCCACAGGAGGCCACCAGCGTGTTGAGGATAACCTCGTTGCCGTTAGCGTGTACACCAGACGCTCAGCAGGGTTTGCAGCATTCAAGACCAAGGTAGCCGAAGCGTGCGAAAGTAGAGAGTGGGCCAAAGCGAAGGATTTCAGTCAAGCATTGCTGGATCATCATGTCCAAATCGCCAGTCTTTGGCATGTCGAACCGGACTCCTTCAAGTTCCAGAATTTCAAGGCCTACCAAGAACTCCTGAGTGCGGACCTGAGAGATGATGTTGACCAAGAAACCAAGAACAAGAACACAAGACTGATCAAAAAGATTACCGGGGACGCAGAGAGGACTCGTATTCCATGGCAGATTGGCAAAGAAGGCGGACTGAGTACTGAAATTGAACCTCTTGACGAAGCTCTGTTACACGAGCTTTTGACCGGAGAGAAAATCGAGATTCACGAAATTGTTCCACTGAATCATGAGCCAAAGTCAGCAACAGAGTCGATCGTTGTTCCGTTGAGAAAGCCTGAAGACGACTTTGATCCGTTCAAATCGTCGCTGTCTGCCAAGTTTGTAACAGAAATGCAGCAGGACTTGACAGCTGAAGACGTCTGCGGCATAATAAATGTCTCTGTTCCAGCAATGCGCGTCTTCGTCACGGCCCTTAATCCGGATTTCGTCTGGGAAGATTTGGGGAAGAACTTCAGAGGGGTCGTCTTGGGGTTGCTACAGGAACGCTCAAGTCGGGAGGAAAGTCGTCCTGCAAGGAAACTTTTGAACCTTGGTGGGCGCTCAATAACTTTAAAAGTTGATGGACAGCATGGGGACTAAGTTTATAAGCAAAGATGGAGAAAAAGTCGTGATCAGTCGCTTGTGACTTGTTCAGTGTAGGCGCAGGATGCTATGTCATTCACACTACTTGTTGCTGATTTGTATTTCACGGTTGCAACGATAGAAGTATTCTAAAAAGTCAGCGGACAGAAAGGGTGTTCGTCAAACATGCTCTACAAAGCACGACAACATATGCTAATCGGAACGAGTTTTCTTTATAGGTTGCGATGACCGTCAGCTACTTTAAGTAAACTAACTTACCATGCTTTAGATATCGTGTTTGAACTCCTGGCTCTGCATTCAGGTGATACAATTGCGCAGAAGCTCACGCCCAAACTGGCGATTGATTCGGTGGCGTGTGTGGTTGCGCATTGGAGGACAAGTTTTCAGCCTACGTCATAGACTAGATCTCGTCCCCCCATCTTAAATGACCTCAACTTGCGGTCGATCGACGTAATCCCTGTAGGAAATCGAAACGTGGTTCAGGTATCACTCATGATCAGCCTTTAAAAGTGTGAGAAAAAGAGAGGAAGGAAGGGGAAGAGAACGGGGAAGAGAACGGGGAAGGAAAGGAAATGGAGAAGGTGCTATCTCTTATAATGCACTGGGAGGCATCGTCTAGGCGGAGCAGGCTAAGACATCCATGGGTACCTACCTGACCAGCGATTCCTAGCCGGCACCAATTTTGAGAGATCTAGATCTTGGTACGTCGGATCTCGGTATGGTCAGGTCCTGGAACTAAACATGAAGTAAGAGTCCAATGGTATCCGGTACCCAAGATCTGCTTGGAGACGCTGCTCAAAAGGACAGTGGTATGAGTCGATGCGTCATGGAGCACTGGAATGACGGCTACAAGGGTGCATGGAGAAACAGCTCCGTCATATAAGAAACGTATCACAACAACAGACCAAGCGTAATAAAACACCACATTTACAATCCCCAATCAATTTAATGTTCAAATACTACACAGTCATACGTAGAGTGCAAGTCCGTCCTATTTTCACCATGGCTCAATCAACACTCGGCCAGATCAAGGTACCACACGTCGCATGACCTCATGTAACGTGAACCGCGCACTCACACATCAACACAGAACACTCTCGCAGAGAACCTCACCAACCCCGCCGCCAAGCTCGGCACCCACCAGTTCAGCCTCGAAGAGTGCCCCGATCTCTCGGGAAAAGTCGCCGTGGTCACCGGCGGCAGCGAGGGCATCGGCTACGGCGTCACGTACACGCTGCTGCGTCACAACATCAAGAAGCTCTTCATCCTCTCCATATCCGAGGAGACGGTCAAGGGTGCGCAGGATGCCATTGCCAAGGACAAGGGTCTTGGTCCCGAGTACGCTGGCAAGACCGTCTGGAAGCAGTGCGACCTCGGCAACTGGGAGCGAGTTAAGAATGTGGCCGAGGAGATCAAGTCGTCCACTGACCGCCTCGACATCCTCGTCAATAATGCAGGCAGGGGAATCATGACCTACCAGCTTACCGAGTACGGTGTTGACCGCCACATGGCCGTCAACCACATGGGACACGTCATTCTCACTTCCCACCTGCTGCCGCTCATGAAGAAGACTGCCGAGGCGGGAGACGTTGTTCGCATCACCAATCAGGCCAGCAACCTCCACGAGAAAGTCCCCGCGGACCTCAAATTCGAGAGCCTGAAAGAGTTGAACCAGGACCTTGGACCGAACCAGCAGTACGGTCGCTCTAAGCTTGCAGCCATCCTCTACGCCCGCTACTTCAACCGCAAGGTCACACAGAACGGCCACCCCAACGTCCTCATGAACGCCACACATCCCGGCATTGTCAGCACCAAGATGTCCAAGGAAGATATACACGAACCGTGAGTGCACCCTTGTCATCCCCAATCGCGCTAATGCTCATCACCGTCCAGATTCCCACTCGGTGGCTACGCCATGTCCGTGGGCCTAGAGCCCTTCAAGAAGGACCAGTTTGAAGGAGCTATCAGCACCGTTTACGCCGCCACAACCATCAAGGAGTCGGGCAAGTACATTTGTCCGCCTGCTGTTCCGGAGCCTGGAAGCAAGCAGTCGCAGGATGATACTTTGGCGGACAACCTGATGGAGCTTACGCGAAAGGTTGTCATGGAGAAGACGAAGCGTCAATCTGCTGATCAGGGATGCCCTTTTGATGACTTGGTGCTGCACTAGATGAGTCCCGGAACGCATCAAAACTAGCAATGTATGAATATCACATTTCATTGTATCCAGAAATTGTGTCATCTGGATCGAATTACTGCCCCCAATAGGTGTGGTATAAATTGTGTATCCACGCAATTGGTGCCTTCGAATGCTTATTTTCAGACGTCAACATAAGTTCAGAATATCGTCATCTTCCATAAACCACATTGAAGTTGAAATCTGCTCGCTTTCTGTCACTGTCATTATTTATTCGATGACATGTCAGCCTTCTCTATATGCCAGAAATTTCACTTAATTCACAAAACGCGTTACTTCAATGCAGACAAAATTTATAAACTACAGCAGAGGCAACATGCATTCAACGTTCTACTTCCGAATCTAGACCTGTCTATAAAGATCTATGAAAGTTCTAAAGCGAGAACAAGCACAGCTATGGCAACCAGCACGAACAAAAGCAGCCAAATCAGCCTCACCCCATCCACGCTCTCCAGCCATACTTCGACGCCGACAGGAAACGAATCCAATATCGACGGCGCCACACCTGCTTCCCTTCGCAGAACGACTCTTTGTGTAAGGTGCTCCTTGAGGTCTGCAATCTCAATGACCAACTTATGCTTTCCACTCTCTGCATGCCGGACACGCAGGGACTGTTGCGGTGCGTCATGCGTCCACTCACCATCGCTCAGAATTATGACAGGTTTGCGCTCCGCATAGTGATATGCAGGGACGTATATCTCGGTTAGGTTCGATTTTTCCGTTCGTGGCTGTTCGGCGCTGGTCCATTCCAGCTCAAAGCGTAGAGTGCGGTGGTCCCAGTCTGAGCGCACGAGTTTGCCTGCGAGCTTGACGGCGTAGGGACGGATGATGACGTCTAGCACGCGGCCGCCACGGTAAAGCTCGTCGTGCTCGTGGGGTTTGTTGCGGTAGTCGAGATGAGGCAGGACACCATCGACGGGCTCGTCGCCGTTCATAACGGAAAAGTCTTCCTTGTTCCAGCCATCCCCATATTCTACCTTGTTATGCGGGTTGTAGTTCCAAAGAGTAAAGCTGAGCTGGTTATCCTCCATGCCTGAAATGAGGGCATTCATGAGTTCGCGCTGCGTGTCGAACTGGCCCGTTTTGAAGGCTGCCCGATCGTTGATGTCAAACGGTATTCCCACTTCCCCGATGATGGTAGGGATATGGCGGCCGAGCGAAGTCCAGCCATTCTTGACAAGGTTCTGCAACTGCTTGCGGTAGTTTTTGCGCAGCCCACTGGGACCAAAGTAGAGTGCATTCAATGGGAACATGCCCCTCGAGAGACCCTGCACGTTGACGCTCATCCAAGCATGATGCTTGCTGAAAAGGACGTTTAGATCGTAGAAGTGCGGCGCATAGATGAGGTTTCTGGGAGGCTTGCCCTCCATGGTTGTGTCGACGGAGTAACCCTGCTGTAGGGATTCCCGGCGCCGAACCTCGTCAACCTGCCATGGGGGCATGAACTCGTTGGGAACAGGTTCGATGAGAGACATGTAATGGCTTTTGCTGCGGGTCACGCGTTCCGAAAACTTTTGCAAAAAAGGGGCATAGAAGTCGCGGTACCATTCAATGGGCTTGCCCTCGCGTCCTGGTCGGTGGTCGACTCCAAAGTAGTCCTTGTGCAGAATTCGTGCAGCTTTCTTCTTCTCGTCCCATTCCCATACTCCGTGGGCTTTCCATATACACTCGCCCAGACCAAATTTATGATGATTGCCTTGAGACTGGTCCTGCTGCAACCACGCAGACTTTCCCTTGGGGTCTACCAGAGAACGGTGCGAGCGGCGCGAGGGCCAGGGCCAGGATTTGACATAGTAGTCCACCTTTTGTGGATATCCGCTCCCCAGAGCGAGCGTTTGCGCAAAAGTCGGGTAGTGACCAATGTGGAGGTCAGTGTTGTAGTTCCAGCCGTGGAAGTCGTGGAGGTTGATCAGGCCCCTGTGCGGCTCGTTCATGGGGTTGAAGCCCAAGCATGCCTCTAGGCCGCTGAGCTCGTCGGCTAGTCTTCCAAATGCTTCAATGTATGCGTCTTGAAGCAACGTCTGAATAGATACTTCTTCAGTCTCTTCCCCTCCAGATGCGGATTGTCGGCGGCGGCGACCCCGAAGTTTTGGTGCAAGGGCATCGCCAGCCCAGAACAAGGTGGCCATGGTCGATGCAGCCAGCTTTTGGTACCCCGACGGCCAAACAAAAGGGCCTGCCGCCTCCCTCTTGTCAACAGGACCATTTAATCGCTTCAATTCGGCATGTCCATGGACATACGCGGCGCCTGTGTCGGTAAAGGCCTCAATGTCCAGACCTGCTGCCTCGAATGTCCAGCCCGGGGCACCGCTGCCGCCACTGAATCGACTCCAGACGTCCTGATGACCACAGACGAAGCATTTGATACCATATCGCGGCATCAGCTCAATCAGAGACTTCAGGTACGCAATGTACTCCAGGTCCAGGTCTGTGGAAGGATCAGGCCCAGAGTGGCCGATGGCTTCCCACGTGACCAAGAGGCGCACAAAGGGCATGCCCCAGGCCTGGAGACGGCGGAAGTGAAGATGAGCCTCGTCTAGCGGGAAAGGTCGCCCTGAGAAGGTGACGGTGCGGTGCTCGTAGAAGCCGTCCGTCAGGTGGGATAGGCCATTGGGCTCTGTCGGGAGCTTGCTTGCGCCCGAGACATTGAACCCGCGCAACCAAAGAGTACGGCCGAAGCCATCGAGGAAACGGCCTTCCTCTGCAAGGATTGACCCTCCCAGGGCGGCTTCGGAGAGGTCCTGGGCCGCAAAGTTGCCAGCCATACCGTCTTTGCCCCGGTTTATCGTCTGGCAAAATCTGGACGAGGCGGTCAAGAAAGGCAACGCTTAGACGAGGGATTGAGCAGCTTTCCGGCACAGTCAGTACTCCGGCAATCAGTCAGTCGTCGGACACCCGATCCAAGTTTCGATTTACATGTGAAAGAGACGAAGACACCTGGCAATGGAGCATAGTTGTTTGTGGGACGAGCTGACGAGTCAGGTCAGGGGTGCTGCACGCTTTGATAGTGTTAGTCAGCGCTTTGGCTGGCGGCTCGGCGCGGCATCGTCAGTGGGTGGCAAGCGGGGTCTGCTCAATATCAACAATTTCAACTCAAAAAGGATGAAGATAATGAATCAGGCTCACCGTACTTCCTACCGAGATAGATTGAACGGCTGATTGGAATATGTACAGAGGCATTCTATGAAGCTTGCAGCTTATTTCATTGGAGCTATACCGCACCAGATCAAACGCATCTCAAGCGATGGACTTGGGGGGAAATACTCAGCTACACTCGTTTCCTCACTTATGCGAGTTTGATGGCTTGGATAAATGCCAATTGTCTGACCTCGTAGGCTTTCCATGTTTAATCAAGCATATGGCAATGTGCTCAATTACCTAGTGGAGAGATACGATCGTTGATCGATCCTACAGACCCGCCGGATGACCTCTTGGGCATCTGTAGCCATCAGAAAATTATTGAAAATATCGGATATGGATGGCACTGATAAGCCAGAGCAAAGAGTAACCAAGTGCCAGGGTACTCATGCAATGCGAGGGAACAGGCGGCGAGGATGTCGATGTCAAGATGTTGGACAGTATTGGGCCGAGACCCAGACGTACGCGTCTGACAACGCAAAAGACCAGGCAGCGATCCGGGACTTGCAAGACCAGGAGCTTACTAGCCTTGGCGTCAAGCCGGTCGATTCTTTTCCACTCTAGAGAAAAGAAAGCAATTTGAACAACTGGACGAGTCAGGGAACAATTGTTATGCTTCTGTAGGACACGGCATTTCACATTCCTTTCTAGCCACAGAACATTATTGCCACGGATGGCAGTTGGCTCAATCCCAGTGCCAAGCCGTACTAAAAATCGAATCTGCTGTTTCCTGGGCTGTCGCAGGTCTAGAACAGTCTCGGGCTAACACAGGAATGTAGGCAGGTTAACTTGGGCCATGCTAGACTTATGATATATCGAAATAGCCTTATATCCATGCAGCCATGGA
Organism: Stachybotrys chartarum; assembly: GCA_001021365.1. Lineage (NCBI taxonomy): Eukaryota > Fungi > Ascomycota > Sordariomycetes > Hypocreales > Stachybotryaceae > Stachybotrys > Stachybotrys chartarum. The sequence continues at coordinate 1,403,430 of LDEE01000005.1, forward strand.
GCAAAGCTTGACACCACGCAATCGACAGGGCTATGCAGGAGGCGCAATTGAAACTTCACCCTCGAACTCTAATCCAATAATCCAACACCTTGTTCAAAAATATATAATCTCCACATCCCTTGATGATGCTCCATCACCTGATCTTGTCACGGGTAGCAAACATCATCTCAAGGACCCTCACCACAGCTCAATGTTTGGAGACAGCACTTTGCCGATGACGCTCCAAGCCATGGGCCACGCAATATTGAGTTGGCTTGCGGGCTGGTGCCTCGGATTCGGGGTGAAAGTCTTCACCACCGCCACTGACACCTCTATCGTGGATGCGATCCTCCAGTTGATACGCCGGTCCCTGCAGGCCATGACGACGTCACTCTGCGGAGCTATGCTTCTTCTTCGGGAAATGTTCACCAACGACACAAGCAAAGAGTCTGTGAATTTCATCCTGGATCATCTTGGGGATCTACTGGTGTTCGTGTATGATTTGTTCAAGCCTGCAAACGTAATCCCAGGAGCCCCCACGGTAGATGCGGATGGATCAGACATGCATTCGAGAATAAACAATCCATACAACGAACTGGATCTTTGGCAGAAACTAAACCGTTTCGCCATCATTTATCAGGTGCAGCGGGTAGCGTTGACGCTCCTTTCCATTCTCCAGCAAGGCAGACAAATGCCACCGAGCGGACTAGGGGGGTTTCAAATGGACGCCAGGCTGCCCAGTGACCTTGGAAGGGACGGCAGACCTCCGCTGGAGACCTACATATCCGAGCTTGAAGGCGACGTGACATCTCCCTCGAGCGAGCAGTGGCTATTCATCAACGGTATCGCAAACGAGCTTGTCTGGTTCAAGGGTTCATGCGACAAAATTCGCGACACTTTCAACCGAGAAGTCAAAGGCGTCTATAACAGAAGCGATGGCATTCTCTGGGACTTGATTGAGTGTGCCGGAGAGCACAGTGCCGCTACAGACAAGCAAAACGAGCTGATCACGCGTACACCCAGCAGCAGAGCCGCGCAAGAGATACTCAGGAAGGAACTTACAAAAGCCTTGTGGCCGGGGGAGCGTAGCATTCCAGACAAAGTGGTTATGATTGCGCATTCCCAGGGCTGCCTCATTCTACGACTCGTCCTACAAAAATTAGCAAGCGAAAATCCAATAGGGTCTTCGAAGATGCTGGACATGAATGACAGGCTATGGGTGTTTACATTTGGGAACCCGAGCATTGACTGGCGTGTTTTGGGTGAAGAGCCGCAGTATTTGAGCGAGTACGCGCATGTCACCGAGCATTTTGCGCACGAAGCAGACTTTGTGGCCATGCTGGGGGTTGTGAGGCATTACGAGAACGCAGAGTCGGGCTACGGCGAGGAGTCGGTCTTCTTGAGCAAGGGCGGCAGAGGCCACCTCTTTGGAGCGCACTATCCTTTGGGAGCAGACGCCTACGTCAATGGTTCGAGCTCCAGATTGTTACTATAAAATCATATTTAGAAAGGACGGAATTAACCACATTGTATACGCTCATGTCTCAGCCGAATAGCGAATCATCACAGGAATAACTATAGCAGCATTTTACAAGCTAGAATGGATAATGTATAACAACAGCAAATCATCAAGTTATAGCCATTTCATAATCCAAAACACAAGATAATGCAATTCCTATCCTGTATTCGCCTCTTGGCTTCCTCCAGGTTGCTTCTCTCCTTTCCGTGGACGTAGCTTCGATTTGTACTTGGAGTCAGGCATCCCTCGGTATCCTTTAGGGTTAGGGATCTCCTCTTCCATGACCATTTGGTCAAACTGTACCTTGTCCGTCATTCTCGTACTCTCCGCCGCTCTCTTTTGCATCTTATCGAGAATACCGTGAGGTTCTGTCCACGCAGAGCCAAAGTCAATGATCTTGCTGTCCTTGTAGTTGTCTTGTCGTATGTCTCTGTTGTATATCTTGTTCGCGTTGAGCTGCTTGATTCCCGAAAGAATTCGAGCTAGACTCTTCGAATTCACGCCGTGCTCCGAAGATGCAAGATGCTTGACAATTGCTCGGACTTTATAACCCCCGATTGTTGATTGTTGGTAGATCGGATCGACTGTATCCAACTCCAAGTCCACATCGAAACTTTCGAGCATGCGTTCGTCTGCCTCCTGAAGGTGCATAAATCCGTAACAAGGGACTGTAACATCGCGGCGCAACTTCTTCTTTGTAATGGCATCTTCTATGCGTCCATAAGCACGACACTCTGCATAAAACGGGTCCATACAATAGGCGGCCGTGTCCAAGGGTGTGCTTCTGCCTAGATAAGGCCCCCAGAAGTACTTTGCGCTTTCAGGATCCCAGAATTTGAACTGTTCCAGATCATTTCGTTAGCTTTCGAATCCGGCACCAAGCGACGCTGTCTCCCTGCCAACTTACCACCTTGAGCGCATACTCGCGGTCATTGATCTTGACATGGAACACGAAACCTTGCGTTCCCGATCCCTCATCCCGGTCATCATCCAATCTCCCGAGCCATTGAATAGGGAAGTTATGGTATCGGAACCGCTGCAGCTTTGGGCCGTCATAAGGCGGTAAGTACTGAGGAATGGTGCGCGCACGATGCTGCTTGGGCATGGTTGAGCTACGGATAGGGGTGTGGTGGTCAGCATGGCATGCACTCGAGGCCACGGTCTCTGCGGCCGCCATCGCTTGCTCCTTTTAATAGCTGGCTCCCAACCCAGCTGCCGCCAGCGCAATGATGTGCGGCAGCCAATTCATCCACGAAAAGGGGACTTTGAGACCGGTGGATGCGTGGGGTTAATGCCACGTAGCCAACCAGAGGACGCGTGTAACCACACTTTTCTGAGCACGCAAGTTATCACCAAACAATATGCAGCCACAGGAGCCAGTCTCGGCGGGGGGTTATTGGGGGCTGGGCTTGGATCCGCGGCGTCACGAAAGGGTGATACGCGCGTATGCCGTGCATAAATACTGGTCTTTGCCCGCTGGGCTGACTGGCATCGGATTGTGATTCATGTTTCACCTCATTCGTCCTTTCCAAAAGGGAATCATTGACAAGTTTTCTGTGTCACGTGTCACTTCTCTTCTACCACACCTTCATCTTCAATTATCACAATGTCACACAACCGCCAGTCTACTTCAATTCTCCAATTCTTGACACAGAAGAACCCAGAAGTTACTCACGTTCCGTGCAAAAACAGGACCAACACAAGAAACCAGGACTGGCACGTCCCAGGTAGAATGCTACCCTGGAAGGACTTTCAGTCCAATATACTAGAAGCAATATACAATGGCAGTCTGTTCAAAGAACTCCGGCAGCCGCGGAGAATGCTTCCCCATTTCCCAACAATCTCACAGGGAACCGACTGCATCATTGAAGCAGAGATCAATGTCATAGCCATGTATGAAAAGTGGAACAAAACCATCATTACCGCCGCGCTTGGTCCAGTTCAGCAAAAGTTCGGTCCCGCTGTATGGCGGAAGGGCAAAAGAGCACCAGGAAGAAATCTCTCCGATGCACCACCAAAGCGAGGAGTATCTCGAAAGCAGCCGATACGACGAAGCTCAAAAGTCGCGAAACAGGCAAAGAAAAGATCCCTTGCTAGACTAAGACCGGACTCGGGGTCGGTTTCATGGAACTCGACTCTACCTGCAACGGACCCTGCTCACGACCCCCTGGCACTGGAGCGGTTTCCGAAAGAGTTCAAGCCTGCTTTTAAATGGAGCAGTGAAAAATTCTTTGCTATGGAAGTCCTTGACGAGAACGGAGCATTTGGGTCTCACAAGGAGGCGATGGATGTTTCGATGCCTATCAGGCAAGCGTACACTTATTGTATCCAAAATCTGTGTCGCTATGGCTGTATTTTAACATGCAAAGAAGCTTTCGTTTTTCGAGTTCGGCCGTTGGAAGATGAGCCAAGTAAGTCAGACTACATGACATATTGGGACACCACTAATTCTTGGTTGCAAAGGCGACAGTTCAGTTGATGCAGATAAAAAGCTGGAAGAGGGACTCATCCGCAATGGGTTGATGGAATATCATACTATTCCGTGGTCCAACCACTACAAAGACGACTCGAGCAGCTGCAAATCCTGGACGGTGAATCTTGCACTATGGTTTTGCATATCCTAGCAGGAAATCAGTACAAGGTGTGGTGGAAGTACGATGAACTCATGGGTGAAACCATTGCGCCCCAACTAGACGTCGGTGTAAGCGCAAGCGACGTGGTGCCTGTTCAGGAGCATCATGACACCGAGGATCCAATTTCTCGAAGCCAATCCCCTCGCTCGGAGGCAACTGTTGCTTTGGATGACTCGGTCGGAAAGAAACGCAGATGGGATGCGGTCGAATCAGAGGATGACCCGATTCATTCTTCGTTTTCGAAACGTTCTTTCACTATTGCAGTTTAGCCACTACCTGGGCTGGGGTCGAGGAGGACAGACATCACATTTTGTCTAATGTACAGATGAACGAATGGCATTGAGCAAGGCAAATCAAGACTGCAATTCTCGTTTTTGCATTTACCAAGCCTCCATTACCGAAGAAGCATTCAATGCCTTTATCATTGCGTAAATTATCCTACAGTCACGTCTATGTCATGGCAGACGATGACCCGTCACTTCGGGCCGCTCCACGACCCGCAATTGGGCGGATCAAACGTCAGTGGCAGCGCCACCGTTCTTCGGAGCTGCCCAGCGCAGGAGAATAGGGCGACATCGACAGCCCAGCTCATCACGTGAGGCCAAAGTGGGGGAAGGAATCCTGTTCTCAAGAGGATTTAGGACCCAACGAACAATCCCAGCCATAATCCCCAACGCTACTCGATTTCAGACACTGCCTTCACAGTGCATACGCTCCTGCTGCAACGCCGTCAACATGTCCATCACCCATACCGTCTTCTTTCACTTCAAGGCTGACACCAAGCCTGAGGATGTCAAGGCAGTACGTTTCTCTTGACGCAATCTTGAAGCAAGGCACCTACCGCTGACGCTGTGTCTAGACTGTGGAGGGCATGTTCGCTCTGAAGGACAAGTGCGTCAAGGCCGAGTCCCAGACTCCGTACATCAAGTCCTTCAAAGGCGGCAAGGAAAACTCCATCGAGGGCTTGCAGGTAAGATGCGGCATTTAACCTTGTTGCTGTATTGAATATTAATTCATCACAGAATGGCATAACCCACGGCTTCGTTGTGGAGTTTGCTTCGGTAAAGGACAGGGACTACTACGTCAAGGAGGATCCGGCGCACGCGGCGTTCGTCAAGGGACTTTTGCCTCTGCTTGAGAAGGCCGTCGTCGTCGATTTTGAGGATGGCGTGTACTAGTCGCTGCCTTTGCTGCACAAATTTGCCAGATCATGAGCACGGTTGACGACAGGGAGAGACTAAGAATGAAAAGTCCAATAAGGAAAGCCACTCGATCTCCTTCCTTGAGCTTGTCCACCAAGAGAAATTCTCCAGTTCTAGTTCGGGTAAATTGATGCATCCAATTGTCCCATCAAACCACGCGCGCCTCGTGGAGCATGCCCTCCTCAAGCGTACCCGGGCTATACCGCTGATGAGGACTGTCGGGCTCCCTCAGAAGGAATTCTTCGACCTCTTGTGCTTCAGCAACGCACGTCTCGCGTTGCGGCCTGGAAGGTTCAAGAATACGGTGCTGGCTGCTCCTGGAGTGGACTTTGCCGAGCTCCTTAGTCTGCACCATTTCTAAATCTTCACTGTTGACCGTCGTAGAAAAACGGCCCGACCGTGTCTTGGAAGATGCATAACTGCTTGCTAGTCGAGTTGAGCTGATGTACGTTGAGAATCGGCTGGTAAGTGGTACGAAATATGTTGTCCGCACATGTCGACCGAGTGGTAGCATCGCAGGAAGGCATACGCTGAGGAGGAGAACTGGGGCTTCAGCGTTGATCCAGTACAGAACATTGATGAACCCGTCTGTGACTCTTCAAGTTAGCCAATGTTTTATGTCGCCCATGGCAGCAGTAAGAAAGCGGCTCATCTCACATGTAGCGTCCATCATGGAGCTTGGGGTGGCGGTGAGCACAGTAATGAGCCTTCCACAAGAAATGATGATTGCGCTATAGACGTGATAGTTTTAGCAGCGGTTCCTGCGCGAATGTGGAAATCACCGACCAATATCCAAGGGCAAAGATGATGCTGAGGGCAGACTTCCTGGAGTTGCTCATCTGCAACGACCAGATCTTAGGCAGCGGCAGAAGGAGAATTAGCAGGTCAATAAAGACACTGGTAGACCCGTTGGCGATCCAGACGGCATTTCCCCTTACGCAATATCCAGGTAGAGTTCGATCCCAGTTCTTTGCGACAGGAATGCACATGAGCAGGTTGGCGAGGAAGATGCCTATGAACCATGCCACGTTCAGCACGTGTGTGACCACGAGGGCCGCGTTGAACCATGTCGGGTTCGCATGGCGAGGGAAGACGCGGTTGAGGAAGAATATTGCCGACTCTTTCACGAAAAAGACAGCACCCGTGTACAAAAAGTAGCCGACGAAGATGAGTTGCTGTATCCGTTGGTATGTTTCTGAAGGTAGTGTGTCTGCATGGTAACCCAGGCCGACCGTGAACATGTAGAATAGGATGGCGAACCGGGCCAAAATAAGCGGCTTCGCAAGACAAAAGTTAGCTCCAATGGGATGGTCGTGGCGATTTACGCAGACTGACCACAGATATGAGGGCTGTCCAGTCATCCCACCAATAAAGCCCGGTTTGGCCTGGCTCAAGGTTGACGAGACTGCGGGACCAGAACCGAGCAACGATTGACAGGATAGTGACAGCTGTCAAGACAATGGTGAAGATGAGCAGCCCAGGCCCGTGATTCTCGTCCTCGTAGCCCTCAGGCCACGAACCAGGATCAGGGGCAGCCCAAGCAGACATGATTGAATTCGAATATGTGTGCAAAGACATGAGCCCATGTCTTACATGTCAGGATACGAGGGGGAGTTAAAACAAGACATAGTCATCTTGAAATAGATCAGTGCTGACATTAGCTCGGGCACGGGTTGTGATTTCGGTTCCGTGCCTTCACCCCACTGCATCCGTTGCCGAGCCTGGATTGGCGTACCGCTAGCTGGCTACGGATCCGTGAATGTGACATCGCACGGGTACGATGTAGGGCTGCAGGGGTATGGCGGGACGGGCCTTGCAATAGTTGGCATGGATCTAAGGGAGTCGGCGGAGGTTTCTGCATGACCCGACTGATTGGTGTCAGTATTGAAAATCAAGACCTCTCGGTAGATGCTCCCACATATTGACATGCTGGCTCATGTCTTTTTACTCCAGTGCCAGGCGAAGAGTATTTTTCTGGTTCTCAAGCTTCTGCGTTGATCGTGACCATATCTTGACTCCTTCGGTTTAGCCACCTCCACTGAAGGATCCATAATGTACGGTCCAATGCAACCTTCCAGTTGCGGCTGTGGATTTCTTTGCCCTTCAGCTGAATCGGTACCGAATGCTGGTACCCGAGCCCGATGGCCCGTAAATCTGGCGCTGACAGCAGCGATCCTTCAATAATGACCTTGTTATCATGGTGCTTGCCGCTTTCAAACGCACAGCAAACCGATAATTCGTGTGACAAATTCCATGTGAGGCTTACATGGGAAGAATTACACCGGTGTTTTTCCCTACCGCTGCGCCGCCCACGAACAGGTGCTGCGGCAATTCATACCATGGCTGCCTATGTTATGCCTCGGTTCAATTGTTTGTTGGTCCAGAGCACATCCAAAAGAAGAAGTGTAAAAACGACTCCAGCCTCACGAGCCCCCAGGCACCTGTTTCAACAGCCGCCTTGGGAGGCGTAGCAAGCTGAGCCACTGGCCATACAACGAGACCGCCCCCGCCTCCCAGCATCTTATTAGACCTCGTTCATCCTCTTCTTACTCTGCTCTATCGTGTTCTTCACATTAGAATATTGTCAATACCGCATCCTACAAGCGCATCCCAATATGAGCAATTGTTTCATATGCATGAAGCAGCTGAAGGACGCGGCAGGGGTCCAACAACACATCCGTGGCGCGCACCGCTCGTTTTACTGCGTTCGTTGCGAGAAGGCATTCACGTCCAAAAATGCTAAGCGGCAACATGTTACGGACTCGGCGAAGCATCACGTCTGCAAGATATGCTTGGGAATGCCTGAACTCGAGTCTGCAGAAGCCTTGGAGAAACATAACAAGACGAAACACGAATATTGTCATGTTTGCAGTCAGGCGTTTGGTGATGCGAACCAGCTCCTTCAGCATAATGAGATCAAACACATGGTTTGCATAGCTTGCAAAAAATCCTGCATATCGAGCCTCGACTTGAAAAATGTAAGGAGTCCTGTTTTCCAGCATCGACTTCGACTAACAAAGCGCAGCACAAGAAAACTCACGAGAAGAGTGTCCAATGTCCGCGATGTCCACAGAAATTCGTCTCTGACTCGGCCATGATGCTGCATCTGGAGTCGAAAAATTGCGGCACGAGCTTCCATGGAGATTCAATCAAAGAAATCTGCCTGATGCTTGACATTGCATACTCCTACATACGCGGAAAACCTGAGCACGGCTTCGAGTGTCCCGAATGCGGTACCTCCTTTCGAGCTATGAGCGCATTATTGCAGCATGCCGAAAGCCAGAGCTGCGACAAAGACTTGACATTTGACAGACCTCTGAGCAAGTTCCTGCAATTTCTAAGAGCTCAGCAGGAGGCAGAAAATCATGAAAAGCGTACCAGTTCAAATCAGCCAACGAGAACGCCTGGTCTAAGGCATGCGCCTATCATGTCTATGAAGCAGGGCCAAGCGAGCAAAGGAAATGACAGCAAGAGTAATAGCAGTAACAGCACGATGAGTGTTCCGCAAGACGACAAGCAGCATTGTTCCGAGACGTCGGACGATGATGACTACATCGCAGGATATCCGTCTCACTCAGGGGGTATTTGGGAGTACGATGATGTTGGAGATAATCACGCGTTTTGTGACAAGGGTTGCGGCTGGTGTGGGCATTGTGCGGATGGAATCTTGTAATTTGGGCAGTTAACCTTGGGTTGTTTCCAAGGTCAAGTGCCTAGACCATTTGTACTTTGTTATGCCGCGTTCACTTGTTTTGGATGGGTAGGTTCAAGCATCTCCATGATCACCAAGAGGAGAGACGCAAGCTTAAAGGAGACAGGATTGTCAAATACGTAGATAGTGTTGAACTCCCACAAGAATGGTCAGCCAGGGACAAGCGACAATGAATCTTATCTATCAGGATATGTCAAGGTAAAAACGAAGCCTGGATGGACACGATCCGGTCACCCCCCAAAGGGTGTCAATTAGGGGCAGTCGCTAAATTGGCCAATTGGAACCCCAATTGAGCAAGAGATCAGAGTCACGCACCAAGATCCTTTATCCTCTTTTGCTACGCGCCGGGGCTTTTCCATACTGGTCGAAAACCAGCGTGGCTCTGTTGGAATTTGCCATATCCACCTAGCGGGTTGTCTTACTGGCCAATGTATCCGCGAAGGTAGAAGCGTTTTGTGGTGGAAAGAGACTAGAATGCTTAGGCACCAACCACCATGACACCCCCCCCGGTGCCGTTGCAGCTGCCGTATCATGCAGCCAACCGCCGACGAATGTACCTCAGGCACTTAACTTGCACTTTTCAGGTACAATCGAGTTTTCCCTGCTTTGTCAATCACATGACCAAGAAAGAGGAGATGCTCGATTACCCCCAAAACCGCCAACCCGTTCCTTCTCCTCATTATCGCGTTCTGGCTTGGCTCCCACCAACGCGTCAACATGGACGTCTTCCTACGCAACCTGCCAGCGCGACTCACGGACAAAAGCCTCTCCACCCAGTTGGCGACAGCCGTCGAGGCGCTAGGCATCGAGGACTGGGACTGCCAGAAGTTCGGAAACAAGACCTTCGGCATCCTCACCTTCCTGCGCCCCCAGGATGGTGAACGCTTCTTACAAAAGCATGGCCAGCGACCGTTCATTGCACAAACCCCGTTGGTCATATTGGGAAACATTGTGCAATGTCAGCGCAGCAAAAAGCCTCTCAACCCGTTTGTCATAAAGAGTTTGACCAGGTCGGCCGACGAGCGACGTCAACCGGTGCAGTGAGGACAGATGAATCCTTTCACGGTTGTTGCTCCTGAGAAAGCTGACCAGGGAAAAGGAAACCGGTTGAGGCTCCAGAGGGAAAAGTCATCTTTGACCTCAGGCGCCTATCGTGCGGCTACTTTGAGTATGCTGGACAAGAACTCTCGTATACCATGGACATACTGTGGACTCCGGATGGAGGCTGGGCCAAGTTCGCCAAGCGCATGCTCGTCATGGAATTCACGATCGGAGACGACAAAAGCCGAGTCGAGATTCCTTACCGAATCGTTGAATCCATCGTCTACAAGGCTGGCCAGTTCACCATCACGTTGTGGGAATCACCAAGGTTCTTCGATCTCGGCCTGGCTAGCCTTGCAGCTTCAGCCGACGCGTACGCACCTTGCAAACACCGGCAGACTCAACTCTCGGGTGGCTCAGCTTCCAATCATCATGACGTGTTGGGACAGGCCTTGATCTACAGGCTCGACGTGTCGCCGAATCACTTCGAAACCACCATGCGCCGGCTTTCTGCACGGTACACTCTTCCCCTCTACCAAGGGCACATTCCCTTGCTGCCATCATCGCCGAACAAACTAGCAAATGGACTGCAGGAATTCAAGCGCACGATCCAGGATTCCACAAAAACTGTGCCGTTTGGGCTGCTCTACCAAATGGAAGCCCTAGTGAAGAATGGGTTTCTTCTGCCCTGGACCGTCCAAGCTCTTCTTCGAAAGTTGACACAGCTCTGCAAGGCCAAAAGAATAGGCCCAACATCAAAGGTACGATACTCGTGTGTCTACACTGACTTTATAGCGGAAGCTCATATCGTATTTTGCAGGATCCCCCAATATCGCCTGCTGCGGTAAAGAAGCTTTTTGCACAGATACCCTTTGCCAGTAGCGAAGTGGATCCATCAGTCTTTGAAGTTGATGAGCTATGGCGGCAAATTGAAGAGAATGAGGAACAAATCCGGAATGGCTCCCTGCAGGGCATGAAACCCGTGAGTGCGGTCACAAATCTGAGGGCAGGATTCCAATACTTATCAATCGGCAGGGTATCATCCGTGAAAACAGGATACCGGTGTACAGGGTGAACATCACGCCAACCAAGATGATGTTACATGGCCCCGACCCCGAAGCAAAAAATCGAATCCTGCGGCGCTTTGCCGACCATCCGGACTACTTTATTCGTGTGCAGTTTTGTGAGGAGGACGGAACAGACGTGCAATTCAGTGCCAATATTTCAAATAGCCACGTTTACCAGCGTTTCAAAAAGGTGTTCAGGGATGGCATCAACATAGGTGGGCGAATCTATGGTTTCCTGGGATTCTCACACTCCTCGTTACGAAGCCACTCTGCCTGGTTCATGGCAACCTTTAGTCATGAGGGCGGCCTGGTGAGTTACTTCACCGTCATATCGAAGCTCGGGTCCTTTGGAAACATTTATTCCCCCGCTCGATGTGCTGCCAGAATTGGTCAAGCCTTTTCCGAGACTCCACTTGCCATTTCTTTGGTAGAACATGGTGTTAGTGTTAGGAGGATACCCGACATCAAATCCGACGACGGCGATCGAGTCTTCAGCGATGGTGTGGGAACCATATCCCAGTCGCTCGCACTTGCAATTCAAGCAAATACGCAGCGTCACGACGATGCCGCGACCTGCTTCCAGATTCGCTGGGCAGGGGCTAAAGGCATGCTAGCCGTAGACCCGCGACTTGAAGGGAATGCCATGTGCGTCCGTGGATCCATGATCAAGTTTCAAAGTTCTGATATCGCGAACCTCGAAATTTGCGATATGGCTAATAAGCCAATTCCTATGGTGCTCAATCGTCAGGTATGCCATTCCATCTCATTTTTACCATGTAGGTTATTCTTTGTGATATCTGGGCGAGTTGCTGACAGAGGCCAAAACAGATGATCAAAATCCTCGAGGATATGGGGATACCAAACGACTGGTTTTTCCGGCAGCAAAGCTTTGCTTTGGACAATTTGAGGAGCGTAACTGAAACTGTCGAAAACACCGCCAAATTTATGAAGGGACAAAATATCGGCCACGGCATGGGGTTTCCACGGTTCCTGAGACGACTTTGGTCGTTTGGAATTGATTATCGACGAGACCGATTCTTGTCGTCGCTGGTTGAAGCAGCCGTGCTTCGCGAATTACGTTTGCTTAAGCACAAAGCCAGAATCCCTATCCGTCACGGCGTGACACTCTTCGGAATAATGGATGAATTTGGGTATCTCGAGGAAGGTCAAGTATATGTTGCGTTTGACGATGACGGTTTCATCCACGACCGTTCCAACAACTTGCATAACCGTCGCATGATCATCACCAGGTCGCCGGCCTTGCATCCTGGCGACATTCAACTTGCGACTAATATTGTGCCTCCTTTGAGCCATCCTTTACGAGTCCTCCGGAATTGTCTCGTATTTTCACAGAAAGGCAAGAGGGATCTTCCGAGTTGTCTTAGCGGGGGAGATCTGGACGGTGATACGTACGGCATTATTTGGGACCACGACGCTGTTCGTCAGGTTCAGCGCACCTACTCGCCTGCAGACTACCCTAGGGTTGAGCCAGTAAGCATTGGGCGAGCTGTGCAGAGAGAGGATATGACGGACTTTTTTATACAATTCATGGAAACCAACAAACTTGGGTTGATTGCTGTCAGGCACATGATATTGGCCGACCAGCAAGCCAAGGGCACGGAAGACCCGGGTAGGTCCCTTTAATCACTTCGGCGTCGGCTCGCTGATAAATTTGATTTAGGCTGCTTGCTGCTTGCCTCGATGCACTCGACCGCTGTCGATTACTCAAAGACCGGAAAACCCGTGGACATGGACGAGTTTAAGAAGATCAAAACGAGTCGATACCGGCCCGACTTGTAAGTAGCGAACTCTCCCTTGTGAACTACTCTGAGGCAGATTCCTTGTCGGGAAAGATTATGTCGGATCATGCAAACGGTCTGATGGTTGATGAACTGCAGCCTGGCACCGGCGCCACCGACGAAGATAGTGAACAGAAACGAAATATCCTTCGAAAATCCTGCCGACGATCAGCTTCAGGGCAACGAGGACGAGGATGACAATACTGGTCCCACTCATAACTATTACGCCTCGGACAAGATCAACGGACTGTTGTTTAGGGCGATCGACGAAAGGCAGATCTGGTCGCACAATGTCAAGACAAGAAAACCCTCCGTTTTGGGTGACTTGTGGGATGAAACGCAAAAAAGCCTTCGCCGCGAATGCCTGCGGATCCTTCGCGACAATTCATGGAGGGCACTGGAACAGGAGGCATGGAACGTCCGGTCGTTGTGGGTGGCCTTAAATTCCACTTTCAGAATTCTGACGGCTGATTATGGCGCAGTTATGAAGACGCTGTATGGAACCTGTCGTTGGAGTTTTCCGACAACCCATCTCTGCGAATCACCGAACTAGAGGTATTCACCGGGGCCATCTTTAACGCTACAGGCGTGCAGACCCGGCGACAGCGCGACAGATCGATCCAGCTAAAGGACGAGTTTGCCAGCGTGGTCCAGCAGACGGAAGCGGTGATCCGCAAGAAGTCGGCTCGACCGCCCGGCGAACAGCTTGATGAGGCGCAGATGATGGCGCATTGCAAGACTGCTCTTAGATCCAGCATGGCGTGCCTCAATGTTGCCTGTTTCAAAGAGAAGGAGGGGCGATCGGGATGGAGACGGGTTGACGAAGTGTTTCAGAGCTTCAAGGTGATTGCCGCCTGTTGTGTTATAAAAGAGTTGGATGTCTGGAGCAAATTGGAGGAAGGACTCATGGTTGGTCAGCTGAAGCGGAAGATGATCGTTGCTTGAGGGGTTTAGGTCGATGACGGAAACATGTCTGCTGTTTAGGACGATATTGCGCTCTGTTAAGGGATATCCACCTTTGTCGAGGACAGGTTTGTAATAGTCTTGAATTTAGCAAGCTATTGATATTACTCCCCTCTTCTGCGTTCGTACTCTCCACGCTCACCGTAAACCGGCTACCCTCTTGCTATTCTCTGAAATTTTCCAGCCCCCTACTTCAGGTCTGCAGAATCAGGAATATTTCCAGGTGCATCAGTCATGGAAACGGGGCCACCGATACCTGGACCACAGAGCCCAGATTGTCTCGATTTATACTCTCCGTGGCATGGCTATAATGACATGCATAAATGCAGAGCTTGTTTATCGAAATGTTGATGAAACCCTATCACCGGTTTCGACATATCATGCGGTTCCTTCGAATTGTGGCGCAGGAGTAATGTAGGCCAGTTATTTGGAAAAGAATCAGCCTCTGGCAAACATAATTTGCTCATGTGAAATGTAGTCTCCAGTAATCATATTTCAATCGATTCTGAACTTTGAGTAATCGACTGGCGCCAGCATGGTTCTGAAGTTAACATGGTCTCCTGCTAGCTGCACAATAACTGGCTGGCCATTGACTTCGGTATAGTGCCGCATAGGTTCGTCGTCGAACGTGAGATCGTATTGCTCGTCGTAGATACCGAAAACATACTGGTTGCAGTCTGCGTGAGGCATTGTTCTTTTACAATAAACTTGGAAAGCCTCAACGTACCTGATGAATGAATACTGTAGTGGTGAGACCATGGATATCAAGGAGGAGGATTTGCACACTCGTGGTGGCTCGGGTCATCGTAGCTTCACGAGGAAAGCAGGGTAGAAAAGATTGAAGGCAACCAAGGTTAGGCGACGGAGGCTGCTTTTCTTTCAAAACACAATAAATACGGCGCACGTGAGACTTGAATGGCCCGGTGTTTGCGTGGCTTTCCGCATGCAGGGCTGACTGACAAGGGTATCATCAATGTAGTATTGAGCACGGCCAACATCACAGTCGGCATTCAATATCTACCAATGAACAACTGAACAACCTCTGGGACCTCTGGGGGTAGTCTTGTTCGCTATTGAACCAAGAATAGGCACACTTCATTCGAAGTTGATTTACGTTAAAATGCATCCTATGAGAAACCGCTTGACATCTTCCCTTCAAGGCCATGTAGCTTTCTTGCCCGATCGCCTGACGACGAAAGCACCTCGGGCCATCGTGTTTATCACGACATAGCCGCTCTTGAAGTACGGATAGTGGCTCCACGTGCCAACAAATGATTCCAACCCCCCGCCAGGCTGATTATCATCCTCGGGATAGATATCGAAGTAGGCCACCTCACGAACACCTCTGCCCGTGGGATCTCGCGGCACGGAGCGCAGATCCAGCACCGTATAGCCCAGGCCATAATTGCTCTGGTGGGAGAAGCCGTCGACGACAAACTGGTTGTGGTCGATGCCGCGGCGGGGGCCCGTGTAGGTGCCTGTCTGGCGCGGCCGCTCGAGTGAGCTGATGTCCCAGATGTACGACACTGGGTATGCGTAGCGACCGGTACGGGTGACGTTGACCTCGTCGTACTCGTCGTCTAGGATCAGGTGAGTTTGCCACTGGGTGTCCAAGACCCAGCCTTGGTGCGTGTAGGCGGCGTTTTCGTACGAGGTACGGGAGATGATGCGAATGTTTTGCTTATCCTCGACGTCGTAGCTGTGTCTATTAGCCAGCGGACGAGGTCAAATGGATACGTTTGTATGCTCACATGGTCAAAGAATCTTCGTTGTAGCCGTAGCAGATGTCGCGGCCGCTGTACTTGCGATCCGGGCCACGGTACACAAGGCACTGAGCGTCGTGGACGTACCCATCGAGGCCGCTGCCGCCGAGAGTCCTAGGGTTGCTAGGATCTGTCAAGTCAAAGAATGCCAGACCCGCGCTCAGGTTGCCGTTTCGCGGCTGGAAGCCAGTCGCCAGACCGTAGTTCCTCTCCTCGTTTGTGGCGACATTGTGAGAGCGTCCCAACGGCAACAAGTCATTCCACCAGCCATCGAGGTCCTCCTCGTTGCTGAAGTTCCTCGGACGAGCAGGGTTAATATTCTCCAGCTTGCGCAGGTCAAAGATCTGCACGCCGTGGTCGTAGGCCTCGCTGCCGATGACGACGTAGCTCTTGTAGCCCTTGATCTCACGCCACAGGGACGGCAGGGCGGTAGTGTACTGGGGCAGGCGGCCGAGGTAGATGAGCTTGCCGCGCTCGGAGACCTCGGCGAAGGCTGTGCCGTCCTCCTGGGCGATGGCGACGAACTCGCGACCCTCGTGGTTGGTCCAGCCCCAGGAGCCGGCGCCGCGGCCGTAGCCTGAGCCCAGCTCGGCGTGCGTCTTGAAGTCGTACAGGTCGAGAGCCTTGCAGCGGAAAGTGTACTCCGGGTCGCCTGGGACGTAAGCGGCTACGCCGTCCTCGCAAGCCACGTAGTCGGTGCTCTGATCAAACGACTTGTACTGAGTTGACTCGAAGACGCCCTCGGTGCGGAGCTTCTCCCAGGTGTCCTAGCAACAGTCAGTAACTGGCATGGGGTTTCGGTAATGGAGTGGACTTTTACCTCCTTGAGGGACATAATTTGCTCGTGTCTGAGGCCGCTGTCATACAGCTCGGCTGCGAGTTCAGCGTCGACGGGCATTTCCCTGGCTAGAGCATTGCCAAAGAGAGCCGACAAGCCGATCCAGGTTTTAGTAGATGTCTTCATTTTGACCAACTGAAATAATACCATGTGGAGTCAGCCGTTGAGAGCCATTACGGCCATTTCGGATAAGCACGAGGTATATATACGAAGCGCGAGGGCGACTTGTCTCACTCATATCCCGGCACTCCCATCCCCAAATTAGAAAGAGGAATGTTTCCATTCTTATGCCGCCCGCCACCACGAAGAATTCACTGTACAGCACAAAATACCTTGCTCCGATGTTACATCGTCTTAGTAAAAAGCGACCTTGAGACATTGTTGAGTAGCATTGCATTGTGTGCCAAAAAGGGGGAGGAAACAACGGCTTTTCCTATGGCAATATAAAACGCATCAGGGTCTCCCCCTCCGTCCATCCAATCGTTAAGCTTTCGGCATGCCATGCATGTCGCAGTCACCCTGTTTGACGCAGAGTGACTCTGGGGCTCCCACAATCCAAACCCTGTAATGGCAGGAGATCCGGAAAGGCGCAAGAGGTAGACCTGGGATGGAAATACTCGAGGCCGGCCTACGGTCGGATCACGGCACCGCTCCCATAGGACGGCGGTGGCGAGCTTGGACCAGACGATGTTGCGATCCACGGAGCCGCTGCATTGCCCGACGACCTTCTTATTTGGGATTAGAGCGGCACATTTCGCCGCGTGCGGCTTCTGATCATCGATTGTTTGACCTGCGACCTGCCCATGGCTCACTTCAAATACCCGCTGTGGTTTCGGGGCATGTGAGGAAGCCGTAAATGAGCTCTGGTAAATGGGTTCCCATGGAAGTGTAATACTGCCTACAAGCAATAATGATGCTAAAAGGGGAGTTCAGGGCGGGCATGTGCCATGTTTAGGAGGCCTTGGATGAAATAAAGACAGCATAAAAAACTAGCAACATAGGTAGGCGGGTATCCCCTGACCTACTTCAGCGAAAATTATCAAAGAATGTATTGTTTTTCAACACTCCTTTGTAGACCTTGAAGCCAAAGTAGCAGCATTCTGTCCTCTACTGTGCAAGCATGATCCCAGCTCCCGAACTACTACATTCCGTTCCTTCGTAGCTCTTGGATAACCCATGAAGAGATAGTGTCGTCGGCCGAACAAAAAGGCCTGAAATAGGAACGGTCGGCGTTGCGCTCAAATCTCACCCTTCAAAGCCCTCAACTCCTTTTCCAGGTTCGATAGGGCTTCCGACTGCATGCTGTTGACCTTCTTGGTGCATTCGTCGCGGGAATAGGCTTGAATTGTATTGAAGTCTTTGATCTGCCGGACGTGCTCCAGAGCCTTGTTAACTCGAGCTATAGTGCTTGTCTGAGGGGCAGGAGCCCCGGGCCTTCCCTGGTCCGCTGGAGGGCTTATCATGAGGGGTTGGCTTGGAGCCTCTTCAGGTTTGATGATGATAGGTGTGGGTTGGGCAGCCTGACTCCCTTGGATTCTATTGCGAAGAATCTCTGTGTTTGTACGGAGCGGCCGTGTTTGACCTAGGATTGTATAGGTCTTTGTCGCTTTGATGGGGATGGGAGAAGCTCGTGTTGCCTCTATAGCGTTCACACCGGCTCTGCTATGGATCTGCTCATGCATCTTGTTTCCAATTGTTCCCTGAATTCTCCCTGGATTAGTTGGAGCGGCAGCTCGTTCAGCCGGTGGTGGCCTTGACTTGCGAGCAGCGGTGACCGCAGGAACGGTGATGCGGTGTTTCTTAATGTTCTGACAAGGCTCAGGTGTTTGTTTCTCAGGCTCAGGCGTTTGCTCCCCAGACTCGCCACCATTCCCAGTTATCTTGGCAGAATCGTCCTCAGCACATCTAGGATTCATCCTTTGTTGCTTCATGGGTCTAGGATTCGTATCCTCTTCCCCATCTTCCTCCGCTTCATCTTCATTGCCTTCATCCTCGGATATAGTAGCCTGGTTCTCCTCTAATGTCTTACGCGCTCTAATGCGCTTCTTCGGTTGAGGGCGCTCAGATTCAGGTGCTGGTATAGCTGGCTTACCACCTGGTCCAACCTGATGATATTCATCGCTGGAACAATCATGGTCAGGAAATGTCTGCAAGAACATCATGCCAATCCTCCGACCTTGAAGGGCGTCCCAGCCAAATAAAATCTTAAGGCAGGTTAGGGCTGCCCAACTTGGCTTGGCCCTCGCGAACACCACGAGCTTATGGTTGTACACGCTGCGAGCGTGAGGTGTGCCTTTGACCAAACGAGGGACCAGTTCCTTGAAGGTGCGGATCTCCTCTACTGGCCACTTCGGCACCTCATTTTCCCAAAGGGCTTCTGCCTGATCATACCACACACGCTCTTCTCCTTGGCGAGCCAGGAAGGGAGGGAAGTGTCGGAGCAGGGCCTTCTTCTCCTTGGCTTCATCCATTTCAATGGAGTGGTTGGGGCAGGAATTTGAAGCTTGATGTAGCTTGAACTAGGCGATCCTGGAGTTCGAATTAATAGGTGAGGCGATTGATGATGATGGGGTAGGGGATTGAAGAAAAGATAGGATGAATGTTATCTGAGGCCAGGCGCTTTGCGATAAGGAGGGAAGGAGAATTAGGATAAAAGATAGAAGAGCAAACCAGTTATGAAGGATTAATATGGCGCAGGATGTTTGTGTAAGGTGGAAGGCAAGAAGCAGTCGTGTTGTATTGGGGGGGTGTGCTGGCAGGAGATGAGATAAACGACGATAGGCCCAGAGAGAAGACCCAGATGAGGACAATTGGGCCTCGCTTCGTAGGATCTCCACCAGTCAGATGCAGACCCAGACAGAGAAATTGGTTATAGGGGGGTTTGCTTGCGAACAAAAGTGGCCAACTAGACACGGTTGAACAAGGCGGGGAAAAGGTGGTTGAGTTGATAGTTGAAGATGTCGTCCTGCGTTTCTGCAGAAATGAATGTTCGAGTGGAGTATTCCGGCCGCCCTTATGTGGGTTAAGAAAAACCGTTGTGATGTGCAAGATGAAACAAGACGCACTGTCTGTAAGCTTGGTTGCCTAGAAGTGGTGAGGTGATTTGATGCAGAGGAGAGGCTGTTTAGGGGGAGCTCGGTGCCGGGTTGGCTGCCGGGAGTTATGATAGCACTTGAAGGAGGACTGTTCTCACCAGCTGCTCGCAGGTGGCTACGGTTGACTTGGCATGTGCAAGGGGCACCAATTTTCCGAGGCACTTTGCAGAAGCTGTTGAAATCTTGTTAGGCATGCTGCTTGAACGTCATGATTATCATGAGCCGCTGGAATGCCTTCCAGCACATGGCGGCAGATGTCCTTGGCTTCAAGTTCAAAGACTGTGTTGCTGTGAAGCATGGTGACGGATACAGAACAGTGTGAGAGCCGCGTATGCGAAGAGTCGTGTACAAAGCAGTACTTTACGCCAAAGATGTGAAATCCAAGCACGGATTGTACAGGCACTACCAAAGCCTCTCTCATCATGTCTTCGTTTACACTATCTTGCACCAGATCCATGTGTGATACAGCCTTTTCCAAAAGCCCAAATTATGCATACAAGCGTGTCCATACCCAAGACTAGCTGAACCAATTCAAAACACCCATGAAAATCACGATACCCGCTAGACGAACGCCCAAGCTGTTGCGCCAGTATGTCCGCGTCAACACCTTCCTTAAGATGCCCAAAGCACGGCTCTTGATCCACGCAAGCCGTCCATCTCGGTTTTTTGCACCGCTCTTCTCCATTTCTAGCTGTTCGTACACGTAATCCTCGTCCTGGTGGGTGATGAAGCCGACAATGGTCTTAGTGGACTCGTGCACCTGAGAGCTCAGCCATAAAAGCACAGGCAGCAAGACCACGAGGTCCCGCCATCGGTCGAAGATCAAGCTCTTGTCGCCGTTGAATAGGCCGAGCAGCAGCACGCCCTTTCCGTCGGCTGCAAGGAGTAGGTGGTGCTGAAGCATGTAAATCTCGAGCGTGTACCGTCCCATCCACGCAAAGCCCCGCGAGACACTTGTCCGCGCAAAGCGGTTCATGTTGCGCAGGGCAACGTAGCTAACGATGGGCATGAATGACAGGAGAGGATGCCATTGGTTATAGAAGTCGGGTGTATCGTATCGGAGGGAGAAAAAAATGTAGAGCAGAATGGCAAAGGTACCCAATGCAGCCGGTATCTCGGACCTGTTGAGATGGGTCTCAAAGTAGCCCGAGTGTATCGCATAACCGAAAATCATGCCTACGTACACGGCAGAAACATCCAGCGCAACGTGCGTCTCCCAGTCGCGAACATTCCAGCTCACGTGAGCAACGTCCTCGAACACGTTGTAGAGCCAATTGGTCACTACTCCAGCAAAGATAGGCAGAGCAAAGACCAGGGCTGACAGCGCCATCTTGGCGAGGAAGCCGGTCAACGAGTCGTTGTACCGGGGTAAGATGGCCAGGGCGACATAGATCATGATGAACCAAAAGCTGACGAGAGGAGCAAAGTAGTAGAAGAGGTACTCCGTCTGTACGAGGTACTGTAGAATCCACGGTAGCAGATTCAGTCGTGCAATCACCGTTACGAACCTCTTTGCGGAGAAATCCTTGGTGGTGAGGAAATAGATGGTGTGACCAAGTCCCGTCTGAAAGAGGTAGCCAGCCACAAGAAGCCTGAAGCAGATGTAGCAACCCAGAGACTCCGAGGCACTCGTCCAGCGATAGATGAGGACGAAGGCCTGCATCCAGCCTTTCCATTCGTCGGTCTGGTCGCGGGAAAGAGGCTGACCTTCGCCGGCATAAGTAGGCTGCATGGGACCCGACAAGAGGGCGCGGGCCATAGACGGCTTGCCCCAGGTCAAAGCTCCAGCCGCTAGAGCAACCAGGGTGAGGAGAGCAAACTCAAACGTCTGAAAGTGCTTGTTGCCCTTGGCGAAGAACTGCGTGCGGTCCGCCAGGTAGCACGCCAACAGGGCGACGGCAAAGATGCCCACCCCCAAGTTGAAAAGCGCGGAACGGGGTTGGTTGGGCTGGCCGCGAATGTTGAAGAGCTCTACGGCTACACACAGAGTGGCGAAGACGGCCAAGGCATAGAATAAGATGGCCGAGACGATTGACAAGCGACCATAGTCAGAGCAGCAGTTGTAGTCGGAGGAGTACCCGTCCATGGCGTTGAGACGGGCATTGCACCGTAGGTTGAGAAGGACATTGGCCTTGGCCTCAGCGACGGCATCGATTACGTGTAAACCAGAGGCATTGCGGTCGGCGACGGTGTCGGGGTGATTCGAGGACATGGAAAGAAAGCTCCAGGGAATATTGTAGCGGCGTTCATATTCGACACTTGCCAGGAACTGGTTCATCGCCTCCATCTCACCGCGCAGTATGCCCCCGTCGGTCCCCCTCGGTGTAGTCCACGATGGCTGCGGTACAGGCGCAATAAAGACTCGATTGCCAACACCATCGATAGGATCAAACAGATCCTGGCCCAGGCGCGTCTCGTTGCCGTCGAACAGCCGACTAGTCAAAGAGTCGAGGGCATCCGTGAACTTGGACAAAGAGGAGCCGTCGGTGTTGTTGGCGGCAAACCAGCTTCCGCCTCCAAGCAACAGGAAAGCAGCGCTGTTCTGTCGCCTCGTCACAGGACGGGTCTGCCTTTCCTCGCGGAGCAGGTTGAGTTGGGCGGTCAGGTCGGGATTCGCGGGACCGGACTTGAGCTCTGGGTTCCATATATTGACGAGGCGGAGGCTGTCGAAGACTTCGTCGATGGTTTCGTTGTAGCTGGTGAGGGCGTAGATTGCGTCGGCTCTCTCCCTATCAAGCTAGAGAGTGCACTGTCAGTACAAGGCCATGCCCCGTGCATGTGCTTGCTCACCAGACGAGCCATGGCCCAGTAGACCTGGCTGGTCGTAGAATCGCCGGAAAAGACCATGGGACGGCCGTCGACGCAACGATGGATGTCGGCTCGGGTGTATTTGCGGACCATGCAGCCGGCGGGCTCCCAGTCCGCGTAGGGCGCGCCGTTGCCATTGAACCAGTTGCCATCGTTGGACAGGGCGTCGCAGCGGTACGGGTCTTGGGGACTGCGCAGGGCGTTGAGGAGCAGCGCCGAAAGGACGAAGATGGTGAAGCATATGGGCATGGCCCTGTTCAGTGGCGGGGAGGCCATGATGCCGCGATCTAAGCCCATCGAACGACGGCTTTGTAAACACGGTAAATAAGGAGAGGACAGCAGCCAGGCTGCAAAAGGAGAGGAGCAATGCTCGTGGAGGAGGTTTGGAGACTGTCTTGTGGCGGAAGATGGGATAAATTGTTCTGGAAAGATGGGATGGGCTCTGCGGATAAGGAGTGTGGGTAGCCCTGTAACCCAACTACAGGGTTAGCCAGCCAGTCATTTGGATCTGATCCAATCAGAACCAATGACGACAGCGATCTTAAGGATCCTGCCATTATCATCAGGGGCTTTCCGAAGTACTGCTGCCAAGGCACGCGTATCCTGGGGAAGCAGATGCAGCGACAGGCCAAAAGTCTGGAGCCACCTAGCTCGTGGGATCCAATCGACCTGATGGCGCGCCTATCAAGAGCGGTGATCTGGATGCAAAATTGCTGAGCCTCAGAGTTTATCGATCAAAGTGATGCACATCTTTCCCTTGTGAATGTGTAAATAATTAGAATTAATCTTACTCTGGTGGTTTAAAGATACCCTCATTCACAAGAGCATCGTGGGTTGGTCCGGGTTGTGGCTGCAGACAATTGTCCAGACATGTGAGGACTGCTCGCGTGCCCCAACCAGACACCGCCCACACCAATTGAAAAATGCACGCCATCGCGCTTGGGTTGGGTGTGCGCGGCATGCCCAGGCCGATGCCGCGGCGGACGTGCACCCGGCGCTTGGCCGGCCCGTCGGCTTGGCCAACGCCAGCGAACTCGTCCGCCAGGGCGCTGCGTCTCTGGGGACCGGAAAGTCGGCAGAGACAACATGAGCCGAGCTGAGGGCAAGCCAAGGAAACTTGTCGAATAGCCATCCTTGTGCCAGCGTCAGCCGGCGCGGCGCTGGGCGCCCAGAGTATACGCCATTACTCATTCTTCTTGGCAGGGGGGAGGTTGGCCGAACTACTGCTGCCACGATCCGAGCTCGAAGATCAAAGTCTACTTGGAAAAGGGATTCGTATACAAGGTCCTACTCCGCGCAAGGGCCCCACGCAATCATTGATGACCGAGAGCCTTGCGCGGTTGGGTTGACTGTGCCATCTAGCGATGGCGTTGTCTATGGCCATCAGCAGCACATAGAGTGAGTGAGTGTAACAACGGCATGTCTTTGCACCACCATTGTTGGTTTGGAAGATCAACTACAAACGCTGCCCAATCGTCGCCCAACAGCTGACGACGATGAACCCGTCGCCGTAGGACTCACCGACAAGACCGCTCCGCCGCCTGGAACCTCGACACAATGTCCCTAACCTTGTCCAGCGGCATCGCCTCCACCGTCCGGCCCCTGTTCCCCGTCATCGTCTCCGCCATGCACAGCGCATTGTAGATGGCCTCCTCGGCCGCGTCCGCCGCCGCCTCCAAGAGCCCGTTGATGGTCTGGTTGTCCGTCGCCTCCATCTTCAACACGCCCGGCTTGAAGGGGTCGACGGCGCGGCGCTGGCCCGTCACCGTCTGCACGGGGATCTCGCTCGCCGTCGAGAAGGCCAGGAAGAGGTCGCCCGACGGATTGTGCGCGTAGCCCCCGACGCGCGCCAGCCCCATGGTCGCGCGCTTGGCCAGCCGCTGCAGCTGCACGGGCAGCAGCGGCGCGTCGGTCGCGAGGACGATGATGATGGACCCGTCCTTGGTGTCCTTGGCCGCTTCGTACTCGGACTGGCTGGCGGCGCCGGCGCTGTCCCGCTTCGCTTGCTCCTGGAGGATGCGCCCGACCGGGACGCCCGAGATGCGGAACGACGGCATGCGGCCGTAGTTGGCCTGCACCAGCGCCGCGACCGTGTACGCCTTGCCGTCCTCCCCCGGCAAGACCCTGCTGCTGGTCCCCGTGCCTCCCTTGAAGCCCTGGCATAGCATGCCCGTGCCGCCCCCCACGTTCCCTTCGGGCACCGGGTCCGCGGATGCCTGGCGGATGCCCTCGACCACGTGCTCCGGGGTGACGGCAAAGCGGCTGAGGTCATTCATGTGACCGTCGAACGTCTCCGCGACAACCGGGAGCAGGAACCAGTCCACGCCGCCGGCGCCCTGGCCGTAGTGCTCGATGGCGTACTTGTAGATGCCCGTGTAGCACTGGCCGACGGCGAAGCTGTTGGTGATGACGATGGGCGAGTGCAGCAGCCCCGTCTCCTCGATCCAGTGGGAGCCCGTCATCTCCCCGGACCCGTTGAGCCGGAAGATGCCGGCGTGGCAGGCCTTGTGGAACCACTCCCGCCGCGGCAGGATGACTGTCACGCCTGTGTTGACGTTGCCGTCCTGCTCGCGGATCGTGGTCGTGTGGGCCAGCACCCCCGCCACGTCGGTGATGCCGTTCTTGGGGCCCGGCTGCCACGCCCCGAGGTGCACCCCCGGCATCACGTCTCGCAGCCTGCCGCGAGCCCCGGGCCCTGTGGGAATGGTGGTGTTGGACATGGCTTTGCGCTTATCCCGATGGCTGGTTCAACGCTTCAAGACCGTTCTGAATTATGCAACTGGTTCGATGAGCTGGCAGGCCGAAGATGATATAGCCGTGGATGGGTATCCCGTCGTAGCATGTGTCGTGGTATGTCAGCAGCCGGTGATTCATCCGGCGTGCGTTCAAAGGATCCTTCATCTTCTCCATAATATCTGAAGATCCCCCACTTTCATCATCACAATCACAATCTCGACCCTCGAACTACATGATAAGCCACCATGCTCGACACTGGCCAACATCAGCATTTCGGCCCGGGAGCACACATCATCTGCCGGTAACCACAAAAGTCCCGTTAACAAGTCCAGCTCTAAATCACCTCGCGCGGCACCTGGCACCAACAGCATGCAGTCCTCGGTTCACGCTCCATTCGTTCACGTTACAGAATGCGGGGAAGCCCACGACAGCGCGTGATTGGGTGAACGTGAAGCCACTCACGATCTTGGCCTCGCGCTGCTATTTGTCACTATATATTCCGACGGGTGTCCTGAGGGCGCCGGCGCTTGGTTGCTAGCGTGTGCTTGTGATCACGTCCGCTTGAAATTTTGCATCTGCGTGAAGAAACGTGCGAGGTAGGTGGTGTACACTGAGTTGCTTCTTGTGTGAGGTTGTATAGTGGTTCTGGAAAAGATGGAATTCGACGACGATACGTCCGAGTTGATGATGAAGTGAGAAATATCGTAATGTGCTGAATCCTCCCACCCTCTAATTAGATTACTAGAGGGTTACCAAGCACCTCTGTTCAGTGGTGAGAGCATGGAACTGCTTTCGGGGGGTCATTCAGATGACCAAGCGTACTTTAAGAAGCACTTTGGCTGATGGGGTTGAATAAAGCGTTGACTCCCTGATGCTGTTCACAGCCTGGTTCGAAACTTACCCTTGTTTTTCAAATTTCGGCTCTTACTTAATCTATTGATCAGTACAGCCAAGGCTTTCTACTCGCAAGGAACACGTTCTCTAAATACTCCTTATAATTATTAAATGCCCAATTCTCCTAGCTCCTCAATATGTCTATCAATGAGCATCGGATCAATGTGACGTTTCTGTGCCGTTGTGGGGAGATCCTATAAGTATCGAAACTATATCGGTCACCACCATCACACTACCGACCTTCACATGTGCACCTCGACACGTCTTCGCATATCTACGCTAGTCGAGGCGTGACTAGCTCTGGTGATTCTGGCAGCACAGGTTGGTTCTCCCACAACACTTTGATTTATCCGCTCGGTGCATAATGTGGCCTCCTGGATATCAACATGGACCGAATCTTCCAACCCGTTGCACGCTGTCTCTTGATCTTTTGGTCTCTTTGCACAAGACTTTTGAGCAGAAGAGCAGCTCCTGCCGACCCTTGTTGGAGAAGCTTTGTCACGGCATCAGCAGCAACACCACGACTGCACCATGAGTTCAGGCCTTCTTGTTCACACGAAAGGCGCATTCCTTGGTAGACATACAGTTGGTGGTTAACTCTGTCACCCTGCTTTGATGTCAGCCACCCGGGCGCTGTGTAGGGTGGCGGACTGCAGTGTTGGATGTTGGTAGGCTGGTTTGCAAGACATATATGTATAACATAAAACAACATTCCTGTGTCGACGACCATCATGACTCGACCATGCTCACCTACACTCCAAGATCAACCAACTCTCCCACCTTAAGCAGCACCACACGCCGTGAATACTCGCCATGGCTCGACTCTGGTTCCTCCTCGCCATCCTCCCTGCCGTCCGCCTCTCCACGGCCCAACTCTTCACCGTCAACTGCGCGCCCCTCACCATCCAGCGCGGCGACCCCATCGCCTCCCCGGGCCAGATCTCACCCCACGTGCACGTCGTCGTGGGGGGAACGGCCTTCCAGCTGACCCAGTCCAACGAACAGGCGGTGCTGGCCAACGCCACGACCTGCGACAAGGTGCTGGACAACAGCAACTACTGGCAGCCGCAGCTGTACCACCAACGGCGCGATGGTAGGTTCGAGCTTGTCAGGATGCAGGGCATTGTGAGTCGGCCCTTTCGCCACGATGGGGACGGAAATAAAGAAGCAGCGGCTGACTTTGTACAGGCGGCGTATTACATCGATCGAGCTTGTGACTACCAGGCAGGCAGGCAGAACTGCGATGGGACGCCGACCGTCAAAGCTCCCCCGGCGGGTTTGAGGATGGTTGTTGGAACTCCGAGTCGACGGTCAGCTGCTGCCAGGTGTGATTTGGCTTTTTGGCGCTGACATGTGCCAGAAACTTCGACAGCACGAACAAGGAGCATCGCGCCATTCAGCATGTCTGCCTCCAGTCTTCCAACTCGTCACAATCATACACTCTGCCAGGAGAGAAGTGCGTTCGCATGAGAGCCGAGACCTTTTTCCCCAGCTGCTGGGACGGGAGAAACGCGGACAGCGCCGACCACAAGAGCCATGTGCGTATTATTTCTACCCCCATCGTCACATATGTTGGATGATATAGCATTCTTATAATGGCGGGTGCAGATGGCTTTCCCTGCAATCGGCGAGTTCAACACGGGCGTCTGCCCGCAGTCCCACCCGGTAGCCATCCTCTCCGTCTTCTACGAGTTCTTCTACGACACGGACGCCATCCAGGACTTCAACCGGCTGGTCTGGGCCATGGGGGACGCGACGGGGTACGGCCTACACGGCGACTACCTGCAGGGTTGGACGGAGCAAGGCCGGCTGGAGCAGGCCGTGGACACGTGCACGGGGCCCAACGGCGTAGACGACGCCGGGTGCAGCTTGAACGTGGGGCCGAACGGGCCGGGTGTCGCGACGCCGCGGCTGCCGGAGGTGGCGCCGCCTAGCGAGGAGGTCGGCGAGAGCGGGGCACTGGAGAGGCTGCCGGGGGACAACCCGGTGCAGTAGGATGTTATGTAAGAAGATGAGGTCGGCGGTGATGGTGGTTGTGAATCGTTGGTTAGTATGGGGGTGAGTTGGTGGGCTGAGTGTTGGGGATGCGGTTGAGGAGAGGTAGGAGCTAGTCCCCGACGAACGCCTCGGCATCCATAGGCACTTACCTATCCAGCTACCAAGCATACCATGACGTCACTAGTGCCTAAATGCGGGATTAATCTCATCCATCTACCTACTACAGTACCTACCTTATCTGCCATTCCCTGTTGAGCTGCCGCGATAAGGCCAATGGGCACAAGTCACAGCCCGTGTTTCAACACAGTCGATCAAAACACCGCAACAGCAAAAGGCCGGGTGTTGCAGACCCCCATCGTCCAATCATGAACGAACCAACAGGTTAGCTCTGCGGGAGATATTAATAACAAAATCCATTCCGCCAGAAAGATGCCCACACGACTCCACTCCCCGTCCCAGGTCCGCGGAAGATGCAAATAGCTTCAGGTCGAAAACAGCTCAGCTTGGCCATGCTGCTGCCTCTTTGCCTGGGCCCTCCCACAAGCTTCAGGGTGGTAGTGGTACAGCTTCCAGTCCGAGGACATGTTCTGTTCTTCCCACTGATCAGGATCAGAATAGTAAAATCATCTCAGTCATGTGTGATCTCTTATCGGGCATCTTTCGGGAATTAATGGCATATCCCCCCCCCCCGCATGCCCTGTGCCTGCGACCCGGCCCCCGTGCTGCCCGCTGTCAAGTCCCCCACAGAATAAGCGTACAGGAAGGATTTTCCACCCATTCATTCCCCCCACCCCTCATCTGTATGACTGCATGCGTGTGCTCAACCACCAGTCTCTGCCCGAAACTGCCCAGCTCGTCTCTGCTGCTCTTGTGTTTCCGGACCTACCTAGCTGACACACCCTTTGGCGACTCTGTGGCTCCACTGGAAACCCGCCGAAGCGTTTCCGAATCCCGCGCGCAGCCACCTGCAGCCCGCCCCCAAGCGATTCGGCCCCCCTCTTTTTTCCATCCTATCTACCGTACCTTACTCCCCTTCTTGCTCTGCTGCCTCTTCTTCTCTCTTCTCTTCCCCATGAGCTTCATCCTCACTACCCGCTTCACCAAGCCTCTGCGGATACTCGCTCGGCACCAATTGACCTCCTCCAGTTTCCCTACCTACAAACCAGCTTCGCTCGTCCCCCAATCGCTACCACCGGCGACATCGTCATCGCCGCTGCACACCACCGCCGCCCGCCATCGCCCCGTCTTCAACTCCAACGACCGTAACCTGTGGCGCACCATGGCCGAGAAGGACGTCACCCGCTACCTCAAGCAGTCGCACGACCGCCTCTTCGAGAACAACAAGGCCTGGGCCGCCGAGAAGGCCCGCCAGGACCCGGGCTTCTTCGCTAAGCTCTCCGAGGGCCAGACCCCCGAGTACCTCTGGATCGGTTGCGCCGACTCGCGCATCCCCGCCGAGCAGATCACGGGCCTGGAGCCCGGCGAGGCCTTTATCCATCGCAACATCGCCAACCTCGTCTGCAACACCGACCTCAATGTCATGAGCGTCATCAACTACGCCGTCCGCCACCTCAACGTCAAGCACATCATCGTCTGCGGCCACTACGGCTGCGGTGGCGTCAAGGCCGCCATGACCCCCAAGGACCTCGGCCTGCTCAACCCCTGGCTCAGGAACATCCGCGACGTCTACCGCCTGCACAAGGACGAGCTCGACGGCATCCCCGAGCAGGACAAGCGCTACGACCGGCTCGTCGAGCTCAACGTCGTCGAGCAGTGCCGCAACGTCATCAAGACGGCCGCCATCCAGCAGTCCTTTGCCAAGAACCAGTTCCCCATCGTCCACGGCTGGGTCTTCAACTTCCACGACGGCCTGCTGACCGACCTCAAGATCGACTTCAAGGCCGAGCTCGAGGAGGTCCAGAAGATCTACAACCTCGTCGACTAAGCGACGCCGACGCATGTCTTGCTTCTTTTGTTTTCCTTTACGAATATGAGCAGCGGTGGTTGGCACACGGCGTGTTGGGTAAATTGCTAGGATTAGGCGTGCGGTGGTGTCCGCATGCGGAGTTGATTATCATTGGGTATTCGCCAGAGAACCAGTCCTATCCGGCTGTGCCGAGTCCCGGCGTTGGCATGCTGTAGGTCCCCTATGTTTGACTCACACTCGGCAGCGGGTGTGACATGTCGCAGACTGTTACACCGCTCAGTCTTGGCCTGATGTGCAAGCATCATGTACCGTCACGCAAGTTCGGAAGGTTGCGACTTGAATAGGCTTCAGAATACTATGTTCAATATAAATTGTCATTATTCCTCCCATCCTCCAATTACGAAAGTATTATAATGTCGGGTATAATTCGAAAAGGAAATCTCTCTACATCATCCATCGTCGATGATTTCATTCTTTGGAAATCCAACCGCCTAATACCACGTCCTATTTTTTTCTCCAAGATCATAAATGACGTATCCAAAAGACATTCAAATGCAAAATACGAGACACACGTCGCATTAGCTGATGGCTGACCGCCATTACACCTCCTGAGTGGCCTGTGTCTGGATCTGGTTGCCGATGTTGCTGCGGCCCCCACTGGTGCGCGAGTCGCCCGTGTCCTTGCGCGAGAGCGAGGCCCACGTCTTGAAGCTCGACATGGACATGGTCTTGCGGAACTTGGGGCCCTGGTCGTCGGGCCCGCCCTGCCCCCAGGGGCCGCGCTGCACCGGGCGGTCCTCGAGCAGGTGGAAGGTGCGCTTGACGAGCTTCCACGTCTCGATGCCGGCGACGAAGATGACGGTGAAGCCGACGCTGAGGGCCCACTCCCACGAGATGTTGTAGTGGCGGAAGAAGTTGGTGTTGAGGAAGGGGATGTAGACGACGGGGAAGACGGACAGGGCGCCGATGACGACAGACCAGAAGAGGAAGCGGTTGCTGTATACGTCCTTGAAGAAGGGGAACTTGGTGTCGTCGTCGGGGTTGAGGCGGAACATGGACCGGCGCAGGCTCTTGAACTCCCAGGCCGAGATGAGGATCAACCACGTCAGCTCGGCAAAGGTGGCGGCGCGGGCCCGGAACACGGGGATGCAGGCCTCGGAGAACTGGGTGTTGCAGTTCTCGCCGAGCTGGCCGCCGTTGGCGCCGTAGACGATGATGACGAACGTGCACATGGTGCAGGCCCCCATGATGATGCCGTAGACGATCATGTCCACAATGATCTGGTTGGTGAAGACGCCGCGCTTCTTGTCCTGCGG
The DNA here is from genome assembly GCA_001021365.1 of Stachybotrys chartarum. Taxonomy (NCBI): domain Eukaryota; kingdom Fungi; phylum Ascomycota; class Sordariomycetes; order Hypocreales; family Stachybotryaceae; genus Stachybotrys; species Stachybotrys chartarum. The sequence goes on from LDEE01000005.1 coordinate 1,434,720, forward strand.
GGGCTTGCGCATCACATCCGGGGCGGCGGCCTCGCGACCCAGGCCAAAGGCGGGGAAGGACGAGGTCACCATGTTGATCCAGATGATCTGCAGCGGGGAGATGGGGAACACGGAGAAGCCGGTGTTGTCGACGAAGCCAAGACCGGCGATCAGAAGAATGACCTCACCCACGTTGGAGGTCAGCAGATGCAGGACGAATTTCTGGATGTTGTCGAACATGCGACGGCCCTCGCGGATGGCGGACACGATCGAGTTGAACTTGTCGTCCGTGAGCACGATCTTGGCGGCCGACTTGGCCACGTCGGAGCCGGAGCCCATGGCAATACCGACGTCGGCGCGGGACAGAGACGGGGCGTCGTTAACACCGTCGCCAGTCATGGCCATAAAAGCGCCACGACGACGAAGTGCCTCGATCATGCGCGTCTTGGTGTCGGGGGCGCAACGAGCGATAACGAGCGGCAGCTCTTCCATAGCGTCGATCTCTGCATCCGTCATCTTATCAAAGTCGGTGGCCTTCTGCACAATGGACTTGGCGAGGTGGTCAGGCAGGACGCCCAAGTTCTTAGGAATGATTCCCACTTCCTTGGCAATGGCCTTGGCAGTTTCGGGGTGGTCACCTGTGAGCATGTGGACCTTGATACCGGCCTGGGAGGCCTCGCCGATGGAGGGCTTGGTCTCGCGGCGGGGGGGGTCGTAGATACCAGCAAGACCAAGGAGGGTGAGGCCTTTCTCGACAGCGGACCGGAGTTTCTCGTCTTCGGCAGGCGAGGACGATTGTTTCTCGGTGAAGCGGTTCTCGTACGGGCGGTAGGCGATGGCGAGGACGCGCTGGCCCTGGGATGCAAGAGCATTCATCTGCACGAGGATGTTCTCCTTGAGCTCTTCCGTCATGGGGACCTGGTCAGCGCCAGTGCCAGCGTGGTCGCAGAGATCCAGAATACGCTCGACGGCACCCTTGGTGAAAACCATGCTGCGATCGGTCTCGATGATGCCACCGGTTTCGCCCTCGGGGGCGTTGTAGATGACGGACATGCGCTTGATGGAGGAGTCAAAGGGGAACTCGGCAACCTGCTTCCAGCCCTTGCCCTCCAAGATCTTCTTGCCGTAGTTGAAGCGGTGGGAGAAAACCTGCAGAGCAATCTCGGTAGGTTCACCGGTGGTCTGCCACCTCTCCTCTTCGTTGTCGTATCGGACAGTGGCCAGATTGCACAGGGCAGTCGAGAGCAAGAAGGCTTGGAGCGCGTCGGTCATTTCAGTCTCCATCTCCGGCTCGGGCTTCTTCTCGGCATTCTTGAGCTTCTCGTCGGGCACATCAAACTTGAGCACGGCGGCACTGCGCTCGCGGTCATAGTCACGCTTGGGTTCTTCCTCCTTCTCCGCCTCGACCTGGTTCTGGGAGTAGGTGACACGTCCCTTGGTGGGGTCGTTGGGACTCTGCGACTCGCGGACAGTGTAGAGATGGGACGAAGGGATCCAGGCATTTCGGACAATCATGGCGCCTTCGGTCAAGGTACCGGTCTTGTCGGAGCAAATGTTGGTCACGCCACCAAGAGCCTCGAGGGCGGACAAGTCACGGACGACGACGTTGGCCTTGCGCATGACGGTGACGGCCACGACCATGGTGATGGTGAGAACTCTGTATTGCGTTAGTATTATGATCAAACAGCGTGGATGAGCGGGACGACGTACGCAACGAGAGACTCGGGAATGATGGCAATGCCCAGAGATGTAGCGTAGATGATGACTTCGTGACGGAGATCAAACTGGTTCACACCAAACACAATGACAGCCAGGATGAGGGCACAGCCAAAGAGCACATAGGCCAAGGCAGAGAGCTTTCTTTGCAGAGGAGTGCCTTCGGTAAGACCCAGGAACTTGCCAACAGCATCGTAGATGCGCTTGGACAGACCAACAATGGGCTGCTTCTTGCCGTACTTCTTGTAGTTCATCGATCGGCCGGCCTTGCGCTGCTTCTTCTGGGTCGAGGCGGCAATCTTGCCGACCTCGGTGGTCATGCCGGTGAAGGTGACGATGCCACGACCTCTGCCCTTTCGGACAACAGTGGTGGCATAGGCCATGTTGACACGATCACCGATACCAATCTCATCCTCGGTCGTGGCAACCTTTTCAGAGCCAGCGGCGTAGACTTCGGTACCGGTGATCTTCTCAACAGGGATGGACTCGCCAGTGAGTTGGCCCTCCTCGCAGGCCAGGTTCATGGCCTCGAACAGACGCAGGTCTGCCGGGACGGTGTCACCCATCTTCAGCAGAACAATGTCGCCGGGCACGACTTCGGCACTAGAGGGTGATTGTTAGTGGGGAGGATTACGAGTCGGCAAGTTTTGGCGCCGAGCTACTTACTTGGGAATAACTCCAGTCTTGCCATCGCGGAGGACCATGGCACTGGGAGAGGACAGGGCGCGGAGGGCGTCCATGCGCTTCTCGGCGCGGTATTCCTGCCAGAAACCAATTGTGACGTTGAGTACAATGACGAAGACGAGGACGCCGCCCTCGATGTAGTCTTGGATACCGAAACTGAGAGCCATGGCGAAGACAAGCACCTGTAGAACGACTTAGAAACAAAGTTTGGCGTGTGGGGACGCGATGTGGTGCTACTTACGATGATCATGGCGTTGAAGATCTGCTTGCCGAGGATTCGATACCAGGCAATCGTGTCGCCAACATCGAGTTCGTTGGTAGGGTATTTTTGTTGCAGCTGTGCTACTTGTTCCGAGGTGAGACCCTTGTCGATGCTGGTGCCGAGTGCCTGGGCCGTCTCCTCGACGGTCAGCAGGAAGGGGTGCTTGGGGAATTCAGCCATTGTCGCTAGCTGTGTCGCTCTCGCGGCTACGCTGCTCTGGAGATGGGCGTGGGTGTGTGCGTGCGTCTATCTGCTTCATGAACGGCCGGTGTCGGTGTTGACAAGACGTGCCTTGGCTCGACACGTCGATCTTTGCAAGTCGTTGGACAACTTTTCTCGAACGTTTCGAGATCAATGCTATCCTTGTTCGGCTTACCCAATCGTCTCAACCAAGAGGGATTGAAATGTTTACTGAGCAAAGGGAAAGCCCAGACACAATCTTGCCGGAAGACTGCGGGGGAGGGCGTTTATATAGTTACGGCAAGGTGTTTTCCAAGCCCAGAACGCCATTTGCCCATTGCACGGATTGCTCCAGGGTTGTGGCATGACTGAACTCTACCCACGGTCTTGGCGGTCTGCCTTGGCGTATCTTGACCCTACGCCATCCTGTTTGCCGGCCAGAGTCCGTCGCTCATCATCATACATGACGGGGTCTCCTCCCGGGGTAGCTCGCGCGCAAGGTTTGGGCGGCTTGGCGTGCAACGCGGTCAAGAGACCGGCCCTCAACAGGTCAGCCATTGCCCCTCACGAAAGCTGCCTCCTTCGCGTCCCACCGCCGTACGATATGACGGCACGGTTGTTGATTGCAACTGCGGTTGGCTCCGTGACGTAAGGCGATAGGCCAGACACCAACATGAGCCGGCAGGGATACAGTTCGGCCAATCGTACGCACAGACCAGCCTGTATCCAATGCCAGTCGTGGAGCCAACCATTGTAAAGTTTGGGGCTTATACTCTTCTGACTAGGGTAGACAAGGGTTAGGTGATTTCCTTGGCGGCATGCCGCTGAAAACCAGATGGTCAGGATTGTCATGTCTTGGCCAATGGGTAAGGGTTGCAGCGAGTGGCACCCGGCGGGCAGTACGCGTGGTGATTGGGGCGATCAGAGTTTGCGCCGTGCCGGATTGCCGTACAGGCTTCTGATAGTCCAGGTCGATCCGAGAACAAATCGTACGGCAAAGAACAACGAAGGGCTGCGACAGGCAAGCAATCATTGCGGGGGGACGAGGCGGCTCGAACCGCTAGAATCTGTCGTCACTCGTGGCCGGGCCTTGTTGGATGGAGAAGCCTCAATCCACAAATCCATCTGCAGCCGTTGCTTGGTGCTCGCCGCTGCAGTCGCTGCTCGGCACAACAGACGAAATCTCTGCCCAGGCGGTTCAGACCGAGGAATCTCTGGGCAGCCTCCCCTCGCCCGGCACCACCACCGTCTCCGATGCCAAGCCCAGACACTATAGCCATGGAGGATCCAGCCAAGCCAGCGCCTCTTGGCAGACGCACCTTGCTGAACAATCCCCTGCGCCCAGGGACAGCAATCCGCTGAAGTCATGCCGTTGCTTCTGCTGTGGCTCCAGAAACCGATCTTGGACGCGTTCGGTTTGGCTCCTGGACGTGTTCCGACGAATGCCTCGCCGGGAGTCTTGGTTAAGCTTAACCGTGCTCCAGGCCGCTAAGGGCACTCCAGTCCAATCACACGACGACCAGGGCGATCCATGCCGAATCTCTGTCTGGAGGTGAGGGTTGGGGTTGTGGATGAAGGAACCAGACCCAGCACCCCCGCTTTCAGATTCGTAACCCATCGGGCTAGCCGTGGCCACCTGCTTCTGGAAGTGCCATCCGAAGACCACAGAGAATTTGCCGACTCGGCATCCCGGATGTTCTCTCTATTCAATGTCTTGCAAAGTGGGTGACTCATTCACAGATTTTTGGTATCAGTAGCAAATCGGAGCCACTGATTCCAAGCCTCCCTCTGCAACGCCTTGCAGCGCCTTGCAGCGCCACGCACCAATGGTGGTCACGTGCTGCTAGTCAGCTGACAGATCCCAGCTCTGCCCCCACATTACTGTATGTGCCAAGGCTGTGCCAAGGCGCTAGTCCCACTCCGCAATCCGCAGTACAACCACCTACCTCGTCTTGGCAAAAAACGACCGACCCCACTGTTGATCCGTCACCGTTTCTCAAACCCAAAACCTGCGCCAGATAGCGAGAAGAATCTTCTAGACCCTTCGTGCTGTGCCAGACTTATCTGATGGCTTGCATCTCTGACACGAGGCCCCCCTTCTCGTCTGTACGATGGGATTGGACGGCGATAAGAGAGGGTGCTGCTCTCGGATCAACCTCACAACTACGTTCCCACAATGCCCATCGTGCAGCAACACCAAGCTTCTGGTTGTACATATGAGTACGTCCTTGTCGCCCAGTGGCTGCAATGTTTACCGGCAGAGATCGTCCTTCCACGCCATCATATGCCGGCGTCTTGGCTTCATCCCCAGCAGCGGCCAGGCCGGAGGGCATTGCGCCGCACAGGATCACCTTCTAAGCTTTCGTCCTTGGCGATCGGTCGCATTGGCAAACTACGGCCAAGGCGGCAGGTGTGGGCTCTGCTGCCAGTCCAACTGTTGCCCAGCCTAAATCTTACAACGGTCATCGTCAATGCTCTCATGAAGTCGTGTGGAGGCCCGAACCCTTCCAAGCGAGGCACCTCGAAACCTCCGGCGCGACCATGTCAATCCTCAAGGGTGACGAGACTGACGTAGCGCAGTCCACAGTGCTGCAGATGACCATCTTGTGAAAACCCCTCCCTAGGCGGACTTGGCTCTGCAAACAACCGTCATGCAGCTACGTTGATGGGGAGAGGATCATGCAGCATCCCTCCTCTACAACAATCCGATATTAGACGCGGTACGCATCATTGAAATGACCATGATAGTCCACTTGCTCATGCCTGTCATGCTCATCATGCTTATCATGCGTATTAAGTATGAGAGGGAAGATCAATACCAAATGGGTGAGTGTCTGGTCCCGCTGATGTTCGTGTTGGTCACTGTATAGCTTTGGATCATCTGCTTGGCGATTGGCCATAACGCCAATCTCCTTCATCAAAGCTAGTCTTGATGCTCAGCATCATCCGACATTGGGATCTCGTGAAAAGGGAATTACGTCACGTTGGAGCTTCGACCACAGACCATGGACGGTATCCTACCAGCAATCTGCGACCACAAAGCGTGCGGGACTTACAAAAAAACAGCAACCAGGTCATGAAGAACCCACCAGCGTTGCGGCTAAGCTCGCTTAGCTCTTCTCACTGCTTAATCACTCAACCTCGACTTGGCAATGATGGCAAGGGGCTGCCAGCGTGCCGGCTTTGCATGGTTTGTGTGTTATCATGAACATTTTGTTGTTTCTGACCACGAACATGTCGTCTGCTAGTCATACGGGGTTGCAGATGATCGAAGTTGTTGGATAGAATGAGCTTCACTATTAGTGCAATTTTTGCCACTCACAATTTGCCGTAGGATAGTTGGTACCAGCTTGCACCACTGCCTCCGGCGACAAGATGAGGCTTCGGCAGCCGCATGTTTAGTGTTGTCAAATCACCTTATTTCCCGAACTGTCGCCTGCTGGTCCACAGAACAACCGTGGCCCTGTCGAATTCTGAATCACATACATGGCGTAGGGTCTTCGAGATTACCCGCAACCTATTATCGTGCCACTACGACATCACGCCAGCCAGCGGTGCTCCAGGCGGCCTCCGTACCGACATTGGCTTCTCGACCGTTGCGAACCCTCAGCGTCCGCGACTGCCCGATCAAATCTGACAAGGTCACCGCGTTGTGCCTCGTAAGCACAATGCTCGACCTACACCGAATCGGTCTAGGCGATCCCGAGCATTCCAACAGCCTCACGTGGGGGAAGATGTCGCAAGCGAAAGGCGCCAGCAGCAGGTATAGCTGATATGTGCAAGTAGCGTCTACGGCCGGCAATGCAAGTTGGCCTGGTCTAACTTACGGGTGCCTCGCGTGGATCCTGTCAAGGCGTCGTCGCTGGTGCAGCACTACAAGCTCCTAGGCGAATAGGACAATGAGTCGGTGCTAGCGGTTTTCTCGCACGCGAAAGTCTGGAGGGGCGCCCTTGAAAGTTAATTATTTGCAGATATATGCTGACCAGTGTGAGAATATGGACACCATGATAGTCATCACTCCGTTGTGGTTGGTGAATTGGTAGACGCGACGTTGCGCATGCTAATAGTGTCAACCTCCTCCAGAGACGCAATTAAGTTGTCGGGAAGCTCGACTTGTGGCATTTCTTCGATAACACGAAAGTACATTCAAACCCAACCGTCTATTTGTCATCCCAGAACATAAAGAGCACATATCCAAAATATAGTCAAGCGTAGTCGTTGAACATGCATGGCCGCCAGCAAGGTCCACAACCCTCGGCCACAAATAAACTCCCAAACTCCAAACGCACATCCCACCAAGCTCATGCCCTCGGTCGCATCCCGAGCGCGCCTCCTACAGCAGCGCCAACAGGACCGCACCGAGCAGCAAGCCAGCGGGCACGCGCGCCGAGGGCGCCGCCCAGCTCTGCGGGTCGACGCCCGTCTCCTCCTGGCCGAGGTACAGCGCACCAATGTCCGTCAGTTCGCCGGCGTTGTTGAGGAAGACGGCGTTAGGGCCGACGTTTGAGTTGTCGGAGCGGAAAGCGCCGAAGTAGGTGTAGCGGCCGATGAAGTCCTCACGGTCGAAGTAGTCGATGCTCTGGTTGTAGAACTCCTGCGTGGGCGCGAGGTCTTGGTGGGCGTAGGCGTACTCGGTGATCCAGATCTCGGCGTCGGGCCATCTGCGAAAAATTGTTAGCGGGAATGGTTGCAAGAGGGAACAGGAGGAAGGGGGGGCCGTACTCGGCAAGACGCTCGCCGATGTGTGACGCCAGACCGCCAAAGTTGTCGTACCAGTGCACCGGCAGGAAATCCCAGGTGCAGTTCCTCCGCTCATCATCGGTGCTCAGAAGCTCGGAGCAGTTGCCCAAGAACTGGCGCAGCCAAGGCATACCGCCCCATCCACCGGTGCACGCCGGCAGCCCCAGCTTCACGCCCATCTCGGCGAGCGGCTCAAAGTTGGCGACCCAGGCGCGGGCCGCAAGGGCCGGCGCAACGTCGCTCCCGCCGTACTCGTTGGGTCCATCGGGCTCGTTGAAACCGAGGACGTGGCGGACCTCGAGCCCGTCGTCCATCAGCTGGCGGACCTGGTTCAGCCAGGTGGTGTCGTCCGGGTCGGGGCCGACGCCCCACATCATGGGAATGAACTCGAACTCGTCCTGGGACAGGTCGGAGTAGGCGGGCGACGGGCGCTCCTGGTAGTTGTAGTACCACGACAGGTCGCTGTCGCTGCCGGCCCAGAGCTGGTTGTCCTCCGGGTGGTCCTCGTTGGGCACGAAGCAGAGGCCGCGCTTCTCGTTGCGCTGGGCCGCGGCCAGGCCGGCGAGGACGAGGTAGGTCCACGAGACCATGGTGTCGAGATTGAACGTGGTGTCTCGGATGGAAAAAGGGGAGGGGGTTCGAACGGCTTCGATCGAGGGGGGTTCGGATCGGACTAGGGCGAGCAAGTTGTCGACAAAGAATAGCGAATGATTCACCACGCAAAAGTGCGTAGATTAGGAATTACCACGGAACGATACCAATATCGTCAAAAGAAACAAGAGAACGAATGGACAGGAGTCAGGACAGTTGCACCGGAAGAGATCAATCTGCCTTGCTCACAGCAAAATAGGGCGATGGAGAATGAAAGAGCAGAAAAGGTTGTTGGCCGGAGCCTCCGAGCGCAGCTTCAGCTAGGAAAGGAGAAAAGCCACAGTCGATGGAGTGGAGGTTTGCGATCTCAGCCCTGGCGCCAATCTCCCCGGCCGTCCAGCAGGCGCTAGATTCGCAGTAGTTTTTGCACGAGCCGCTCGCCTCAGGTGCGAGAAAAAAGCAAACAAGACAGTCACAGACAGTATGCAAAATGCAGACGTCGGGGGATTCCAGAGACTCGTTTAGAAATGGGCAGAATTGCCCTCGCCTCTTGAGTTGCTTGGCCGGCGCATCCGCACCCATTATCATCCCCCTGAGGCCAAGACTGCATCGCGGCTGGGCGTTGGCTGCTGCATTGCACCGCCCACGCGTGCGTACGACCACCGCCGTGGCAGCGAGACTGGAGACTGGATTACGAGGCGCACGGCCTGGGCACGCCCACCGACTCTGTCGTTTCCCCTGGCCTGGTGTTGCGCCGGCGGCCGTGCTAATTGGCGGGTACCTGGGCCCGAGGCTGCGCTATCGAATAGCCCGCAGCTGCGCTGTCGTTCAACTAGATGCAGCAAGATCGGCACCCGTACAGGGTGTGCCTTATCGACAGCACGGATAGGTGATTAAGAAAGAGGCTAATCGAGCGTCGGGACAGGCTAAATGGTTCAATATCCAATTGGATGGAATGCTTCTGATGCTGCATGGCTCAGGCGAGCGTTGATGGTGAAACCGTCTGGAGATTGCCAACGACTTGTCCTGCCCAGCGCCACAACGAACGGTCCCACCGTCCAAGTCGTAGTCTGGTGCGTTGAAAGTTAGTCGGTCGCGAGGTGTTGTGATCACGTGCACCCATATTATATTTCTACAGGCAGATCGTTCGACGAGTCGGCCTTCAAACGCATCGCTAATATTACGTTGTTCATGAATTCACACATGATGTCTCATATTGCACACCCTTAAGCACCTACAGCACAGCATGGAAAATTCATTACCTCGCAAGAAATGTAATAAGTTTTTAATAATGTAGAACATTCGAGTAAGCATGATCACTAAACATACCCGAGGCACGAGAAGTCTGGTCTAGGGTAGGTCTTTGTCAGCTGCCTCGGCCGCGGAGAGTTTTAGGCTGTACCGTGCCTCGGCTCAACCCCACAGCCGGCATAAAGCACCGGCAGCTATCGTCGGCTGTCAACGCCCTTCGCCAACCCGTCAAATCTACAACCTCACGACGACTTCAACCTGCTTTCCTCCTACTCACCACTCCCCGTAGATCCAGAATCAAAGACGAACATCATCATGGCCGCCGAACGCATTGGCTCCATCATCCGACACCTGAACCCCGGTTCCTCCATCAACACCATGTAGGTTAATTCCCACTGGGCGGCTTCTGGCGGCAAATGTCGTTAACCACCATCGCTTCTCACAGCCAGTCCAAGAACGCCGACGATGTTGTTATCACTCTTGCCATCCGAACACCCTTGACCAAGGCGAAGAAGGGTGGCTTCAAGGATACGTCGCTCGAGTACCTTGTCTACGCTCTGCTCAAGGAGGTTCGTGAGCGAAGCAACCTCGACCCTGCCCTCGTGGAGGATATCTGCCTGGGTAATGTATGTCTCGCCACTCCCTGCCCTCGAAAGTAGCCTCTCTGACGATGTTGCACCCTAGGTCTCCGACGGCAAAGCCGCGTACAAGGTTCGCGCCGCCTCCCTCGCAGCCGGTTTCCCCAACACGGCCGGCGCCTCCTCCGTCAACCGCTTCTGCTCCTCGGGCCTGAAGGCCATCGCCGACATCGCCCACTCCATCTCCAACGGCTCCATCTCGGTCGGCATCGCCGCCGGCGCCGAGCTCATGTCCCTCGGCGGCGACCGTCTGGACGAGCCTCTCGACGACGCCGTCACCTCAGCCAGCCAGGAGGCCGCCGACTGCATGGAGCCCATGGGCTGGACCAGTGAGAACGTCAGCAGGGACTTTGACGTGCTGCGGGAGAGCATGGATAAGTTTGCCGCCGAGAGTTTCCGCAGGGCCGAGGAGGCGCAGAAGGCGGGCTGGTTCGACGACGAGATTGTGCCCATTAAGACCAAGGTCAAGGGTCCGGATGGCGAGGTGAGGGAGGTTACCCTCACCAAGGATGAGGGCATCCGGCCTGGTACCACCTTTGAGGGCCTGTCCAAGATCCGCGCCGCCTTCCCTCAATGGGGCTCAAATACCACTGGTGGCAACGCCAGCCAGGTCACCGACGGCGGTAAGCACGCTCCCTCAAACATCATGGCCGTGCCATTATGGCGACTAAAACTATCTCAGGTGCCGCCGTGATCCTCATGAAGCGATCCCTTGCCATCAAGCTCGGCCAGCCTATCCTCGCCAAGTACGTCGGTTCCACCGTCGCCGGCCTCGCGCCACGTATCATGGGCATCGGCCCCAGCGTCGCAATCCCCAAGCTGCTCTCCACCTACAACATTACCCTGGCCGACATTGACGTGGTGGAGGTCAACGAGGCCTTTGCGTCCATGGCCGTGTACTGCCGCGACAAGCTGGGCCTCGACTGGGAGAAGATGAACCCGCGCGGCGGCGCCATCGCCCTGGGTCACCCTCTGGGGGCGACAGGCGCCAGGCAGGTGGTGACGGGGCTGAGCGAGCTGCGGAGGACCAAGAAGAAGATGCTGCTGACGAGCATGTGCATTGGCACGGGACAGGGTATGGCTGGCCTGTTTGTGAATGAGCAGGTTTAGATGCAACGTGTATCAAGGATTATGACTTGGGCTTGGCTATTTAAAATTAAAGCGATTGTTCTACGTGATCCCAGTCTTGTGTATTGTTCGTGAAGAGGCTGCTTGATCCAAGCAGCACTGCGAAACGAAACGAGAGGCACTGCTTCGCCTATTCATCCGAAACTTACAACTGAAGACATCATAGGCATATATTGAAGCAGACACGACGTTCGTGGTGGTTCTGGACCGAAGGCGTTTATTCCCGCTGTAATTTCCGTACCGAAGTTGCTGCGGCAGACCCTGGAGACCCTGCCTCGCCTTAGTAATAGGTCGCAGTCTGACTGGTCCCTTAGAGGCGTCATGCACAATGATGTAGCCCCATCGGCCCCTGTAGAATTACTGGAATGTGACCAGCCAGATTGGGGATACCCTCAAGCCGTTCCATCCTTCATGCACTAAGATTTTCCATCCTGGAACGTCCGCCGGCTGTTTCACCGCCCGCCACTGTTACGAGCAACGACACTACACTTCGATTGTCTAGCAGCTTTCTGCCCCGTTGTTTATTTTTTCCGTGTCGGTGCTGCGAATACTGCTTAGCTACCTGCTTCGATGTATTGACGAGTCGTACACCCGGCAAATCCCCCAAACTCCCCATTGACGCCCTCCACGATGACCGGGCGGCCCTCCCACAGCCGCAACAACTCGACCGACCACCGTCCTACCCAGCCTAGCAGCCTGCGGCGTGCATTGTCGGCGAATGGCTCGAATACACCTGCCAACACCGGCGCGGCCAGGTCCGTAGACCCGGCGTCGTCGTCACCGCCAGCATCCCCGGGACCAGCCCCGCGAGCCTTGGCCAGCGAGTTTACGCCGCTGCTGGTAGGTACGGAGACATGTGTTCACGAGGGGCCATGCAACCACGGCACTTTCAGCCCGCGGCCCTCTAGCCCGGCGGCCGGACGACGTACGACGAGCCTCTTCAGCGACGTCAGCGACACGCTACAATCGACGACTGCATCGAGCATCGACAAGAGAGACAAGGACTGGAAGAGGTGGCTCAAGAAGAGGATAACAACCAAGAAGATGGGGCACAGCAGGCAGCTTGCGGAGCAGGCTGGCTTCCAGGACACGCCTCTAATGTAAGCTGAACACTGTTGGTGCAAATTTAGAGGGGCAGAGCATCTTCTGCAATGCATCTTGGTCTTATGTTCTGCCAACTAACTGTGCTACCGTCAGGTATATGTCGTACTACATCCCCTGCTTGACGTGGATGTCGCAGTACAAGGCATCCTACATCCAAGGCGACCTGGTAGCTGCCATCACCATGGCGTCCTTCTACCTACCGATGGCCCTCTCGCTCGCCGCCAACCTGGCCCATGTTCCACCTATACACGGCCTCTACGCCTTCGTCTTCAACCCTTTTGTGTACGCACTGTTGGGCTCCTGCCCTCAGATGGTTGTGGGCCCCGAGGCTGCGGGCTCGCTCCTGGTGGGCAGTGTGGTCAAGGCCAGCGTCGATATGGGACACGGCGCCGAGGATAACGACCTCGTGCACGCCCAGATTTGTGGGGTCGTTGCTGGTATGGCGGCCGCGACGGTGCTCATTGCCGGCCTGGCCCGGTTGGGGTTTTTGGACAGCGTACTGAGCAGGCCTTTCCTCCGAGGCTTCATCAGCGCCATCGGGTTTGTCATCGCGGTCGACCAACTAATCCCTGAGCTGGGGTTGGCGAAGCTGGCGGACGAGGCAGGCGTTAGCCATGGAAGCAGCGTTGAGAAGATCTCTTTCATGGTCGACAACATCAACCATGCCCACCGCTTGACTTTTGCCGTTGCCGCTGTCAGCTTCGGGATTATCATGGTATTCCGGTCAGTCGGAAAGTGAACAGAATATAATGTATTCAGACCACTAACGATGCTACAGAGAGCTGAAGAAGCGATTGCAGTCCAGACACCCCTGGCTCGTATTCATCCCCGAGCGATTTGTCGTGGTGGTGGCCTCGGCAATTCTTTGCTACAAACTGGACTGGGCTGACAAGGGCGTGGAAATCCTCGGGAAGGTGGAATCCGCTACGGGTTCACCGTTCGCTTTCCGGTGGCCCTTTCAGCTGGCTGACATGAGGCACATTCGAGACGCCATGTCGACATCATTTCTGATTGCATTGTTAGGCTTTTTCGAGTCTTCGGTTGCCGCCAAAAGTCTCGGAAGCAGCGAAACGATACAGGGCATCCAGCTTAGTCCAAACCGAGAAATGATTGCCCTCGGCGCGGCGAATCTGGTCGGCGCCTGCTTCATGAGTCTGCCGGCGTTCGGTGGCTACGGAAGAAGCAAGGTGAATAAGACGGCAGGCGGCAAGAGTCCCATGAGCTCCATCTTCCTCAGCCTTATCTCCTTGTTGTCGATCTTGTTCCTGTTGCCGTACTTTTACTACCTACCGGTAAGCAATGAGCCCTCGCATTGCTTCGGGAGAGTTTGACTGACGACGTAGAAACCTGTGCTTTCGGCCATGATCTCGGTGGTGGCGTGGTCACTGATCGAGGAGGCTCCCCACGACGTACATTTCTTCCTGCGCATTCAAGGATGGACCGAACTGGGTCTGATGGGCTCTATTGTCGTGGCCACCATCTTCTACTCGCTGACTCTTGGCATGGCCTTGGGTGTCGGTATCTCTCTCCTCATGGTCATCAAGCACAGCACCCGTCCTCGCATCCAAATCCTGGGTCGTATCCCGGGCACCAATCGTTTCGAGAACGCCGAAGCTGAAAGCTCCTACTTACTGGAATTCATCGAGGGCTGCCTCATCGTCAAGATCCCCGAGCCGCTGACATTTGCCAACACGGGCGAGCTCAAAGCACGCCTACGACGGCTCGAGCTGTACGGCACGTCGGCGGCGCACCCGGCGCTGCCGCGTCTCCGCAGCCACGAATCGAACCGCAACGTCATCTTCGACATCCACGGCGTGACGTCGCTCGATGGTTCCGGCACGCAGGTCTTGGAAGAGATCGTGCGCAGCTACAGGGAGCGCGGTGTGAGGGTCTTCTTCTCGCGCGGACCGAGCCGTAGGGATAGCCGCGTGTGGCAGCTGATGGAGCGCAGCGGCATTGTGGAATTATGTGGAGGGGAGAGCCACTTCGTGATGGACGTGGAAGAGGCGTTGCGGCTGACAGAGGTTGAAGAGGGCATGTGATGAGATATGCGTTGGGTCATAAAGCGACAAGGCAATTTTTGAAGGAACTGGCAGTGTATGACATGGATGCATGATACCTGAGGGATAGCGTTGCATTTACATCATGGTTGTTTTCCCAGCATCACAGGCAAGACGGGGTCTTGTAACCGGATATGTATATACAATACCGACCTGGCGAATATACGGACGAACCATCTCAGCCTCACGGAGGACTCTACAGCAGTGAAGCACTTCGCCTCGCAATGCACGTACAGGGATCTGGCACCGCCCCCCGCATCCAACTCAGCCTCATCCGACGCATAGACATGAGCAGCATGACCCCAAGCCTTCCTCAATCTCTGTCCTTTGCTTCTCCCTCTTACGGTTTTCCCCAACCGAGTCCGGCGATGCGGCGTTTCTGACCATGGCGGACCCCCTTGGAATTATCGGCGTCATCGGCGTCGCCGCCCAAATCATCCAGTTCGGCGTCCGCATCACTACCGACTGGGCCAGCGTGCCCGCCGACGTCAAGGCCTTCCTCGCTGAGCTGCACGCGCTCAAGCTAACCCTCTCCGAGACGCACGCCAACGTGCTCGCCAATCCCGACTTCCGTGCCGCCTTCACGGGCCACCACTCCGTTCTGCTCTCATCCACGTCGTCTGGCGGCCCCGTGTCGGAGCTGCTCGCCCTGTGCAGCGCCGAGCTGACCCGTACGCTGCGCGAGCTCGAGGCGCGGGCCGCGGGGGGCGGCACGCACGGCTGGGGCAGGCTGAAGGGCGCGTTCCTGGCCAAGGGGACCAGGGAAGCTGTGGAGGCGCTGGCCAGGCAGTGCCAGGCGCTGAACCGGCTGGCGGCGATTGACTCGCTGGCGCTCGAGGCGCGGACGCACGAGGCCGTGCGCGGGGTCGCCGAGGAGCAGGCGCGAGCGCGGGAGGAGCAGGAGGCGTGGCGGGCCGAGGATGGCCTGGCGATGCTGACAATTGCCGAGGGCGTGGACATGGTGCTGGACAAGCAGACGAAGCAGGGCCAGTGGCTGGGTAGGAGGATGGCCGTGTTTGATCAGATAGCCGCGGAGCAGCAGGGTGAGTCTCGTACATCGTGCTGGGGATGGTCGCTGACGCGCCGAGGGTAGATGCCAAGATGCAGCAGATTGTCGAGTGGTTTTCCAATCTGCAGTATAGGGAGAGGCACAGGTACGTCTCCAAGTCGCGACATAAGGGGACCGGAGGGTTTCTGCTGAAGAGTCGAGAGTTTACGGCCTGGGTGGAAGACGGGAATAGGATATTGTGGTGCATTGGGCCTCGTGAGGACTCCCTTGTTCTCTGACACTACACGTACCAAAGGTGTATTTTGTCATTGATGCGCTGGACGAGTGCATCGAAGCAAACGGCACCAGAAGCGCGCTGCTGACTCATTTGGTCAACCTTGATGCCGTTAAGACTCAGCTGCTCTTCACCTCGAGACCCCTGGGAAGAATCAAAATTCTACAAGAGGCGACAGAATTTGAGATCATGGCGCAGGGTGGGGATATGCGGCAGTTCCTGAAAGGACAGATCGCGCAGGAAAGTCGTCTTGCTGACCTCTGCGCAAAGCATGCTGAGCTGGAGGAAGAAATCACAGAGCAGATTATCGCCAAAGCAGATGGAATGTAACTCATCCGATACACTGCGAAGCTGAAGTTGTTGCTGATGGGGAGTTAGGTTCCTCCTCGCCAGACTGCATATTCAGTCCATTGCGAATCAACTGCGACTCAAAACGGTCCGGAAAGCTCTTGGGGCGTTGCCCGAAAAACTCAGCGACACGTACGACGACACCCTGGAAAGAATCAAGAGCGGGCAGGAAAAGGAACAGGCTGTCCTGGCAATGAAGGTTTTGATGCTGCTTACCTTCATCCATGAGCTGCCTACACTTGTTGAATTGCAGCATGCGCTGTTGACAATGGAGCTTGAGGAGGGTGAGACCATCGACCCGGACGATGTTTACAGCCAAGACCTACTCTTGGCAATTTGCGGCGGGGCTCATCATCCTCGAAGACGAAACCATATTGCTTCGGTTCGTGCACCATACAGCAGAGGCCTACTTCGAAGCCAACCGAGGTAAACTCTTTGAAAACGGCCACACACAAGTTACCAAGATATGTCTCGACTATCTGTCCTTTCAAGAGTTCGAGTCGGGTCCATGCGCGTCGGATGAAGAATACGAGGAAAGGCTCGCGTCTCATCCGTTTTACAAGTATGCAGCCACAAGATGGGGATACCACGCTCGCGAGTCAAAGCATACGAGCACCGCCGCGAGGAAGTTCCTCCACAGCGAGGGTAAGATGCGCGCTGCAGCGCAGGTCACCATCGTAGACGAAGAGTCCCACGTGGGTGATTTTGGATATAGTCAACAGTATCCGAGAGGCATCACCCCCCTGCACCTGGCCATCTTTTTTGGTCTGCGGGAGATTGCTAACTCGTTAATGTCCTACGCTGACGATAAGGATGGGTATAGAATGCTGCCGCTGGCCTGGGCCGCGCGGCAAGGTTATGTGGACATCATGGAAATGCTGATTGACAACGGGGCAGAGCCTGACCACGCTATCGAGGAGGCGGGCATGCTAGAAGACAGGGGTTCGATAGATTTTGGGGAAGAACACTGGAAGACCTTGGCAGGCCGAACACCATTGTCGTTTGCAGCTGAGCGTGGAGGCCAGAAACGCAACGAGGCCGTGCGGCTCCTGCTGGACAAGGGAGCTGATCCTCTTTCCAAAGCACATCTCCTGCTGCCCGGATGGGAAAATATGTTCATGAGGATACACTATTTGTTTAATTGGACTCAAGTCGTGGCGACAACACCCTGGCGCGATTCGAGCACCGGTACGACCAATTTGGCCAAGGGACACACACCCATATGCTTCGCCGCAGTGCAAGGCCACGCCTCAATTGTGAAGATACTCCTTGACCGATTGGATGATATTGAAACGGTGTTGAGAAATTAGGGGGGAACCTGGCTAGCATATGCCGCAGCAGAAGGACATCAAGACCTGCTGCAGTTGCTGTTGGAGAAAGGAGTCCACCCCAACGCAAGGGCAAGAATGCTCCCTCTGGCCCAGCCACCCCTGAGGTCAGACAGCAGCGATGAACCGTATTTACTGGGGAAACGATACAAGAAATCGACGGCAGGAAAAATCTTGCCGGAAAATCGAGGGCAGCTTCCATTGACATGCGCGGCATGGAATGGCCACGTTGAGTCTGTGAGACTGCTGTTGGCCACCGGCAGGGTTGACGTAAACCTGACAGACGATTTGAATCGAACGGCCTTGATGTATGCCGTGGACCAAGGACATGAGCCTGTTGTTGAAGTTTTGATTGGCGTTTACAACATCAATCTGGGGTTGCAGGACATGGACAGTCGCGAGGCAATATATCATGCAGCCGCCGGTGGAAACGTTACACTCTTCAACCTGCTGCTTGGCAGCGGCGCGACATTGGAAGCACACCCAGAGAGCTTGCCGCCAGGCTGGAGCACTCGCTGGGTCTCGTTCACCAAGCCCAGCAAGAGTGGAGGGCGTGTCGAGCGGGAAACCCTTCACTACAGGGACCATATCACCGAGACGATCATCCCGGCTGACCCACGAGATTTCTCAAACAAGCGGACCATGGAAGACAAGGTTGGAGGTCACCTGCTTATGATTGCAGCGCACAAAGGACGAGTGCCAATTCTGGAGATACTGCTGGGGGCAAACGAGCAGGCTGTGGCGAATGCGGTGGATCAGCTGGGGCGAACGGCGGTCATGTTTGCGGCCGAGGCAGGACATGAGGATGCTATGCGCTTGTTGTTGAATACGGGCAAGATTGATGTAAATGCGATTGACGACTTGGGCAATACAGCACTATATTATGCGAAAAGGGGCTGGTGTCATGGGGTAGTGGCCATGCTGAGGGAGTATGGTGCCTTGGACGTGAAGGAATACAATAACTATGTGGAAGAAGGCCAAAGCGATACTTTGGTGGAATGGGGATCTGCTGAAGAGGGCGAGATGGAGGCGAGAAATGTCCGAGGAAGGGATAACCCCCTCCGGACCCCCTCATTTATGTGATTACACGGAAGAACATTACTCAGTTTATGAGGCTTCGTCCTTTGCGAGACTGGAATACAGCGAGACCTTGAATGATAGAACGGACGGGAACCTGCCTGCTCTCATGTGTGGCGGCAACATCCATGGTCTTTGTGTGAGTATGTAACCCAGGGTAAAGCGTAACATATTGGGAATGACAGTTCGAGTTACACTGAAAAGTTGCCAGACGTTCTTTAGACGAAGGGACAATGATTGTCCAATGATTACCCCTGTTAGGTCCCTCCACGGGGATGACTGTTGGATATTAGTACCCTATTACGGGTACCTGGACCATCACGGAATCCTTTTTTTAGGTATTCGGTTACACCGGCGGCCAATTGGCCCCGCCTTGGCTTAGATGCCTCAGCTCGCGTCAGCCCTGTTGCTCACCGATGTGAGCTGAAGTGTGAGATGGCGCCCCTAGTGAGCTGGTGGCCACATGGCTGGCTTCCTCGCAGTCATGATCGGCGTGATAATCGAGCCGCTCGAGCCCAGAACTTCGTCCAGCACTTGTCCTGGACGTCCTTGCATCGGCGTGGCGAGTGCTTGCAGCAGGTGTGGTCTCTCAGCCCAGGAGAAGTGGCTGTGCCGCATTTGGAGACGGGCGAGCTCCGCTGGGCTGCATCTACAGCATTGCAGCTGTCGACGTGGTAAAAGTCTCGCACCAGACAGCAGTACATGGCAGGTCCTCGGCCTGCCTGTCCTCGCAATGGGAGTTCCTGTGTGCCATTGGGATGCAGCAAGCGAAGCTGATGTTTCCAAAACCCCTTAGCGTCGTTCGGAAATGGCGCTCCGGACGGTCAGGCATGGACAGCTGTGTCAGCTCAGGGCGCTGTGGCCAAGCGACGCTCTACTGTCAATAGCCTCAGCCAACAAAACGGTTCGGCTCGTCGCTCGACGCACCCATTGGTCCTCGAGGGAAAGGCACCCGGGCATTTCTGCAAGACGCGATCGCTGGGAACAGTGAGATGCTCGGGTCAGCAGCAGGCCCGCACCGCCAAGGCTGCGTTGGGCTGGGCTAGCGAAATCCCTACGATCCTTCTGCTCATCTAGATTTTGAACTAACACTGCCAAGCGACTGTATGCCTTTAGCCTGGGAAAATTTGCTCCAAGGAGGAATCGCCACGGTGGCAGGGGTGCGTCCTCCTCCTGGTTTTCCATCCGCGAGGTGAGCTCTTAAATAACTGCGTAAATCGAAACGGCTCGTGCCTCCGGACGGCGTTGATGGACACCTTCACGGCCATGTTACGTGGTAAGGCTGAGGAGCATGGAGAATGTCGAGCACGCCGTCCATCACAACTTGGTTTAAAGTTCAACCCATCTGGGATCTTCGATCTTGTCCCCAATTTAAGCGACTGGGGAGGGGCTGATTCTAGGCGAGATGTCGGCTGTCGGAGGCTTGCTGTGCCTCTGGTTCTCGGCCCCTCGCTTACGGCGGTTGGCATCAGGCGACCAGCAGGATGGATTAAGTTGCAACCCCTGCGATTATTCGCCCGACATAAGCATGGGCTGCGATCTTTCTGATCCTTCCTGCTCGTGCCCCGTCGTTCCGGAGGGCCTGAAGCTCCGCCGAGTAAGGTCAGCAAACCAAGCAAGGTGTGCCTGTGGCCGATGTTTGCACGCACCCAGCGTCGCAGTGCCCCGGGGGAATCGAGGAGCGGCGTTGCCTGGAATTATGTAGACTGGAGGAAGCAAGTTAGCCCGTCTTGCTCGATACGGATACCGCCTGATGGGTACGGCCATCGCGCACACATACACGTACACATGCGCCGCGTCGGCTATCGTCTTGTCCAGGGCCTTCGGAGGACAAGGATGGCGCATGCGCAGCCCCCCCCCCCTGTGAAGTGGGAAATCGAATTTCCATCCAGGCTTGCATCTGTGGGGAGCGCCTGGTTCATCCTAGACGGGCTAGGCTTCATTTCCAGCGGATCCACGTGCTAGAGATCGTGGGAATGGCAACCGCAAGCAGAACGAACAGGCCATCTAAGTAGTCACGCTTCACTGACCAGAAAACCTCCTCTCTTCCAACACACACACGTCCAAATCACTGCTGACCTAGTGAGTGGTCAAGCTGCTTAATGCTGCTTGTCATGGGCGTGGTAAGACGTAAACGATTCGTCCATGGCCACCTGTCTCTTGCACATTGCCAGCCCTCCGTGGCTTCTACCCCGTGTAACCCCCCCAGCTACCTCTGCTCCTTCTACCGCTGGCATCGTGGTACAACCTTCTACGGGGATGGTCTAGGCTGACATCGTCCGGCTCACCTTCACATCACCAGTAAGCACGCATCAGCCACCTACCGCCAGCTCCAACCCTTCTACTGGCTGGGCTGACCGGCCCAAAGTTGACCCAGTTGTGCGGCACAGATCTCTTGGTCCCTGCATTGGGATTCACTCGCTTCTCTGCGCCTGCATTTCTCCCCCGTTGATTTGCCACGAGGCCTTGTCCCAACCGTATGGCTTGGCACTTGGGCGGTCCACCCCGTCTTTCGTGTTACTGAGAGCCTTGCCAGACCACACAAAGTAAGCCCGGGAGCTACGACGCTGTTCGCTTATACCCAGGCCCCTGCCACTCGCATGCCGCTTTGGCTGTCTCCTGAGGCTATCATCACTGCAGCTCTCACGCAATGCGTTCGGCACATTCATGGATGCTGCTCTCTGGGACTGATCGGGCATGTCCCCATCCGTTGCCTGCCATTGGCATGGGAACCTGTTGCTGTCAGCATGGAAATTAGTCCGCCGCACGGCCAAATCTTTGCAGCATGATCTCCATGTCTGTCAATAAAGTTGCCGATATGTCAAGACGCCGTATATAATAAACCCCAAGATCCACGACTCCAACCATCCACCAGACAAGACAACAGACCATCTCAGCAGTCGTTACACCTCAGCAGCGATGATCCAATCCACCTTGCTTCCTTTGGCCCTCCTGGCTTCCCAGGTCGCTGCCCAAGCCCTGGGATCCCCCGGTCTTCAGGATCTCAAGACGATCCTGCTCAATTCCGAGCTGAGCTGGTCTTCTGAGGCCCTCGTCACCTTCCCTGACGACGAGGAGGATGGTGCCTTCATCAACGCCACCGAACGATGGAGTATCATGGGCGCACCCACCTACCTGGCTGCCGTGACTCCGGCCAACGAGGAGGATGTTGTCCTCGCTGTGAGCATATCACTACCTGCCAATTTCGTGGACGTAGCTTACACCTCCAGGTCAAACTCGCCCGCGAGTACAACATTCAGTTCATGGCTACCGGCGGTCGTCACGGATACGTTCCCACCCACGGCAAGCTGCAGCAAGGTCTTGCCATTGACCTGACCAAGTTTGACACGGTCGAGATTGATTCCGACGCTGCTACCATGACCATCGGTGGTGGTGTTCGCGCTTCCCAGCTGACTGATGCTGTCGGAGATGCCGGTTTTGAGATCCGTAAGTTTGCCAGCCTTTCTATCGTCGTGTGCCGTCATAATTCTGACTGACAATCCCAATAGCTCTCGGTGGCTGCCCCTGCCCCGGCTTCGTCGGTGTCACCCTCGGTGGTGGCATCAGCAACTGGCTGGGTGTCCACGGCCTCCTCATCGATGCGCTTCTGTCCGTGCGTCTGGTTACTGCTGATGGCGATATCGTCGAGGCCTCCGAGGAGGTTAACCCCGACCTGTTCTGGGGTATTCGTGGAGCTGGTGCCAACTTTGGCATCATCCTCTCTGCCACTTACAAGCTTTTCCCGCCTACCAACAACGACCAGATGCTCATTGTCGAGGCTGCTTTCCACGCTTCCCAGAACATCTCGTACTACACCGTCCTCGAGGAGATTGCCCGTAACCAGACCGGTCTGCTCTCCCTGAACTCCGTTGTCATGTTCGAGCCTGGCACCCAGCAGACCCTGATCATGGGCAACTACCACTACTTTGGCGACGCCGAGGAGGGCATGGCCATCCTCCAGCCCCTCCTTGACCTTCATCCTATCCTCAACAACTCCTACATTGCCCCTTGGTCTGACTTCCACGAGAGAACCCTCTTCGGTCGTGCTGCCGAGGATTGTATCCCTGGTGCCATCCGCACCCCCTTTGGTGCTCTGGCCAAGACTGCCGATGTCCCCACTCTCCTCCGCTCTTTCAACTCCATGGCTACTCTGTACCGTGACCACCCTGGTGCTCGCCAGTCTGTCTGGATTTTCCACAGCTTCGGCACCGAGGCTACTCGCGCCGTTCCCGATGACGCCACTGCTTATGCTTGGAGAGATGCCTACCACTACACGTAAGTCTCCTGACGGCGACGTACTGATTTCACGCTGACCTGTCCCTAGCTACCCTCTGCTCCGCTGGCTCGAGGGTGACTGTGCCGCCGGTGCCGCCGCCACCGCCGTCGGATACTCCATCCGCGACGACATCGCCGCCAACTCGGGCTACGATGACCTTGTCGCCTACATCAACTTCGCCCACGGCGACGAGACCCTTGAGCAGATCTTTGGCGCCCGCAAGCTCCCCCGTCTCGCGTCCCTCAAGGCCACCTGGGACCCCGACAATGTCTTCCGTTACCACTTTCCCCTCCCCACCAGCTACCCATAAGCGATTGCTTTGAGGAGTAGCAGTGATAGAACACTGAGCGTGCATTAATTGTCCCGGCACTTGGGTGCGAACGACATATTGTCAATGTATATTTTGAGATAGGCTTTGCATCACATAGAAGGAATACGTCTGGAAAATCAAAACAATATTGTAAAACATGCCGCGTTTGCTATTGGCTCGGGAATCACGTGGAGTCAAGATCCCTGCAGAATCACAATAATCGTGCTTATTAAACAGCGGCACATACCACTCTTTCGGGATTCCAAGACCCATACCCTGCCACCAACACGCGTTGGCGAGTACCTCGAATGATGCATGTCTTGCCACTATCCTACGCAGGACTAGGGTCCCCTGCTAGTTCAAAGGTAAAGGTAGATGGAATCTGAAATTACATAAATCATGGGTGTCACGGCAGGGGTTGTACTGCAAGATGGAAACATACAAGAGTGCGGAGGTCAGAAGAAATTTCACACCTATTACCACCCTCGTGAAAGAATACTTGTGTTAACATTAGACTCGAACATTGGTCCGATAACGTTTATTCAAGAATATAACTTTTCAAAGGTGATGAATATGAATCCTGAGGCTCTTTACATAGGTTTAATATAATTCAATAATAGTTTATCTAATCGCATAAGAATCTCTCACGTAAGTCCTATTACAGCTATAACAAGAACGCATTAACGAGAAGGTCTTCCCAGTAGCTTTGCCTCTACGTTAGTGCCATCCGTCCGTCCAAAGCTGTGTAATATCTTCAGACCTTTTAAACAAATTCGCCCCCATATCTCTTTTTGAGGGGGCATTACATGTCATCCAATCAATGCAAACACCAGGAGCAAATGTGCAGCACGTGCTGGCAGTGCACATTTGGTTCAGCCCGCAGTCACCATCATCCCAACAACTCCGAAGCACACCACAGAGCTGCCTCCTGACGCACCCAGTACCGCCATTGACACTCGAACCGCAGACACACCCGTTGCCTACCCCGCACGATGGATAACCCGTGGCGCACGATCCCGGCCCGCTGCATGGAGGTCGGCCGGTTGAGCAAATCGCATCAGGATCCCTAATGGTGACAGTCTCACTGACCAAGCTCGTCGGCAACTCTGTGATTTGGCGGAGTACGTGGACTACCGACTCGCCGCTTGTGAAATTCAGCGGCTCGGTCCCGAATGGAAATGCCAGTGTGCATAACCGGTCGATCCCGATTGTTTCTTTTACTCGCGACATGGATGTGTCCAGACTTTCTAACAGCTTGTAGGCCCACGCCATCCTGGTCACTATCCTGCCCAGCTGAGTTGTGAAGGAATCTAGCAAACGTGCCAGGCGTGCCAAAGCCTCGTATGCGGCCAGTGCCTGTCGAGCCTGTGGCACGTACTGAGCCACAAACCCGGCCAAGATAACCAGAGTCGATAGCCCGCTGGCGATCTCGTCGACGTAAAGCTCACATTTTGCCGCGAGCGACTCTTCCCCAGGGTAGTTACAGGTAAAATTGTAGACACCGCCCTGGCCGCGAACAAAGGAGCACTCAGACGGACCCAGGAATACCTCCGGCACCGGATCTAGGGGCGTCAGCTGGCCGCACTGATCCTTAATGCTGACGGAGACGTCGAATGGGTCCTGGCCGCGCTTTTCAAGGACATGTGTCTCTTCAGAAAGGGGAGCATGCCTTTTGCTCAGTTGGCGGACCTGTTCGAAGAAGTTGCCAACGTGTATGTCCATGGCGAGATCGCAAGCCCCCGGATAAACATGTAAACCGGTTCTATCAACCAACAGGGAGTCACCAGTCGTTACTTCCGTGATGGAAAATGACTCGGAGTCAATGACGTTCAAAATGTAGCTCGTTCCGGAGTCGTCAGTATCGGCAAAATACAGTGGTGCCTTTCCATCGGTACCAATATACATTATACCGGAGAGGGATGGATCCACGGTGTTGAGAGCGACTGCCCTCATTGATGCTGTTGGCACAGGCAGCTGGTAGCACGGCACTGAGCTGACATGAAGCGTAGCAGAGACGTCAGTGAAAATCACGGCATCGCTGCTTGCCGAAGACTCGGACAGCTGTGTCTGGAGTACCCTTGTGTCGGTAGAAGATGTCGTTACTGCTTGCGTCGAGGTGGATGAGAGTAAGACGCTCGTCGCAACGGAGTGGATGCTAGTTGTCGATAACCGAGATTCAGGTGAGCTGGATTGAGCTGTAGCTGATGGGATAGAGAAGGATCCATCGAGACTGCTGATGCTTGACGGGGTGGTGGACGATGAGCGTGGTCGGCAGTTTGCGGCCGCCACGCAACCCAACCATCCCAGCCAATGCAACCCCAGGACTTTGAACGTAGCCGTACGCATCCTTGATTTCTGTCAGATGAGTTGCAGCAGATGAAACTTCCTTCCTGGCCGATGAGCATGCCCGGTCCATCATCTTGATGGATGGAGAGGATCATGGTAGACTTGTATATTGCTCGTCGACCTGGACAGCCCAGTGCGCGGATATTGGTTCCCAAACTCTACGACTAACATCAATAGTTTCTCGCGCGTCGCCTTCTACAGCTAGTTCGACGGTATACTGTGTTTTTCACCGTGCGGCTGAATCGATAGTCTATAACATCTTTCTTTTTCCTATTAGAATGATGGGGAGAAAGAGCACCGTCTAAGTAACTAGAGATATAATAGGTTTAGGCTACTTGACTATTAAGAAGCCACGTATCTCTAAGCCAGTATTTTATCAGGAGACAGAGGTTCGATGACTCAAAGTCTCCATATGCCAAAGGAAGTGATTCCATCTAGAGTTCTGTTCAAACACGTACGAGTGCACATGAGCCTATTCTGTGTAGTCATAAGCTCTGCTTCGAGTATCAAATCCTGTTCAGCGCTATCGTCGCCCTATTCTCGCCGGAGACTTTGATCGTCTCCGCAGTCTAGACGCGACAACGCGTGAACGGGTGCTCAGCTCGTTGTGTTGAAACTCCAAATACCCGACCATTGCGCAAACACGGGATGCCGAAGTACCCCTCCCGCCGCCTGCCATTCTCTCAGCCACGTCGTTTCAGCTTTCTGCTCGTACTGCCTCGTCGGGCGACGGGCAGGATGACGAGCCGACGCGTCTGACACAACTACTAGTGACATCTGACAGTTCGGATCGGATACTTTTGGCAGAATGTGCCTCAAGGTTACGGAAAGGTTTTGAAATGAAATCATTGGACGAATTCAGAGTCACGATGTTGCTGTTTTCTGCTGATATTTAGGCATATTTGCAACACGCGCAAGAGCTGTAGATACGGCATCAACAAGCAACAATCTTTTCTAAAGTTTGGATCGCGACAATTTCCTTAAGCTTGTTTGCTGTCATGAAAAATACCGGGGGATGAAGAAGCCGACGACGTTGGGACCTCCCCTCTGGCGCAGAAGGCCGCGTTTCATTGTTTCCACTACCGTTTCGTCGTGGACACCCGACACCACGAATCTCCACCAAGATGCCGCATATGTCGTTTCGATCGTCAGCTAATCAGTTCGTCAGGAAAAGCAATGACCAACGGGTTCAAATACCCCCGGGGGGACCGACCCTCTCCGCTGTTTTTTTTGCGTGTTGCCAAGGCTGGTCCTGTTTGTTTACTTGACTTTCCTCTTCTCTGGCCCTGTGCTGGGTTGGCGAACCTTCTGGTAAGGGGTTTGAGTTGCCATGCTTCTGAGATTGGGCTTCCTTACGGTGCTTGTGTGTCTGGGCTTGGTGGTTTCCTGCAGCGCGGGAGAGACGGGACGGAAGCGGTCTTGCAGAATCAATCGAGTGCGGAATGAGCGCTTCACGGGACGGAATGGAAAACGGGCCTTGGAAAAAGCATATAGAAAGTACGGCATGCCCTTAACGCGCCGCCAACCGCCGGCCTCGTCCAGCGACAACCTCGTCGCCCGCAGAGACACCGACGTCCCAGCCTCGGACCTGAGCAGGAAGGGCGTCGTCGCAGCATCGCCCGAGGTCGACGACCTCGAGTACCTCTCGCCCGTGAGCATCGGCGGCCAGGTCGTCAACCTCGCCTTCGACACGGGTTCGTCGGACCTCTGGGTCTTCAGCTCGGAGCTCGACGCCGCGTCGCGCGCCGGGCACGGCTTCTACAACGCCAGCGCCAGCGCGAGCTTCGCGCCCGTCGACGGCGCCAGCTTCCGCGTCGCGTACGGCGACGGCTCCGCTGCGACGGGCATCGTGGGCACCGACGTGGTGGACGTGGGCGGCGTGGCCGTGCAGGCGCAGGCCGTGGAGCTGGCGACGGCCGTCACGCGGGACTTTGTCGAGGACCAGAACAACGACGGCCTGCTGGGCCTTGGCTTCTCGGCCCTGAACACGGTGAAGCCGCAGCCGCAGAGGACCTTTTTCGAAAACGCCATGCCCAGCCTCGCCGAGCCTGTCTTCACGGCAGACCTGCGCCGCAACGCCACGGGCGCCTTCGAGTTCGGCGCCGTCGACACGGCC
This sequence comes from Stachybotrys chartarum, assembly GCA_001021365.1. Lineage (NCBI taxonomy): Eukaryota > Fungi > Ascomycota > Sordariomycetes > Hypocreales > Stachybotryaceae > Stachybotrys > Stachybotrys chartarum. The sequence continues at coordinate 1,462,137 of LDEE01000005.1, forward strand.
AAGTTCGCCGGCGACATGACGTGGGTGCCCGTCAACACGACGCAGGGCTTCTGGCAGTTCAGCAGCGAGACGTTTGCCGTCGGCGACGGGCCGCCCGTGCCGGCCACGCCGGGCAGCCAGGCCATCGCCGACACGGGCACGACGCTCATCCTGGCCGACGCGGCGCTCGTGCAAGGGTACTACAGTCAGGTCCCCAGTGCCAAGAGCGATGCCGACTCCGATGGCTTCATCTTCCCGTGCGACACGACCATGCCGGACCTGAGTCTCGACATCGGAGGCATGTACATGGCGCGCATCAAAGGAGACGATCTGAAGTTTGTCTCCGTGGGAGAAGGGAGTAAGTGCGTCCTCCATCGCTTGTTAGAGCCTCTGTTTACTAACTAATCGCGCCTAGACTGCTACGGTGCCTTGCAAGCGAGCGCGCCAGGCCACATTGGGATCTACGGTGATGTCCTCTTCAAATCGCAGTTCGTCGCCTTCAACGGCGCCAACTTCTCCATAGGACTCGCTCCCCATGCTTGACAGAGATACCCCCTGTGATTGGTTTTTTGAGAGTACAGCGTAATTACGAAGTAATGAAATAATGAAGCTATTTTCACTATTATTTGATGAGCCACTCAAGTGCCTTTTTTTGAGCGACGTCACGATGCAGGGCTGGGGGGTTGATGCGCAGCTGACTGTTGTTTGAGAAGAGCAGGGCTGCGTTACATGGCTAACCCAGAACGGAAGCCTCATTAACCGGGCGTCACGATATATTTGAGGCTGAGATCGAGTTACGTCCCGTGACACTGCCCATCCATGCGGGGAACATCGCCAGCTTCACCCACCTCCAGCCATGTAAAAGCATGCCAAGCACATAACCATCCTCCATCCACCAAGAGCTCACCCATCCACGCAGTCACACCATCATAAAACACATCCCAGCCTGCTGCGCAGCCATGGGCTCCTCGCAGTCCCAGAACAAGCCCCCATCCACCGGCAAGCAGCCCTCCCTCTACCAGCGCTACCAGAGCCACAAGCGCGGCTCCGGCGCCAGCGACGACGACATCCTAAAGTACACGGGCCGGTCGCGCGAGCAAATCACCGCCTGGGCCGAGACGCAGCCCGGCGTCGGCAAGAACCAGCTCGCGGGCAAGGCCGCCATCGGCTCCTCGGGCTTGGGCGGCGTCGCCATGGCCGACGGCTTTGGCGGCTGGGGGCCCGGCGCGGAGCCCGACGGGCCCAGCAGAGGGATGAAGTTCCCGCCGAGCAAGCCGGCCGAGACCGGTGGCAAGGAGGCCTGAGTAAGAGACACGGTGCTGTTCAGGTGGACCGGTTATGGGTCGTGATGACGGGACGGCGAAGGGATAGTCATTTGGGTACGGTTGGAGCACTGCGCAAAACGGTGGGATCGCAGGCGTCCAAGAATCCAAGGCTTGGCTGCATTTGAATTCGTCTACCACGAGCACATTTACAAACTTGACAAATCCGATCATCGATGTGTTGGCGATCACTGGCAACCACATCGCGGGACTGCTCGCTCGGCCTAGAGTGCATCATCAATGTCCTGCTTAGCAGAATTATTCACGAGCGCACCATTGCTCGCAACGGCGCCGCAAGGTACACCTTTGGCTGCTCTATGCTTGGTGACTTGTCAAATGAAGATCGATGAGAACGCCACGGTCCCACTGCATGATGTTGTAATCGTTTTACTGTTTTGTATGGTAGGTACTCTAACTCAGATGAAGATGGCAAATGCCTCAATCCACAGCCTGTACCTCCTCGGCATGAGACGTGGCTCGGAAGAAACCTCACGTCCACTTGTAATTATGCCACCGTGATGGTGCCCTGCAGACGCAGATCTCTGCTGCTGGCTCCCACAGCCAGGCGGAACGTGCCCTGCGGCACAACCCACTGCTGCGACGCCACGTCCCAGTAACTGAGGTCGCGGCGGCGGAGGTTGAAAGTGGCTGTGCCAGAGGCACCCGCGGCGAGACGCAGCTTGTCGAAGCCGCGCAGCTGGCGAACGGGGGTTGGCGGTGCGCCGCAGGGGTAGCTCACGTAAAGCTGGGCAACCTCGGCGCCGTCAACCTCGCCCGTGTTGCTGATGGTAGCTGTTACGGTGGCGACGGTCTCCCAGAGGTCTTCAGCGCCACCGGGAATGGTTTCGCCGGTGGCGGGACCAGCGGTGACGCTCGAGTCCACGACGACATCCGAGTACTCAAAAGTTGTGTAGGCTATGTGCAGACTTGTTAGTTGTGCGAGGTCTCTTGCGGAAGATGGCCAAGAAGAACTTACAGAGACCGAAACCAAACTCGTACTCGGGCTCGATGTTGGCGTGGTCAAAGTGGCGGTAGTCAATGTACAGACCCTCGCTGTAGTCATCATCACCGGGAACAACCTCGGTGTTGTAGTCGCTGGCCTGCTTGGCAATGGTGTAGACGAGCTTTCCGTTGGGGTTGACATCGCCCCAAAGCACGTCAACGAGAGCATTGCCGCTCTCCTGCGACGGCAAACCGGCCCAGACAATGGCCTTGACCGACGGCAGAGCAACAATACGGTCCAGGATGATGGCACCGACGGTGTGCACAACGACAATGACGTTCTCGTTGACAGCAGCGACGGCCTCTACCAGCTCGTTGCCGTCGTACCACGGGTCCAGGTGGGTGCGGTCACCCTCCATGCCCTCGACAACGATGTAGCCCTCGCCCGAATTGGAAGTGATGACCACAATGGCCACGTCCTGACCCTCGGCGGCGGCGGCTCCCTCAGCGGCGTCGTTGGTGCCGCTGACGGTGACGGCTGCACCGATTTCCTCTCCCTTGGCCTGGATGGCATCGGCAGGCGCAACGAAGTAGGTGTACTCGACGGTGCCGGAGCCCCAACCCATACCCAGAGCGCCGTCGGTGCACCCCTTGTCAGGGCACCCGTTGGTGGCGTGCTCGCCAATCACGGCACCATCTCCGATGACGGCAATGGACGCAGGCGTAGAGAGCGGCAGGATGCCATCCACGTTCTTGAGTAGGACAGTTCCGTCGGCGGCAGTAGCGCGCACGTTGGTCCTGTGGTTTGCCCGGACGTCGGCATCCAGGTTGACGGGAGGGTAGTCGCCGTCTTGACCCATGAGGTACCAGCCGGCAAGGATACGCGTCACCATGTCGTCGACACGGCTCTCGGGGACGCTGCCGTCCTCGACAGCAGCAATCAGCTGAGGACCCCAGAAGAGATCGCCACCACCCCAATCAGTACCGGGGGTGGAGAAGTCAAGACCAGTCAGGGCGGACTCGACGGTGGAGTGGTGTGCACCCCAGTCGGTCAAGACGTAGCCGGGAAAACCGAGCTCTCCCTTAAGGAGAGTGTTCATGAGATGCTCGCTCTCGCAGGCAAAGGTGCCGTTGACCCTGTTGTAGGAGCACATGACTGATGCGACGTTGGAGTGGACGGCGTCGGCAAAAGGCCACAGGTATAGCTCGTGAGTCGTGCGGTCGTCGGCGTCGCTACTCATCGTCACACGGTTCAGCTCCTGCTCATTGAGAAGGTAGTGCTTAGCATTTGCCTGCACGCCCTGGGCCTGCATGGCCTCAATGGTCTCGGCCATGGCAATACCCGTCAGGTAGGGGTCGGGCGAGAAACCCTCCCAGTTGCGGCCACCTTCGGCAATCTTGCCTAGGGCGCCGCCGACGGGGCCCAGCATAACGTGGACACCAGTGCCTCGAGCTTCCTCGGCAATAAACTGACCGCGTTGGTAGATCAGATCGCGGTCCCAGGTGGAAGCAGCCTGGACACCTGGGGTGAAAGCGGTGATGCTGGTGGCATAGCGAACACCAAGGGGACCATCCTGAATGCAGATTGGGCGCCATCCGATGGTGGGCACGGCGTAGTTGTTGCCAACGCAAGGGCCGGTGTGCCAGCCGGAGCCGGTGACCAGGTCGACCTTCTCCTCGAGCGAGAGAAGGCCGAGGGATTCCTCGGCTCTGGCGTAGGCGGGGGCCCATGGGGAGTCTTCGGGAACGGCGCGGCGGGAGACTCGAGGGGTCTCTGCTGATAAACAACATATGTTACTACTGGACTGTGTGAAGGCGACGACTCGAGAGACGTGTCTCTCGATTTCAGCCAAACAACTCCTCTTCCACTCTGGCAAACTCACCTTGAGCCTGGGCAAGGGGCGCAAAGGCCGCCGCAGCCAGGGCAGCCAACGCAGCCTGAGGATGCATTGTTGTAACGTCTGAGTTGGGAATTGTCGCCGATCCGGAAGCGAAACTCTGGTTTAGGGGAAGAGCGCAAGGACAAAAAGAGAGTTGCTGTGACGGCCAGCCGCTTTTTGTAATCTTCGGGACTCCACGGCAAGAGACTATTCCGTAGGAGCTGCAGTTCTCGCCCATGCCATGTGGTCATCTTCTCCTCATTTGTGTCCATGTCGTCTTCTCCAAATGACCTTCCGTCAACTTGACCTGCCTTCTCCATTCCCGTACATTGCCTTCTCGGCTCTTGGCCGCCGACGATGCAGCAACCATGTTTGGAATAGCCTCCGCGGGGCCGTCGATGGCAAAGCGTAATGATCATCGGGACAACATCGTGGGTGCCTCGGTCATTCGGTTCAGGAGCCACAGCAGTTTAGAAAACTTCCTTGTGACAACAATCTGGCGATGCGCTATGGTCTCCCCAGTCTCCAGGAATGACAGCCCAGGACGAGGGCACCATGACCCGGGCCGCCTCTCCACGAAGCGCAACTGGTGCGATCGTCTGCCGTGACTCCATCTGGGGCTTTGTGATGGAGAGCAGAGGAGCAGTTTGCCATGACATCGCATGAACCATCTCTCTGCGTTATTGGCCGGCCAAGAAGCAAATGGATACTGGCCATCTGGGGTTGGATGAGGGGAAGGGCAATGGCCCTGGTCACCCCGGCCTTCCCCGCACGAAGCAGGAAGAACCAAGCCGGAAGCATGTGTAATAGGCGTTAACTCGGTATTATTGAGGGGGCTCCGCATCAAAAGCCGCATTGGCTTGCAGTTTCCCTGACAAGGTTGCAGTAGTTCCGCCCCAGGTACCGTTTCCTGCCTCCTGATGGTTGCCCTATGGCATTCAGATAGCCGAGACGGCAGTTGAGCGTTCGGGCTGCAAAGCGACCGGCGCCTCTTGCACAAGTTTGTTGTGCTCTTCGACCAGTGGTGCGCATAGTCCCAGGCGTGCAGCCCGAACGGTCACCACCATATTTTGCGAAGCGCGGGCATCCTGCGTCTTGGCCGACGACGATGTCTTTTGTGCGGGCGGAGACTTTCCAATCCTCAGGCTGCCGATTGGCTGGATGATTTGCAACTTTCCACCTTGACTGTATGATCCATGTATCGTCAGTTCGGTACCCACATTCTCAGTGCAGAGATGCAAGCCATTGCCCGTGGCATCGTGCTCGTCAAACAGTTTCCGTTCCTCCATGACAGCTTCCCCCGCTCTCTGAGATCCTTAGCGAGTCGGTAAACATCGGTAGCTGCGGCGTAACCTCGGTGCCTAGCATTATAACATCCGCTAATGTCCAACATGTGCCACCCAGAATGGCGCTATGTGCGGGACAAGTCGCCGTGAGCTGCCCCGTCAAAAGGCTCACGAGCCACAGGCTCACCGAATCCTCCGACCCGCGGGGGCTGTCTCCGGACTGTTAATTGAGAGTGTCAATCGTACCACTGAATGACAGGTTCACGCCTCGGCCACTTCGCGAATCGTCCTGACGAACTGTACGGGGTCATGACCAAACCGTGCCAGGAAGAGTCCATCCAGTCCTGACTTTAGCCGCGCAAAAAGGCCTGGCCCAGCGCTGCCTCCATACACGATCCTCGTCACACCAGAACGACTCCGCACGCTCTCCAACGTGCGAATGCCCTCCACAACGCTTAGGATATGCTCCACGCCTGCCGGCTGAGTTGCTCCGATGGCCCACACCGGCTCGTACGCCAGGATAACCTCCGTGGTCGCCGGCAACGTCTCCAGCACGGTGTCGACCTGAACTGCACACTGCCGTACTGCTGCCGCCGTCCCATCACCGCTGTCGCTGCTCTCTTCGCCAGCACGCGTCTGCTCTCCGACGCAGACCAGCGGTACCATGCCGTTACGCGTGACAGCCGCTGCCTTCTTCGCCACGAGGATGTCATCTTCACCAAAAAGGCGTCTGCGCTCAGCGTGGCCGACCATGACGATGCGGGCTCCGGCCTCTTGCAATACAGACGCGCTAACCTGGCCGGTAAACGCGCCCTGGTCCTCCCAGTGACAATCCTGCGCACCGGGCCAGATGATGGTGGAGGCCGGGCTGTCGCTAGCGCGTAGCTGACTGACGGTGGTCGGCAGGGCAATGAAGTCGGGCAGGATGAAAACGTCGATTCGAGACAGCGCATGTGATGGCACCGACCCAAGCTGGGAGACGAGGCTGCTTGTGAAATCCCGCGACCGCGCCAAAGAAAAGTACATTTTGGTCGACAGGCCAATGAGCCGGCGGGAGCCTGAAGACGCCATTGCAAGAAACGTAGCAACCTGGGGGCTTCTGCGCTTTAACGTCGTGATGCTCGCTCGGATGATGACAGTTGACGCGTTGATGCGCTGGTGAAAGAAGCTTTCAGCACCTCGGGTCCCAACCATCTGCCTACCTAGTCATGGCTGGACAGTGCAGATACTGTGAAATGACGCGCACTGTAGGTGGTGCTACGGAGGCAAGCGCGTCGGTAAAGGATCACGATCGCAATACAATTTGCTATATCACGAGGATGCTCCTTTTTACAACTTCTATGAACGCGTAGGCACGTCAAGTTTGTTCGATCAATCACGAAACTGGTTGTGGTTGGAGGCATTGTGCATTGCCGCTTATCTATTGTAGGTGTACAGTGTGGCCATGTTCTTCTACGCCCTGGCACCGACGCCGCTACCCTATCTACCCTATACGGATTCTTGTCTTGAGCCTCCCGTGCACATCAAATGTGTAATTCAAAAGACACGATTAATTTCTTCCTGATGATAACCCAAATACTCTAATAAAGTCAGTGGCAACTGAGGAGCTATAGCTGGGCTTGTCGGATTCTCCGTGATTGGGTTTTATGATCATGTACGGTTGTGAAGACGAACCCAAGCGGCTGGGGCACGACTGGCGCCCAAATTTCTCACCTCACAATGAATGCTTCAAGCTGAATGCCAAGGGGAATGTCAAGACTTCATCGGGAGAGAGGAGTTTGTAGTTAAAATAGATAAGACTTCCGCCAATCTGTTACTTCAAGTGCAAAGCTGTTTGGGGAGACTCTGGGAAGGGAATCCCTGCGGGTGAACGAGCAAAATATCGCATCACCATGCGAAGATAAGCTGGTTTGCTCACTCCAGATGTGTACGAGATCACTCAAGTTGTATAATTAATAGCAATCGGGAATCAGAAGCCCATACAAGCGTGGCTCCAGTTCTTTGAACAGGCTAGTAGTACTCTTTGAGGGGGATTCTGAAAAGCTCACCGCGAATTCTTCCACATACGACACGGCCTCGATGGTGTCGCAGGGCTGAAAATGTACTGCCTTGCCACCCCATGTTGCAACCTCATGCCCGCTACATTCAAGACCAAGTGTCATCGTAGCTCGTTCTAATGATGAACTTCACAGCCCTCGAGACTAGATTCCTGCAGACCACAGAGGCTCAAGCGCGCTACCCTCCTAAAACAAAAGTTCGAGATGCAAGGGCGAAGTGCCCCAAGACATCTCATCAGAGGTCTGAGACGTGTTTTAAAGCTACGCCCCAAGAAGGCCAATTGGCCTAGGCTACGTGGCTGAGACTTGAATCATTGATGAATGCAAGGAGTAGGACCGCGGTTGGCCTAGCTGGGTTAGGCTGTTGGAAACGGATCAGCCTTCATACCCCAAGAAGGTGCGGGGTGCACTGCTGTGCTCGGGATTTTAAGGATTCTTGTTGCGAGGACAGATATCCGATGTGTGAAAACAAGCGGGTTACAGAGAGATACGTAACCATAGAAAGCCTACAACACACTAGGGTCATCACCCGGGTTTGGCATGGAGAGAATTCGTTAATGTTTGTGCAGCACGCTTCCTATGTAGGAACGGATGCCTTGAATTCGAACCGTCACTCTTCACGGCAGCTTGCGCAATGTGAGCTGGATGAGACATGCCAGCTCGGACTCCGCAAGGAACCCGTTGGGAATGGTTGACATCACGGTGTGCCAAAGGTCCGGGAGCGACTTGCCGAAGTAATAAGGCCGAGATGAGACATGAGCAGAGGTCGAGGCTTCGGGTAGCATCTACCGATAGGCTGAAGCACAGCTTGCAGATCGGGTTGAGCACGGCGAAAGCGGTCAGAATCCCTGACTAAGTCTGAACGTGATGAGTTCTGCACGGAGGTGGCCATTGTGTCCAGAATTCGGTTAGCTAGGACTCGAATTCGTATAATCATTGTGCTCTTGCTCAAAGGGTACCCCCCCCCATGCCTGAAGTTGATAAAACGTGAAAGCATATCAATCCAGGGGGTTGAGTATAGTTCGTCTTATCTGTAGACCCTCGTGGCTCCCACCATGGCTGATTACGGGCTTGTCAAAAACCAGTTAGACGACCATAAGTACTTTCAATGTGATGTAAGAGGTCAATGGCCGTCATCGCACCCCAGAGGTTGTCTCAGCAATGGACTTAGCCTAGTCTCATTAGAGAAGTGATACATTTTGGCCAGCCCCTTAGCCGCCCTGCGGCTGTACGACGACCAGCGGTGGTCAGGAGCCCCACACAATGCACCGGAAGACGCGGATGTGAAGGCAGACGACCATCGATATGAAGAGTCTCTCTGCGAGGGAGGGGACTCTCGCCATGACTGGAGAACTACGCCAACGCCGTGAGGCCAAATCCACCACTGTCAATGTAATCATGATGCTCGTGTCTAGGTCATATGGCCGCAGATTTAATACTCTGCTGACCTTGGACAGGACTGGCAACGACTGGATGTGCCTCTAGGGGGTGTGATAACCCCATGCATGAGTGCTGTTGGTTGGTCTGGCGATCAGTGCATGATAGCTCGCTGCAGGTGACCAGGAACGGCAGCTGAACAACTTTGAATCCCGAAGGAGACAGATCGATGTCCACGCCCAGTCTTATATTGATACCAGGGACATCGCCCTGCAGAGCCAAGCGCCCGATTTCCCAGTCGGTGAAGTCTTCAACAGGTCCAAGGATCAGATGGATCACGCATACCCCGTGTCTGACCAGCTGACCATACTTCTTTATCGGAGAATCGTGTGAACGTGTACTGCATCATGCTTACAGAGCGGTACGAAATCCTAACCGTTCGAGGAAAGTAGCTGATTTAGAAATGGAAAGTCGATTGGTTATGGCCATTTGGAATCCTGCTAGCCGACAAATCCCTGGCACCGCTCTAATCGAGGAATTACACCATTTATTTTGCTACTGGACAACGTAAGTTCAATGATGTCTCAGAATTGAAGGCGAGTATGAGTGCATTGGGTACGTAATTACTGGCAAGCTTATCTGGCACAGAGTACGGATTCAGCCATATCTTTTCTGAAATAGCTGAAGCACAGCTTTGATGAGCTTTTCCCGTCTACACACAAGTTAGTTCCAGGCTGCTGTTCATTGTTGCACCAGATTGTATCATCTGGCGCGTGGGACTGATGTGAAAGACCATGCACTAGAATGAGGTGAACGATGGCATGAGCTGATGACAACCTTGACGATCCATATTGATCCCGGAAACTTTAGGACCCTTGAGATTTATGAAGTTGATTTTTCCACAGCCATTGACTTTCGAAATCTTTGCAATTCTAAAAGCTTCTAAAGATTGAAGGCTTGAATATGCTACTATCTCTGGATATCTCGGGCAGATCCTGACATCATCTCCGATACTTGTGGCTTTATGGTCCAATGCCTCTAAATCGCCCGTCAACTCAACATTGTCATGTAATTCCTTACATACGACAGACAAGAGCACTCGAACAGAGACCCACTAACCACATCACAGGTTCGTTGTGAAGCTGCGTGTGTGATATTTGTGGACAGATGATTGATATGTAACACATTGAACTGTTTTTGGTTGAATGGGTACGGGAAGGTAGCCAAAATGTGGAAATTTTGCTATTTAGTATTGAAGCCATAGGAGAATCCGTAATCTTGATGGGGTTGCTGAGGTGCCGTACCTCGGCGTTCCACATCACCCACTGCCCGAGTCTTTGCTGAAGTTACAACACACCAAGGTCGCTTTTCGTCTGTTGGCGTCGACGGCTTCCTGGTCTCGGCCAGTATATTGAATTCAACCATATAACTATTTCGCCCATCGACAACATGGGGAGAAAGGGTTGGTGTGTATGAAGCAGTCACTGCGTGATAATTGAATGGTGCTTGCATACTAGAGACATAAGGGAGAAGTAATGCTAATGGAACGAGTTTGAAGACGGGTAAGAAGGTCATGGTCGTAATATATAGGATGCCATGAAGGTCCGCCGAGCAGTGCTATCAAATGCCAATTGACCAGAGGAAAGTTAAAAGAGGCTTGCACATGATGCATTGAGTCGAGGCTCTCCATTTTTTGCTAAAGCAACGAAGTTGTGTTCCATCTTGCACAGCTCTTGGGTCAACAATGGTAGTCTTGACACAGTGAATATCACACGGTGCGAGGACGCAATATATTCCAATTCGAATCATAGTGATTTCACCTAGCGCTTGGGGGATTCCATCTTCCGCCTTCTTTTCTTTTGGGCTCGGAAAGTCTAACCGTACATGGTGTATCCTCAACTGGGTAGACCCAAGGGTCTGAATCATGAAAGACGTCAAACCAGTTCACGGAAAATAGCCGCGACGGGCCCTTATTTGGCGATCACAATAAAAAAAAAGAAATGGGCCACGAAATGCGTCATTCAGCACTGACGATGGAAGCATGACCTGTCATCTTATGGTGGCGGAAATACGAGAGGAGAACGAGTTCGGGACAAGAAAGAGCGGCATTAGGCCGCTGGAGAAATGCTCATTCTGTGCAGCTGGTGTGAATGTTACCGCTTGGACTGCACATTTTGCCGTTCTATGGTTATTCACATTCTTCCTTGCAAGGCCTGGGTGATCGCCGGTTGAGGAGAAGTACAAGGCCAGCGTGCGGATCAGGCTCAACAATTCGCACAGGCTCCCGACCAATGTATTATGTCCGTCGTGCGGTTGAGGCAAATACACATATCAACCAGGTTGCCCTGTATCCTGCCCCCATGTTATTGGCAGGGGTTCAGGTAGGGCACCAGGTACACGAAAAAACTGAGCATAACATGACAAGTCATCTTCGGCACGGCTAAAGGCCGTGACCGGCTCCTTGAGATTGCCGAGAACTTTGCAGGCGAGTCAGGTAGAGAGGGCTCTTGAAGCTAATGCTCCAGCAACTTCAGGCCAACTGATTGAGGCGACAGCCTCCCAACCTTCGTGCTGCCACGTTCAAGGGGCAAGAAGGAGATGAGCGCCGAACTGCACGCACGCCCCTTTAACTGGGTAACCCCATCGAAAGCACTTGTAGCCAAGACCCCGTGTTGCCATGGCTAGAGTTCTCCTGGTTATGATGGGGTTGTTCCACGAAAAACTAACTAAAAATATGCGGTGATCTGGTCGATAAGGAGGCGGCCCATCCTTGTACGCTCGAACCCAAGCAGGTTGGCAGGGATCCTGGGGATCTGACACCATCCCCTAGATGTCTGAGATGCGGCTCCTCATCGCGGCCACCCGTACAAGGGTAATTTGCGAGACGCTTCAACTAGGATCGCAAGACGAACTGGGATGCTGGTGCCTACTCCGAACTCTGGAGCTGGTCGGTGCTCACTCGTTTGAGCCATCCCGTAGACGTGGAAGATAGCCTGTATATGCGATCAAAAGGTTCCTTTATGAACCGCAGTGGAGAGCAGGACGTCGATCAGCTGACCACAATCACTTAGCAGCTGAATGTCGGGCGCACTGGCACTCGGTTACGTCCTGTACTCGTTCAGCCAAGCCACGGATTTCAGGGGGGTGACAAAATTCGTAGTGGAAAGGTCGGTGACCACAGAATGTCTACGCTTTAGTCCCACGAAAGCCGTTACGCGCGCTTTGCTGCAGGATCGTGGCAAAACATGGGCTGAGATCGCGCATGCAATAGCTTTCTGGACCACTCTGGGCCGAGACAGAAACTTTCCAGCATGACGTCTTGCGAGTAGAAGACTTGCAATGGATGGATCTGGAATCAGGAAGATACGTGGCATCATCTTGGAGTCGCAGATGGGTCCAGGGCGAGTGACTGCAGAGACCTTGAGAGGCAAGTCACGATGAACACAGCACGTGCTTGGTCGTATCTGCCGGCATCGAAGCCATTACCATAACCTGGCAATCTGTAAAGTATCTCTCGCAGCTCACACCAGTCCTGTTCGTTGCACAATCTTATTCGCTCTCTTGCGTCACCTGCACCATGGAACAGACCGGCGCGCTTCCTGGGTGATTGGTCCCGGAGATGAGAGTGCCACCTGCACAATCGGTGCCTGCCCAACCCGGAAAGGTGCAGGTTGTGGCTGTATGGACGTGAGGAGACTCTTGACTGTGGTGCTACAGGGCACCGAAGTCGAGGATGACGCCTTATCCTGAAGTCAGGGCAGGCACAGCAGGGCAAGGCAGTGGCATTACCCTGGTGCTCTACGGTTGCCGCATCTGATGCAATCCATACTGTATCGAGGTAGCATGGCAGGAGGAGGTACAAGGGGCGTACCTGAGGGACGGCTGGCACCGCCTGCATTAACGTGTGATCCGCTTTCCTCAGTAGAATGCTCGGTGGTCTTTGCCTCCCCTGGCCTAGTAGACTTAGAAGCTTTATTCCAACATCGCCTCCAATTTCTTTGTCCACGCACAAGCGATGCGGCTGCCACTTATCGATCGTTCCTCTGCGCCATTGCCCATGCCGGAACGAATAAGAACCACGGGCCAATGCCCTGTAGCCGTGGCTCGCCTACTTAGCGATGACGTGGAATACAGCAGGGCTGCCTGGCTGACGACAGGCTCCGAGAACAGAGCATTCTAGCGAGCCCGACTTGTTGACAGGCTTCTCGCCCTGAACTTCCTGGAATCCTAGGCGCCACGCGTACAGCGATTCTTCTCGCTCCCGAATCCTTGCCGACCTGCGGATCTTCGGTGTGACTGTGACGACTTTTGTGCGCCTTGCATGAGAAGCTGGGCCCCTGACCCCTCGAACTCCATGGTGGCCCTGCCAGCTCAGAAGATGGGTGCAGGTGGTGTCCCAGTGCTACTCGGCAGCCCTGCCACCACATCATAGGATGCGAAGCCCGACCCAGCCTGCCGGTAATGCTTACAGCCATTTTGCAGGCGTTGGCGGCACCAGCCGATTGCCGCTTCTTGTCGGCAACTAGCGGCCGACGCGCTGTATGAGACACGAACAAACAGGGCGCGAGATCTGCGTTCAGGCGCGAGGACCACCCTCCCCTGCATGATCTCAGCTTCCCCAAAGTTTTCCCGGAACCCAATCGCTATCGCTCACCCAATTGAATACCCGCACCTCGGCTGTCCTCGTTGCCACGTCCGAAACGAGACGGCTCGAGCATGGTGATTGAGTCAATCGTATCGGCAAAGACGTTGAATTTTGGCCGGAACGAATTGACCCAACCTATCATGGGGAGCCGTGTATCAAAAGTGGAATGGACCAAGGCGCATTGCTTTGTGGTTGATGGACCGCGACTCTTCAGCGGGGTTGTGCTGGCTGTACCCCGCCCACCCAGGGTGCCGTGATGCTTACGCTACCCAGTTCGGATCACAGCCTAGGGGGAAGCTGTGTACACCAAGCGGCAGATCCTGTCTCTACTTCGGCCCAGAGTCGCAGACATGAACTAGGAGAGCTCCACGACCGGTTTGATTCTACGCTGCTGCACTATTCACATCAGTTGTCGGCTAGAATCGATCACCGTCGAGTAAAATCGTTTATTATTTTGGAACACAAGTTCAAGAGTTGCAGGCAAACCGCAGCTTGCCTCGCCCTGTACGTCGACTTGGTTATGATGACCGCTTAAGGTTACCTCCCACCCGGATCACGCTCGTTTCGACACACCGCTGTACACCCACACGCTCTGCGTTGTGAACAACCACGCGAGTATCATATGGTTCCACGATTTGTTCTTATAAGTGTCGCACTGTTCAAACTACACCCTCTCTCGTGGGTGATGATAGAGATCGGACATCACATCCTTTCAGTTCTGGTGCCGCCTCACGAAGTCCCAGCTTGATGGGACGATAGAGGCCGATGCAAAACCGTTGAAGTCTACGAAACTTCGAAATCTCGCAAGGTGTTTCAGCAGCATTGCCAGGGGCTGTTGTGCTTTTTTTATTATACGCCTCAGCATTGAGCTGGGAGATGATGACATCGCCCTAGAGAACTATAGCTATTGGTGTCGCATTCGTAGTTCGGGCATAAAATGCACGTATTCCATGTTACAGTTATCCTCAGTTGATGGAGGTAGCCTCCGGAATTTGTAGCCAACGACACGAAGAATCGGCGTCTGGGAGCTCCTTCATGCACACGGGGAGGCCGCATCGGGTACATAACGCCACAGGTATCGGCCACCACATGTCGAGTGGGTGAATATGCGAGAATGAGGCTGAAGCTCGAGATACCACGCACTCGCTTGATGTTACATGAGGGCGAATAAAATCCAAGGACAATGCTGCATGTCGCGAAGCAGCAATCGACAACATCCACAACTGGACTGTCGGCACAGGTGTGCATGGGAAGCCAGGGGCGGCCGTGGGAGCAAAGCTCAGGATGTGCCCTGCAACGAAGATTACGTCTTGATGATCCCGGAACGGCGTCATACGGAACCTGACCTGCCGCATTGGGACTGCAGACATGGCATTTGCTACTTGATAACAAACACAACGTTGGCTCATGCCACTTCCGCGCTTCAACCAGGTTATGGAATCTACATCTTTTCAGACACAATGCTACTTGTAATGATGTGGTTTTCATTATGCTTTGAGCCTCCCCATTGCAAAGACGAAGGTCGGGGACTTTTACCCTGGCTGCTGGACCTGGTCGTCGTGATCAGACGGCAGATCGACCGGGACACTAGGCTCCGCCCTAGCCAGCAGCACTGTGGCATTGCCCTTGATCCTAGTGTCGATCTTCCATGGCCAGGATTATGGACAGTCTCTTAACCACAAACATTCGACCTGCTTTCTTTTAACGACTGGCATTTGCCATCGATGCACTTGTCTGGAACTTATCTGGACAGCTTCTCGTGGTCCGAACTGTCCCGCATCTCGATTCCTCCTTCGCACGGCGTGGGTTGATTGCCGGGAGTCAGGAAAAAGATGTACCCTTTGCCAGCAAGCCAGGGGTTGTCCCGCGAGTCCAGAACCGAGGCGGCACCCCTCCCCTTGCAACAAGGCGTGAGCTGGCCAAAATTTGACGAGCGTGCAGGGTCCCGGCTGTGTGGGAAGTACAGGCATTCAATCCTAGACTGTCGTACTCCGAACGGATACAGACTGCAATTTCTTTTAGGCTTGGCACACCTGTCACCATGTCCAAGCCTATGCCGAGGAGGAAAGGACCTGATGGGTTTGGATGGATGCGGTTGGCCGAAGCATCGTCATACCTTTCCACCTTGGTAGACGACGATTCGGTTCGCATATGTATCGATTCAGCGAATCCTGACGGTACTAGAGTTTACCACGGAAGACAAGAACCCTGTACTCGAACAGAGGATGGGGGAACAGGGTAGGAGATGCCGTGCCGTTCAGTATCACGCAGACGCGTTTTGTTGCGAACCATATAAGAGGCGTTGGCCCCCCAACATACGCCTGGCTTCAGGAAAAGCTCGACTGCGTATGAGGGCTCTGACACTGGATCTACCAATACGAAAATCCCCTCGAACGGTTTTCGAGGCCGGTTACCAAGCGAGCCTAGCGGTGGTTACAATCCGGACCTCTTTGTTTCCAAAATAGAGCGGCCAATCGCGCAACGAACCCGTTTACTGCGAACTTGGCTGAGGCACTGATGCGGACTACTCCTCGGGCCAACAAAAAAAAAAAAAAGGAAAAAGAAAAGAAAAGCAAAAGCAAAATTTACTGAGGTTGCTCCGTACATGCGGAGCTACCTACCCTGTCTCTTCCAGTAGCTGATAGAGTTTATGCTCAAGCAAGAATTGTAAACGACCGCCTTGGGACCAACAGACTAACCGTTCGACCTTGAAGTTGAATCGTTCGATTCGTAACGACGAGTTCCAACAGACGAAAGGGATAGAAAAAGTACGTAAGTTTGGATTCCTGCTCTACAGTCTGCGTACCTCCCCGGCAAGTTATCGTTGTGGAGCGACGATCTCAGCCCTGGCACGCCGTCCCCACCTGGTGTTTTCAGCTCTCCTACCTCCTGCATGCTTCCACATTGGGCAGTTGATGAGCCTACCGGCAACGCTACCAACTTTGCAGAGGGCCATGAAAGCACTGCTGCACTACAGAGCTCTTATGGCCGCTGCGCAACGGAGTGAAGTGGTCGCCGACCCTGTCGCCGAGGTCAAGGCACGAGCCAGCCATATCACCATGTCTGGCGTACCATGCAAGGACGCCGATATTGCCTAAGCTACGACTGTACCGGCCGACGGTTCCCTATTCCCAATGGCGAACGGGAACCGACGCCTATATGTCTTCGCATTTCGAGACGCCACTGCGTACTTGTCTTATTCGGCCCTTTGCATTTCTATCGGCCACAGGGCAATGCAATGGAAACTCATCACATTCAGCCGGGCTTCTTGCTGTGCGAGATTGACTAGTGCAGCATGGCACTTCCGCACAGGCTCACTGAGGTACCACCACATTACGGCCGAGGAAGACTGAACAGAGTGGTTTACTGTCAGAGCGTGTCCGTTCAGGCGGGGGCCCTACAGTAAGGGAGAAGAAAGGAGCGGGCGGCAGTGCTTGTGATTGCAACGAACACCAAAGCACCCGCCCGGCTCTTTTGGCAAACTAAAAGCAAGGAAAGAGGGCTGATGCTGACTAGAATGTGTGTCCGCAGGAAACGAAAAAGCCAAGGCGTGAGGCCCAGGCGGTGACGACAGCATCCGATTGATGCTCATTGTGTCGGCCTGTTTCCGCCTAGAACCAAATTGCGCGGTTGAAAGGAATATTTGTCCCGGCAAGCCTGGACGAAAGCTGGAGGGGTAGGATAGGAAGGGTGGTGAGCAGAGTGGAACTCTGGTGACCTGCTGATCCCAGACGCACCCCTACAAGCCCGCTGTATCGCGTACGCCCCCATCCCACCATCCCAGCCAAACGATCGACGTCTGCGCATCGCTTGCCGAGCCGTCCCAAGTATCCAACGGACAATCCCTATCGATTACTGTCGCTGTACCAAACAAGATTTCCACCAGGGTGCTGCATCGCTTGGCAGCACTACCTTGCCCACGGGAGAGAAGTGTCTAAGAGAACTGTACACCACCACGATTGGACTGGGAGAACAATAAAGACACAACCCAGCCTCTACCAAGAACCATAGGGCACAAGCTGGTCAGTTGATATTCGCCTGTTGTTCCGTTGCTCACAAGTACCGTTGTCAATTTCGTCAAGTGTTGAGGTGGGCAAGGATAAGCGAGAAGATGGAGCTTGTAACCCTTGTCACTGATGCCTGTAGCGCATCACCAGTTCTCAAGTACTCTACCGTGCTGGACCCTGTCATCCTGTTCCGTCACGGGCTCTATCCACCACCCGATCGCGTTCCCCCTTGCTTCGCTGCTCATCAAAATTCCGTCGTATGGCTGGTGCCTTTTACGCAGCACTGACGACAGTCAGCTCAAGCCCAGCCGATCCATACCCTTCCCAAGCGCTCCATGACGGAGGGCCCGTAGCCGATGTCCGCTGACCCTGGTTCTTTTAGCAAACTCGACCGGCAATTATCCCTGCCTCAGTCGAAACCCCCACTAACCTGTTTTGTGCGGTGTGATCCCTACGCGGTGTTCTTGGATCACCAATCAGAGTTGACAAAGGAGCTGCACTCGACGACCTAGCTTACACGGAAAACGCAGTTCACGGCGCAAGGCCTTGTTGCTCGAGCGTTGCTCTTGCGGAGCTCACACCACCGAGATCTGTCGTCTGGCCTGGTTTCATTAGGCCCGGAGTAGCGTAGCGGCAAGCCAAGGTCTACTGTCAGATCTGGTGGGAAAGCTCGACAAGATCAAGGTTGGTGCTTCCTGTTATGTTTCTCTAGGCTGTCCAACTGAAGCGGTCCCCTATTGAGCCTTTAATTGCTTTTTACCAAACGGGGTCCTGATGAGCAGTTCCCCTGTTGCTTTCTTTTCCTCCCCTGTGTCCTTTCCCCTGCCCCCCCAAATCATGCTTGCTTTTTGTTTTCACTTGCCTCCATGCGTGTCTCCCTTAACATTCTGTCCCTGCACCGGCTCGGCTAATGGGTTTCGTTCACAACGCCACCCATCTCCTCCCTCTCTCATTTTCGTTCCCACCATCTTGATCGACTTCCTTTGCTGGTCATGGCTTTCCAGATGGAGGGTGATGCGAGGATCATATATTGCCTCCGGCATCATTAAAGACGCCTTTCAAGGTTGAAGAACTGCTGCAAGTCATCGATAACAGCATGGTACCCTCCGTATCAGATGTTACCCCAAGAGCCTAGCCATGATGGTCCAATCATGGCCTTCAAACATGGGATCTTACTTTCCCTACATCCAACCTTGCCCACCACTCTAGTCACCCCGTATGACCTGGGTCTATTTCTCAGCCCACACCCTCTAGGTTCCACACACTCTCGCTTGTCATCGAGACCATCTCCCCCATTGCGCACCGCCTTTCCGGGGCCGCTGTGGGACACCAGGATCCCAACGGGCACGACTCGGCTTTGTACCAGCGCCCGAACGCATCCTTGGATTAGTGGACCTGCCGCCACTGGTCTAAGCTGTCCCTGCTCGGGAGCTTTACCAATACGGACTTGGTCGCTCGAGCTTTCAGTGGAGGTTTATCGAGCCTTCGATCAACGGGTTCAACATCAGCCCGGGCTTCTCGGGAATATTTCACTCTCACTGGACTCCACGAGAACCTCGACTGTTTGCATGACGAGATAGGCCGCCTAGTAGCTCTTCTTGGATGTCGAATGCAGAGAGAGAGAGCACTGAAAACCAAGATTAGTCTCTTCTTTTGTCTCAAGGCCCTTACCGCTGCCCATCTTGCATGCGAGTCGAATCTTCAGTCTCTTCTCTGCATGCACACCCTCGTTGCTGCTTCACCCCTTTCGTGTACGAGAAAGTAGCTCGTCCTTGCCTTGGCACTACCCTCCGCTTTGGCCTGCTTTACTACGAGACATCCACTACCTTCCCTCGACGCAGCACAAGACAACCCGGCATACGCCATGCACAGCAACATTGTTGGGAAAAAAGCAACGCGCGCTGTTCTTGTTTCTGATCCCTTTTCTGCTTCAACCAACCCCCATCAGAGCAAGTGATGAACCGAGACTTTGACTTTCCTGAATCTTGGCCCGAGGCTACGTCTCCCACCTTGCCTGCTCGTTTGGGCTTGCTGCTGCCTGTTCTTGTCTCGCCTTTTCGACGCCGTTCTCCAGCGAACACGTCCATGCGACCGGCTTCATTTCTCTGCCCGTTCCCGCTTGCTGACTATCCATTTTATCGGTCAAATCAGAGCAGCAGCCTTGCATCAGTAAGATTACCTACCGTAGGTCCACTACTGTAAGGCCGAAAAGCAGTTGCTTTCCCCGGACCGCTAGCTGATTTAACGTATTCAGACCGATTGCGCTCGAGCTCGGGATTTGATTAAGTAAGTCGAACGAGGAGTTGAATGAGGTCTATATGATGCTCTCCGAGGGAACGTCCTTCTCTCCTGCGTATATAGCCGGTGCAGTCATCATTCGCAGCAAGGAATGCTAATGTGTATTCTCAAGCAAAGTACATACCGGTCTTCAGCACAACACGCAACAATCACGCATCCCTTGTCTATCCTGCGCTGCAAGGTTCGTTCTGCGTTGGCCTACGCACCCGATAGAGGCGGTGTCTTCCCCAGATCACTCTGAACCACATCTTTTCCCCATCGCCTGCTTACCAGCACCCAACTACCGAGTACAAAGTCGCAAGAGGCAGCCGGTACTTGAGCTAGCACCCTGCAGCTATTTCATGACGGTCTCCCTTCTTCTGGAATGCTATTGTCTCTACTTAGGATTGGAACTGGGCCTCCTTGCTGTCACTATCTCAGACCTCACCAGTAAGAAGGCTCCAAGACTGTTCCTTGTCTCACCCACGCCACCTCCTCGGACGGAGAAGCAAACTAGAGGCGTCACTGACAGGTGGCCAGGGCAAAACAAAAAGCTCCAGCCTGCGCACTAGTTCTTGTGGCCAAACCAAAGCAAATCTCCGAGAAGGAAAGTCTCGAGCACGAGGTGATCCCTTCTTTGACCGAGCAATTGCCTATCGAGACCTGGTTTTGACATTCGAGTTGCAACCATATTTCGTCTGGCCGAAACACTGGTTTGCATTCTTTACTTCCTTCTCTTTAATTCGGAACCCTTTTTCTCTCCCCTCGACATCACCCTTCCTGACAGCTTCATGTCTGCTGTCAAGTTCCAGTGTCCGTCTTACAAGCTATTCGAGGTGAGTCCTTACACCCTAGACCTGTTCCAACATTTCTCCTGGGACTCTCACTCTGTGGGCGAGGGTCAACTTTTCCGACAACTTCTTCCCTTTGCATTGCACACGCTCTCGATCATCGAATTTGCTGTCCGTTCCTGCTGCTGCTGCTCCTCCTCGAGAAGCGCTCTTGCAGGGCACAACTCAAACACATTGTTTCGGTGAAGGACCTTGTGGGCTAACGCACCACACGCAGCCTGACTGCCATCCGCAAGGACCGATAATCGTTGGTGTGGACGACAGGCTCGAATCGCCCGAGACGATCACACTGAGGTACGAAGAAGCTGCCCGAGCAGCCAACGGGGGAGACCCGAGCAGGGACTCCCCTCCTAGGCTATTAGATATGGCGGCATACAGCAAGGCTCAGCTGCCTTCGATGCATGGTACGTTGCCAAGCATTGCTCCTACTCTGTAGTGATTTGGAAGGGGAAGTGGATGAGGCCGAGGCACCATTTCTGGGAGAGTGCTATACGGTCGGGACATTGGTTGCAGAATTTACCATTTCCACGGCTGGCGCTGTCGAATGTTGACTGATTTCTTTTTCTTCGACTTCAACCACATACTGACGCTCGCGTTTATGTTTAGGCTACGACACAACTAGATATCAAGATTCGTCGTACGATCAGTATTCGAGCCATGGTTTTCCCGATCAGCAGACGGAGAAGTTCGCACAGCTGAACCAGCAATCCTTCAACTCGAATAATGCCGTTCCCAGCTACATCCCGGCCGGTCCTACAGTCCTGTCTTGCCTGCCCGCTAGTGGTATCACTGGAACCAAGGTGTTCCTGAAGATCTCGTCCCAGTATGACTTGTTCTCGATGTCTTCGATGCCTTATTTCTCGCTCTTGTTTGGATCGGAAAAGGTCCTCATGCAGGATGTGGCCAAGGAGTCGCAAGACAATACCGGCGTCATTTACTCGTGCAGCGCGGACGCGCCGCAGGGTCTCGTCACCGGGTGCTCAGGCAGCAACGTGCCACTGTCACTGGTGATTGAGGGTCCTTCCGGTGAAGAGATCTCGCGGACAGTGGCCGGGACGTTCCAGTATTTAGACGGGCCGGCGGATGACATCACGCGGACAGACAAGGTGAAGCATGACACGGCACCACCAGCTGACACCTCACCCAGAGGTGATGGCGCAGCGCTCTCGACGGATGCAACTACAAATACTTGCGATTATCCTGCGCCGCAAGGCCAATATGCTGCTGCATTTCCACAAACCAATACCGACATGATTGCAGCATATCGATCCGCAAGTTTCCAAGAGCCGCACTATCGGCGGCGATCAGCCCACGGATGGAGTCCGTACCCAACAACCCTGGGGAGCACGGGCAGGAGCCCGGGTTTGGATCACATTGGCCTTGGAGGCCGTCCAAGCTTGACATCGCTGCCGATGCCATCCTCATCAGGGAACAATCCGCCGCAACTCATCCGCACAAGCACCATCACAAATGGAGCCTCGAGTGCCGGGGCTTATCACCCCATTTCGATTTATTCGAGCAAAGCAGTGCTGAGGATAAATGGAAAGCTTGAGACAATGGCAAAGGAATGGACCCAGGAAGAGTGGGACAATCGACGCCGTCTCGTCATGTTCCGCAAATCTCAGACAGGGTCTACTCTCACGGCAAACTTCCGGGCCGTCTCGGTCAACGAGAGGCCCCCAAACAGCATATGCATCTCATGTATCTGGTGGGCGGAGAAGGGGCAGTGTTATGTTACCTCGGTCGATACTATCCACCTGCTGGAGCAACTAGTGGCGGCTCCGAACCGGTTTACAGTCGAGGAGAAGAACAGAATTCGGAGGAATCTGGAAGGGTTTCACCCGGTGACAGTGTCCAAGGGGAAGAGGGAAAGCGAGGAGTTCTTCAAGATCATCATGGCATTTCCCACACCGAAGCCACGAAACATCGAAAAGGATGTCAAGGTGTTCCCGTGGAGCATCCTGGAGCAGGCGCTCAAGAAGATCATTGGGAAATACAGCGCAAGTCCTAGCAGCAATCTACCGCCCACGAGTCTAATGAGTCATGGGGGTGCGGGCGGTGCGGGAGGTGCACCGTATGCTCCTCTTCCAACACCCCCTGGGCTTGGTCTGGCGTCTCAGCAGAGCTTACCTTCGCACGCAGGTGATGCACACACCCAGTACGGGGGTCAATCTAACCATCACGATACCATACCGTCGCCGCGGTCTCTCTCTGGTTCGCAGTCCACGTGGGCGCCATACACGACCTGCGCTCCGGGCTACTCGAGTGCTTCGACGCGGACGCTGAGCCCAAGCATACGCCATAATAGCCCACAACATCATACCTCGACCATGCGGCTGAACACGACTGCCTTGCCCGCGGTAACGAGCTACGACACGCGCACCGTGACCACAGGTGGTTACGGCGGCACGGGGTTGCACACGCCAATCAGTCACCATCCTTCGACCGCGACGCCTCCGCGGTGGGACCCGGCGCCCGCAAGCGCCTACTCGGACGGTTACTCTAGCCTATCGACGCACCACAGCCAGAACACCCAGCCAGTCTACAGCACGGGAGGGTACGGCGAAGGTGCGCCGAGAGCCTAAAGTCCCATGTGGACGGAGGGGCATGGGGAAGAGAATACGAGCCAGACAGGGTGGGGAGGGAAGGGGGGTGGTGACCCATACAAGCACGTTTCATCTGGACCAAACGACTCCAAACAACCAACATGTCGTCTCATCATCTGCAGGTTTCAGCGAGGCAGTGGTACATGGACACCTCGATTACGGACGGTTCTCTTCTGCGCACACCTCTTGCTTGCAGGACTATTCCGAGTGACCGCATTGGACAGCCTCGTGAGCAGTTCAAGGGGGGTCGCAAGGAGGGGTCAGGTGCTGTGGCGCACACCAATCAGACATCGATGCCACACACCACCACAACATGCAAAGGTCCCCTATGATGCATGGCATTAGCCACCCGCGGAGCATCGGACATGGCAATCTATACTTAGTCTCGGCAGAGCGTTGTGGCTATGACTTGCTGGTGGATGAGCACGGTTTGCTGAGGAGGTTAGGACGATATGCAGACCCATGTTACATCGCAGGGTAACACGCATGATGGGTGTGGTCTTGGGTGACGTCTCCCCCAAGGCCAGACAAGCCGATTTGATTTTGTATGCAAGCCTCGGTTCGGGGCGCATGCATGGGTTGCAGCAGCGCCGTGCTCGCACATATGCCCGGTCTCCGCACCCAAGGCTTCCATCTTGCCACACCACACATCCACAAACTGGCATCGCAACCTGTTATCCGGGTAGTCGAAGTCCCTATCAGAACCGAACCCTGCCTCTGTCGCTCCTCGCTCTCCTCCCTCTTTGCTCACTTTCGCCCCATTGCGACAATGTATCACCAACAACGTCTTGGCTCAACTACTGCAGCCATGATCCACCTGATCATGTGGCTTCGGTAGTTCCTGCGCCCCACCAAGGAACTCTTGCAAGGATGCTACCCTGTTGATAAACTCTTCCCGGCTTGGTCTCGAATATGTCGAGCCTTGCGGCGGTTCCAGACCTTACAGGCAATCAGCAACGGGCGTACAAGTCCGATAACCGCTCAGCTGATCGACGAGATCTCCTATGGTTGCGTTCTATCCTCTGCCGTAACATGATTTGGGCGGATCGGCGCTAGGAGGTTATCCACCGTCGTTGATGGAGGGTGTCATGCATGGCTCGCGTCTTCTCTTGACCGCTCCTCCATCGTCTACCTTATCCTCCGGGTTCTATTCTTGATGACGAGTCTGTCTGTTTTGTGGCAAAGATTACGAGCTTGCAACGCCTTCCAAGCCCCCTTGGCCATGTCGTTAATCGAGTCATTCGCCCTCCCCCTCACTACCCATTCTCCTGGCCGTCTTCATTTTCTGCATGTTGGTCATGCGGGCTCTGCCCCACCGCAGCCTTCCCATTTTCACTTGTCTTTTCTAGAGCGGACTGCCTTTTTCTGTTATTTCCTTTTCGCATTGTTCGGGCTCACTGGCTTCTTGGACGGATATTCACGCGCTGCACGCCGTGCTTTTACACACCCATTTTTCTACTCTCCGGCGTGGTCGGTTCTGCGACGGCGGAGACTGCATAGACAGGATAAGGAAGGTTTGGACAAGGCCATAGAGGCGATTGGTTTTTATTTTGGCATTTGAATCTGTTTCAATTACAGGCTTTTCACCACAACAACGCTACAAGAGGCCGTGGAATCAGACGAGATGATGGTATAATTGGATATGAGACGGGAAGATGGATATGGGAGACACACTATTTCTTTTACCACTAGCGCACTTTTTTACACCTTTACCAGTAGGCATTATACCCTTCATGTGCAGTTTAGAACTATACTCTCTTTTTCCTTCACTGACCTACTTTCGCTCCCCTTACCTACTTCGATTGGCTGCGCCTTGCTTTGCCATCGTGACTGGGTTTGTACAGGGGACAAATCAGGACAGGGGTAGATAAACAAGCACTAGATTGATCAACATGATACTAAAGGGGGACTGGGATATTCTTTTGGCTTGGGCGGCCTACAGCAGCAGACCATGCATTGTGGCCCATGCAGCTCTGGAGGTATTAATTACACTTGTTCTAAGCTGCTTGATGTAGTTTGCGGGATTGCCGTGTCCGGGGCTCGGGACTGCTCTCAATGGGGATTGACGTTGGTTCAAGGCCAAGGGGTCATGGTGATTCCGTCCTACAGAACGTGAATGCAGAGCTTTTGTCATATTTCCTCTGTTCTCAGTAGTATTCGCTATTCATATGCAAGCCTCAGGTTTCCTGTTGGATGATCCTGCGTGGCGGTGTAGGATTTCGAGTTTCCACACAGGGCCTCGAGGGAGGCTGCGATTCCGACTAACAAAAGAACTCGAAACTTGTTGCTTTTGTCGCACCCAGGGTTTTAAGAAGACGGCGAAAGGTGCCAGAATGATATTGTTTAGGGGTATTTGGAGTGGCCTGGGGATATCCGGGACGACTGTACAGTTTCTACTTTTATATTTACCAGCGATGTTCTGGTGGTGAGCGACTTGTCTCTCAACGTCAAGGAGTTATGAGAATGGTATTTCATCAGGCATATCTCACATTGGAAACCGGATTGGTCCAAG
This sequence comes from Stachybotrys chartarum, assembly GCA_001021365.1. Taxonomy (NCBI): domain Eukaryota; kingdom Fungi; phylum Ascomycota; class Sordariomycetes; order Hypocreales; family Stachybotryaceae; genus Stachybotrys; species Stachybotrys chartarum. The sequence continues at coordinate 1,487,878 of LDEE01000005.1, forward strand.
AAACACTCGTGGCTTTAAGATGCAACCCTGAGCACTTCCGGATTCATTATTATTCCCGTTGAATATCATCCTGACAGTAGTCGCAATTGAGGCCGGGCTGGTCTATTATGCCTTCCCTCCAGTAATTGTTATCATGTTATGAATGGTTGCAAGAATAAAGAAGACGTCCTTGCCGGGCCATGAAGCTCTAGCTAACCACGTATTGGCGACGTTTTACTACCAGCTTATACGCTTGTTGGATTCTCTTCTTGGTAGTTGAAAACGGCCAATGAGCCAAACCGTGCAAAGAGTCTTGAGTGAGAATATTTGGGAGTATCAAAAAAAATTTGCAACCTTAAAAAAATTAGATTGTTTTCTGCACATATAATAAGAGTTGATATAGCCCCCAAAGGCCCAACTACTAAAAGTGATAACCCACTCTGAGGTCCAAACTTCCTACCTACATATATGGTCTACACTGAATCCATTAACAGAGCTATTGAAGTACGTGCCGTGGTCATGGAGGTCCTCATTTCATTGAGAAATGTGATACTTAGCAAGGTTTGTCTGAGGGCTTCTGCAGCCAATGCTGGTTCGGTGACAATTGGCCCTTTGTGAAGATTCAAGGGCAATAAACGGAGTCCTAGGCAAGCTTTGCTAGTTAAAGTACAGCCAGGTTTGTGAATGTGTTTGAGTGTAGAAATGAAAGTGCATCTGTGCTTGAAGCATCCAAGATGTGGAACGTGCTCTCATCTCGGAATCAGGCTAGTCTTCAGCTTACAAACACATATCTATTTCCTATGCCGGAAGAGAAGGAATCCGTCACTGAATATTTGCTATGACGGATACTATAAGGGAGTTCAAAAATAAACAGGCTTGTTGGTAGGGCGGCTCCGGCCTAAAGGTCGACAAAGGCTTCCTTGGTCCGCTTTGTGAATGGTATTTAGCTGTGTCTGGACCCTATGGCAGGCATGTCGCATTGACCTGGCTATTTACCGAAATAGCTGCTGGGATCAATTAGTACGGACGCAGAGACTACCCATTTGACTTTATACTTCCTACCTCCCCGTTGTCTTCGCGACAATACAGTTACCTTGATCGCATGTTGATTCCAGAAATTATGAATCAAATCTGCTTCGGCTACTCGCCTTGTAGCCCCTGCAAGTTCTCACAATGTCGTTTTTCTAGGGTGCTGAGTGGCAAGAACCAACGTTCAGAGGATTCCATATCCCTGCTTTAAAGTCCACATTGTCAGACGGAGATTGTCCAAACTGGCAAATCGTCAGCAAAAGCTCCGTTCTGTTTTAGGCAGGATGAAAAGACGAGCACAAAATGATTGGATTGTGGGCCAACGTAAAGATCAAGATAATACTCGGCCCTCTGCAATTCTTTGCTATGAGAATGTTTCCAGATCTTCGGATTTCTTCACGTTCTATTTTGTATATTGCCGGCTTGCTTCTGTTGCGATGAAGCTGTTTGCTATACTTGGTCTCGCCGACCTTCTGGTCTTGGTCTCTGGACATCCATACCCAGGTCCCGCGTCGAGCATTGACGTATCTAAATACCGATTGCCCGCCTTGTCAACTTATGCCAACAACCAGAAAGTCTCCGAAACGCGACTATTTCCAAGAACTTCGACAGACAAAATAAACTACCTCGAGGCAGCCGAGGACTTTGTGCGACAGACTGTCCCGGGGCTTACGTTTCGCCTAGTCGATGATCACTATGTTGGTAAAAACGGAATAGCCCATGTCTACTTCAAGCAGACTGTCAACGGTCTGGACGTTGGTAATGCTGACTTCAACGTCAATGTGAGCTCAATCTCAAGTCAACCAATCTAGCATCTTTCGAACAATGAGAAATAACAAATAGGAGCTAGGTTGACCGTTACGGCAACGTTTTCTCCCATGGTAGTAGTTTCTTTACCGGGGAACTGCCCACGGAGAGATCGTTGAGCAAGCGGGACTACCTCGAGCCGGTTGCCGCTCTTTTGAAAGTAATCGACCTGCTTGGCCTGCCGCTAGATGCTGGCAACGTTTCGGTTGACGACAAAGGTACTACGCCTGAGCAATACGAGTTTAACGATGTCATTGGAACTGAGCGTAATCCTACGGCTCGCTTGATTTATTTCGACAAAGGTAGTGGTGGCTTACACCTGAGCTGGAGGATAGAAATTAATGCTTTCCCGACCTGGTTGGTTACCTACATCGACGCCGCCACAGGTGAAGACATTCACGGGGTGGTGGAATACGGGAAGCCGCTGACCTACGAGGTTTACCCTTGGGGAGTCAATGATCCATCACTCGGAAGTCGGATTGTGGTCGAAGATCCTTGGCTATCCGTAGCATCCCCGTTCACTTGGGTAGGCGACGGCAGCGCTAACTACACTACCACCCAAGGCAACAATGCGGTGGCTGTACATAGCCCTACAGATTCGCAAGGCGATTGGCAGCCCAAGTATCGCCCGAATAGCCCCGAGCTGAGCTTTGAGTATCCGTACAACGACCGATTAAGCAATCCAGCAGAATACAGAGATGCTGCAATTACTCAGCTCTTCTATACTTCGAACGTGTACCACGACTTGCTATATCTTCTTGGGTTTACCGAGGCCGCAGGAAACTTCCAGCTGAACAACAACGGACTGGGAGGCAGAGATGGAGATTTTGTTATTCTGCAAGCGCAAGATGGATCGGGCACGAACAACGCCTGGTTCTTCCCCACTGTTGATGGCGAGCCTCCACGTATGCTCATGTGGCTGTGGAATATTATTCCGCCAACACGCGATTCGTCATTCGATGCGGGCCTAGTCCTTCACGAATATACGCATGGTGGTGAGTAACCGGTCCACAAGATAGCTATGCAGAAATTGCGACTGATCTTGATTATAGTGTCAAGTCGCTTGACGGGAGGGCCTCTCAATGCCCAGTGCTTGGATACAGTCGAGGCAGGAGGACTGGATGAGGGATGGGCGGACTTCATGGCTGTAGCCATCATGGTACAGCCAAACGCCAACCGCACCAGCACCTACACTATGGCCCGTTGGCTGCTACCTGGTCCCACGGGCATACGCCCTTACCTCTACTCAACGAACACACGGACAAACCCATTGCTCTACTCGTACCTGGCCAGGGACACGCTCAGACACAGCATCGGCAATGTCTGGGCGAACATGCTTTACGAGATTCTTTGGAACCTCATTGACAAATATGGAAAGAATGACGGAAATTTCCCCGAGTTCGATGAGAACGGTGTCCCTACCGACGGCAAGTTCCTGGCCATGCAGCTTGTGGTGGACGGCCTAGCTTTACAGCCTTGCAATCCGACCCTCGTCTCGGCTCGCGATGCTATGCTGGATGCTGATGTGGCTCTGACGGGTGGGGCGAATGCGTGCGAGCTGTGGACGGGGTTTGCAAAACGCGGACTGGGTGCGGGAGCTCAGCCTGCGGTTTATGTGGACGATTTCTCGGTTCCTGATGGGGTTTGTGAGTAAGATGTTGAGAAAGGAAAGCCTAAGAAGCATGTTGTTCAGTTACTCTGGTGGAGGAACAGACAAGCTAACCAGGATGGTTTGCTGGCAACTGCATGCTTTCTGATCCCTTTCCGTCATGATTCTTCTAGGGCTATAGGCGCAAATGTTGTCTATATTCATAGTCACATTATAAGCGGTCACCATCTCCTTTGGCTAAACTTTCGATTGACATGGTGACTGGCGTCCTTCGTTACATTTGATATTTGGCGAATAGTTCCCACTGCGGAAATGCCACATCTGGGCCTAACATTGCCTGATTTGCATCACCACCCTGGTCCTGCAGATGACCAACAGCCTGAGCCCAATCATAACAACGGTAGACCACTAAACGCCCGTGACTGCGAGGCTGAATCAATGCAGGCTGAATCTGCCTTGCACGCCTACATTTAAGGCAGACACGCGTCTTCGAACAAAGCCGGCAGGACACATTTGAGCACCTCAACTCCCACGAGCCAGTCTGAGTTGACGTTGCGAAGTGGACGAATCTTGCGGCATAGCTGTGTCGGGTGGCGAAGTCAACAGGCGACGGTGAGACAATGGCGAGGCACCTACGGAGAGCTGCTCTTATGATGCGTGAGTAGGGCCACTGAAACCTTAGGTCAAGTCAACTAATCATCCGCAGATTCCTTTCCGTGGACGGCCAAGCCATTTCAAATGGCAGCGGACGAGAACGACCCAAAAGGCTCACGTGTTGACGATCCTGAATTCAAAGCACTAGCCAAATCAATAGCTATTGCAGATATGCTTTGTATCTCTATGGTATGTCACGGAGGGATAACATAGGCACGCCGTTAACAAGATGTCCCTAGATCGCAAGCAGCCTCTACAAAATCTCGGAGAAGCAATCGCCGAGACTGGCAAATTCGTACGACCCTTGGAATGAGGCCCCCGATTATTCCTCCCAGGCCATTCAGAATTTGCGGCAGTGGCCACATGCGATCAACGCTTACAAAGAAAATGTTTCCTTGTCTGAGTGGCTCTCGGTTTACGATGGCGCGCATCCTCACAGACCAGCAGCTAACCTCGATAATGACCATGAATACTATATTCATGAGATTGTTGATATTACCGACGATAATTGGGCGCGGCAGTGGGATCCAATTATTGGCCAAATTGCATCCGACTACAACGACATTCGTTACGGATACGCGCGATCCCATTTTCACTGGCACTACTTGAAAAATGCTAAGTACGGGGAATTATGGCGCGAGCTCTTCACAGCTGCTGTGCGCTTGATGGGCCCGAACTTATACGGTGACGTAGTGACGAAGCTCGAAACCATAAAGACTTCAATTAATGCAGCTGCTTCAGTCCTCGAGGGTCTTGTCGTGGGCTTAATACGAGAGGTCGATGATGCTATCATTTCAGCAGTCAAGCTACGCGTGATTGCTCTTGGAGCGGTCTGCGAACAGGTGAACGCGCGATACCAATCGGTTGGTAGCGATGGATATTGGAATACTCGACTTTGGCAGCATAACTGGTACGTCATGAATCGAAAAGCGCTGTTATCCATTGACAACCAGTAGGGCGAAAAGCGAAACCAGGATACGAGATGCAATCCAGTATCACCAGGACAAACAGAACAAGCACGCTCGGGTGACTGCCACCTTTTCTCGAATGGCTTCTTCAAAGGTAATCATATTCCGTCTTGTATTGGCTTTGTTCACTAATAATTTTGCATCAACGAAGAGTCCTATTTCAGGCACAGTCAGACTTCAGGCATTAACCGGTCTAGCTGTTGTAGCTGCTTTCTTACCAGGAATGATGGGATGGTCCTTGTCCCAGCTTGAACCGGCAAGCATCGACAATGCTGATTTCTGGTGGCTGATCGCGAATACCACGTTCCAGCTATTGGCGCTGACAACATTCGCAATCTCGATGGAGGGGCTGCGTCCCAAGCATGCTCCAGGTCGTCGCTGGGTCTGGATATACTTAGCAGCTGGATTGGCATTCACTATGACACCCATCCCTCTATATCTCTGGGTCTCGGTGCGATATAGTTCTGCAGCAGCATTTCTCGGGAACGTAGCTGTTGCGTTCGTGCATATCCAGATGTCCTTGATGCTGCTTTCTCAACAGCCGAACATCAAACAAGAATAACGATGCAGTGCCGTTCAGTGGCTGGACGGAGACGTTTACCAGGCTTTTGATAGGGCAGGGAGGAAATTTTGAAAGCTAGAGCAAGCTAGCCGCGTGTAAGTCGGGTGTCCAACGTCGAAGCCAGGCACGCATGCGTCTGAGATGACATGGGTGCGAGGGAAGCCATCACTACCAGGTTCAATGCCCCTAGCTAGGCTTCGATAGAGACTGGAATTCGATGCCAAATTGCTAGCCCTGGTTCTGCCAGTGCCATATTCACACCTGCGTCTGGAGAGAAACCGACAGCCGAACTCAAAATCACTGAATAGAGGGGGCAATCCGATGATTGCTAGTGTTGCATTTCCTCAGCCCCTAACCAGGTCGAGGATACATCATCCCATCTGACCCACTCCAAGTAAGGCAAACAGCACCAATATAACTGTTGAGTTGTGCCCAGCGAGGAGAAATGATAAAATTTCTCTAGTACATCCTAGACTATTTTTTTTCTCTGTCTCGTCATCGCAAGTGAGTTATATCCCCAGTATAAGCACTAACCAGAATCTTCGGAACAGCTTCACATTTGGTATTGTTAGGGTAAACAACAAATACTAAGAGCATCGGAGTTCGCTTAGATCGAATTGAAACCCAAGGCGGTCAAGTGAAGTTGGTCGTGTTTATACGCACACGATAGTCTCACTGGGGGAAAGGGGGAGGTTGGGAGCATCACCGTCAATATCGGGATCGGAATTTAAAATCCAAGCAAATACCCTAGTTTCATCTACACCAAGGCCAGCCTTGCTTGGGTTGTCATAAGCCTTCCACCCATTACAGCCGCTTCAGCCATCCGAGTCTGAATTATGGGTAGGATAGATAGCACATTGTTCGGGTTAAATTTGGGCCTTCGGACTCATCTAGGGGATTTGAAGTGGGCGACTTGCTCTCTGCGTTTGTGTCCTTATTCTCACATGACTACTTGTAATTGAAGTCGCCCTTGCTGCCGTGGGGAAATCTAGCCGTCATGGTCACACCAGCCGATGCCGAGTGTCCTGTAAAAAGGTATCAGGCGAGTATCATGCATGGAAATTCCAGGAGGGCGCAGTAAGGGTTCTGCGTGACTTACTGAACCCCGTCTTCATAACCTCGCTTGACGATGACTTCAAAGTAGTAGTCTTGATCTCTGGGAGTACAATGATCTGCCCGAACTATGGCCGTGTTGGGTTTCTTGGTGTCCTTCGAGCTCACTGGTTTAGAATAGCCGGTCCTCTACAACAGAGCAAAATTGAATCCATATTATGCCTTACCAACGACTCGAACTGTCATTGGGTCCGTTCTCTCCTCGTCAATCTGGAGCAGAGCTGCATGTATATCATTCCTATGCCATGTTCGAGGTTCTTTCGTAGTTGCCGAGCTCGCCTGCACGCCTTCAACCGACTGGCCACTTCGCTGCAGTTTTTGCCCAAGCTTTGTCCTCATCACATCGCGATTTTAATCATAGCATGTAATGAAGTGTAATGGGGTCCACCCGTCGACGTGTTCGACATTTCCCCGAACGCGATCAACCTGAAGCAATCGGTCGAAGCGCTCGTCATCACCAGATGCAATGGCTGCGTGAAGTGCCCTATCACACGCTTCCGCATAGTCCCCAGGACTCAAGGTTTTGCAAGCCTCGTTTACAATGTCTAATATCTCCTGAGTTCCCGAACGACTATCCAAAAACAGTGGACTGAACCAGAAGTTTGTTGGTGTTATCCTTAGACGTCTCGATTTGGTCCGTGAATACCTAGCAGAAGCTCTCTGCATGCCTCTGACAAAGAAGGGGAAGGGAAAACAGCCAACTGCATATACATTTCTGCACTATGCTGAGAATTCTCGGCACAAAAACCGTGTCTTTGAACGAATGAAGGGACATTTCGAGAATATCAGTATTGGATACTGGCATCTGTTGCGTGTTCGGGGGCCAGATTGGGGAAATACTCCTCTCCATTTGGTGGCGAGCAAGGCTCCCTTGGGAAACAAGAGTGATTTGGTAAGGAGGATTGCGGGCTACACTGAGGCTAAATCATATACCGATTCAACTGCAGAAAGTCTTGATCTCATCGAGAAACTAGTCAAGAGCTATTCAGATGCCCTTGCCGATATGCTCAAAGCAGGATACACAAGGATCGGCGCTAGCCTTGCTTCCTATTCGTCGGAAGCGAACAGCGTGACCGACTACTATGCGCCATCGGGTGATCATGGCTCTAGAATTACCTCTCTCATCTGATCCATTTGCCCAGTTACACCACTCTACATAGCTAAGGTGGAACACGAAGTTACGCGGACAGGGACCATACAAATCAACGCCGCTGCAGCAGCAAAGGTAAGACGCAAGTGTTGACCCTTGAAACAATGATTTCTCATTCTCTTCATATTGGCAGTCAATTGGGCCATCAAGATGGGTGTCGACATCACCAACATGAGTTGGACTATCGAGACCAACTTTATGGATAAGGCGCCTGCGGACCTGAAGACAGCCAGTGAAAAGCCAAAGGCTGAAGGGATCATTATTTTTTGTTCAGCAAGCGACCAAGGGGGAGATTCGAAAGTCTTTTGCTATCCAAGGCACTGGCGAGAGTCGTGCATTGGTATCGGCTCCTTATCTGCAATAGCCACACCATCAGTGTGGTTGCATTCGGACCAAATCGATTTCCTGTTCCCAGGAGAGAAAAATTGTGGTACAAAACAACGATGACGCACTTGTGGAGGGCTCTGGCAGTTCATTCGCGACGGCAGTTGCGACAGGCTTTGGCGGGCTGCTTATCTGCTGCACGCTTATTCTGGACATGAGCTCAACGTCATCTCTGCGGAGAGCAAGGGCTGTCACAGGAGACAAGCTGGATAAACTTGAAACTGTCTGGGACTACAACCTGATGCGGTGTGCCTTGGCCAACTTGTCGGCCGAACTTCGAGGTGTCGGGCGGAAGCTGACCAGGCCAGAAACCATGATCAACAATTTCCTCGACAAGCTCACGGGAAACGCGCCGCTCCCAGAACGAGACCTGACTTCGAAAGAAGCGGCTGCCCTTAAAGATGTACTCAGGGGGTTGAAGGCAACTTGTCTCCAACATTGCAGCTCGACACTAATATGTTTTCTGCAGGCCAAAAACGCGTATGACTTTGGTCAGAAATGAAATTGTCTACTAACTCCAAGCGCGACTTCGCCTATATCAAACCGTATGCGTATGGCGATCCTTAGTCTCTGGGGAAGGACCTTGGCCCGAGCATATTCTCAACCAGATAATGAGTATTGGTCACAAAACGAGTGACAAGTACCGTCAAATTTCTGTTCGCCATCATCTTGTTCAATCCTGAAACTCCTTGCCGCAGAAACACAGACGGTTTAGCAAACCAGTGATGGCGGGGCAGGGGTTGAGTGTGGCACGGCATACGAGACGCCAATGCGCTTCCCGACAACTGGGGAGAAAGTGAGTGCTTTTGCGCAGGCGCTAGAGAAAGGATCCAACACAAATAGTCGGAATGCTATGATGTTAGGCAGAGAAATTGTTTGGCAAATTTTAGACTTGACGTGTAGACAAATGCTTTCCATGGTATGTCATTTGCCTTCCCTAGTCGGCCAATTATTCAGGCTCCATTCGTACAACATGATATTGTTCTTGCTCAACGCTTGGCCAGGCCATCATGTTCATTGGCAAGAGGTATACCGGGAGCTTGAGCACGACAGAAGTCGCATTCAAGGCTTGACGCGGTGGCATCTAACCTCGATACGTTTTACTATTCATCGAGTCACCTCTGCGACTGGATGAGACAAGGCTTCCTTTGCTTGCCTAGACAACGAACGATTCGTCGGGTTGATGTTACGCCATCACTTTGTTATTAATTACTCCAATCTACCCTGCCAGACTGATGTTGCTATTGGATTCTTTCTATGTCTTACTATGGACCTGACCCTCTTGATAGTCGACAGGCAGCATGCAGAAATTCGCGTGAAACCTGGCCAACAAGGCATTTCTCTCTGGAAATCTCATGAATATAGAATATGGTCGTTCAGTTTTAAATGAGGGAGATTGGGCACATCGAACATACTCGTAAGGGATGATACGCCATCCTACGTCGACTGTCAACAGGATATACCTTGAGAGACATGCTGGGTGCGCAAGGTTCTTGCCGCCATACATGTTACATCTTTCGATTATCAGTTGAGTGTTGTTAATTGATTGCCCAACCATTGAATAGAACCAAAAGCTTCCTCATCTCCGGAAGCGAGATGAAATAGTTGCTAGTGCGACTGCTAACAAAGAATTAAAATGTTATGGCATTCGCCACAAAGAGTATTCTGCCCAAGTTTCAAAAGCATCATCCCAAGGACGCATAATTGTTTGTGCCCAACCTGCTTCACGGAACTCATGCTCGTAATCTATGGCATATAACATTTTGCAGTACTCCCAGTACTCAGGATACCAACCAGCCTGCTCCCAATCGATGATACCCTCGATTTTGTACGACCCGGCAGAACCCGAGATCATAATATTATTAAGGGTAAGGTCCCCATGCGTGAAGTAGACGTCACTGTTGTTGGGAATTTCATCATGCTGTGGAGGTTTCAGAATTTCTTGAGGTCCGTAAGGTTGGCGTGTGGCTGCAGCTACCAACAAGTTATTGAAGGCCTCGACGCTATAAAGTGGCCCCTCTTCGTAGTCATATCTGAAGAAGCGGTCGGTCATTGGGCCTTTGTTGACTGAACCTGTAAAGGTTTTAACGAAAAAGCACTAGGGTATCAGCAAGATTTAATAGGATGGAAATACCGATGAAGGGGGGTAACTCGTGTTGATTTAAGCGACGCAAGATTGAGACAATCTCGCGAAGCGCATTGCACACGCGGCTTTTGTCTTGCTCTGTAAAATCTGGCCATGCTTCGCGCAAGGTAATTCCAGGAATGTAACTCATGTAAATGAAGTTGAGGCTGTCATGCTTCCTCCAACCAAACACTTCGGGCACAGGAATGTCGTTGTTAGGAAAGGCCTTTTTGATGGCTCGCATTGCTAATGCCTCTTCAAATTTGACCATCGAGGACTGTCCGATCTTGACGACAAGATGCTGATTTTTGAATATGAGAACATCGTTTGCAACACGTGGATTTTGCTCAATGATGGCCAGTGGTGTTGGTGACAGTGATGTGGAGGCCTCCTTTGTCTGGAAAAACGAGGTGTCACGGAAATCCACCGCATCCAAAGACGCATCAGGGAAAGATGCAGGGTCGATAATCGGAAAAGCCTCGATATCATTTGCCATGACAGGTGTGTTTTGTAGGCAGGTTGAGAGTATAGACTTGGCCGATATCACTGGACAATTGTGCAAACGCGATGTTTCGCAGCAGACGTGATGGGTTGTTGATCAAGGCTGATTCCCGTAACAAAGGGTATGAATTGTTGGTCATTTCGAAGCTCCGGAATAGTAATCTTCCGAGTCCGACCCCCTTCGAACGGCCAACTTGATGCCCAGGGTGTTAATCTCATTGGGGGTCCCTCCACCCCCATAGACCCTAGACCAATCACTCATCTATCGCAAGACTGATTATGCGCCGACGATGAGGCCTTAAACTCGGCCTTTTTGGAGACCTCAAATTCAATTAAGATGATCAAACCAGGGTTTGTAGAAGAATACACGCGGTCTTATCACTCCGTTTATCTAGCCAAATACCGGGCAATTCCAAGCAGTGTAGTCACTTCGCCATCTGATTGCGATATCAGTTTAAAGGGAAGAGACCTCAGCACAAGCTTCAAGTCAGCCTCAACCAAAGGTACCGCCACCCAATTTGTTGGAAAGCCGGGGGGTTTCAAGCTATGTACTTGAGATTAAGATAAACTATTGTGATGAGGAGAAATGGCGCCAAAACACTCGGGTGAAAATTAAGGAGCGTAGGCATCTGGCTGCAATCCTGCTCGATCGAGCCCAGATAATAGAAAAAAAAAAGGGTTGGAAAAAGCAGTTGACCGGGCTGACCTAGCTAAGAATCCAAGAAAAGAGCCTTCAAAAAGTTTGGGAAAAGAAGGTCAAGATTGATAATGGTGATATCTCGGATCACGATCAGAGCTGTGCATGACTAACTAGCAAAAGAGAAGAAGATGAGAGCTGGGAGTGGCTCCTCTATCCTACTGCGCGGGGCCGCTGATGGGACCCATAGTCCCGTTCAAGCTGCCAAGATCGAGCTCAAGAACATTATTGATGATGACACTGGATATATTGCCGATGTACGGATACTGTATGCACCTTGGGGTTGTGGCCTTAGCGTCAAGCGCTGGGTGGCTGGTTCGACATTGGCGCGCTTAACAGCCAGGCCTGTTGGGATGCCGAATAAACACCCTTGGTGCAGCGGCTGGCATATTCTGTTCCATTGTCTGCCCATTCCATAGGTGCAATTCTGGATTTTCCCGAACTAACTGATTTCTCGTGCGGAATTATAGATCCGAAGTGCCTAGAGTGGTTGTAGGCCTCTGATCACCTTCCGACCATGGCGGAGAGGATGCAGCCACAGGATTAGGCGCAAATGTCCATTGCGGCGACGAATAATGTTATATATACTGCAAACTCTCCATGGCGAAGGAAATCAGCCCGGCCAATGTTAAGGCAACTTCTCTTTGATAAAGGGGGGATTTGATCGACCTTCGTCTCACGCAATAAAAGCCCGTCCTGCTTAACTGTCTGCAAGTGCTCACCGATGGTACTATTAGTTTTGTCAATCCGCTGACCGCAATCGAAACAGCCTACAACCTCAGCATGAGGCTTTACACGCCCTCGGCGATGCTGACTGGCTTCGGTGCCATGTCTTCATTGGTGCTGTTCGGTGCGCTGCTCCTCGGCGGCGCAGGTGTCGCCAGAGCGGACAATCCCTTGGCTCAAACCATCTACACAGCCGATCCAGCACCTCTGGTCCACGACGGTCGGCTGTACGTCTTTACTAGCCACGACGAAGACACCAACGATGGATTCTTCAACATGCGTGACTGGCACCTCTTCTCGACCACAGACATGGCAAACTGGCAGCACCATGGTTCGCCCATGGGCCTGGCTACATTTAGCTGGGCGAGCAGGAATGCATGGGCAGGGCAGGTCATTGCCCGCAATAACAGGTTCTACTGGTACGTTCCCATTGTCAACGGGGCTACAGGCGGCATGGCCATCGGTGTCGGCGTGAGCGACAATATCGCCGGCCCATACCGGGACGCGATTGGGCGCCCGTTGCTTGAGAACAACGAAATTGATCCCGCCGTGTGGATTGATGATGATGGTCAAGCCTATTTGTACTGGGGAAACCCAGGCCTATTCTACGTGCGACTCAACCCGGACATGATATCTTATTCTGGCGGTATAGTTAGGGTCCCCCTCACATCTGCTGGCTTTGGCACCCGTACCGGGAACGCTGAACGACCAACCACGTACGAGGAGGGCCCATGGGTCTACAGGCGCAACAACCTTTACTACATGATCTATGCCGCCAACTGCTGCTCCGAAGACATCCGCTACTCTACAGGCCCTAGCATCACTGGACCCTGGACCTACCGAGGTCTCATCATGGCAACTGCTGGTACAAGCTTCACCAACCATGCTGGTATTGTCGACTACAGAGGCAACTCATACTTCTTTTATCACAATGGCGCCCTGCCTGGTGGGGGTGGTTATACTAGGTCCGTGTGTGTTGAGCGTTTTGTGTACAACTCGGACGGCTCCATTCCAACTATCCAGATGACATCCGGTGGTCCTCCTCAAATCGGCACTCTCGACCCTTATGTCCGACAAGAGGCCGAGACAGCGGCTTGGTCGCAGGGTGTGGAGACCGAAGTTTGCAGCGAGGGTGGTATGGATGTCAGCTACATCAACAACGGCGACTACATCAAAGTCGAGGGTGTGGCCTTTGGCACCGGAGCCCGATCCTTTTCGGCCCGTGTTTCTTCTGCTACAAGCGGTGGCAGAATCGAAATCCGGCTCGGCAGTGCGACCGGAACCCTTGTCGGCACATGCGATGTGACAGGCACAGGAGGGTGGCAGGTATGGAGGACAGTGACGTGCGCCGTCAGCGGTGCTACGGGCACCCAGGACTTGTTCTTCCGTTTCACCGGCAGCGGCACCGGCAGCCTCTTCAACTTCAATTGGTGGCAATTCAGTGGCAGCGGAGGGACCGTGTCCTCCACGGTCACTACCGCCGTCACGTCTCGCACTACCAGTGGTAATTCGCAGCCAACAACCACCGGCGGCACCGGTCCGGCTTGCCAAGCACTCTACGGACAGTGCGGAGGCGAGAGCTGGACCGGCGCTACATGCTGCCAACAGGGAACATGCCAGGCCCAAAACCAGTGGTACTCGCAGTGTTTGGCATGAAGGAGGTTCTTATGGTGAGAGCGCGTGGATACAGGCATTACTTATCTTGTGCGCGTGTGTGGGTGTACACGGACACTCCTCGCCACCCTCGCGTGATCGCAAGGAAGCATAAACAAAGCGATCATCTGTGGAAGGCTTCTGAGAATCTACGTAGACAAATACTTCCTTGTGTCCCACACGTGTGCGTAATCGTCATTGCCAGAATTGCCGTGTTGACAGCTCGTTCAAATCCGCATACTTTTGCGCCTCGACGTTGCAGTCATGCATCACTCGCATCCGTGGCTTGACCTATTTATCACGAAAGAGTGAATTGTCCTGGTTGTACCATTGTATGGTCGTGTGTGCGTGCTTTTATGCCTTTATGCCTACAATTCTTCGTGCCTTAGCATGCTTCTCCATGTTGTCTGAATACAGAACTTGCATCTTTTCTCGATACTCGACCAAGTGGGCAAATTTTGGCCGTCACACTATGTTTGCAAGGACTCGTGCTATCTGAAAGAAATGTTCTTACTCGGACATGTTGAAGCAGCCAACCTTTTCGATCCGACATATATGGATTTTGTCAAAAGTCACAAACCCCGAACGTTTCCTCCTTTTTACCATTCTCATGAGCCTTAGGTGGCAGGTACTAGAAAACTTGGAGGGCCGAAATCAGGATTACTAGGATAAACTTCATAGACTCAGGCCTTGAAAGACTGAGTCTTGCGCTATTTTCGAACCGCTTCCAAAATCCAACATAACTGTTCAACGCTATACGGAGGTCGAAGTCGTCGCGTGTATAATTTCAATGTACGCAAAATGGTGTTCGTTTTCTTGAACATGAGACAAGCTTCATAGTTTAAGAGTCCGCCGGCCCCATCTTAGGCTGTCATCGATTGCTAATAACGGAACCTCAGTGATACTTGCCCACTCTACCTTGAGAAGAGCTCTGCAGCTTGGGGCAAGAGTAAAATTTCGAACTTGCGCTGGATTATGTAGAGGCATTCCACCAGACACTTCGTTTTCGCGTAGGCCTTGGCTTATTCGTGACCAATTTCACTCTGTGTAGCAAAGATCAAGCATAACTTTTCACGCAACCTCAGTTCATCAAGTATGGGACATTTATCAAGAGAATATCCAAGTGTCATCGAAGCTGTAACTTGCGTTCGTATCTCCCTTGCGCTTTGGGGGAGGTAGTACGGGGATTACAGTAGCCCTCACCATATCTCTGTATCGAATAATTATAATAAGGTTGAAAATTGGCATTAAAGTCTAATGGCTTAAAGATAGAAGTAACAAAAGGGTCCAGATAGGGTGTCCATTACTTCCCCAATGGTAATACTGTCCCCCGCATGTCCCATATTAATGACATCGCTCAACTCAACCTTCCTCGACGGTGGTTCATTCGCCCAAGTAAGATGACCATAGACGCCGCCACTAATGTCTATGTGTCGTGTAGCAGGATCCAGGGCTTGCCTGAAGGAATACGTGGTCAGCGAGTGGCTCTATCTGAAGGCAGATTATTCGAGATAGCAACCCACCAAAAAGTCCACAGGCGATCCATCATGCCGTGATGAACCCAGAAGGCTGGGTCTCCGGGGGAGGTGAAGAGATCGCCACCAGGATCACCTCTGTAAAGGTGTCAGTGAGGGCTCAAAATGCCTTCGAGGGTTCCTCAACATCGCTTACCCAATTACGTAGTGAATGCCGCCATGGGGTCCAATCTCCACTGTGTAGGGCACACCTTCGGACAGCAGACGGTACTGCTCGATATTGGGCTGGAGGAGGAGATCTATATCAGGTTCCCACATCGGGTCAGTGCTCGTCAACGCGGATGTAGGAGCTGGCAGAAGCGTACTCAACACTGTGCTGTAGTTGGCATATCTCATGTTCATAGCCGGACCAATATCTCGCCTGAGCCCACGAGGGTTGTACCCTAGGCCGCCGTCCGGGCCAGGTTCTGTACCCTCCAAGCCGCCCACCGGGCCAAGGTTCACGGTCATGTTAGCAAATGGACCCGTGGTTACAAAGCCGCCGCCAACGCCGGCAGGAAGCTGGATGGAACCGCCACCCACACCCGGGGGCGGTACGATGACTGGGCCTTCATGAGGAATGTAGTCTCCATTGCCACCAAGGCTGTATGGGTCGCCGTTAAAGATGGGCGAGTTCTGAGGGGCAGAAGCGTATTTGGGCCAGTCCCAATACTGACGGATTTCGTATCAGCATAACCCCGGCGTGGGAAACCCATCGTAAGTGACCAAACTCACCGGTTGATAGCCTTTGTAGCCGCACTCGTCACGGAGAGCCTTCTCGTACGTGTGCACAAACCAACGGTGCCAGGGCATGAAGATGCCAGAGAAGTGAATCTCCAACGTCTGCTGGATGTGTGTCACAATGAAGTCGTCGAACTTGCAGAAGGGAGTTAACAGGGCAAAGATGTTGCAGAAGGGTTGCGAAATGTACCCGAGACTTAGCACCAGCAGCCACGCTGCTGGGTGTCCGCGGCGGGAGGGCTTGAAGACACTGCACAGCGTTGACGTAGTCGAGCCTCTGCGCTTTGGACAGCGAACCACTGCAGGGGCGGATTGTAAGCCATGAATCGGAAGTGAAAGAAAGCCCAGAATAACCGAAGTGAAGCACGACTTACTATTCACGGCGGAAAATGACATTGCGAGACGTGCAGGTTGCCTCCTGGCCACGTTTGCGGAGTTTGGCCTCGCGCTCGTCGAGAGACTTGAGAACATCAGCCTGGATGGACTGGGCAAGGGCAGCAAACGATTGGGCATCAGCCGCCTCGTCGTTTCGTGCCTGAATTGTGGTCAGTGCCCCAACGCTTGTGCCCAAGAGGAGGGATGCGACTATGGCGGCGACTCTCATCGTGGCTCCTCGTGCTGATGATTGACGAATTGGGCGAGAAGAGGGTGTGACGGCACGGTCTGTGAGATTCGTCAAACTCGAAGTGGAAGTGTCAACGATAACCAGGAAAGCCACATGGCCACCATATGGCAGGCCGAATAAATAACATGCCAGAGCCTGACGTGGTGGGTGGCGGACGTAGCCAACGGAAACGGGGACGCCCAATCTTCCCCGGTCCAATGGTGTGCTGCATAGGCCATAAGCGATATGCAAGAACGGACGAACCGCCCGGTTGAAAGGAAGAGACCGGGGGATCTTGATGAGCTTGGCGGCATATGGGCTGACCCTGTTGGAGTTTGATTGGTGACTACCGGCATACTTCCCCCTGCAGTCGCTGGACCCTGACCAGTATTGCATTAGTAAACTCGTTAAGTGCCGGAAGCAGATGCCAAATCCGCGGCTTGTTGGTCCTGTGAGGGTCCCAAAGCATCCCATAGGTCGGCGTACTCAGTCAACATGCAGTATCCGCTCTTTAACCAGGATCCAACCAACATGACTTAACAGACAAACTAATAGCATCTATTTTTTTATCATAGAGGTTTAGTCTTCGCGTCCTTCCTCCCCTCCGTAGCCCAGTCTCGATCGCAGTGCTCCGAGGAAGATGAGACGGCATGTCGCATTTGGAAAGTGAGAGGATTCTCGCCCATGCAGGTCCTGTTGTAAACACCAAGAAATGGCCAGCCAGCGACGTTCCGTAGTGATTCAGGGTGCTTATTGTAAACGCAGCTAAGGATGATTTTCTCGTTATTGTCTGGGGTCACGGCTCGCCTGGATGATTAGAGCATCCATATTGTTGAAACAGGCCCAGCGCCCCTGCGGCAGTCCTACGTGTTTTCACACATATCATACGACCAACGTGGCAAGTCCTGTTGGTTGGAGTTTGCAACCCTCAGGGATTCAATGTCAGGAAGTCCCAAAAATCTTTCTGTTGTAGCAAGTTTTAGGATAACTTCCAGATTGAATACGTAAATCTTATACGTATAGCAATCATTATTTTGACAGGTAAATTAGACCTGCTCCCAAAGCTCATCATGCCACTCCGTCCAAACATTGCTTTAGCGAATACCCGGCGGATCTTAAAAGCCAAACTCCTGTTTGATCCAACTACTTGAAAGATGGATAGGACGGTAGGTTTGTGCCACTATCAATCTTTCCCTAGCCCCCAGACCCAATGTTGGTCTCCACCGTCGCCGAAACATGCATGAATGGTACCAGGGCAGCCTCGGAAACTCCGTACAACCCAGCCGTATGGTGACATCCTTGTTGCTGGCCAACATCCGCAACAAAGGAGAGGCACAGTAAACAAAGTTGAGACATAAGAGTTCAGAAATGAATGGGGAGACCTGCGTTCACCAGCTGCGACCTCAGCAAATTCGCTGTCTGTGTGTTCAACGCCCACCACCATCGCTAGCTGGAACAGCACCCATCCGGTCTCCATTATGGACAACTCAGCTGTTCTCCCGCCAGACCACAACAGAGGTCCTGAGATTCTTGCAATATGCGGGACCGCAGTTGGTTTTGCTCTCGTCGTTGTGATTATGCGGGTCTGGGTCCGGATCAGGATCATCGGCAAGATGGGTTGGGACGATTACTTCATGATCGCCGCCATGGTGAGGACTATTGTACATCTCCTTCGATGAACAAATATCTGACGTATAGTTTCATTTTGAAAGACGACCATGTTTGCTGAAATGATGGTCATCATACCTCAGGTTGACTATGGCGCAGGGCGGCATTATCAGTACATCAAGCCTGAGTCGAACATCGCCGCGGGCCTTCACTTGAACTTCGTCACGCAACCATTGTGTCTCATTGCCCTCTGTCTAACCAAAGTGAGCATTGGCTTCTTCCTACTACGGATGACTCAATCGCCGAGGTTCAGATACACCATCAGGGGCGTCATGGTCTTCACCATCCTCTCATCTACGGGAAACCTCCGTCGGTTCATCCACCCCAAGGAATCATTATCGCCGCCTAACTCACTTTTAGTGACTGTATTCTTCCAGTGCAGGCCCTTGGCGTTTACCTGGGATCCAGCTGTCCCCGGCGGAGAGTGCATCCCTACTGCAAACCTCAGATTCGCGGCTTTCTTTAACTCAAGTAGGTCTTGTTGCTATCTATGGCCTCACAGCTTCCTGCCTAATGAAAAAAAAAAATCACAGGTGTTTCAGCATTGACTGATCTCGTCTTTGCATTACTTCCTGTTCCTATGATGTGGAAGGTGCAGCTCAAATGGAAGGTCAAAGTGGCTGTGGCTACGTTATTGTCTTTAGGAGTCTTGTAGGTATTCTGGATGATGGACGGTTGTGATCAATGCCTCAATGCATCTCGTGCTAACTCTACTTTCTTTGGAGCGCTACGGCTGCAGCCATCGTCAAGATTACCTTCCTTGGTGACTATGGCCAGCATGGTGACTTCCTCTACGACAGTTCCGACCTTACGATTTGGTGCGTTTATCTAGACACTGCAAAATTTGATGATTTATTTGAGGATTTCTCACTTACTCGGACTACAGGACAACCATTGAGATCTGCACAGCTATCCTTGCCGCTTCAATCCCATGTCTCAAACCCCTCTTCAAGGCTTTGCTGGGGGGGTCCCTTGCTGAACGGTATGCTTACAAGTACAATAATACTGGCTACCTCCACAACAGGTCTGGCAAGATGTCGCAAACCTGTCTTAGAAATGTTGAAGATATGGAGCTGTACAGTCGACCTAGGCGCACAGCTACCAATTTTGCGGTTGGTCGGTCGGGAACAGGATCGGAGGAGAACATCATGAATTCTGCAGATGATAGGAACGAAGGAATAATTAAGACGACGGAGATCTCTATTACTTTGGGGGAAGATAAGGAGAAAACCGCTACGAGCATCATATAAAGTCGCCCGTCACTTGCAGATTGGCCTCTACTGCATCCTGTGCCCCTAGAGGAACCCGATCGACGTAAATTATTATCATGTGCTAAAGGATGTGTCCGTGCAAGAATCGTTTTAACTGAAGTTCTTTTTGATATATGTATCATCACCGTGGCTACTGTTGTAGGAGTGTGTTCTTTATGAAACAAAAAGGACGCGAGCTGAGCGGCGTGTATTACCAGGATAGGTTGTATCATGAAAAATATGGCATATCCATAAGGGTCTGTAATGACATGGAACCAATGGAGGCCATGATTACTGCACGGGAATACAGAATTCGAGCGGTGACTGGCCAGTGGCTGATGAATCGACCATCTATACAACGTCGGGCAAAGCAAGCTCTATATCCATCATCCATTTAATTTCTTCGCATAGCTCCACAGCAGTTTCACTTGTCAGCGCTGCCATTGGTTGTCTCGGTACGCCTCCGTATCCGTGAAAATGTTGCAGTATCGCCTTGAAGCCCGGTATCGCGCGCTTCGTCAACGACCAGTCCGCCCGCGCCAGCTGCTGCTGCACCTTCCTAGCCTCCTCATATTTACCATTCACCGCCAGCTTGTACACGTGAACGCAGGCGCGTGGAAACACGTTGGCCGCGCCCACAATGGCTCCGGAGCCGCCGACGATGACGGAAGGGAGGATAAAGTCTGCGATGCCGGCGTAGGCGAAGAAGGGTGCTGCGTCTGCTGCCGCAGGCATAACTTCTGAGACGGGCGAGGTGGTCTGCGCGACACGGGCGAGCTTGCCTACGTTACCGCAGGTGAACTTGACGCCGACGATGTTGGGATGTGCGGCTAGACGCTCCATGAGCTCGGAGTCGAGGTCGATGCCTGCCACCGCGCCTGGATAGTTGTATAGAACAATCGGCAAAGGACTGGCATTCGCTACCTCCTTGTAATATCGTTCGATCGCAGCCGTATCCATAGCCCACTTGAAAAAGCTCGGAACCATAAGAAGCACAGCGTCACCGTCCGCCGCTGCAGCATCACGGCACAAATCGATAGTGCCGCGCACCGACTGCTCTGAGGCCCCGACCATGATGGGAATGTGTGAGAACCCAGCAGCGTCCAGGGCTTGTCGAGTTGTCCTTGTAACTGTGGCTCGTTCTTCTCGTGAAAGGTAGACCGCTTCACCGTTGGATCCGTTGGTCGTGATGCCCGCCATTCCGGCCTTGGCCAAGCGCACGGCATGGCGGCCGATGGTTTCGGTGTCGAGGTCTTCGGTTGCTTGGTAGAAGAAGACCTGGGTAGGGGCAAAAATGCCAGTGACAAGTGGCTTCGGCATGATAGAGACGGAAAATGGATTGGTAGGTGGTTCGATATTACCGTGTCCGATGTGATTAAATCTGAGCCAAGCTGGAGAATTGGGGACTCGGCAATCGATATCATCCACATGCCATTCTCCCCACCCGCGCATTATGATATGCATTTCGACTTTTCACTAACAACATCCCCATAGCACTCCCACTTGCGCATGGGCAACTGCGGCAGCCTTTCCCGCCGTCCCACGCCATCACCTGATTCTTTCCACCGGAGACAGCTAAGTACACGCGATGATGTAGGAAGCGGATCAAGTGGACCACAGTATTGCGGGTATAGACGCCAGCTAGACACCTAGCCCCTTCATCGCCGGATCGCGGGTGTGGACGGCAGACGGGGCCGCCCAAGGGCTTGGGCCTGCTGCTCCATCCATCGCGCCATGTTACCCTCCACCTGATCCGGGGGCCTCATGCCGATGTTCCCCAACCTCGAGGCCCGGCAATCTGGGGTCCCCATGGTCCCAGAAATTCCTCAGCGGCCATGGGCCGGTGCCAAGTCGTACCAAGTCTTCCTGACCTGCTTCTCAAAGGTACAAATGTCGCATACGTTCATCGATATTTTGGCTCTTCATCTCAGTAACCAATTGCCACGAGTCAACCACTCCGTCATCATACCGTCGAGTCTTCCAGAACAATCACCAGAATGCCTTCATCCAAGATGCCCCTCGACGTTGGTGATGTCACCATCACCGGCTTCAAGGTGATTGATATCAGATTTCCCACCAGCCTTGATGGTGTTGGCTCAGACGCCATGCACGTCGGCACGAATGGCTCCCACCCATACATACAACTCCAGACCAACCAAGGAGACTTGATAGGAGAGGGCATTGTAAGCACTACTCGAGACGAATATTTTCCAACTTTGCTGACCAGCGATCCCGCAGGCTTTCAGCAATGGTCGCGGAAGTGAACTCGTCTGCATGGCCCTGGATATCTTCGCCAAGCGCGTAGTAGGCAAGACAATGCACGAGCTGACCCGCAACATGGGCAAGACATGGCGGTACATGGTGTCCGATTCACAGTACAGGTGGATTGGACCCGAGAAGAGCGTTACACACTTGGCTGTTGCTGGCGTACTGAACGCCGTGTGGGATCTCTGGGGCAAGATTCTCGGCATGCCCGTGTGGCAGATTGTGTGTGAGATGACACCCGAGGAGATTGTTCGCTGCGTCGACTTTCGATACATTACAGACGTCATCACCCCAGAAGCGTCTATCGAGATGCTCAAGAAGACGGCCAAGGACAAGGAAGCCCGTCTGAAGGAGGCCTTTGAGAATGTGGCAGTTCCGGCGTACACAACATCACCGGGCTGGTTGGCGTTCTCCGGTGATCGCATGAAGGAGGTTCTGAATGAGACCATTGCTCAGGGCTATAAAGTCTTCAAGTTCAAGGTCGGAACAAGCGTCGAGGCCGACCGGGCAAGGCTCTCTGCGGTTAGAGACGTGCTCGGATATGACAACGACTACCAGATCATGATCGATGCGAATCAGGTTAGTCCCCCCATATATTCGTTATCGCCGGGTATTGACATGAAATGATAGGTATGGAGCGTACCTGAGGCCATCGAGTACATGAAGCATCTGGTCGAGTACAAGCCAGTCTTCATTGAAGGTTTGTCTTACTTTACTCTCATCAGCCAAGCTTCCCGTTGACCAGTGGCAGAACCAACCAACCCCGATGACGTCCTCGGCCATGCCACCATTCGCAAAGCTTTGAAGCCTTACGGTGTCGGTGTCGCCACCGGAGAGGCAGCACAGAACCGAGTCACCTTCAAGCAGCTCTTACAAGCTGAGGCGACCGACGTAGCTCAGATTGACGCCGTCAGGCTCGGCAGCGTCAACGAGTGTCTGGTAAGCTCAACATCCACCACCCCGCTTTTTGGACAATTAATTAATTTATTTTGCTGCAGGCCGTCATGTTGATGGCTCTCAAGTTCGACGTGCCTTGCGTCCCGCACAACGGCGCCATGGGCTTGACTGAGCTTACTTCCCACCTCAGCACCATCGACTACGTCGCCATCAGTGGCCGTAAGTCGATGCTCGAGAACGCCGACAGCCACCGCGAGAACCTGAGGCACCCATCCAAGATTGCCAACGCCCACTACGTGACGCCGCTGGCACCCGGGTACTCCACTGGATATACCGACTCTGCGCTGGAAAAGTATACATACCCCAATGGCAAGTTCTGGTCCTCAGATATTGGACAGCAGATCATTGCGCAACCGACTGGAGGTGAATTGTAGGATAATTGATACTGTCTTATACACGCAGATAGATCCGAGTAGCGCATGACGGGCATCTGAATAACAACTGGGGAATACAAGTCCTTGTTCATGACTAATAATAAAAATGTCCTGCTAAACGCGTGCACGTAGCCGTGTCTTTCTTCGTATCTCTTCCAGAATTGAGAGGACGTCTGAAAGACTTGACACAGCCCATGGTCTGACGTTCTCGATAGCCAGCGTCTGGAAATCGTCTATATCGGGAATGAGCCCACGAAGCTCTTCGCTGAGCCAGGATAGAGTTAGGATGATCACAGCTCCAAGCGAACTTTGATGCTGGTCAGTATGCATGCCTAAGTTTAGACGTGAACCGGTACTTACGATAGCGCAAAAGTCCATGTATATTGACTTGGTGTTTTGAGGATATCAGAGGTGTGATAGAGATATAGTTTGCAGCTCTCAATGCAAATGCCGGCCTTTTCGATAATGGCGTTAGGTATCATGGGCTCGTTATGTGTTGCCACATATAGCACAAAAGGTCGGTAGATAATGTGCCGGGCCGCAAAATATCGTATGCGGAGAATTGATATCCTGGCATTGTCCAGCTTTTCTAGCCCCAAGGGCGGTCTGAATTGTTCTGGGATGGCTTCGTGCCATGCGTCAAGCTGATGATGCAACTCTTCGCAAACAGCGGTCACGGAAGAGATCTCTTCGAGAGAAAACTCATCAGGCGTCATCAAACAGGTAGACGACAGTGATAATCCGAGAGGGTGCGGCTTGCGTGGGTAAAGCGAATTATGGATGCGATTCAGCAGTCGGCGGATTGTTATCTCACCAAGGAAGGCCGTTGAGTGAACATCTTCCAAATTATCGTACTGGGGTAAACTTGCGTCGTCTGTAAGTTGTTGAAGACTGCTTCTGGGCAGCTCTAACTCCGCAAGCCTGTCACATTCTATCATGAAGCATGACCAAAACAGACGGAGTAGGATACCCTCAGAATTCAGAGCATGCTTTTGAGACTCCAAGCTGACCCTTCAATTAGTAAAACGTCTCCAGAAGACCTTATGCAACTCACTTTGAGAGCTTGAATTGTAGTAGATTGGTAGCAGAGTATATCAATCGCCAGCTGTGAAGAGGTCGAACAATGTAAGCAAAGTAGATGCTCGCCAGAACCAGGGCCTGCGCGAGGATAGGATCAAAGGAAAAGGACCACAAAGAGCGAGACATGAGAGTCGGTATAGCGTATTGCATGTATTCGGTGCCGACTGGGGGATTTTCAGGGTCACACTGGCCAGCTGGCGATGTGGACACGGCGCCTAGGGCAAACACTACCATGCAAAGAGCTGATTCTATGCTCGAGTCGGCTCCCTTCTCCAAAAATCCTTGATAAATCTTGTTGAAAGCCGTCTGGTCCAGTATTGGGTGGCATACGTGCACCAACGAGAAGAAGGACGAGACGAGGTGATCAAGCATCATCTGTTCGACTTGAAAGGAGGGGAGAGAGGTGGGCCACTGATCTAGTGAAAGCTCCGGGGGCAGCTGGCTCCTTGATTCCAACAAGAAAAACAAGTTTGGTGGATATTCTCCAATCAGGGCCTTCATTGCTGGGAGGCCTAGGAGATAGCTTGACGATGTCTTGTGTTGAACGGGAATGTTCATGGGTTCGGAGCCGGCCGCGTCTGATCTAGCCTCCAAGCTTGGATAGAGCCATGCGGTTTCTGTGTCGACGAGCTGCATCGCCCTAATGGATCCGCCAGAGATGGAACCATGACTTGTCGTGGAAGCGGCATTGGCTTGTCCAAGCTGAGGACCAATTTGGGGGCTATTGGTTGCCGAAAAGGATGCCAGATGCTGCGTCTGCTCATCGAGGACCGCCCTGATGTCTCTGAGGCGGCTGAGAATCTCCCTCGTGCCGCCCGAGGTATCAATCCTATGGGTTTGTCTGAGTAAATAATGCCATGAATATAAAATGTGTATGCTCACCTCTGCGAAGGCCCGTCGTCGTAATGGCACTCGACTTCGGACCTGGCGCAATTGTTACAGCGCGGCCTTGTGGCATCACACCTGCGTTTCCTAGGGGCTTTCAGCGCATATGCTTGGTACATCTGAGAAAAACGATGCGTACCTGTGACGACAGTATGTACAGGCCACGGCGACCCGCTGCCGATTGAAACTCATGACTTGTACACAGGGTGGTATCGAACATCACAAGACAAATGAGAATAGCTATGGCGAGGAGCGCGTACTTTCATGCATCCAGTACATTCTGGCGCACACAGAGGAAACGAGTCATGTATTATTCGACGGTTGATGAAACCCACACGACATACATACCCTTGCAGGAAGCGGCGCCGATCCCTGCTGCATAAGTGATGTGAAGGCGGCATGTTCGTCGAATGAAGTAGCGAGGTCATCCCCTCTTCCGTTGATCCGGAGCGGAACTACGATACACCGAAACATTCTGAACATCCTACCCGGGGCTGGAACACCACGAGCCTTCATCCCAGATTACGCAATTCATTCATTGCGTGAAAAAGGAACCTTTGAGTATATTTTGCTACTGAATTTATTGAACCATTATGGATCAGCCAAATAGAGAGCTTTGCAAGGTGGATTCCGCTTCCGCTGCAGCCATGCCGACTGATGCACCGTCATGGTACTTGAATGTGCCCAGGTATTGGGGGTTCCGCGACTCAGTGACAGTGAATTGTTACTTGTGTCTCAGCCGAATCTGTATTGGATAAAACAGTCAGAACGAAATGAAACAAGTGATATAGTAAGAGATTGAGAAGGTACCACGACTTACCAGGTGCGTCTTTCACATAGGAATGGTCGCCGGTGCATGAATCCGATCAGGTCCCAATGCAGTGCAGTGTCAGCAATTCTTAAAGATCGTTGACATCTATTGCAGACCAACATGGCTTCTTTACTTGCCCGCTTCTATTTTGTGTCTTTCCGTAAGAGATACCCCGACAATTTTGTCTTTCTCGTTCCCCCGGTTTAAAGGAAGCGCAGACCAGCCCCCCAACAGCATTATTATGCGTTGATGAAGCTGACAAGGTCTTCCGCAAAGGCCTGGTGGAGAATCGGAACGGTGAAGTGGTTTGCGATAGCAGCTTTAACTGACAGTCGGAGTTACAGGAGCTGGGCAGTTGACCTTGATTGGTACATCGCGTCTTCTCTAATAAGGTTGGATTTACGGGGAAATTAGTGCAACAGAAGTGTTCAACCTGCTCTGTCCTGTACTCTGGACCATCATTTGTCTGTTAATCATCGGCTGAGGTTTGGCCAAAGTCCGAGGAAGTCTTCGAATCATGCAACTCAGAATCGCTTGATTGTTCTGCACAGGAATCTTCTCTGTAACGCCATGCTCTGTCGAAACACCATCCTGCTACGTCACCATGCGCTCAAGGGTTGGCAGGCAATGACCGCCCTTGCTTCGTGCCCTGGTTCGCACACCCAGTGTACAAATTATGTCTTGTCGTTACTTGCTCTCTGCGTAGTGATTGGATCATCTTGAGCAAATAAGTGTTACAAGCAGTTCAATTTTTCGTTATCTTGAAGATCTAGAAATTCGGCGAACTTCCCGGGCCAGCCTTTCCTGATTCTTGTCATTGCGACAAGCTTGTCTGAGGTAGGCAGACTGGGGGACCCTTCCTTGTTTTCTTGCTCCTCCACTTTCTCTTTGCTTTGTTTTTCTGTGATGTAGTCGCTGTACCTTGACGTGGCTCTCGTGTCTGAAATGTTCCTCATGGTATACTCTGCGCCTTTGTGGCCATGACAAAGGTGAATGGTGTGGTAAACGATCCTTGCAGACCCTTTATACGGTCTGAAGTGCCACTTCCGGGTGGCAGTTCAACAATCAATAAGGGTACATTGACTCAAGGCACTATTCTTGGGAAGCGGAGCGTGTACCATGACTAGGCCACAATAAATCTTTGCACTGGAGGGACGCCCACATGAAGCCCTGGGATAGGTGTAGCGCAGGTAAGTGTAATAATGTAAGATCATTACTAAGTATGGTAATATTTGAGCTTTCCAAGAGCTGTAGGAAAATCCAAGAAATAGCTTGGAACTCGTTGACGGGAGCAATGTTTCTCTCTGTTTTCTCTACCCTGAAATTCGGCAAAACAATAAAATAGAATGTAAATGGCAGAATATACATACCTCCTATAAACAGTAATAGACTAGGCGCACGAAGAATACATTGCATGGTCTACAAACTCCACTACATCGTAGCATCGAAGTCTTCATGACTGTGCAATTTTGTGGCTTTGCCGAGGTGCTTTGTGGCTGTGTGGGCAACAAAGCCACACGTGCACATCAAATATCTTACCTCGCACCCCTAGCCCTTCATTTTCTTTTTTGTCCCTACAAAGCACCAGATTTCAAGCTGATAGATCTTAAAAACGGCGTGTGCAATGTCTTGGTCGAAGTATCTACCAGCAGACAGAGTCAAATGGACCTCCGGATATGATTCATATCCAATCTGGTCGTCAGAATCCGACATAGCTGCAATCAAGGGCATCTTCGCATCAGAACTTCTTGGAGACGACAGCCAGCGCCTTGATATTTCTGTCCGTTATCTCGCAGATGGAGCAAACCACAAAGTATACGAGGCATCTCATTCTTCGTGGTCTATGACCTACCTTCTGCGCATCGCTATCCCACTTGACCCTTGCCTCAAGATGGAAAGCGAGATGGCCACCCTTGAATTCCTTCGGCGAAAGACAACCGTGCCCGTTGCGAAGCCAATAGCATAGAGCTCTCGTACAGATGAAGGGCTTGGGTACGAATGGTGTATGGTGGAGAAGATCCCAGGCGTCGAGCTTCGAGAGGTGTGGCGCAAGGTTCCCTGGGAGAAGAAGGTCGACATCGCAAGAGCAACGACCACTTTCATGGCTCAAATTTGGGACCCCACGGTCAAATTCTCCCAGATCGGTTCTCTTTACTTGTCTACTCAGCAGCAACAAGAAAATGAGCCAAGCGGGCCGGTTTCGAATATATCACCCCGCAAAGTGAAGGGAGACGAATCTCAACAACTTGAATTCTTCATCGGGCCCACTGTTGACGGCACGTTTTGTACTGGTCGCCGACGCTATCTTGATAGTACCCGTGGTCCCTATGATTGTTGTCACGACTGGTTGAAAGCACGTTGGATGATGAAGAGAAATCGGAATCATCAGTCATGGTGTCACCAGCAGCCTGCCCTGAGAGCTAAGCTGGTATGCAAAAGGTCTTGACGCCGAAGATGGAGAAAACTATGACTTTTTGTCCTCGTACTTCACGTCTTGTTTGATGGGCGTTTCATGCTAGCCTTTAAACCATACTTAGCCTTCTTAGCAACTGAATGCGTTATAACCCAATATTTCTATGTATTGTAGATCGCCTTAAAACCCGTGCTTAGGGCTCGTGTTGCATGGCATGCATCATAACAGTCACCTGGCTGCCTGTACAACCCACCGCGAAAGGCTAGGCAAGGGCCGTAGGGTGAGGTCTGCTGTGACTGGTATACGGGTGGTAGGTATGCTGATTACAAGGCTCTGGATACGAAGTCTTTTAGCATATTATCGCTTCCAAACTGGACATCCGACTCCGGCTATTGGCGTGACCGTGTAAGCATGGTGAAACATGGTGAGGTGTAACTGGTCGCCCTCCCCTATCCCCCAACAGCCGGGTTTTCATTGTTGTAAATGATCCCTATACACCCGATTTCATCTCTCTTCTGCATGAATTCTACCGCGACAAGGCAAGTTCGTAATTCAATGTTGACCAGGACAACCGATCGGGAGGATGAAAAGATTGCAAATCTACTAGCAGGCCTGCAGTATCGCCAGAATTATTTTGGACGATCAGAAGCGAAAGCTAGATCAAGACAGTAGGTTACCTTGACAAATAAACCATTGGGCGGTGTTCTGTTCGATTTTTGTTTATTTATCTTTCCAGAGCGCAGTCCTGGGCCATGCACAAATGCTAAACCTTCCGTACTCCACCACTCTATCTGAATTGCTTGTCGTAATCCGTCAGGGTGAAGCGGTATCTAACGTTGTTCTCATGTACTCGTCTCACTGCAAAGGCCATGGGGTTAGCACAAAATGCGAATTCTGCATCGGTTAGACGACGTGGGCAACTTACAGGCTTCGCCACACCCATCTTCGCCGACAGGGATTGTCTCAACCCAGCTCTTGATTTCCTTGTCGGCAGCCAGCTTCAGCATATCCAGCGTCTCCTTGCGGCTACCCAGATGGCTGCTGCCGATCAAGCATCCGTTGCTGAGCAGACTCTGGGGCGATACGCTCCAGCCCTCGCCCTCAGGCAGGCCAACAGCAATGAACTTGCCGTGAACCTTGAGCAGTGACAAGTACGGTGCGAGGTCAAAGTCGTCGTTGGAACTGGCGGTGGAGAGTATCAGATCAAAGGTCATTTCGTGCTCCTTGGACCAGCCGTCGACGCGCGTCTCGAGGAAGCCATCGGCACCCATAGCCAGGGCATCGTCCTTCTTGGACGAGGTTCGGGAAATGGCGTATGTCTTGGCGCCCAGGGCCTTACTAAAGAGAACACCGAAGTGACCAATGCCGCCACTTGTCCAAGGTTCAGCACGTCGCCCATAAGCAATTCGGTGATAAGAGAGTACTCACATTCCGAGAATGCCCACCTTCTTACCGGGACCAGCGCCGTTTCGCACCAAGGGCGAGTATGCGGTCAGGCCAGCACATAGCATCGGCGCCACAAGTTCAGTCTGAAGTTTTTCGGGGATGGGGAAGGTGAAGTGCTCGAGAGCACGGATGTGGGAGGAGTAGCCGCCGTGAGCTAATGTTCCATCAGGATAGACGGAGCCGTAGGTGTCTAGGGAATTCCATCAGCCGCGACGAGCACACTTGGAGGTTCTTTCAGCGCATACCCATCTGCTCCTTGCAGTATGTCTCGTTGTCGTCTTTGCATGTTGGGCAGTCGAGGCATGCCGAGATCTGGGCACCGACTCCCACGCGGTCGCCGACTTTGACAGTCGTGACCTTGGATCCCACCTTAACGGCATGGCCGATAATTTCTGCATCATAACGTCAGCCACATAGACACAGATCGAAGATACAAAGTTTGCACCATGTCCTGGAACTAGCGGCCAGTTCTTGTTGCCCCAACCACCCGTTGCTGTGTGAACGTCTGAGCCGCAGACACCACATGCAATAATCTTGACATCGATATCGTAGTCACCAAAAGGTTTGGGCTTGAACTATCATTGGTTTGTGGTTAATAGTTTGGTCAATATGGTTGAATTGGCAAGCTGTACTAACTTCAAATCTTTTTGGCTGATCCCATTCCTTGGCTGAGGGAATGGCGAACCCCTCAAAAGTCTCTGGATACATGATTTCGATGACGGAGGGTCGTTCCTGGGTAAGTAAAGTCGATTTGGTTGTAGTGTACAGGCCGATGTATACGCCCAATACAGATCAGGTGGTAATCACTTATACTTGAACATCCCTCGGCCCGTGTTGAAATAAAGCTAACCGCTTGGGAAATTGTGTCAGCGCATGAGCGGGTTACGGCAGGCCTTCCGCAACGTTGAATTTTGGCGCTTCGACCACCAGGGCCGTGTCAGAGCAGTGGTGCCGCCTATCCCCGCATGCCGGATCACGGCGCCGGGAATCATGCGATGATGCCAAGCTGCATGCACAGCACAAGAGTGTCTGGCTAAACCAAATCATGGGACTTGGAATAAGGTGGTAGCATCAAGCCATTGGACCGACTATGCGGGTTCTGTGGGCAATGTTGTTTCATGCTCATGCTGTTGAAGGCAAGATTCATTAATCATCCGTGAGCAAGTCATGGAATAAAACCAGGGCTGATCATGATCACAGTTGATGTTTCTAGTATCATGACACCGATGAATATGTCACTAGAATTGTCTAGACTTGAGCTAAACAAACAGGCTGCGACAGACAATATCTATGTGCACATGCATGCTATCTTCTAGGCCTTATTCATTGCCACAGCTTGCGAAACAAGATCTACAACTGTCTGCTTGAACGACGTGTACTTAAGACCCAGCTCATTTGCCGCGCCCTCCCCATCCACTCCATGTGATTCGTCAACGCCATGCACTTCCTTAGTTACCTTGTCCTTAGCCCAGTCAAAATTCTCCCCAATGATCGTAGCGGCTTGGGCATAGGTGAATCTCTCCGGCGACGCCGGGATGAATCTCTTGCCACCGACCTGAGGCCGTAGGATAGCCTCAACATGAGCTTGAGCCAGATCACGGACGTCGATCCAGAACGGTACCCGCGCTACTGGAAGCGGGTTCTCGCCACTGGCAATCTTCCAGAGCATCTTGTTAGACTCGTTGAGAGCATCAACATTTGCCACGGGGTGAACCACCGGACCAAAAGTCATGGGTGGACACAGGGTTACTAGGTCGAAGTCCGGCTTGCGCTCCTTGACGAACTCCCACGCTTTGAGTTCTGCGAATTTCTTGGAACCGCGGTACGCCACGACGGCGCTGGTCTTGGGGTCAATCGACTCTTCGTAGGACAACGGGTTCCAATCTTCTCCAGTATACGTGAAATACGGAGGAGCCTTCCGGTTGACATCGAGAACCGAGGCAAACGACGATGTCAGCACGACGCGTTTGATCTTGGGAGAAGCTGCTGCGGCTTCGAGAATGGAGACCACGCCGTTGATGGCTGGGATGATTAATTCCTTTTCGTTGTTCTTGGTGTCGTAAGTAAAGGGCTATACCGTGTTACAGTGAGCTTGCGGTATCAATCTACAACAGGGCTCGGTCTGTACACACACTGGCAACGTGGATGACAGCATCGACCTCCTTGACGGCGTCGGTGAACACCCCGACCTTGTCAAAATCGGCAATCTGAACAAAGTCGAGTTTTCCACGATACTGCTGTCTCGCCTCGATCATTGCTTGCCCCTTGACAGCGGACCGGGTTGCGCCACGGACTCTAAGACCTCGTGACAAGAGCTGGTCAACGACATGGGCACCAATGAAGCCGGTTGCGCCAGTGACCAGAACATATTCGCTATCGGCACCATGTAAGCGAGTGTGGTGGAGAATGATATCCCAATACAGCGGAACGATTCCGGAGGACGTACATGGATTGAGACGAGGACCCCATGGCTGGCTGTACTCTGTTTGCGTGGTGATTGGAATGTTCAGCTGGGAGCTATTGTTTGGAGAACCGTTTCGCAATGACTTGATCCAGATCTGTCGAGTTGCTCATATGCGTTGGCATAGTCTGTCGAATTATACCCAGCACTAACCCTCGAACTAAACCGAAGCGTGGAATCGCCCACCTGAAGTGTGGGAAGAAAAGACAAGGGCGGATGGCTCGACTCCTGAATCGTGCTGGTGGACCTGCCGCCTATCCCCGTGCGGAGTGCCGCCTCCCCCCGCCGGTCACGAGACAAGCATCTCAGCCAAACAAACTGCTTCCCATGCTATCGAAGCTAGTCCAGGTTTGAAATTTCACTCGACTCATCATCATCTTCCTGGTAACCGCGTCCGACATGGCGTGGCAAGGATACCCCATGGACCCGCTCCCCACACACCTTGCATGAGCCCACGGGGACCCCAGAAAGCCATCCTAGCGCAGGACGAGCAGAGTGCGAACCGGTTTGCCGGGCGTGCATGTGCTTGGAACTTAGCGAGAGCATCCTTCCGGGGACCAGAGAGCAAGTTCGTTTGTCGATCTTTCTATAAAGAAAGGGTTTCTGCCCTGTTGTGCTGCAGCTCGTTTTTCCTAAATCGTGGCATCAACTCCATTCTGGTCTGGTCTTCAATCCTTTTTCGAATCAATAGTTGAGCGAAAATTCACTCGACACGATGGGTCTCTCTGATATCCTCAGCGGCACGCCGCTTCTGGCTTGCGTGACGCTTGTCAATGCTGGTTAGTAGGAGCGAGGTCTCGCCAGTGTTTCCGGTATTGATGTTTGTACAGCTTCCATGTCATGGTTTGGCTACGATCAGGTAAGTTTGCCTACACCTCGACTCTTCGGGTGGGAGGCATTGGTGCTGACAGATCTTCCACCAGGGTGTCTTTTCAGGAGTTCTCATCTCGCGCGACTTCAAGTATTGGTTTCCCGAGACCAACGATTCGGACATCTCGGGAATTGTGTCAAGTTGCTTCGCGGTACGATAAACTGCAACAAGTCCCTTGAAACGAAAATACTTATACTTCCCCAGTTGGGCGCTTTCTTTGGTGCGATTTTCGCGTTCCTATGCGGTGACAGGCTGGGCCGCAAGAAGACCATCTGGGTTGGTGTCATGACCAACTTCATTGGAGCGGTTCTTCAAATCACATCATGGCATCTTCCTCAGATGATTGTTGGACGGGTCATCAACGGATTTGGAATGGGTAGGAATCAACACAAGTTTACCTCTGGTCTTGCGTGGAAAGCTGACAGCTGTTTGAACAGGCGTGTCCTCCTCGACCTGCCCCGTCTTTCAAGCCGAATGTTCGAAGCCACGAGTCCGCGGAAAACTCGTCGTCGTGCAGTCCCTCTGCAACACAGCGGCGTTCTGCCTCGCCAACTGGATGAACTACGCCCTTGCCTCCGAGACCGGACCTCTGCAGTGGCGCTTCCCTCTTGGCTTCCAACTTCTGTTCCCCATCATCATCGCCGTCGCCTTGTTGTTTGTGCCCGACTCCCCACGATGGCTCATGCTCCAAGACCGACACGAAGACGCAATCCGAGTCATCTCCCGACTAGAAGGCAAGAACGTGGACCGAAACGACCCCGCCGTCATGAACGAATTCCTCTCCATCCAGGCTACCATCGAGCAGGAACGCAGGGAGACCGTCTCCACCATGGATATGCTTCGGTGCCGCGACAAGACCCAGAACCTCCGCCGAATCCTGCTTTCTTGCGGTACACAATTCATGCAGCAGTTCAGCGGCGTCAACGCTCTCGGCTACTACCTCCCGACCATGTTGCAGCAGGTGCTTGGCTACAGTCAGATGCGCGCCCGTCTGCTTACAGGCATCAACGGCACCATCTACCTCTTCTCTGCCTTCTGCTGTCTGCTCATCATTGACCGCTTTGGTCGTCGCAAGTATGTAGTCACAAGGGATTACAAAAAACCCCTGAGGCTAATTGTTGACCAGGATGATGATGTACGGTGCTCTTACTATGGGATCCTGCTACATGATTGTGGCTTTCACTCTCTTGGGCGCCAGACAGAACCCCGACATGCAAGTCAGAGTAAGTAATAAAGTTCCTAGTGGATCAAAACTCGGATTCTGACCTATATCATAGCTGGGCGAGGTTACAACAGCCTTCTTCTTCCTCTACTACTTCTTCTACGGAACCAGTTTCGCCAAAGTCGCTTGGGTCTTTAACTCCGAGGTCAACTCACTCGGCTGGCGAACAAGAGGCGCTGCTGCGGCCACTGCCACCAACTGGATGGGTGGCTTCATTGTCACACAGTTTACCAAGACGGGCGTTGACAACCTCAACTGGGGCTTTTTCCTTCGTAAGTCGTCTCTCCAACTCCGCCAACCGTCACCGTATCTTAGAACAGCCCGGCTAACCGTTACCAGTGTTTGGATGCTTCTGCTACGCCTACTGGCCTGTTGTCTTCTGCCTGTACCCCGAAACTTCGCGCCGAACCCTCGAAGATATGGACCAGATCTTTATCAGATACCCTGGTCTTATTGTTTGCGGCAAGCCGGATCTGACACAGCGAGAGCGGCCTCAGCTCTTCATCGATGCGGAACGCGAGCGTATCGCAGAGGCTGAAGGCAACAAGGTCGGACACTCAGTTATGGACGAGAAGTCGAAGACTACTGTGCACGACGAGCGGGTTTAAACCCAGACGAAATGCGTACACTTTTGACCGCATAGGTCTATGTTTAGCCGGGTTCCCTAAACTGTTTATCCCAGGTGCCTAAATGTGGCTGTAGGGGCCTTCATCATGATACTACTTGTCAGATACGTAGAGCTCATGAGACAAGCTCAGAATATGTGCAATGCAATAATCTTGCTCTGTCTTTGGACGACTTTTCAACGCTACGGTTCGAAGAGAAATACGATATTGAATCCAGCCTAGCCGACTTGCTCTCAGAGATGAGAGCGATTCTACTATTTCGGAAACCAAATGCAAGCGAAGACTTCATCAGAATCCGCTAAGTTTCCAGAGCTTGATGGTTCAAGAAACGGTTTATTCCCCCCGATACTTTGACTTGAAAATATCGGAAACAAGTCAGCAGCAAGGAATATTGAACTCCAATCCATGATGAATCATAATTATCACATGTTAAATTCAAATTCGTTCAATGCTAGCCGATTAATTTGTAACGATGCTGTCAAAATGTCAATGTGAGCTCTGCAACAACAACTTTCCACAATCACCAGCCATTTGGGCAAATATATTCACTTACTTCCTCTCCTTCTCTACCTGTTTTATCATGGCATGGCGCGTGTTTATGGCAGTGCTTTGAATTCCTGAACGAATTATGTGCCACGGTTCCTCACGTTTTCCGGACACTACCCAGAAAATTCGCAGAGCTCAAAGAGACTGACCGTGTAACAAACTCTGGCTCTGCCTCTTCTTACGACTCTTGGTGTATAGAAGCCAAATGTCTGGTCTTGGGCCTTATACAAACCCTGCAAAAACGTTGATGGACCAACAAATAGCTCCATGTAGGAGTTGAAGCATCGAAATGCCTCAGCAAATTCTGTTGACCCACGGTCTAAGATATCTGATCTATATGATAATCAAACTACTCTATTCATCTTCTCAAGTGCTGGAAGGCAGGTCTGTACTATCTTCGTCATGGATCTTGTCGGGAACTAAGAGTCGACCACAAGCTGTGGCTTTCACATGCAGCAACTAACGGGAAGAAGTATTAGTTTAAACTTCTCCTGGGCCCAAAGTACTCGGAGTTACATTGGCGTACCAGTGATTTTGCGCTTGGGAGGCCGCGAGGTAGAATACAGTTTCCTATTGATCTGAAACTTTTCCAAACCACACCAAGCACTTGCCACACGCAGAGTCAAAGTTTATGGTTTCTTGAGCAGCACCAACATATTCTGCGTCTTATTGCATATAAGTAGTTGAGTTTTGATTCGAGATTTTTTGTTGCGTTCGCTATCCAGGAACTCCAGCAATACCATACACTCAGCCTTCAAGTTCCCAAGACTGCCAACATAAACTCGACAACTACTCTACTAAGTTACTTGATGCTTACTCTTCCCGTTGTAAACAACAGTACACCTGACAGATTACAGCGCTACTGCGAACATGCCGCCAAACTACATCATCAGGGATTCCAAGTACAGCAATCGGGGTACCCCGGTTACGGGAGACATGGGGACTTGTGGCGCCCAGTTGGGACAGTCGTCCAGCCAGACTGGATGTCAAACAGAACGAGACGTTCTGGTGCAAGCCTATCTCGATATCAATAATCTTTCAACAAAGATAAACCACCGGGGCACCATTGGGGGCCTTTCTTTCGATGAGGCTGCTGCATCGCTATACTTAGACGGTTTAGACCGAGAAGACTTCGCCACAACGACCGCCAAAACGAGCCGGAATGCAGTTCTGGAGGTTCCCGAAGTCACTCGTCAGGTCGATCTTGACGAAATTATGATGTCTGTGATCGTCTCTGACCTGCTACCTCCTGATCCTGTCTTGAACGTTAATCCACCACCATGTCAGTTCCCTTTCTCCCGTCTACAGCCCAGTCAATACTGGGATGAATATGGAATTCCGATGATCTCCATTGACGAGGACACTTTGTTAACCTGCCAAGTCCCCACGATATCTGTTTTTATCAGCCTTTATAGGCAGGTCGATGTGTCAGACCAGCAGAACGGATGCCCGCAACTGCTGATACCTTGCCGGGGGTTCTATCCTCCAATTCATAGGCCATATCCAATGATATGCGTCAGGGCTTCGGATTGCGCTTCTCGAGAGGACCAGCAGAATTCGGACCCTCTGGGTTCGACAGCGAAAGACGGCACTTGATTCCTACACGGTGTAACCAAGCTGGATTCTAAGCAAGAGGATCTACATGACGGTGGTTATGAAATGCGCTTTTGTACGAGGATTCCGCTCCCCGGTGACAGATGACGTGTTGGCTGGCACACTCTAGTATTGGCAGCTTCTTCCTTCCGCACCATTCTCCGAGATTTCTGAACTGATCCCACTACACGACAAGTACAATATGTATTGGAGCAGAGCGCAGCATCCGCGTTATCGGCAGCGGCATTACTGATGCATCTGTCGCCCGGCCTCTAACCCCTGAAGCCAAGGTCACTGTCGACGCTGATGATCTCAGCAATATCGCAACCCCAACTTATTTGCGTGGATCAACTCGAAACCTCATAAGGAGACATTGCTAAAAAAAAATACTGCATAAAAGTGACCAGCTATACATGCGTCAGGATCCTAGGACAGACGTCCAAATCGGGCGCCAACTTCGCTAGCGGTGACGCTGAGGAGAACCCGCAACAAGCAGCCGACGAGATCCTCGTCCAGGAGTTCCCGCTCAACGCGGGAACGGGTTCAAGCCGAGGCCAATCGTTTTTGCGTTCGCCCAACGCAGCTGTGACGGGGCTTCTTATTGGGCTTGGAACGTGGTCGGGGCTTCTGCCCGGAAGATGAACTGCCTATTTTTAGAGCCACTGGCATCAACGGCTTGATTGTTGCAGTCATGCGCCCGAAAGTTGTGAATGCTGCACTTTTTTGAGGATTGCTCAAAAAGCAGATCTTGACCAATGTCAGCAACCCTTTGCTTGCTTCTTACCAACTCGACATATTTGAAGTAAGAGCTATGAGTGGGATCACAAAAGGATCAAAGACCATGTGGCAATGAATACCCAGAGCTTGGGTCGTTAAATGCATGCAATAACATGTGGAACGAATTTGACCAATCATAGCATGCTTGCAACGCTCTTGAATTTGGCATCGTGGCTATTACTCAATGTTAAAGAGGCTGTAACTGTGCAGGCTTTTCCGCCTTTTTTCATCTCGATCGTGGTTCAAGCTTTTCTCATCCAAAAAGGTCCCGTCATAACCGCTCAACTTGCATCAACAACGAAATGCAACACAACATGAGAGTAACCTACGACCGTCAGACTCGCCCTTGCTCTCTTCTTGGTCGCTCAGAAGAGTGCTCGCAAGACATATCCTTTAGTGGCTGGATAATTAGTATTGTTGGGATTTCATGGTCCCCAAATTACCAACTATCGTCCTTGGACACTGCTTGACACCCGATTCCTCCAATATAGTCCCGCGCCTCCGCCTCGCTCGCGACGACATAAGGAGGTTGGTTCCGCCCCTTGCTGTCGAGATCCCACTCCAGAACCTCTGAGGGATCAATGACCACCACGCTCTTCTTATCAGCAAGCAGTCGCTTGATATCTTCATGGATGATTCGGCGCGCAATGCCGCTAAAAGAGTACACCTCACGGAACGACAAGACCACAGCGCAGGCGTCCCTGTAGCTACCGGAACCAGGATCATCAGGGTTCGGCGGGCCAAGCTCACGCGCTATGGCGCGGGTCAAACGTTCAGAGCCTGCGAAGCGGACGGCGCCTCGGAGGCTGAAGATGAGGACTTCCCGTTGGCAGTTTGGATGATGGGGCTGGTTCTTGCCAGGGAGAATGGTTGCCACCGATGTGCGCACTGTAGCCCTGGATATTTGACTTACATCCATCATGTGCAGGCCCATGTCTCTCGAAAGCTGCTCGCAGATCGCCACACCTCTGACGCTGTTGCCGCGGTCGTCGAGCTTGGGCGAGAAGGCAGCGATGCCGACCTGGCCCGGTAGAGCACCGATAATTCCGCCAGCAACACCGCTCTTGGCGGGGATGCCGACTCGGGACACCCAGTCTCCCGCGGCGTCGTACATGCCGCACGTGGTCATGATGGAGAGGACTTGGCGCACACTTGTTTGAGGGATAATGTCTTCTCCGGTGACGGGGTGCCTGCCGGCGTTGCACAGAGTCGCTGCCATCATGGCTAAGTCGCGTACGTTGACGTTGATGGCGCACTGGCGGATGTAGCCCTTGACGGCTTCTCGTGGGTCGCAGGTGATGATGCCAGCTGCCTTGAGCATATGGCCAATTCCCATATTGCGATGGGCATCCCTGAGTTCGGCCTCGTAGACCTCTTCATCCACGTGTAGCTGCCGTCCTGCCAGTCTTGACAAGGCATTGAGAATCCGCTCTGTTCTCTGTTCCGCCGTGGCATTGGGCGATACGACAAGCGAATGCGCAGTGATGGCCCCTGCGTTGATCATAGGATTCATCGGCCGATTACTACCTCGCTCGAGCGAGAGCTGGTTAAAGGCGTCACCGGACGGCTCCACGCCAATCTTCTCCAGTACGCGCTTCAGTCCCGCGTCCTCAATGGCTATGGCGTAGACAAAGGCCTTGGAGATGGACTGGATGGAAAACTCAACCTGGTCATCGCCGGACGAGTACATTGTGCCATCCACCATGGCAAGCGCCACCGCCATCTTAGACGTATCGGCTTTGGCCAGCGTCTCGATGTAGCTGGCCGGCTTTCCGTCCTCGATGGAGCGCGCATTGTCGAGCACAATTTTGAGGTAGTCCGGGATGGGCGACTGCATTGTGTCTGTTGGTGGATTCGGTTACAGTGGTAGACGCGGAACTGGCACCGATGGAAACTTTGCACGCTGAGATAGGGCGATGCTAGGTTGAATATCTAGCCAGCACTGACATCGTCCCCAGCGTCGATTTTCTCAACCTGCCAAGTCGTCTGCTTGGTGCCTTTCTGTGTGTGATGGCACTAGGCGCTGGGCAGCTAGATATCACGTGACGCAGTACGACCGCATCGGAATGTGCCGCAGTTCTTGGCTTGTTGACCATTTTTCTCTCCAAGTAAACCAGTGAAGTAACATTTTGGTGTTGGTACGTCACGCTAGCCAAGTGGAACGTAGCATCGGGCCATCATTGAGGATTCTTTGAAGGGTGAGTGCAGCTGAGTATAATAATTAAGTTGAAATTGAGGTGCGTTCGTGTGGAATAATAGGAAATTAGTGGCGAGGATTCATCTTTGACCATGGTTGACATGGCAGTAATGAGAGTCGAAAATCCTCGTTCCCGAGATGATCTGGTTTTATTTGTTTTATTTTATCACATAGCACCCTTACTTCGGGTCCTATTGCTCTCAACACTGGCAAGTAGACAATAAGCCACTTTCCAACGTCATCATTACAGCTCAAATTGTTTCACTTCATTTTACGTTATTACTTTAGGCACACAGTGTCTTTAACATGGATATCAGCCAGCCAAAGTACATTTTCTTTTCCCTGCTAGTTTAACCAAGGGGGAGAGTACCCGCGATGATTAGAGATGCATAATAACACCCAAACTCTTACATTGTAAGGCCTGGCGTGATAAATGAGTTATCATGCGGCTGTCAGATCTTTTGAGCGGAGGATGATGATGGTAGCCGATGCGGGTTGAAAAAAAAATGAAAAAAAGGCTTTGAGTTTCCTGTACGTCCTTTTGGTACACTGATTCACAGGTAATTGCCAGGCTTCAATCTCGCCTACGCCATTCAACTCTTCCTTGCCCTTTCTTTGTTCTCAAGCCCATCACTATCTCAAATATCCCGCTCCCAGCTTGAAACGCTGTAGTCACGCTCCACATCACCTGATCATCAACCACCTCGCATTACAATCAAGCATCGTTGGGGAGTTTACTACTGCCATTCAGGCCCAGGACTTCCAACATGGTAGCTGCTGCCATCAAGAATAGACTTGAAGCAAGCCTACCTCAAGCCAAGCAGATCATGAATATTGCCGGTAGCTGTGGAGCTGCAGTTGCAGTGATTCATGAGGGGAAACTGTTGCATACCGAGTTCATAAGGTATCGGGATCTAGAAAATAAGGTACGTCCGCGCGGCTTCCATATATCCCTAAGCACTTCTGACTTCCACTATTTACAGCTCCCTGTTGACGATACTACGATCTTCCCATGCGCGCCCCTTACAAAGGCTGTTGTTGCTGCAGCGATGGCTCTCAGTGTTGAGGATGGGCACTTTGCCTGGGATAATCGCGTCAAAGACATACTTCCGCACTTTCACACCAAAAGCGAGATCCTTCGTAATCACATGACGCCTATAGATTGTCTCTCACACCGAGCCGGGATGCAAGCTTCTTTGTATTGGCTCGGGAGTATGAACAATGTTCTGATTTCCTGCAACAAGAGCATGGATTTTATCAACGACCTCAAGCAGATCATGTCTTTCAGGAACGAGTACCTTTACAACAACCTTGGCTATGAGATCGCCGGCCATATCCTTGACAAGGTTACGGGTGTACCCTGGGGCAACGTGTTGCAATCCCGAATCTTTCAACCCTTGATGACAAGAACTGGAACTCGAGCATACTTTGATGGCGGAGATAATGTAGCCAAAGGTTACTGCGCACTGGAAGATACCAGTGTTGTCGAGGTTGTCCCTATGCTTTCGGGGGATAACACCGTTGGTGGCGCAGGATCAGCCATGCGTAGCTGCATCCGCGACCTGGTACAGCTTTACGCCGCCTTTCTCAACTCCAACGCCCATCAACTCGAAAATGATGTTATCGAGACACCAGGCTCTCCTTTGAAACAAGTTCCCTTCCTGTTTTCTTCCAAGATTGCAATGAACCGTATCTCGTATCACGAGACGTCCTATGCCCTTGGGTGGGCTCGCGTGCAGACCCCTGCCCCCATAGGTGCAATAGGTCTAAATCCAGACCTTGTCTACCCCGACAAGTTTCCCGAGGTAGCTAGAGATCATCCCTCTCAGCTGATACTTTATCATCAGGGAAGAATGCCGGGAAACCTGGCTGCGGTCAGCCTCATCCCTTCAAGCAAGGGTGCCATTATCGTCTTGACCAATTGCCTGGCCCTCAATGATGCGGCAGACTGGTTGGGCCAAATGTATCTCGAGGACTATCTAGGGGTGGAAAAAAGGCACAATTTTGTCGCCTTGTCAAAAAAAAAAACAGCCGAAGCCGCTAGGGGCTGGCATTCAAAGTTGACTGCCCAGCTACAGCGAGAGCAAGTCCCGGGAACGACGCCTCGAGACTTGCATAGGTACACGGGCAATTATCACAATGAAGCCCGAACAATGATGATCCAAGTCTTTGTTGACGAAGGAAGCTTACTGAAAATGGCATTTCAGGGCCGCCAAGACGAGATATTTACCTTGAGTCATTACCATAATGACATCTTCACCTGGCTTGTATCCAGAGATGAGCTGGCGCGGCGGGCACGATTCACCAATGACAACGCGGAATATTTCAAGATCAGCTTCGATTCTAACAGAGCCAGGTCGGTTGAATATTGCACGTGGTGGCACGATAGGTTCCTGCCAGAACCAGAGAAATTTGTGAAGGAAACGCGGCATTGAGATCAGTTGGAGACAACATCCTTGAAGGTTCAATATAGCTTTATCTACTTGAGTGCCTCAATGGTGCCCACCTAAGGAGCAGAGCTTTCATTAACAGGATCCAGCACTTTGCAGCTATCTATAAGCTGTCACGTACCCAACCTGTATCTGTAGTTGCATCCTGAAAATGCATTAATCTCAATTGTGAGCATAGGTTTTTGGGTCATGGGCAATTAATACGTGATGCATGCCAAACAAAGCTACTATTATATATGGCACACGACTATGTGCAGTTCTGATGATCATATTATGTACAGGGGCAATAGGAAGTTTACCATGTACTGGTTATTATAG
The DNA here is from genome assembly GCA_001021365.1 of Stachybotrys chartarum. Classification (NCBI taxonomy): domain Eukaryota; kingdom Fungi; phylum Ascomycota; class Sordariomycetes; order Hypocreales; family Stachybotryaceae; genus Stachybotrys; species Stachybotrys chartarum. The sequence goes on from LDEE01000005.1 coordinate 1,530,904, forward strand.
CAACTAAATCCCTTCCACCAGATCAGGGAGCAGCACGTCATTGTACTGCCACAGAACAGTTGAGAAGCCGGCGGAGAAAGCAGCACCGGTGTACCAAGTAGAACGGCGGCCTTGGAGGGCGAGCTGCCTCTGGACGAAGCCATCGCGAAGTTCATCAGCTGTGACGTGCGGATGCATCTTGCCGTGGTCGGAAAACGAGACGAAGCTCAGTGTGCCGTCGGACGCAGGAATAGTGCCGGCCTCGATCATGTTATCGATGGACTCGGCAATGAGTGCCTGTATCGTCTCTGGAGTATCTTGCTCTGTGCCGACGGCAGTGAACTGGAACAGGTCTACCGTGTCGCCGATGTAGTCGATGCGGCCTACCTGCGTCGCGACGGGGTACACGGTGTAGTTGCTGGGTCCCGTGGCGGGCAGTCTGTGGGAGTAGGCAGTGCTGAGCTGCAGCGATGGATGGCGAAGAATACCAGCGTAGACGGTGGCATACTTGAACTTTTCGAAGACTTCCGTCTCGACCTCGTCGATGTGGAATGGAGCCAGGTTCTCGAGGGTTGGCTGGAAGGCAATAAGAAGGCGCTTAGCCTCGATGCACGTCAGCTGGCCGTCGTCGCCAGCGACCTTTAGAGAGACACCTCCATTGTCCTCTCGGCGGACCGATGACACAACAGTGCTCGAGTAAAGGACGTCAGTGTCCAGGAATGCGGCAACGCTCTCAAAGAGATCAAACAACCGCCCGGATGCCGGAACGGCGGCGGCAGCAGTGCCGAGCAAGGCGCGCACCATGGGGACTCCGGACGCCTGGATGACAAACAGGGTCGGCACGTTCATCGTGTCGCCGAGGCCCTGGGCCGTCGAGTCCCATATCTGAGGCACGCCGGCCTCGAGATCGTACTTCTCGACGAACTCGCCAAATGGCATGAGCAGGTCCTCCGGGATGGAGTCTGGGTCGGGAAAGTTGAAGAAGCCCGGCAGAACCATGTCCTCGTACGGCTCAATGGCATCGAGGTATCTCTGCAGAGCAGGGAACATGTCATTGGGAGCCGGCGCGGTGTAGTCGGGGACCGGCAGGCCTGTCTCAAAGTCGACGAAGCGGTAGTCGAGCGTGGCAAACTGCATCGACCCGCTCGTCGACACGTTCATGCGTGCCGGGAAGTCAAATGTGTCATGGTATTCCATCCAGGCCTGCACGCCCACGTTGATGACTCTGCCTGACTCGGGGTCATTGTAGAAATCCGTATGGCCACCCTAAAAGCAGTGGCCATCTTATTAGCATCTTGACACCCCATCCGCGCTGGGACTGAGGGGAGAGCACTCACGAGCTGGGCAGCCTTCTCGACGACAATCACACTCCGGCCGTGGTCGCGAAGCCAAACAGCCGCATGACTACCAGCAGCACCACCACCGATGATGGCAACATCACGGGTGATGGTCGACGTGCAGCAGTTCGATTGGGCCGCGACTGTTTGCACAACAATGGCCGCGAGGCCGACGACGCCTGTACGCATTGAGACGTGGCGCATCGTTTAGCGAGAACAGTGCGCTAGAGGGTGTGGTCTTGGCGACTACAGAGGTTTGAGGAGGATCGAGGAGGCATATGAAGGCCACGGGTTAGGCTGGTTGTGCGACCTTCTTCTGTATTTGATTAGCCGAGCAAGCATTGCCACTTCTGTAAATTGCTTGTCAACCAACTGCATACTCCTGCATATTCCAGGGGCCCGGCATTGCGACGCCGTCATGCCCACCCCTGCCCGGTGGTGCCACTATAGGATAAATAGTGTGCTATATTCGCACATGAGTCAGGATCGGGTCGAAGCTGAAAGCCCGAATGATGGCCTGGCCATTGTCGCACCATGAGAAGATCGGGTCTTCAACCATATACGTCCGATGCTGCTGGACTAACCGACACGTTTTTATCGCCGCATTTACTTTAACCCTAGGACACTACAAGACGGAACAGGGTTGCTTCCCCCCACCCTAGCCGGTTTGACATTCCCTGCTAATACCGACATTCACCCTGTAGCCTCAGCCGAGCCAACAATCCAGAGCCATTGGTTACCGATGGTTGGGTTGCCTTTTGCCAATACCCGGACTGCATACTGATTCACTGTTCCCTTTGTTGTTCTGAGTTTCCTTCTTTGTACGAATTTGCGAGAGACTAGGGGCAGGGTCTCGACTCCGCGCATTGTAAGGGGGGCCCGGCACGTCTTCCCATAGGGGTTTCGCTCGAGCTGTGGATACCATCAGCCAGGGACTACTTCCCCGGTCCTGGAGGATCCGCATCGTTCGATAATCTGGGGCAGGGAAGGTCTTGAACTGGCCAGTCGAGGTGTCAACTATGGGGAAGGTCATAAAAGTGAGTGCTAGCGTGCATCTTCTTACGTAAGGAGGGCAAACGTGGGCATGGGTCCTAGCCTCCGTGAGGCATATTTCCTCTGCCGGCAGTAGACCAAAGAAGCAGAGCATGAAAAGGGTAGAGTCGAGAAGACAGGTTGACCTCGGTGAAAAGCTGTTGCCCAAATCCTCCAGTACCAATAACTCGGAACGCTTGGGTACAGACCGTGCACATGGCTCGGAGACTTTGCTGTGCAGTAGACAAGTACAGTTTGGGGTTGGTGTCACCGCTGACCGCTTGGCGAGCGAGTCATTGCCGATTTCTTTGAAGTTCTGGACAGATCCAGTTCTTCGCAAATTTCCGCGGACCGAATCAACCCCTAGAATCATCTACACTTTATTTTGTTGGTTCAAGTAGTAGACGTACAAAAGGGGAAGCATCCTGACACAGCCACGTGAGTTGATGCACTCCTTATGCAGGAGTCCCAAAACTGCTGCCGGGTTCTTGCAATCCTACCACCCAATGCAAGCTGAGACGGCTGGTCTGTCGAGCGCGCCAGGTTCCTTCGCTTCAATATGTAAGCGACGTCACCCCCCTCACGGAATCTCATGCGTCGAGGGTGCCATTAGAAAGGGGTCGTGCTCGTCCCTCCACCTCTTTCATCATCAACCATGGACGGGTCCTCGCCAGACTTTTCCCCAGAGTATGCCAACGCGAGCAATGCCAACCGAATCGTGGGCGTGGTTGGCGCATTCCACTTTCTTGCCCTGGGCTTTGTTGCATTGCGTGTATACGTTCGATTGGCCATTGTCAAGGTCTTTGGTGTGGACGATGCGCTCATTGTAGCTGCCGTGGTAAGGAGTCTACTCATTTCATTCAACTACAGGATTGCTTGCTGAGTTGCGAAATGTGGCAGTTGCTCGCGCTTGGGTCATGGATCTGCCTGGTCTTACAGATACCGTACGGCTTAGGCCGTCACGCAGCGACAGTCCCGGTCGAAGACAGAATACAGTTTGAACAAATAACATTCTGGAAGGCAGTCATCTCGGATGGTGTTGCTTTGGGTCTTCTCAGGGTTTCGATGGCTTTGACTTTGTTGCGCCTAAAGAGTGACCTTGTCTGGTACAAATGGTCGCTGTACGCAGTTATTGGTACCATTCCTGCCCTTACGGTTGCCCGTCGTCTTCAGAGACTAACCGGACAACGTCGGTGGCCGTAGGATTCGTCATCGCCTATTCCATCCAAGCAGTCGCGTGGCTCTTCGTCTACTGCACTCCGTATTCGGGTTGGTGGGAGTTCCAGTGGATGAATCCCTTCGATCCTCGTTGCCACGACTTCAACCTGTTCCTCAACTTGACCTACTGGAATATTTGTTAGCTGGCCCCCAGCCATGCACGATGTGAACAAGCAGTGACTGATGGGTGTACATGTTTAGCTTGCAACATCTTTACGGATGTATGCCTCGGGGCTCTGCCCGTTCCAATCATCTGGAAGTTGAAGATGAGCCTCCGGTTGCGGCTCTACGTGATCGGCATTCTCAACCTCGGTTACTTGTGAGCCCTTGAAATTCCAACGAATCAACTCTATACTGACCATTTTGCCTTGCCAGTGCCGTATTAATGGGTATTCTCAAGGCTGTATTCATGCTTACGACCGGCGGTGACCCAGATCAAATCTACAATTATTGGGTGCACTTTTGGCAGAAGTAAGTCGAAGCGCAACCCGTCTCTCGATCACTCAAGACATATTCTGCCGCTCCTCATCCGTCCAACTCTTTTGCTGACCCTTGTGCGCGGTAGTCTACAGCTGAATATCGGCATCATCGCAGCCTGTGCATCCTTCCTGCGACACGTGGTCGGACGCTTCCTGAAGATCAACAGCTCTGCCAATTCCTACCCAAGCCGTGAGCAGTACCATCGAAGTAATCGCACGCCTTTGGACGAGAGAATGAGCGGCAACAACAGCTTCGCAGCCAGTCGCAGACGAACGCGCGGCCAGATCCACACGGCTGAGGAATTCGAGCTCCATATCAAGGGCGAAACCTGCGTCACGGGGCGTTCGCTATCTCCAACGTCAGCAGGGGCGCATAAGACGTCTCCGGGATCAGCTGTAGACTACAGCTCTGGTGCTGTCTCGGATGCAAATAGTGAAGAAATTATACTTCAGGGGCTGGATAGGAGCTAACGAGAGCTTGCTATGTGTTTGGTCAGTTGTATCTTCATTCTCAAAATTGTGTACATCAAGAATTATGTACATGGCCTGTAAAGGGAATCGCATCGAGCCCTTGATTGTGCAAAACACGTCCATCGGATGTTCTGTCAAACCTACGGTGGTCTGTATCTGGTGAATTTGGATTCGCTGAGGCAGCGTTGCAGTGGAAAACGAATTACGGCTTTCCACGCTTGAGATGACCGGACTCGAAGGTAGATTGCAGCGGCATGGGTATTGTGTCAACCTCTCATCATGGCGTAGATGTAGAAGCCAGCGCATTCAAGCGAGTCGGATCTTCATCATCAACGTGACCAAACGGAGCGTTAGGACCTTGAGCAACACCTGTCACACGGTACTTGAAACCCAAGCTCATTTACAGCGTCTCGGGTGCATAAGTCTTGGTTCTGACCATCAGGTCTGTTATCCACGTACCCTTTGTTGACCGTTGTGCTGCTCGCCCTCTCCATCTTCACGAGAAAAGGTCGGCCTATGACAGCTTCATCATATCGTCTTCTCTAGGCTTGGCAAATCAGAAAGCCCACGGCGGGCCCAGCGATTATGGGAATCTGCAGGCCCGCGTTTGCGCTATGACAGAACAGGTCGCACCGCCGTTCATATGCTCCAGTTCCAAGCCTTCATTCTTCTCAAAGGGGATATGAAACCAAGTGAATTGATCATCGATTTTGTGGCTTTTCACCCATCATAGCATATAGGTCTGCATTGAATATGTCCATGGCCCTCCATGCAATGACCCAACAGGTCATGGCGAACCCACCAATTGAGTCACTCCATCCATGCACGAAACTAACCATGAATGCCAGCCACAAGGGCGCCGTTGACACGCAACGACACACAGTCCGGCGGGTTAACGGCCGATTGCGGGGGCCACTAAGAGTCACAGTTGACAATCTCGACATTCGTGATTGATAAGATGGAGGCCAAGTTGCAATATATATTTGCTCTCAAGTCCAAGCAATACACTTTTCTTCTACATATATTTGCATCATAGCGTACAGGCAAGTTGCGTCGTTCCCATCATCATCATGTTTCAGAGTTCAGCCAAGACCAGCCTCCCAGTGAGGGGTAGGCCGCAAGCAGCCGAGGACCACGAAGCTCTCAATCAAACATCAAATGAGCAGCTGCCACTGGAATTTGGTGGTGACTTAAAACGTCTCTTTCCGTTTGCTCCTGAATGGAGGAATCTGAACCACGGTACGTCGTCTCCTATCCTGGTTGCCATGTGTTGGAGCTGACGCCGTCCTCTAGGCTCATTTGGCAGCATCCCCAACGCCATCCTCGCCAAGCTCAAGGACCACCAAGCCCAGACTGAAGCTCGTCCCGACTTGTGGATCCGTTATGAGTACCCGAGACTACTCGACGAGTCGCGCGCCGCCGTCGCAGAGATACTCAATGCGCCCACCGACACTGTTGTCTTCGTGGGCAACGCCACAGAGGGCGTCAACACCGTCTTCCGAAATTTCAAGTGGGACGAAGACGGCAAGGACGTGGTGGTGACTTTTTCCACCGTGTACGAGGCTGTGGGCAAAGTGGTGGACTATCTTGTCGATTATTACGAGGACAAGCTGGAGCACAGGGAGATTGCTCTGACGTACCCGATGGAGGATGAGGAGATCTTGGCCAAGTTTCGAGACACAGTGAAGAAGGTGGAGGATGAGGGCAAGCGCGTCAAGGCGTGTATCTTTGACGTCGTCAGCTCTCGTCCCGGTCTCGCGTTCCCTTGGGTGGACATGGTCAAGTCATGCAAGGAACTGGGTGTCCTCAGCGTCGTCGACGGCGCCCAGGGCATCGGCATGGTCCCGCTTGACCTCACGGCCGCCGACCCGGACTTCTTCGTCAGCAACTGCCACAAGTGGCTCTTCGTGCCGCGCGGCTGCGCCGTCTTCTACGTGCCCGAGCGGAATCAGCACCTGTTGCCCACCACGCTGGCCACCAGCCACGGCTACAAGCCTAAGAAGGTGGTGCGTACGACGCCTCTGCCGCCCAACGGCAAGACCCCGTTTGTGGCGAATTTCGAGTTTGTCGGAACCAAAGACACGAACCCCTATCTCTGCGTCAAGGACGCCATCGAATGGCGTAAGCAGTATCTAGGTGGCGAGGAGCGTATCCTGAACTACCTCTGGGACCTCAACAAGCGCGGCAGCGCCCTCGTCGCCGAGAAGCTCGGCACATTTGTCCTCGAGAACAAAGCTGGCACGCTGACCAACAACGCCATGGCCAACATCGCACTGCCCATATGGATAGGCGAGCGCGGCGCCAGCGGAAACGAAGGTGATGTTGTGGTGCCGCAAGCAGAAGCGAACGAGGCGTTCCAGTGGATGCTGAAGGAGTTTATGGGCGCTTACAATACCTTCCTCGTGGTGTACGCCGAGCAGGGCAGGTTCTGGACCAGGCTGAGCGCGCAGGTGTATCTGGATCTGGAGGACTATGAGTTTGCAGCCAAGGCACTACACGAAGTCGCTGAAAAGGTCCGGGCCAAAGAATATGCGCAGGCTGCGAAGGAGAAGTTGTGAGACTTTGCCAATGGTTCCAGTTCTTCGTCTTATCCGACGACTATTTCTTTTGCATGTCACATCAAGTTCAAAGTTTGCTACTCAGTAACTGCTAGCGGCAAGGCGATCAGTCTTTCTCTTGCTACGGTACAGTGACTTTGAGTAATCCACGGTCAGTCCCTTGGACGCGGCCTCCATATTTACCATGCAACACTTCTCATCATAGTCGAGTAACACAGATGCTACAAGAATGAAGAATACTGCTATTCACTTACCGGCATTGTATGTCCACTGCATCTGGCTTCGATATTTGTGAGGTGTAGTGGTTGAGAAGCAACCAAGCTATTATTTCACAACTTTGGACTTAGCAGATCCCAGTCAAGCAAAAAGGGCCCAGTCCGCAGCTTCCAAGGTAGATTACTCGAGCACAACGATTGGCTAACACATAATTTGTGCTGCTGAACCATGACTTCTTGCAGTCACTGGCCCAGGGTGCTGCCACTCCTTCCAGCTCTAGGACTTCCTTCATAATCCTCACGACCGAAGCAAATAGTCTACCCGGTTCAACGTCAGCTTTTTGTTGTACATACTGGCGACCTGAGCTTGATTTCAGCCGAGTGGGCGTGCTTTTCTGCATTAAGAGAGCGGAAACGAAGTCCTGGACGCCAAAATGCAAGCGTCTGGCCGTTTGGCTGCCGCTGTAGCGGACATTCTCCTTCGAGCGCTCGCCAATTCCCTGAACTCAGAGGTTATGCACAAGGTTGCTTGTTACGCTAGGAACAAGGCTAGAATAGTAGTTGCAAGATTGGCGGTGCCTCGAAACTAGCCTATCAATTTTGATGGACTGTTTCGGCCTTCTTTTTTTTTGCCTGAATGGCCATTGAGCTAGGCCAGTCACTCGCGAGGTGATTCATCACCCACGCTGCACGCTTCGTCCTCTCAAGCCGCAATCCTGAAGTCAGCCATGTCAAGTCCACCGATGGATGAAGGAGCAACACAACGCAGTGGTGCAGACCATGTCCGCATGTGCCGTCTTGTAGACTCGATCCGATGCTGCGTGCTCCGGTACGACGGCGTCAACGGGGGCTGTATATGGCTCGTGATCACATCATGTTATATCACCCGATGATAGCAAAGGTCGTTTGGTGGCCTCCGCCACAGAGATCGCGGGGATATAGGCTTCGTTTCCCTCGCGTACTTGGGTATCGTCGAACGTTTTGCATTATATTTATCTACGACTGCAAGTTCTGCTCCAAACGCTGTTGAATATATGCTGTACGTGAGTCATCATGTTGCTGTATGCAATTCGATCACCGCTCTCCCCAACGCTAGGCTTGAACCTTTTCATCGTCGTCACATACGCCATCAACCGCCAACCTAAGAACTACCGCTACTGCACTTCCAAGTCGATCCCCAGTCCATCAGCTTCCCCTCCATGTCCATAGCCTGATGCGGCTGCTGCTGCGGCTGCTGCAAACTCGCCATGACCCGCGGCACCACGGGACTAATACTACCATCCCGCAGCGCCGCCAGCATGAATGCCGCCTCCTCCTCCCTCTGCGGGTCCACCTGATCACCATTACAGAACGGTGGCTCGGCGTTTGGTCTGTGCAGTAGGGCGTCCTCGTAGTAGAACACCTGCTGCTTGCCGAACAGTCTCGCGCTGTTGAGGTTCGCGGAAATAGGCCAGAGGGGAACGGCTGGAGGACTCGGCGGTTCCATCGGCAGCGGACGCCCATAGATGGAGGGAGAGGGAAGATCGAACTGGGGGTTTAGCGGTGCGAGGTGAATTGGTGGTTCGGGCGGACCGCCGACGTGGATGCTGTTGTTGCCGTCTGGGGTTGGGGGAGCACTACCTGGCAGAGTGGCGCGCCGCGTGCCGACCTTGGGCATGATGACTTCCTCGCCATCTATCATCTTGCGCTTCCGCACGCGAGCCTTCGACTTGACTGCGTCGAGGATAGAGTTCGCAGGACCACTCGCGACAATGATTTGTGGGCCGCCAAGTTGGATTGTGTCTGTGGCAGTAGTGGCTGCTTCCCGATGTGATCGGCCGTGTTTGGGGTTCAGCGTCGAAGGCTTCCTAGGCCTGTCCAGGGCGCCCGGTGCAGACTTCCGGGGTCTCTTGGGCTTGCTTGTGGCCGCTGTTGGGGGAGCCGGAGGAGGGGGATCCGGTGGGGACTCCGCCATGAGTGATGGTGGTGGCGGTGGCGGCGGCGGTGGTGCCGTCTTAGTATCTGTGGATGTCGGTGCCTTGGTAGGTGCCTTTGGTGGAAGTGGTGCAGGCGTCGGCGTGTTGGTGATTCTGTGTAGTTCTTGGATGATCTTCATTGACCAGTAAGCGCCGGTGGCCTTTGTATCTCTCATGGCGACTGGATACAGAGGAGGCGGTCGCTTCGTCTCGCCATCTTCTGCGTTTCCTGTCGACTCCCGCTTCTTCTTGGGCTTGGGAGGCTCCAAGGCCTGCCACAACTTCGGTATGCGCCCCTGAAGATTATCCACCCATGCGTCGCAATCCCACTGAACCCAGTAGTCGATGATGTCTCCCCATGAGCTCTCCGGCGGCTTCGTAAAGTTGACAAACACCACGGTGCCGCCTCTGGTGTGTACCGCTTTGGCAAACTCTCGCACCATTACCTTGAGTCCATGAACACGCAGGCTGGTTCCTAGAATGAGAAGCATGTCTGGCTGCAAAGCCAAGTCGTGTGTAATGATGGGGCTGATGAGATGGGCGCTAGGATGCTCCTCCCCGTAGAGAACAATGTCGGGACGAAGTTTGCCGACGCCCAAGGCGCGTTTGCCGCGCTCTTCGCGTGCTGCTGTGGCGCCAACACAATGAGGGCACTCGGGCTGCTGTCCGGACATGGTCTCCGATTCGCGATTCGCGTCATCCCAGGAGCAGACGCGTCCGCAGAGAAAACAGCGCAGCTGCTCAAGCGACCCATGCAGAAAGACGCACTCCACGCCTGCGCCGGATGGCGGCCGCTTCACTGGCGTCTGCTCCGGCTTCGGGTGCTCTGGTGATGTCGTCTGACTACCGCGCTCCGAGTCGTCGTCGGCCTGGCTGCCGTTGGCGTTATCAGATGTGTTGCTCTTAGACTCTGACACTTCCTCCACCATCCTGCTCAGCTGCGCTGCGTTTGCCGTTGATCTCCTCGAAAAGCGGCCGCGGCTTCCAGGGCCTGCTGTGAGGCGCGTTGATAGGCCGACTTTCTCCTCAATCTGATCGATGTTCTGTGTGTAACACCGCACCAGCTTTCCCCTGTCTCGTAGGTGGCTGATGAAGTGATGAGAAGCGGTTGGCTCGATATCCCTAATCTTTTGCCGCAGTGTCGTGGCGAATGTGTAGAAGACAGAAGTCCTTAGCGGGTCCGCCCAGATGGCAGCATCGAAGAGATCCTTGCCCTTCATGTTGGGCAAACTGGTCTTGCCGGAGCTGGAGGCCTGGGAGCTGAAAGGATTAGGTTGTGGGGGCTCGCCTGACTCTGACCCCGAAGATGCGTTGGTTTGGGCTGAAGAGCTTGAGTCCGATGGAGAGCTAGGCACAAACGGATCAAAGAGGTTGGGCGGTGGTGAAGATAATGGGGAGGAGCTCTGGTGTAGATGCGTATGAGCTCGGAAGCTGCTCGAGACGCGCGGCGTCAGGATGAAGTCTTCGGGCGGTGGCGAGGATAGAGGCGACGTGGTAGGCTGGACTACAATGGAGGAGCGAGTGCGCCTCAGCATGGTGGTGTTCCGGCGGCATTGGTCGGGTTCTCGTGGAGGTGCCGTTGCCTCAGCCTGTCTCTGGTCCTTTTTCTGTTCCTCCTCTGCCATAACCACTATTTCGTCCTGCTGTTTACTGTCGCTGACAACAATAGTATCGGCGACGGTATCGACGCGCACCTTGATCTCGTCTTTGGTGTCCTCCTGCGCGGGGTCAAAGGGCAAAGCTGGTGATTGCAGACCTGGAAATAGCTTCCGACGCTTCGCCGGGCGTCCCTGCTCAGAGCCGTCGTCTTTGTCGCTGTCGGTGCTCTGGGACGAGGCCTCGACCGGACGCGCCTGGCGTGCCGCGGCATCGAATTGGGCTTGGATCAGCGAGTAGAGGCCATTTTCGGATCGAAAATCCTACACCGAATTAGTGCTGCCCGCAATGCGCGTCTCCACGAAGAGTTGGATGTACCGGAATGCCCGAGTTCGTGCTGATGCCCGCGCCGGTGACGACGACGACCTTTCGGGCTTTGAGGAGAGCTTCGGCGACGTGCTGGAGCAGGTCGTCCGAGGCTGGCTCGATGTGTTGGGTTGGCATCTTGGGAGGGGAAAGTGCTGAATATGCAATCCCCGCGTCTAGATGCGGCCACTTGTGAAAACACCCGACCTGCTTGCCCTTGCCCGGAGCAGTCTCTCAGACGGGAACAATAGGTGCAGAGCAATCTAGGACGTCGTCATCGTGTTCGGGAGACCAGGCTTAGAGGCGGTAGGGCTTTCCAGGGCTGCTGCGACGTGGGCGACTCGAGTACGGTTACCAGCGGGTGGTTGGGTGTGGGACGCGCGATGACGCCCGCGCAAAGGGACGAAAAGGATGCGTTGGACTCGTAAAGAACAGCCGTACGATGGAATACGAGAGGCCAGGGTCGACTGGGCGCAGCACTGCGAGGCCGCTCGAGGTGTCGAGGGCGGCGGTGAGGAAAGGTTGAGGCCTTTGGCGACGCGGGTAAACGGTGCGGTTGTTGTTGATGGTCTGCGGCGCGCGCTTCGGGCAGGTCCCTGCCAGAGGAGGGCCCGCCCGGTGGGCTTCTCTCCGCGCCTATTATCGCTGCGGAGGGCTGCTTATCTTAGCGGCCATGCGCGCCCCCAGCGGTTCCACTGGAGGGCTCTCGAACGATTTGGTAGGAGAGGCTGGAAAGGCTTGCGACTCCAACAAACGGCCAGGGTTGTTTGCGGCATCACGTCTTTGTTGCTGCCTCATTATGTATTTATGTTTGTATTGTAATCCGGACAACGAACACTTCCTGCGGTCTGTCTGAGGCGAGCTCGTCTGCAGCTGTTAACTTGACCCAGCCACTGGGCGACCAGGTCGTGTCCCACGCCGCGACAGGCCATCCAGCACTGCACGTGTAATCCTCTCCAGACAAATGCACAATTGAGCCATGATTCAGCAGGTCTCTATTCAAATGCTGTTCATTCTACTACTCATACAAGCCAATATTATAGATGCTCGGTAACCACCTCTATGCCTCCACCAGCACCTTCAGAAACTTCTCAAAGTCCTTGGGCACTCCCAGCCCCGTGATGGCATCAAACCCTGCCTTGGCAGGCCACCCGCCCGGCGTCGTCCCGTCGCTGAAGATGCACGACTCGCTCTGCCCGGCCTTGACATCCTGCAGCACCGCCCGCACCGGCTGCGAGTACAGCAGCTCGTTGATCCAGCCCAGCACCTTCTTGCCCTGCCGCACCCGCGCGTCGTTGATGAGCGCAATCATGGCCGCCACCACGGGCGTGCTCGCGCTCGTCCCCTGCAGCCGCGCCGTCTGCGACGCCAGCACCACCAGGAACTGCGACCCGATGGCCGCCACGTCCGGCGTCGCCCGCATGCTCGCGTTGTAGTACGGCTCCAGGAACCCGTCCAGCGCCTCCACGTACCCCTGCACCGCGTCGTCCTGCCAGGCCGGCCGTGGGAAGTACTGCGAGAACCCCCCACCGCTGTAGTAGGCGCCCTCGGGCGGCTCGACCCTGTTCGACGTCGCGCCCACGCCCGTCACCCACGGGCAAGTTGCGGGAAACACGGCCATGGCGACGTCGTCGTCGGAACCGTCGTACGTCGTGCAGGATGAGTTGCGCGCTCCCCTTGCGCCGCCGTCTCCAGAGCCACTCAGTATCGTAGTTCCACGGGCAGTAAGCAGTCCAAACAGGTTGCAAACACGCTCTGCGTACGCCCGTGGCACCGAGAGCTCGTCGTCGGCGTACGAAATGGACAGCACGTGCGGGACCTCCGAGTCGGGTTTGTCCAGCAGGTACTCCAGCAGCTCCAGGTACGGCTCGTTGTCGACAAACTCCTCGGCCAACTCCTCTCCGTCGTCACCGAGCTTCACTCCCCGCCCACCTGTCGAGTAGTACGTGACCTCGGTCGGATACCCCAGCGCCATGGCGTAGTCGACATCGAGCGCCGCCTCGAGCCCCGCCTCGGCCGGGCTCTGCGAGTTTTCGCCGCCATTGACAAGCTCCACCGAGAAGTTGTACGATGTTGAGGCAATATCCGGCGACGTCATGTCCAGGAATTGATGTAGGTCCCTGTAGTTGGCATATTGCTCAAGGAACCCGGCAATGCCGAACCGAATGTCCGAGCCTCCGTTGGGTGTCGTGTAGTTCAGGTTGTAGAGCTCTCGAATGCAATTCGGCGACGTCCCGCTGAAGCAAGGCGCCTGGCCCATGTGAAACGTCCTGTCGAGCAAGGGTGGTGCTGTGCTGGTGAGCTTCTTCCTAGGCTCCATGAAGTTGGCAATGGGATGGACAAAGTCGATGGCGTCCCTGAGCCTCTCTGGGATGGAGTAGTTGGTGGTGCGCAGCATCGGTGCTTGGTCTTCGAACGCGTATCGGCGGAGCTGCATCTCCAGCAGATCCTCGGCCTCGCCCACCGTAGTGTGTACATGAAGCCAATCTTTGTTGCCCTCGACGGGCTCAATTTCTTTGACGCCACTCGAGATCAGCCATTGCGCCACGTTGTTCACGTCGTCTTGATCAGCTTTTCGATATATGGCGGCCTCATCCTTGGTCAGATGCTCCCCAAACAGGATTTTTTTGTGGCAGCCATCGATGGCCGGCTGGTGTAGGGCAAACGAGAGACGGATGCGTTCCGAAGGGTCCACGGTGCCATCAACCTCATTCCAGCCTTGTGGGATAACCGCGGCCTGTTCGACGATGACAGATGCCGCAGCCGCACTTGCGGCCATGCTCGCCCAGGCCACGCTGCCGATCCAGTATCGCGCTCTCATGGTGATGTGTGTTCTTCGACTGCTGCAGATATGGCTGTTGATTTGTTACCGGCCAGAACAGCAATGCAGGCACCTGGTGACGACAATTGGCACTCGCCGTATCTTCTTGTCTAACAGGGGAAAAACTTGCACCTTGCCCTGGCTGAGCAGGGTAGACGGTTATATGTACGTTCAACGCGCCGACGAGACAAGGGACCTTTTTGTCGCGTCGAGCTGGGGAAGGGACGTCGTTGTCTAAGACAAGGCACAAGAATTTATATTGCCCTTGGTTCTGATACGTGGAACCCAATTCGCTCTTCCTGCGGGTCTAGGATATGAAAACCCTGCATTGCGCGTATCCCGGCCAGAAGAGGCGTCGTGCAAGGCACATGCCGATCCCCGACGGGTCGGCCGGCGTCAGTGGAAGTCGTCTTTAGTGCACATGTTTGTGTGAGAAAGATGGAGACCCGCCGTCATCGTCATACATGCCCACTAGAGTCGCTTAAGCCGGCACTGGTGCGTTCCTATCGAGTAATCGCTGAACAGATGATGGTCGATGTGCAGGTTAGTGCAATCGCGAGTCAGATCATCTCAGATGTCTCAGATGGAGCTCCCTTTTTGGCTCCTCCAGAAGTGCATACGTACTAGCCTCCTCCAATGGCTATCAAGACAATAAGGATAACCATATGTTTCTTGCTTTGTCTTGTATTGTTTTCAAATGCATAAATCAGCAAGACGGCCTTTCCAAGGAAGCAAGCAGGCTTATCATCAGTGTAATCTCTTCTGCCTTCCCCTCCCTATTCCTACCAAGTATCCCTAAGGGATAAACTGTTAATGACAATAGACTCTCAAAAGTCTGGCCTCAGGCAAGTAGCTTTGACACTGCAAGATATTCACATGTAATTTGCACAATTTTGGGTGGAGGCAATGTTTGGTCTCAACAATCACGTGCTAAAGGTTGCGAGAGGAAGCATATCTTTTTTTTTTTTTTTCAAACAGGATGGGGCTCTACACATCTGCTTCTCTCTGCCTTGATTTGGTTGAGTATTACCGCACAGTACCAGCCGCTTTATGTGTTGAAATCTCGGAAAGTAACTACTTCTCCGCACCCATCACCGTAGGTGACAGTGTCGCTTTGCAGTGTCAGTATGGACTCAATGCATGTACTTATTCAACGAATTCCTGCCTTTGTTCAACGGTTGAAGCAAGTCATCTTTGTAGCCTCCTCTCATCGAGTGCATAATGGTTCCTCTTGCTTTTGAATTACTGAATCACCATAGACCAGATGCAGACTTTCTTGCGCATATAATCTTCAGATTACATGATCCGTTGCCCATCCCGGCTGTCACTGGTCCCCCATTCATCACGTGCGATATGTGGCAATGCTTATTTGTCGTGGCCCAATCTGCATTGGGCAGCAATAGCATTCACATCTACATGCCCGGTCTCGTATGTGTAAGATGCCATGACATACATTTTCGATGTCTTCGTCCTCCTTGGTCTCAAAGGCACAATGGCGGCTCTACCAGTCCGGGAAAAGACGGTGCACGTTATCGTCTTCGACGTTTCTGGATCCATGCGAGGCCCGTTGAATCTCCGCTCCAACGCACAGCGCGCTGCTACAGAGTTCAACGAGCTTGATCCTAAGCGAGTGCAGACACTGTTTGATATTCTCTGCCGCCTCGTGGAAGATGAGACCACAGCAGGGAATTTCGACAGGTATACCACGGTCGTCTGCTTTGGTCTTCGCGACGTGAGCACCTGCAACTTATTGACATTTCTGGAGAAACGAATCGATTTCATACAGCGCCACGATATTGCAGAAGACCAACTAACATCTGGATTGCCACGGGACCAAGTTTTGGGGTTGCTTGAGAGTCATGGCATCACATCTGCGGAGGCGCAGGACCTGCTCCGGGCTCACGGTTCGCCATCAAACGGCAAAGAAAGATACATCGTTGTCGGATACGAACCACTAATCAAGTTGCTCGCGAGCGCCGGTGCCCAGTATTGCGAAACATATGTCAAAAGTTACCTCAAGCCCGAAGAAGCTGGCAGATACTATTTGGCGTTCGCCATGCCCGAACACGCTCAGGAGCTTGCCAAGGTTGTTGCTGAGCTCCCCGAAGTGTGCAGAAGCAATAACCGTACAGATGCCATCGCTTTGGCGCCTGCATGGAGTGACCCATCCATATACTGGCTTGGAGACACAGGATGCCGGGCTACAATCCACGCTGCCTACATGACAGGAATAGGCCGAGAAAAAGCAAAAGAGGTGACCAACTTTACAGACAACCTCATCGCTGCAAGAGATAGGCAACACATATTAGAATCGACCACCGTCACTCCTACGCCGCTAACAAAGGTCAACCAGCTTTTCAAGCGGCTCCAGTCAGCACTTCAAATAAAAGAAGGGCACGATCGAACAGCCGTCAGCTGGCAGCGCTTGCTGGACGACATCGAGCCTTATCTATACGGCGACACTCCGATGTGTGACGCTCTCAAGTCTATTCAGAAACTTTGTCAAGATCAGAAATACTCCTCCAAAGCTGTGATACTCGTTTCTGACGGCTGCGCCACCGACGGTGATCCACTGCCTCCTGCGCAGGCGCTTCGTGAAGTTGGCGCGACGATCTACGCCTGCCTAATCACAGAATCGACTATTGAGCAATCGCGCCAACTCCGTGACAAGGACCAAGCTGATCCAAGTTGGCCGAGGGCGGCACGCGTCATGTTTGATTTGGCCAGTACAGTCACCTGGGATTCCAAAGCCGTCCAGTATCTCCGTCGGAGAGGTTGGACGTTGCCTACCTCGGGCTCCTGCAAGCTCTTCATCCAGGCAAACAATCCGACCATAATTGATGAATTTGCAACTGCGTCACGACACTTGGGTACAAGCTCTGACGCCCTCATCGATATGTTTGGGCAGATTTCTCTCGACGACTATATTCAAGAGGCAAATAGAAAGGCGGAAGTAACAGATCAAAAACGTGGCAACATATGCTGGGCGCATGCAACTGCTAGTGTCATCCACCTAGCCTCGAAGCGCGTAGTGGGTCGGGATGTTCCAGAGTTCGACACAATTCGATCTGATATGTTCAGCATCTTCGGCAACGAACACGGACAAGCTGTAGTCACTGTCCTTGACAAAGTCTGCTCGAAGTACCGCCTACGCTATAAGGAATGCGATGAAGCAGGTGCTAGGTCTGCCATTCATGGGCGAAGACCTGTTGTCGCAACATTCTATCTAGATGCAGGTGGATGGCTCAACTTCTCGGCATTCTATGAGAAGGATCCAAATGGAACACTTACAGCGGAAGACATGAATCTTGATCCGCAAGACAAACGAGAAGTAGAGCCGGGTAGTCACGCGGTTGTCCTCATCCGTTGTGATGAGACATCGTTAACCTTTATGAATTCGTGGAGTTCTGACTGGGCTGCGAGCGGTTTCTTTACTATCGATAAGACCACCACGCTGGAGGTTTCTAATGGCCCCCCTATGCAGTTCTACGATGTCTACTGGTTGATAGCCGATCTTTCTAGAGAAGAGTTAGAGGCGTGGAAGACACACGGCGTGGAGAGGGGCAGTGGTGGAATCAGCAGTCTCGTGGAAAGTTTCCAGGTAATCCCTGTTGACTGTCCGCACTGCAAAAAGTCGGCCCCAGCTGGCGACTATGACGGGTCGTGGTATGAGGCACGCTGTAAGGCTTGTGGGTGGAATTTTAAGCCCACCTTGAGTGCTCTGGTGCAAAGTCTATATGAGAGGAACTTCAGCGTTGGGATTTGAGATAACTTATTGGTCAGTTGCTATTAGAGGCCCTGTTCCTGAGCAGCCGGTATCCTCACAACGTTGCAAATTTCTAGGCGGCTTCTTATGTAATTGTCATGCCACAGAGGAGATGGCCACTGTATTAAGCTTGATCTACGATGCAGAATTGGAAACTATGAGCGCCCGCTTTAATGAATTCATGAGTGAAAGCCTGCAACTACCTGTGCATTGTTGCATGAAACAACTGCACCGGTGAAGCGCAAGCCGTCGGGGAGCAATGCCAGAAAGGTCATTGTTTTATGGGTGGGCATGAGCTCAGGGCTCCTAACGCTCCAATGTGTGTGCTTTGTTGGGACAAGGGATGGGACAAACCCAGGTCTTCTGGGACGGTTCTTTCTTGTTTCTTTCACGACGTAGCGCACGCCCGGTTGCTTTGTGGTGATTGTTCCTCGAACATAGGTTCTCATATTTCCTTATTCAAATGATGATTTTGAGCCTTTCCAGATCTGATCTCATGACTACGAAGATGTTGTACATAGGAAGCAGAAGCTGACCTTGTTCTGGCTTCTGACTTTTCGTCCCATCATCGCCCTCTACCTCAGTCGGACTTCACCTGAACCGAGTCTGTCGAGACATTACATCTAATCACACTTTTCGCTATGGCCTATATTACCAAGACTAAGAATTCTTCTCGAGGACAAGAAGGCACCGAGCACGATGCCGACGTTGATTCCCTTTTTGACGCCGACACGCTCTGCGACACCAATTCTCTTTCTGATGATACCACCCTCTGCGACACCAGTTCGCTCTCTGATGCCGCCACGCTCTGCGACACCAACTCGCTCTTCGACCCCGCCACGCTTTACGGCGATGCAAAGAGCCAGGTCGACGTAGCCCAGTCGGATCCTCTACCCCCGGAAACAATGGTCGTAATCGTCGTAGGCAGCGGCAACAGCATTCATGCGGCAGTTCGACCCCATCTTGGCTAAATTTTCCTACTCAGTGCGGGACGTCAAAGATTGCTGGTTGTCCTTGACCGGAAAAGTCGAAGGTGAGCAGCTTATAGACGATTACTACGTGATGAGGGATTGGCTGGAGAAGAAGGATTTCGTGGAGACGTTCTGCCATTTTGGACGCAGGTTTGAACATATCGAACTGGTGATGGGGCTGATGGAGTACTAGCACGAGCAAGTTGGATTGTTCGACTGGTGAAGGCTACTTCGATAGAAGTTTCCGGGGATCAAGCTGGGGGCTGCTCAATGAAAAGGTGTTCAACCTTGAACAGGTATTTTAGGGATGGCATGGAACCTTGTTCACGTGGCGCTAAATAGGATTTCAAACGTTTGATCTCGAATCCCACGTATGGCGACGTAGGTGCATTCGTCCCATGAAAATACGCAAACCAAAACGCTTTTTCGTAGAGATAATATTGCGAGGGTTTCGCTCATTTCAGTTGAGAGATGCTCTCATATCACGAGTTGGAGCGTCTTATCGACGAGTAGCCGAGATAGTTTATAAGTAGAAGTCGAACTAATAAGCCGGCATGTCCCATGGATGCCCCCGTTTTTGTGAGTATGGCAAGAGCACGAGACTAGTCACCGACCTGAGCAAGCTGTCAAGAAGAAACATCTTGCCAAGGAATGAAGAAGCAAATGCAGGAGGCGTCTCACCTCCTGCCATGTAGACGAAATGTCAACAGTTCAAATTGTGTCAAGCAGCTACTGTGAAGAACTGTTCTTTGACATCCAAATTCAGCATTCTACAATCCACTTGCTCGTTTATTGCTATCTGCGCGAACATAGTTATACAAGCACTCCTCTGTAAGATGTTCAACTTCCGCCTCCCTCCGGTTCCTCCGACGACGTCCCGTCTCATGCAGTTGTTCCCACAACCCCCCTTTTTGATCAGTCCGAGGGGGCTCGCCGCTGCCCCTTCTCTCCCTGCCGGTGACGCAGATGACTGTTGGGCGGTACCAATGATGGCGTGCCTCGATATTCTCTCCCAAACATCTTAAGGGAAGGCCGCGCTCCCCTTGCGCTCCACAACGACAGCCCAAGCGCCCACATGCGCAGTGCGACGGATGAGAGTGCCAGAAGGCCAAGCCATGCCTCAGAGCTCAAGCGTAAGCATCTGCGGCAACGATCGATGCTTTCGGGAAACTGGCGAACGGGCGGCTGTTATCCCAACAACCAAAGATAACAGCCTTCGAAGGCTTCATCTGCGAGACACTCAGGCACAGAAGAGCCCGCAGAGCCTGCAGATTCCGTGGATGGTGAGGTACTTTTCCTAGGAAGATCCGGACTTTCAGCGGCGCAGGGTGATTATAACGGGCCTGCATGCGGTGGGAACGGTGAAGGAACACGTCGAGGACTTGAGAATGCTTTTCTGGGATTTGCCCTTGTAAATTTATGGGTTTATCTTGCATGCTGGAGTGCTGCTTTCAACCCGAACTGGCTCTTACCTAATCCTCTTTTGTTCTGCGCTAGGAACGGGGTCAGCTTGGAAAGACGCCGGTCGTCTGCCGATTCTTGCATCACTCTTGTGGACTTGGAGTCGGACGATGCGGCAGCCGCGGCAATGAGCATCACACACTGCCTTGTCTGGAACGGCAGGCGGATTCAAGTCGCCCTTCCCTGCGAAGTGCTAGCCAGCCGGGGCCAGGAGCCTGCGAATCCGCAAGAGGCCCATTGCAAAGAGATGAACCCTGCATATCTTCGAGGCATCAAAATACCGAGACGGAACACCCATCAATAAGCAGTTCGGGCTCTAGGGGTTATGTTTGCTGCACACTCTTTCCTTTTCTCCTTACAATGGTTACAAGATTCTTCATGGGCATGGTGATAACTTGCAGCGGTGTTTTTTTTTTTTTTTGTCGGTTTTTTTTTCTCACGGGCCTCGCGAAGGAGAGTTTTGTTGAAGAGAGAAACTATATAGGTTTTATTCCGACAGCGTGTCCATTTAATCGCACTCTTTCCCCCACGTCTACCTAAAAAGATTGAAGTCCTTTTGCTTAAGAATTGAAACTTGGGGCGAAATATTGCAGAATATGATGATGATACTTGGCCGATCCCTGGATATTTCTACACTGTGGCAGACAGGATTCATAATTTCCAAGAACTGTACCTCATACTCGCCTAGTCTCATATTTATGTTCCTTATATTATTGAAAGGTCATTACTTTTAGATTTGTTAAGAATGCAAGGGAGGCCTCATCAGTTGCGGCAAGCCTGGTTTCTATTGGGCAAATCTAGATGGTGGCTATGTTTGCGGCTGAGCATCAGCGACAGGCGTCCATCATCAACGACAGATAAGCATCCTACATTCTTCACTCCCTCATACTTTTTCTACCGGCTCGTCATCTACCCTCTCCACTCATAAAGTAGCTCCTGGCTTGCGCCATGCGCCGTCGCCATGGAATCCAAAGGCAGTCAATCCTCCACCCTAGTAGCCGACAGAGACCATCCTGGACACGAAATCTTTTGCACTCCTGAGAACAGCCAATTCCACTCACAGAATTCGTACGCGGCGCTTGACGCGACGAGACGGGAAATTCGGCTGATTGAGCTGTTGCCGGACAGCGGGCGCGGACTAATCGAGTGCACGTTGCTGGACAAGGTGGCTTTGGCGGACGTGCAGGGTGAGTACTATGCGCTGTCATACTGTGCTGGAGACGTCAACAACACGGGCATCATCCTTGTGAATGGCGTTCGATGCACGGTATTCGCGAATCTGAGGCATGCGCTGGTAGCAGTTCGGCACTTCCGAGAGAAGAGGTCACCAGGTGGCAGGTTTCTGATGTGGGTTGATCAGATATGCATCAACCAGTACGACCTGTTGGAAAGATCTCACCAGGTCGGCTTCATGAAGGATATATACCAGTGCGCTCAGCAGACACTCATCTGTCTCTCAACTTGCAAGACCAGCACAAGGGGCATGGAATGGCTTATCCAACTATGCGAGAATGTGCCGCCCCGGGACCACGGCGTCAGGCCCAAGGGGGCGACAGACCTGGAGCTGCTGCACGAGGTATCCTCCGAGGACGAAGAGTACGACCACAACCACCGCCTCACAAAATACATATGGACAAGAATGACAAGCGACGACTTCGCAGACGGATGGGTGGCCTTCTACGACGTCGTCGAGAGCCCCTGGTGGAGCCGGGCATGGGTCTTCCAGGAGTTCATCGTGTCTCGCGCTCCGCTGCTGCTGTATTGGCGCGCCGACCTGGCCTGGAGGGATGCTTCGTCGGTGCTGGCTGCGTTCTGGTCCATGCATAATAAACACGTCCTCAGAAACCGAGCCAATTTCCTGGCCATAAACGGGTACAAGCCTGGCGGACCGGAGGACCGCAGGCTCTGCCGTGTCAATGACCGCGTCAAACGCACAAATGCCCACGCATCATTGGACACGGTGGAATTCATGGCGACTACCAAGGCTAACTGGAAGGGGTCTTTGACTCTTAAACGACTCCTCGCCCATTCGCGGTACTGCAGCGCTTCCGACGAACGGGACAGGATATACGCCTTCCTCGGCCTGGCAGAGCCTGGGTACGGCATCGTCCCCGACTACTCGGCCGACAACGACATTATCGACGTTCTCGTCAAGACGACGAAGAGCATAATACTCCTCGAAAATAGTCTGGATGTGCTGCTCCAGGCCGCAGCCCCCGTTGCCAAGAAGCGAGCGATGCTGCCTTCGTGGGCTGTCGACTGGGCTAACAAGGAGCCCTTCAGCATACGCAACAACCTCTTTGGCGGCGAAGCCGTGACGAAACCCTTCAGCGTAAAGTACCACGAACCAAACGTATCGTTCCGCAGAGTCAAGAGCCAGTACACACCGCGTGCAACAACAGCACTAGAGGTATCGGGCGTTTTCTTGGCCACTCTGACGGCCAGGACACCGTTCGACCTGCTGAACCTCGTCAGTCCCGAAGAAAAGAAAGTATACGTGACATTCAAGGCGGGCGACTACATCACGTCCTGCACAGCTCAGTCGCAGCCGTCGGACCAGCTGTGGATCGTCCACGGGGTGAGTCTTCCGTTGATCCTGCGGCGGGCGGCGCCGGGCTACGTGCTGGTCAGCTGTGCGCCTGCGTTCTCGGTGCCGCGCATGATGAGGATTGGGGACATTTCTGATGAGCTTCTTGAAAGAGGCGAGTTGAAAACCGAGCGTATATTGATTGTGTAGAGGCTGCTGTCTAAGGTTTGAGAGAAGGCTGTATATAAGCCACTGGTCTGCAGGGTAACACCTCGTCAGCGCTCAACACCGCGATATGAAGACTCTCCTCGCAGCATAGGCGGTCTAGAATTCAAGTTGCAGCCAGCCACGACACCCTCTAACCACAAAAGGCAGCGCCACCCGCCTCCCCTCCCAAGCCATCTGGGCTCCTGGCTTTATCGTCAAGAAAGGGCTTTGGCACGCCAAGCCCCAACGAGCGATTCGTCACAACGCCTCAGTGGGGATGTTCAAACAGATGCTATGCCTCTTACGAAGAGGAATGGTTTGAAGAAGGCGATGGTTGGGTCCGGTCGGCCGTGATAGTTTTGGCCTTCGAGGTACTGGCATTATCCCTGTTCAAAACCTCACCACCAATCCGTTCGGCGCAACGGGAGACGATCTAGATCTACAGTACATCAATCAACAAGTCACTTGTCTTCGGCCCATTCGTGTACGTCTCTGGCAGATCGCAGCATTCTCGGCCATCGACTGCTAGGCTTTGCCTGCGCCTCTGGGCAGCGTTGGGCAACATTGCTCAACCCGTCCGCATCGCATCAAGGAGGAAGAGGGACACAGTTTCTTGGATTATCCCCGCTAGCATTGTTCGCGATCGGATCGAGATGCGGGTTCGAGCTAGAGCCGCTTCGCCCAAGCCACGTATCAGTTGCCCGAGCGAATCATGTCCTCGGGCTGACCAAGTGAGGCTGAGTGAAAGGGATGCCGCACCAACAGACCAGGCCGCAGCTGAAAACAGGCCGGAACAGGCGGGAGCATGCAGCTGATCCCGGTGCCATCGGGTGAATTGGCTTATCAAGGAAGACTTGGGCTGCCTCGATTGGACCCTCGTGCTCTTCCTTTGAGCGGTGCCGCGGCACCACCCATGCAGCATGTTCCTGCTCAGCAACATCTTTTGCATGACTTCCAACCGTAAGAAGCAGCTTCGTCTGATCTGTTACTTGCACGGAATCCTTAGGGATAAGAGCCTCTTCTCGACTGTCTAGCTAACCTCCATCATGCAATAGCGCATAAGAAGCATCCTCGTCGCCACCAATGGCAAACCTTCTCTTGACCTGCTGAGCTTGGCCAGGACCGTCTAATATACCTCCAAGCAACACACAAGAGGTCAGGCTGTCCCCATTGCGCCATCTGACCGACTTAGGCTTCTCAAAAGGGGACTTTCAGCCCGCAAGCCACCCGCGTTCTAGCCATCCACTGTGTGGCAACGGCCAACTCACAGCCAGATGTAGCCTGGCACATCCCCCTCTTCTATCTCATGATGGAGGAGGAAGCATTTAAACTTTGGCCAGAGGAGTCTCCTCCCCCCAGTACCCTCCTGTCACTCGTCGCCCAAGCCCCAGCATCACCGGAAACCTTCATCGAGTTGCCTCCATCGTCATTATCGGACCCCATAGCCCGCGACATGTGCACTGAGGCCACCGAAACTTCCCGACCGCAGATGCTTTATTTATTCAGTTAAAACAGCCGCTCCGCAATGCCCTCCTTCTCCTCCATAGACGTGGGCGACGAGAGTACCTGGCCGATCCTGCGCTACCCTCCCACACACGTCTCGCGCCTTGCCTTGCTCAGTCGGAATTACCGCAGCGGATATACCAGGATTGCTTCGGCGGCAGATATGCATACGAAGCGCGGCAGCGAGGGCGATGGCTCGTGGGCCTTTTGGAGGAAGCGGCCGTCTGTGCCTGCCGGCAGTGCCAACGCTGCCTCGGGGGACGACAATCATTCCGCCGCTTTGCAGGATAACAGGATATCCGTTGCTCTGCCTATGAGTGGCGGTGCCGGAGCGGAGACTCTGCCCTCCGAGGAAGCCCAAGGCAAGAAGGCTGCGGACGAGCCCAAGGACGAGGTAACAGAAGCCGCAGAAAGCACGCCGAAAGACGAGCCGAAGGGCAAGCCAAAGGACGCTCCGCAAACATCCCAGGAGAAGCCCCCACCAGACGCAAAGGAACAACGGCGCGGATCCTTCTTCTTCTACGTCCTATCCGGCGAGAGCTCCAAACCCGAAGCCAGGCGCCAATCCCACGTCGCCCCAGACGAGCAGGATGACTACGTGGTCGTGGCCAAAACCCCCAGCAACTCGGGCGAGGACTTCCCGGGCGGCGCCGCCTCGTCGTCACGCCGCTCGTCCAAGTCCTTCAAGGAGCGCTTCTGGTCGCGCAAGGGCGCCAACGTCTTCGACGACGAGGACGCGGGCTGCGCGCCGGTACAGACGGGCGGCGGCAGCCACGTCGCCGAGAAGCGCCGCGCGTCCATCCCCTACGTGCCCACCCACGCGGCGGCGGACTTTGCGCGCTCCGTCCCGCGCACCGGCAGCGTGTCCAGCGAGGCCAGCGGCGCGGGGAGCGAGGGCCGGCCGCCGCAGACGCACGACGAGGCGCGCCACGTGCTGCACGACCTGCGCATGAAGCGGCACAGCCACGATAGCCGTGCGAGCAGGGGCAGTCGCGTGGGCGTCATCGTCGAGGAGAAGGAGAAGGAGGCCGAGACGGGGCGTCCGGCTGATGCGGAACTTCAGCCGCAAAGCGCCGAGGGCGAATCTTCCTCTGCCATGAGGAGCCGGGAGTCGAGTGCATCCTCGGTCTCCAAGCCCGCTGGTGACAAGAAGAAGCAGACCACCGAGGAGGCGTTGGCCGAAGTGGTTAGAAAGATGAACGCCGAGTTCGACAAAGGCATCAACCACGGCCCACGGCCTTTCATGATCCCAGCCGGACAACATGCCTCGCCCTCCTACAAAAGCCACAAGACTAGAAAGGTACGCGGACAAGCAGCCCAGCCCGTCGTCGTCGCCAGCTCGCACACCTCCACGGCAACCCCCAGCGCCGAACCTCCCGCGGGTACCCAGCCGCCGCAGCTCCCAGAGCTCGAAGGCATGACGCACGCCGAACAGGTACTCCACGCCCACCGCAAGAACGGCGAGATGCAGGCCCAGCAGCCGACGTACCTCCACCCGCTGCAGACCGCCGCGCCCAACCCCCTGGCGCCGGCCATGTCGTCCTTCGCCGCCCACGCGCACCCGCAGGCCCACGCCGTGCCCTTCGCCAGCGGCCCGATCGGCGGCATGGTCCCGACGGTCCCACCTGAGTTCCACCTCGGCGCCTCGCCCGGCGGATACACGGCCTTCCCGGACCAAGAGTCGTTCTCTGTAGCCGCGCCGCAGGTCGTCTACGACATGGAGGTTTACCGCCGCGCCATCCGCGAGGAGCGCCGGAGGCTCCGGGGCGCCGCGCAGGATGTCGTTGACAATTCTGCCGCAGCGGCGTCGTACAGCCAGGCGAGGCAGGGGTCCGTGGCATCCATCGCGTCTGTGGCGTCTGTGGCGTCGGCGCGGAGGAGCTCGTCGGTGTCCATGGCGCGCAGGGAGTCGCTGGGCAAGAAGATCCAGAACTACGTGAGGCCGGAATGGAGTCCGGTGCAGAACCCGGCCTAAGTATACCGCCGAACAAAGGGGAAAGGAGTCGGAATTCGTTCCGTTGTTGCTGATTATCGATCAATGCTGTGTGTGATTGGCCTGTCTTCGTGTCAACCCGGGGCGTCCTTTAACAGTCGGCGTTTGAAGTTGGATATAATGTATATACCTTTTGTCTGCATAGTGCGCTTGAGCGGGTAGAGCAATTTTAATACTGAGATTCATTCACCTGGCAGCAAGCCTCGCCAAGACGCATAAGCCAAGGACGACAAAGCCGATTTCGTGTCTTCGTTGCAGCATAAATTGATTCATTGTATGCATAGTCATTACCGAGACATGTTTCGCTTGTTCAGTATCCCAAACTGTTACCTGCCCGCCAGTATGCTCCGTGACAACTCCTTTCAACGCCTCCATGACAATATGACGAGGCCTGTACAGCCACATGCGAGAAAAAAGGCGCCTCCAAATGCGTGGCCCAGCGAGAGACAGGAAGAAAACGTTCGTTGAAACATAGAAAACCAGTGCTAAGAAAGGAGCATCCAACGAGTTTGAAACGGCGTGAACCGACCGGACATGAAGCCTCCCATGGATAAACTAGACGTGAGCTCGCAAAAGAATTTCGACTCGAGTTTTCACTAAAATTCAAGCAGGACCATCCTCGTCGTGAATGGGATTCGCCTGCTCAATCAACTCCCTGCAACGCCTGGTATCACAACATCATATAATTCATGCTTCCATCGCGCCAGCCACGCCACGGTTCGGTCGTAGAGGAATTTCTTCGTCGTCGGAGCTGTCCGACCTCTCAGCTGTGGCACGATCCAGCATTCTCTCGATATCCTCGTCCCGCAGTGTCCTCCGTGGCGTTCCATTGCCCATCGTAAGGCCATTGGAGATTGACAAGGAAGTTCCCCGAATGTGAGACGCGCTTCCAATGGTCCGCCTTCTGGGCGTACCCCGGTTTGGGGTGGCGTAGGGCTGCTGGGGTGAGTCGAGGTTCATTGGCGATCCGGGCGGCTGCATCCCGGGGGACCGGTCCATCCCAGGTTTCTTTGGGGCAAGGGTAGGGCGTGCATTCGGTAGCGTCTTTCTGGGGCCACTGGGCAACGCATGCCTGCCAGTAGTTGTTCTGGGAGGGAGGGATTGAGGGGCCGGGGAACCAGCAGGAGAAAAGGTGTGCTTGAGATTGGCCGAGCCACTAGGACTACTCATAAAGAGTAGCGTTTCGATTGCATCTTGCTCTCTCACGTTTTGATGTGGGGAGTACAGCATGCCTTCCACTCCTTGAGATCTTGCTTGGATCAGGTTGAGACGCGGTTGCTGTGCGGGAGTATGAGGCGAAGCCGAGGCAGAGTAGGCATTTCGGAGTGTAGGAGTCATGCGAGGATTGGAGTTGCGACGGGGGTTGGAGTTGGAAACCGTAGATGTGGAAGGTTGAATTGGAGCTGGAGGGGCAAGTGTCGGCCTGTTGTGGTTGATGGAGCGCTGCGGAGGTGAGTTTGATTTGGTACGGTACGTGTCGGCTGCAAAGTGAACTTGAAGAGGCACGCGAGGGCTTGCGGACGAGCCGTGCCTGCGGTGGGCGGTGGAGGTGCTGGATGTCGGCGACGCGGCCTGGGAAGCAAGAGACTCTAGCTCGTCGACCGTGTGGCCGTGCCAACCATTATTTACTTTGACCATGGCGTAGGAGAGACGCGTCCTCAATTGGGCGGTCAACTGCGACAACCGTGTTAGTGGACGGAACAGGGAAACAGACAGACACGGGGGAGAGCATACATCGCCGATATTGCTGCCGGTTGTTGAAGCTACGCTGACGGTGCTTGTATTGCGCGAATGGCCCCTTGCAGGGCTCATACCGGCGTCCGGCACAGGCTTGACCTCGCCGTCGGCCATGCGCTTGCGAGCGCCATTGGTGCCATTGTCGGCCGTGGAAAGCCGGCGGCGGGTCGCGGCGAGAGCAGACAGCTGGTGCAGCTGGCTATCGCCGGACTGCGAGTCGGAGACAGAAGCAACGTCGGCCTCGGGGCCGGGGGAGTGCGCGTCGGCGAGGGCGGGCTGTGACGACGAGGACATGGCGGTGGTCTCGGAGCCGCGTTCCTGCGACAGGACGGTGTCGTGGGTGGTGTCGCTGCTGGTCGCGTCGCTGCTGCTGCTGATGACGGCCGGTCCGGCGCGGTCGGAAGCCATCAACGGGTTCTGCAGGAGGCTCGTGTGTCCGGGTTGTCGTGGGTGCGTGGTATCGTGGCTGTGGGCAATTGGCGGGAGGGTGTGGGCGGAGACCATGGGGGCGGGAGACGCGACGCAACACGGACCCGTGTCGGGGGACAACAAAAAAAACAGCAATGCTAGGGAGCAAGTGCCCGCGGATAGCAAATCCAAAGCTCAAGAGATGATTGTCTGGCGGTAGGAATAATCCAGGGCCAAAGCCGGAGAGCAAGGAGGAGGGAAGCGGAGGATGGGATTGGAGATGAGCAGGTAAAAGCCCTCTCTTGCTCTTGCCCTCTGTGGCCACGGCGTGCGCGCTGGCAAGCAGGTGCACCGCCGCTGTGTGACTGCCCGAATGGGCGGCGGGTTTACGCGGTCAGTTGCTGTGCCTCTGTCCTGGCTGTCGCGACGAACCCACATCCGTGCAGGAAAATTCGGGCCCAGCAGCAGCAGCTTCTAGAGGAGGTACTTGGGCGGTCCCCAGCTAGCATGTATCTCTACCATGCCCCAGCGCTGGATAAGGTACATGGAGAAATCCATGTGATCAAGTGCCTTTTTTTTTCCTTGTCCATGTGTCAGGAAACGGCTGGGCAGAAGTTTATCCACTAGCACGACAGACAGGCAAGCGAGGTACTGTGGACGTCAGTAGCGCGTGCGACGATGGTGACGAGCAGAATCATCCTTGAGACACTCATCAGCATTGCCGCGATTCATTGACAAGCCTCTACACCGTCTGCCGAAGAGGCAAAGCAGGCTGTGGGTTGCAGTCCAAACCAGGTTGTGCGTGGTTTGATGCTACAGCGATGGAAAAAGTCGCCATAGTCACCAGCCGAATCTGGGCGGATCTAGAAGCGTAGATGCAAGTCCAGGGGGGGTGCTCTTCGGCTTTCTTCTTCCTCTCCGCCATCTCAGATATGCCCTGATCCTGGGACGTGGCATTGCAGCTGCTCACATCTGCAGGTTCGTCTTTAGCGTTTCAAAAACGAACGGCTGCTGTCCATACGCCATATGAAAAAGAAAAAAAAAAAAAGAAAAAAAAAAAAGAAAAAAAACATTCCTGTCACTGCAATGTTTACCTGTCGTGGCATCACTAGTACCGGCGACTTGCGAATGAGGAACCTGGCCCAAGGTCATTGGGTCGTTGGACTGCTTCTGCGCTGGTCTCGTGGGCTCTCGCCCCCTCTCCCCCCCCCATTTTTCTGCGTCTTGCGCGCATCATTTATGTTGACATCATGCTCTGAAGACTGGGCAGCCTCTAGCGACANGGGCTCTCGCCCCCTCTCCCCCCCCCATTTTTCTGCGTCTTGCGCGCATCATTTATGTTGACATCATGCTCTGAAGACTGGGCAGCCTCTAGCGACAGCGATTTGGGGTTTCTCATTCTTGTGCCTCCGGCTCTGAACAGTAAACTGTCATCGATCATCGTGTGTTCGCGGTATTTTGGCGGCAATGACGACCACCAACCCTGATGATCCGTCCACTCCAGCCAGGATCATCCTTGCACGCGCGCGTTCTTGCTCCATGACACGAAGTCACGTGAGCCACTTAACGCCATCGCTGAAACCCTTTTTGTGCCTACGAGTTTGGTTGGCTCATCCTGAGATCAATGCTGAGCGTTGCCTACGTACTAGGTATTTACTAGAATCAGATGTTTCGTTTCGAGAAGCTCCGATTGTTGGCTTCTCAATTTCCATCATCCATGATGTGTCTATATTTTATGGCATCATCCTTGTGCATGCTTTGTACTGTCCTTCGAGGCCATTTGCCAGGCAACCTGGAGTTTCCGCCGAAGCATGCGGCAGATTACCGCGTTGGGACCTGCAGCAGTGTCGGATTTCAGTTCTGCAGCACATTCGGAGAGTCGGTTTCAGAGGCTGCGTATAAATGTCGCACTCCACCCGATGCGTGTCCACGTGTCTTGTAACCTCCGAGAAATAACCACAGCCTACGCAGTTCCGCAGCCGCGAGAGCTTCATCCACATCCCGGCTCATCGCCTTGCCCATGGCCGTACACTCCTCCGTCTAATATGACATCCTCATTGTCGTCTAGGTCATCCTGCACCCTCCTCCACCCCTTCTTGCGCTCCCGCCGGCCCTCCAGCGCCACCCCCTTGCCCTTGCCGTCAGCGCTCGCGTCAAAGACGGGCTTGATCATCGACCCTAGCAGCGGGTTCCCGCTGAAGGCCCCGCCCTTCTTGTTGCCCGTGCTCTCCAGCAGCACCCCTCCGCCGCTTTCTTCCGCTGGCTCTTCCTCTTCCGGTGTCACCGGGCGCTCCATGTCCACCATTTTACGCACCACTTTGCCGCCGACCAGGTCAATGCTGACCACCTGCTTGCGCTTCTCGTAGTCGGGCCGTGCGTTCCACTCCATCTCCCGCAGCAGCTTCTGCTGCCGCTTGAGTTCCCGGGCCCGCTCTTCCGGACTGGCCCACATGCTGCCCGTCCCTGACACGGCACTGCTGACGTCGAAATCGGCAGCCTCGTCGCGCACCGTGGTACGCCGTGCGTTCTGCGCTTGGAAGTTGAGCAGCTTATCGCGATGCTCGCGTGCTTTGCTCTCTGCCTCTGCTATAGAAGGGCTGTCGTTGCCCCGCGGCTGCGTGAATGGGGCGGGTGTCTTGGCTACGTCTGCTCGGCGGTTTGCGTCGGCATGAGCGGCCATGCGTTCCCTTCCGCGCTCGTCCTTGAGCTCGCGCATCATGGACTGCACCTCGTCAGGGCTGAGGAGTGGTGTCCCGCAGAATGTGCAGGGACCCAGGCCCTCCTTTGCGCATACGACCTTGCCGCAAGATAAACAGTTTGGGGCTGCGCTCAAAAGAGGATGCTTTGTTGCGAGGCAATTGCACTTTCTTGCTGCTGTATTGTCCAAGGTAGGATTTGTAGTGATTTCGAGAGCGCGAATCGCAGCGTCGAGGTCCGCAAGGGCCGTCGACTGCCCTGCCATCGGCGTACCGCCTGCTATGGATATCTTGGTTGTAGCACCCGTGGGTTTCGGTGTGGATTTTCGCGATGCAGGATTGGACTTGGGCTTGGGTTTGCCGAGGTCCGAGACGAGGAAGCCTGCCGAGGACGCATGTTGCTTTGGAGGAGCTTTCGAGACGGGCTTCGGCGTATTGGTGCGAGAGACCTCAGCGCTGCTCGACGGCGCGCTCGCCTTCTGCGGTATGTAGTCTAGGCTGAGATCCTTCTTGCTGTAGGCCGTGCCTGCTGGGGGCGCATAATCTTGGACCTTGCGGGCTTCTGGCGTGTGCAGCTGGGCTTTCTTCTTCTTAGGCTGTCGCTTGCCCTTGGGCACGGCATCTGCTGTGTCAGCTGCGGGCGTCGATGTGGAAGCTTCGGTAGGGTCTTTGCGGCGCGCGTTGAAGGACGAGATAAAGTCAACGGCCAAGGGTGAGTCGCCGAGCAGATTGCCAAAGTGCGACGCAGCTTCGGGTTTCGACAGGGTCAAGGCGTAGTCGAGAACCTGCTGTAGCTCCTCCTCGGGGAGAGGCAGCAGCTGTGAGAGCTGCGCCAGCGACATTGTGACAGTTTACGACGCTGGACCATCGAAAGCTCGCTGGAGGGCCAGACGCCGTCATAAGGAACAATTTGGTGGGGCCACTGCTCAAGCTGCCCCACCAATCGACAACTGCCCGTATCACCAGCTACCCTAAAGCCTCGGCATGACTCACATGGCGACCATATTGGGTGTAGAGCAAGATCTTCTAGAACGTCAATTTCTGGTTTCCGAACATTTCTATATTATATATGCTTAAATTAGAGTCATGATGAATTTGCTCATTAAGATTGGAGGAGCCTGAAAGGAAGGCAGGTTGCCAAACAACCAAGCAAAACTAACAGCTGGATGTCGCATACCACGCCATCACATCCACTTTTGCACACAATTCCTAAAAAAATGCTGGGGTCAAATACGTGACAATATAGAGTACCGCAATGCTCTAGAATATTCATGATGGCTAGTAGGTGAAGTACATATCTTGTAGACCGACGAAGCCATTGCTGTCTGGCTGCTGGGGATTATGTACGTGGTGCAAGACTCTAGCTTCCTATGGTGCTGGCATTAGACAAGTCACCCGAAGATGGGTGCGTATCGGACACCTCTGAATAATACGAGCCGCTGAGTGATTGATTTTGTAATTCCCCTTAGAGTGGTCATTGAACCTTGAGGACTGAAGGCTTTCGTGCAATGACCACGTCTTTCCATCGCCTCCAGGCAAGCATTCAACTCTTAACATGCTGCGCGAGAATATGTACTACCCTGCCGTCATGACCAAGACATCCCTCAACAATGAACTGTGTAATGGTCACCAAAATAATGAAGCCGACCATCGCTATACGCTACCCAAATGAGCGGCTAGCAGAAGACTGCCATTCTTCACGAGTTGGTGAGAGCCATTGGCCCGGCGAATGCCGAGTTGGCGTGACACTGAGACTTGTTACCGCAATCGGCAATAACCAGCATCTGCAAATTGGCCAGATTCACGTGACTCAACCCACCTTTGCGAAATTTACTCCGACATACCGTTTGAGGCCGGCAAAAGTGTCCGGTACCCCAGCAATTAACCGTCGATACTGATTCGTAACAACGAGCACGATCTCTTGGGGACCTGCAAGTTGATGGATTGCTCACCTATCGCCAAATGTTTACTCTTAAAGCCATAGAAATCAATGAGCCTGTCGTCTTCCGCAACATCTGATAAAAACTTGCCGAACTCTCCGGTATCCCGGAACCTGGAATCAGCCCACTACACAACACCCATAGCAGAGCCAATCAGCGCTGCCCAGCCACTCGCTGCGCCGGTCACCGCATTGAGCGCACCTGCCACCCCAATTCTGTTTACGTCAGCCGGCGCCAGTTTTTTTTCCTTCCCTGTCCAACCCGTCCCTTCATCTCTTTAATTCCATCCTCCCTCCGGACTCCTAAAACCACGCAGCCTCATCAGCCTTGTCCCAGCGGCAGTCCTATTCCTTCTCTGCTTCGTGCCCCAATTGATTTACGTCGACTTCGGGTTTTGCATAATCTCCTCTTCGCCACCATGTTCTTTCCCATGATCCAGCGCAGGGCTTTCTCCGCCTCTGCCCGCAACGTAAGTCTTTCCTCAGGTCCAGTGTCGTGAACAAAGTTTCCGGTCACGGCTTCGGCCTCTTTCGAGGACGTCAGGGTCACCAGACTGTCCAGGATTGGGTCGCTGATGCGTCTACATGTACTGACTGCGCTTCTAGCTTTCCAAGGTCACCGTCCTCGGTGCCGCCGGTGGCATTGGCCAGCCTCTCTCCCTGCTCCTCAAGCTCAACCCTCGCGTTACCGACCTCGCCCTGTACGATATCCGTGGCGGACCTGGTAAGCAAAAAAAACCGCTGCATGTGACAGCCCCAGACATCAACTGACCATATCCAGGTGTTGCTGCCGACATCTCCCACGTCAACACCAAGTCCACCGTCAAGGGCTATGATCCCACCCCTACTGGCCTCGCCGAGGCCCTCAAGGGATCCGAGATCGTCCTCATCCCTGCCGGTGTCCCCCGCAAGCCCGGCATGACCCGTGACGACCTCTTCAACACCAACGCCTCCATCGTTCGCGATCTCGCCAAGGCCGTTGCCGACTCCGCCCCCAAGGCCAAGATCCTCGTCATCTCCAACCCCGTCAACTCCACCGTCCCCATTGTCGCCGAGATCTTCAAGGCCCGTGGTGTCTACAACCCCAAGACTCTCTTCGGCGTCACCACCCTCGACGTCGTTCGCGCTAGCCGCTTCGTCTCCGAGATCAAGGGCACCGACCCCAAGGACGAGGACATCACCGTCGTTGGCGGCCACTCCGGCGTTACCATTGTCCCCCTCTTCAGCCAGAGCAAGCACCCCGACCTGAGCTCCAATGCTGAGCTTGTCAAGCGTGTCCAGTTCGGTGGTGACGAGGTTGTCAAGGCCAAGGACGGTGCCGGCTCTGCCACTCTCTCCATGGCCTTTGCTGGTGCCCGCATGGCCGAGTCCCTGCTCCGCGCTGCCCAGGGCGAGAAGGGCGTTGTTGAGCCTACCTTCGTTGACTCTCCCCTCTACAAGGACCAGGGCATCGACTTCTTCAGCAGCAAGGTCGAGCTCGGCCCCGAGGGTGTTGAGAAGATCCTGCCCCTCGGCAAGGTCGACGCCGTTGAGGAGAAGCTGCTCGAGGACGCCATCGCCGACCTCAAGAAGAACATCGAGAAGGGTGTTGCCTTTGTTGCCTCCAACCCCGGCAACTAAGTTTCCCCCGAGGACGGTAGCTATGGGCAGGGATGAGCCTCTCCACGGACCGAGAGGAAGCGCTCTTCTTTGGTAGTGGGGAGGGAGGCTTGCGGAGGAGCAGGGCAGTCATGATCTTTAGCTTATAGGGGTGTTTGTCCGGGTCTACGCACCCGGGCAGCTGCTTCCATTCTCCTTTTGGTTCTGAAGCGCTGCTGTAAAAGACTTGAATCGAGTCTCTGTATCATAGCAAATACGAAATGAAAAACAGGTTATAATGACACATCTCCATTCAATGACATTTGCCCCTCCATCTCATTTGATCATCGTGCTATTTTAGCAATCGCAGCGTTATTCAGCTATAGCTTCGTATTGTACATGTCTTGCAATTACTCTCCAGCACCATCTATACCTCTAATGCTCTACGATTCAATCCCTTCCTTTTTCTTATCTACCTCTTCGTACCCTAGTTTCGTTGACGTCCCTGAGCCCACTGCTCCACTTGCTGCCTCCGCGCCTCCACCTTGCGCTCAAACTCCTCCACCTTGGCCAGCCTCTTGGCCTCCTCCTCGGCGGCCCTCAGCTCGGCCTTCTCCAGCTTCCTCTTGTTCTCCCTCTCGAGCTGGTCGGGGCGGCGCTCCGCGATGTCGCGGGGCTTGTAGTCGCTGAACAGAGCCTTCAGCCCCCTCTCGATGATGAAGCACACGGCGTAGTCGGCGACCATGCAGGCCGTGAGCTTCAGCTTGAACTCCTCGGTAAAGGGCACGAGTTTCATCTGCTGGTTGATCTCGGGCATGAGCTCCATGGCGCAGGCGAAGGCGAGGCCGGACACGCCGAGGATGCCCCAGTACATGCCCTTGTTCTCGGAGAGGGACTCGCGGAAGGGCCGGCCCTGATAGTTGATGGCGAAGGTGGAGATTTGCTGGATGAGCTGGAGCAGGTAGACAGCGGAGTTGAGCAGCGAGGGGGAGAATTCGGCCTCCAGGTTGACGTCGTCAGAGCGACTATTACAGATATCAGTATGGGAGTGATGAATAGACGGAGATTGGGAAGTGCTTACGGTTCAATCTTCTCGCACAGTCGTGCAATGTAAATGAGCGTGACGATATGGATGGCAAACTGGCCAAGAATGGAGCCAATGATGTAGACGTTGAAGATGTTTGGCTGAGGACGCTCCTTGCTGAGACCCTCGACAACCCTGGCCCTGGAAATGCTGAGGAAGCAGACGGACATGAGCATACCACTGATGGTGTACTGGGCGTCGCCAAACTTGATACCCTCGAGGTACAGGACGGACAGGGAGTAGGCGCTGATCAGACAGTTCAGTGCAAGGATCTTGTACATCTGGATGGTGGCGACGAGCGTGCAGCGGCCCTGTCGGATGATGTTGGGAACAGCAATGACATTGCGCAGCTTGGACGTGAAGGGCGCCGCAACCGAGGCATCGCCCAGCTTCAGCGACGGGGGCTCGCTGTCGTCGTCCATGTCCATCATACCAGCGGTGAGCTTGTCGGCAAGGTTAGCGGCGTTAGCCTGGGCGGCCTGTTGCTTGTTGCGAGGGTCCGCGTTGATGAGGGACTGGGCGCCGGGCGAGGTGATGACCTCCATATCATGACCTTGCAGCTTGATGTACTCTTCCGTCGTGATGTTCTTCTTCTTGGCCTCGCGCTCGGCAGCCTTTGCGTAGTTGGGGTTGGTGGGACCGGGAGGATACAGGTGGGCAATCATGACGGGCACAGGCGGAGCGGGCTGGTTGAAGCGCTTCATAAGCTCGACCTGCTTCTCGTACATCTCCTTTACCTTAGTGTTGCGGGAGTGCTCGGCGATGCGGACAAGATCTTCCTGTGTGCCATTGAGGAGCGCAATACCAATGTGAGCTTGCTTTAGGGCGCCGACATCGTTGGTTCCGTCACCAGCCATGAGCGTGTAGTAGCCCATGTCCTTGAGACCGAGCAGGATTTCCTCCTTTTGCTTGGGAGAGACACGAGCGTAAACCCACGTGTGGCGGAGAAGAGACTTCCAGCCAGCCTGGTCGTTGAACTGGGCGAGGGCATAACCGGTGACGCAAAGATCGTTGTTCTTGAGGATGGAGGGGTCGATGGGCTTGGTCGGGTCAACATCGATGCTGATCTTGTCGTCGACACTCTTCCAGACAAGCTTCTTGCCGCCGGCGTTGTCGTCTGGCGCATCGAGGATGAGAACGTCACGATCCACAATCTCGACCTCACGGGCGACGTGGACGGCAGTGAGCGGGTTGTCTCCAGTAATCATGACCACACGGTGGCTGCTCTCGTTCAACATGACGACAGCCTCCTTGGCGTCGTCCTTGAGAGGGCAGTGCAGTACCAGGAATCCGGCGAAGGTCAAATCGGCCTCGACCTTTTCGCGCTTCAGGTCATTGATCTTGCTGGCACCCAGCTCCGACTCCGTGCTGAGCTGCTTGTACGCCAGAGCGAGCACGCGAGATCCCTTGCGGGTAAAGTACTTGAAGGTCTCCTCGTAGTCGGCGGGCACATCGACCAGCATCTTCATGATCGTCTCAGGGGCACCCTTGACTGCGGCCACTGTACCCTTGATCTTTTGGCCAGTCTTGGCGTGGACGCCGTGGATTGTGGCGACGGCGCTCTGACGCTTGAGTGCAGACGAGAATTGGAAACGGCGCTTGATCTGAACGGAACCCTGGGCGCTCCCGCTCTTGGGAGTGCTCTTGAGTACATCATTCTTTCCGAGAGCCCAGCCTAGTGATTCGAGGGTAGCCTTCTCCATGGGGTCGCCAACGACCTCGCCTTCATCGAGCTTCACCAGTGCATGAGCAGTGGCGAGGACAAGCTGTGTCTCGAGGCTGGCTTCCTTGACGGGAGTGATTTTGGAGTGAGCGCCGTCAGCCTCCCTCTTGTCGTTGGCAACCTCATGCGCCAGACCCACGCCAGCAATACCCTCGACGACCAGATCTTCGCCCGTGAGCGTACCAGTCTTGTCGAAGCAGGCAATATCAATGCGACCAGCGAAAGGAATACGGAAAGGCTCGGTACAGAAGATGGCGAGCTTGGCCAGTGCTGCCAGGCTAGTGTTGACGGCAAGACTAAGCTCCATGGGCAGCTCAGGGGGAACGACACTGGTGACAATCAAGACACAGTCGAGCAACAGCTTGGAGCGCTTGCGATCCTTGCGCACACCCTCATCCCAAACATACCAAGAGGCAGCAATGGCGAAGATCAGGAGGAAAAGAATGAACAGAAGAGCCTCGAAGTTGTTGGCCGACACGCGCTCAGTGGAGTAGATCATGGTGCGGACCAAGCTACCCTGGGACGTCTCGAAGCCGGTCTTCATGACAATGGCCATGGCGCCATTGTCAGGAGGGGTAGGAACACCAGAGGCGAGCTTGGGCTTCTCGAGCTCGGGGTTGCCGTGCGTAACCTGGAGGACCTTGGTTCCTCCCCAAAGGAAGGCGTTCTTGTCGAGACCTTCGGACTCAATGGGAACATCGCCAGGACGGAGCTGAATGGAGTCCTTGAGGAGCGGAGTGCTCTCGCCGGAAAGCATGGCCTCGTTGACAATGGCGGTGCCCTCAACCAGGAGCATATCGCAGGCAACACCACTGTCATCCTTGGTGCGGCCGACAGATACAAGGTCACCAGGGAGCAGCTTATCGCTCTGAACCTCGGTCCACTTGCCAAGTCGAAATACCCACATGTCGTATGGCTTGATGCTCATGCCGCGGAACTCGGTGAGAGTGCGCTGGCGCTGCCAAACCACGGTGCTCTCGAAGGCGACGAGCATGAAGAGCGTGAAGAGAGAGTAGTACCAGTATTCGTCGAGCATCCAAAGACCCACACAGAAGATCTGGAAAACAAAGAAGGGCGCAACCGCATGCTCCTGGAACAGCTCGGTGAAGGAAGGAACAGGGATATCGAAGGTGTTTGTGCCGTAGTGGTGCTCGAGGCGCAATATATCGGACTGCTTTTCCAGACCGCGGGAGGACTGGAAGCTGCCAATCGTGGGCTTGGGCTCGACGTCGATTGTGAATTTGAGGGTGGCGAAGGACTTAGTATCGGGGTTGTAGAGGAAGCGGCGTTTCTGGAAGAGGAACGAGAGATTGCTCTACGGACTGTTAGCATTGCCGCAACGGTACGAGAGACAGTGGGTTGTTGCTGTTCGCACCTTGTCGCGAACAAGCTCGCAGATTTCGCCAGAACCGGCGTTGGCAATGGGAAGGACCTTGATGAGCTTGGCATCCTCGATACCCGCAGCCTTGGTCGCCCGGAACAGGGCCTTGACGTTGACGCTCCAGTGGGTGCTCAGCCAGACGAGGGACTGCACCGTGATGATGGCGCCGCTAAAGACAAAGGTCCATTCCTCGCCGCCAATGTGCGCGTCGTACAGCTCTTGGTCTAGATAGTATCGCAGGAAGATGGGCCAGACGATGGCAAAGGGCCAGATGTAGGCGTGGAAATACAGCGGCAGAGGTCGGAGGAGCTCGGCCTCCTTGATCTGAGGATTATCGACAAGCGGCGCCATGATGGCGGCTGGGTTCGACGAGCTCGATGCGGCGGACAGCGACGATGCTGGCAGTGTCGAGATCGAGGGATGTGTACGCTAG
Organism: Stachybotrys chartarum; assembly: GCA_001021365.1. Classification (NCBI taxonomy): domain Eukaryota; kingdom Fungi; phylum Ascomycota; class Sordariomycetes; order Hypocreales; family Stachybotryaceae; genus Stachybotrys; species Stachybotrys chartarum. Next base: position 1,570,338 of record LDEE01000005.1, read on the forward strand.
AGTCGGCAATGCACCATGGACGCAGACAATGCAGCAGGAACAGAGAATAAAGATAACTAATCCCCTGCCACAAAAGGAGTCGGACACCTGCTGTGGCTGCGACAAGATCCGAGTCGCGATAAGGCAAGGAAATGGAGGGGGGGGGGAGGGGGGTGTGTGGTGATAGGAGGTTGAGGATTTCAGGGTTCAGATGGTTGAAGTGTCCTGAGTGAGGCGTCGCCTTACGTACAGCAGCTTTTTTTCTCTCACCTTCGATGGGGCGCTGGGGCTGGTGGTGGCTGCAGGGGACGCCAGACTGCATGCGGAAAGGTCTGGTTCCTCTGCATTCGTTCGATTTGGCAGCCTCGATGTCGTGGCCAAGTCCATGATTCGTGAATGCTTCTCTAGATTTGAGAGATGGCAATTGCCAACGTTGCTTACAGAGATTGGATTAAGACTAATCATCCGAAAACTGACAGCCTACGACCGATAGCAACCACGATATCTGTTGCAAGCTCAACCCCTCCATAACCATGGCATTAGAGCGAGCGCTGTGTTGCCCCACAGTGAATATCGTCACCCCAATTATGACTCTGATCTGGCTTGTCTGGCTACACTGGGGAAGCCCCTGATCTGCCATGCGGCAAACCCACTCCTCACCGTGACTCTTCGGTACTTAGGTAGATAAGTATCATTCTTCTGTTCTATCCCATCACCTTGTAATCATCTCTTTCCTTCCATTGCTTTTTTCCAGAAAGCGAGCGGCAATGACGAAACTCGACATGTTGATCACTATATCATTTCTGTGGGCAACTCTCGTAGCAGCCCACGGCCAGGTCACGCCTCGCCACGCAGCCACCAAACCATCGGGCCGGAGCGCCTTTACATTCCTAGGCTGCTATAGGGTGGGGGCCATTGCCAGCATCCAAAGCAGCACGAGAACCCATGCCTTCAACTCGGTAGGCTCGTGCATTGCGCGCTGCCGGTCCGAGGATCGAGTCATTGCGGCAATGCGCTCCTCCGAGTGCATTTGCAGCGACGCCTACCCCCCCTTTGCTGCGTCCACCGCGGTCAAGTCGTGCGACGTGCCCTGTCCCGGCTACGCCATGGAGATGTGCGGCGGCAGGGAGACCTACAGCGTCTACAAGCTGGGCCGCGAGTCGGACGCGGAACACCCGGACGAGGGCAAGGAGTCCATCGTTTCATCCGACGCGGAGTGGACAAAGGTTGCTGATGCATCGTACGGCTTTGTCAACGCTGCCAGCGGCCTTTTCAACAGCCTACAGAACTTCCTGGGCGATTGTCTCGGGAATCGAGGGTCGCGGGGTACGAAGCAGCAGGCGACCACAGCGCACATGCGGCTGCTAGGTGTTGAGATTGGAAAGTTTTAATTAGCACGAGCAATTATTCCCCATCCTCCATTCCAACGAGACAATGCGGCCTCACACTGGATCCGTTGCAGAGCAGCTGATTTATATCAATTGTCTTGTGTTGCTGTACTTGAAGGGCTGATGTAGGACATTTGAGGTGCACGTATTCCTTGATGCAGTTTTCCCTGTCCTTGAAATAAAAAGAACTGTTCACAAGAACATATTATTCATTCAAGCATAGTCGCGTTACAGACTCATACCTGTTGCCAATCATGACCGCAACACCCGGTACACCTGGTACAGATCCCCCGTATTTACAGGCAGCACGTTGAATGTCGCATACGAGTCAATGTTCTCCGGCTCCAGCACGCTGAAGGCGTGCGCCGCATTCTTCTGCCTCGTGCTCACCCAGAACCCTCCCGCCGGTATCGTCACGTGCCTCTGCAGCGCCTCCGTCGTGACCGTTGTCCTGGCGATGCCCTCGTACTTGCTCGCCGCCAGCGCCGCGCTGGTGATGTTGAGCGCCTCCACCTCGCCGCGGAAGTCGGCGTACAGCTCGTCCACGACGACGCCTGCCGCGCGCAGCCTGTCTGCCACGTCGTGCCAGGCGCGGCTGAAGACGTATGCCTCGGGCCGCGCGCGCGTGAGGTTGGCGTTGTTCTGCGTCCAGTTGTTGAAGGTGACGGGCACGTCGACGAGGCTTCCGTTGGCCGAGTTGATGTACTGCCAGGTGATGTTGGTGGCGGTGGGGTAGTCGGTGACGACGATGTCGTCGTCGTTGCTGATGAAGTCGGCGCGGGCCGCCTCAATGGTGTCGTAGACCTCTCGGGCGTTGTACGCGGCCGTCTCGACGAGCGTCTTGACCAGCGTGAAGCCCGTGGCGACGCGGCGCTGCCAGTGCTGATCGCCGAGACGGATTCCACGGGTCTCGGTCAGGAACATGACTGCTTGCGAGAGTGCGACCGACGTGTCGCCTATCTTGGCATCGGAACTCGTCTCATCTAGCACGATGTCGTCCGTCTCCAAACTCCCCGTCACGTAAGGACCCCAGCGGAGCCCCAGGTTTTCCATGGCCGCAGCCATACTGTCCTGGAACAGCGTCTCGGACAACCTACGAATGTCGCGATGGATGAGCAGGTTCTTCATGGCCGAAAACTGCCCGTCCTGCGCATTGAACCACTGCCCATTGGCACCGTAACCGCGCGTGGCAGTGTACTCGTGACAGTCGACACCAACGTGGGGCGCAAAATTCATGACGAGGCTCTTGATGTCGCGCGTCTGCTGGCGCGCCAACTTGGTGTGGTCCCGGTTGGGGTCGAAGGAGGTGGCGAGGTAGCGCTGGAAGTAGGCCACGCCGTCCGGGTTGTACCGGGGCAGCACGAGGAGGTCGGCATGCTCGAGGATGGACGCGGCCCAGGTGGCGTTGGCGTCGAAGTGGCCGAGCAGGGCGAGGAGGGCCTGGTCGCCGGCGGGCTCGTTGCCGTGAACGCCGCCTTGGAGCCAGATGCGGACCTTGTTGGACGGCCTCGTGGTGTTGGCGAAGCTGCTGAGCACGGGGCTCGGCCCGCTGGGCGCATTGGACGTGGAGAGGTAGACGTAGGGCAGCGAGCGACCCTCCTCGGACCGGAAGGACGGATTGTGGTACGTCAGCCACTCGTTGCGCGCGGCCAGGGTGCGCAGGAAGTTATCCAAGGTCAGCAGGTCGGTAGGCCCGCTGGTGGCATTCGCGAAGCCTTCGGGAACAGTCTCCGGGTTGGTGAAAGCGGGGGAGTGCAGCTCGATGCCCTCTACGTCGGGGAAATTGGCCGCGACAAGAGGCCCGTCCTGGGAGAGGACATCCTGGTTGTCGGCGTAGGCCAGTTGGGTCTTGACGAGACTGGCCTGGAGGAGGCCGACGCTGATGATGGACTGGAACCGCATCTTGACTTGTACGATGCCAGAGCTGCGACGGTGTGAGCGCCATGATGCGTGCGGGCAGACGGGCAACGCCTTATACGGGCGACCACCGAGAGCTTGGCATTATTCGCAATCACCACAAACCGCCGATAGTAACCGGCAATTGAGGCCTCTGATAGGCGACGAGTGGTGATGATAAGCGCAACATGCGTCCATGGCGTCATGCCGCGCCCTTTGCCCTGGAGGCTGGGGTTCAAGCTATGCGCAACCGGGAAGGTCGAGAGGCTTGGCGGGCCAGCCATTGATTTCGACCCCGGCGATGCCTGGATGCCTCTCTTGTCAACGAAGGGGCTCTTTGTCGCTTGTCTATTCAGATGAAATGAAGGCTGATGAATCAATACCGCTAGACTAATGGGCACCGTTTGCAACCGGCAGTTCGTAAACCCATGCGAGCAAAAACCTGTACCATGACCGCTCCAACCGATGTAGACTCGTGTCCTCCCAGCAGACCGTCCATGCTACAGGGAGTAGTAGAGCATCAAACCAGCAGCCACATCAATTGCCCACGAGATCACAACCACCAACACCAAAGCCGTCGCCGTGAAGTATACCGCAGTATACTTATGCAGCACCCCGGGGTTCTCGCAATGCTCGTAGTGCGATATGCTCACGCCGCCCAAACGAGGTATGTACGATCGCGTCGTGGAAATAACCCAGGGGCCGTCATATCGAGTGCTAGGGGTGGAATAATTAGCTAGGCAGTATTTCGTACGGGGCGTGCTGGTGCCGTACGTACATGACTTCTCGGCGGATACGGAAGGGATTGTAACTTGGGATGACGATGACATCCCCTCTCCTTTCTTCCCGACGAGGCATTGTAGTTTGTATGTCCAGATCTCGAGAACAATAATAAACTCCGAACCCGCTTGATTTGATAATCCGATCCATATTGTGCCGCGGCAGTGCTGTGGTTGAAGCAGCACAAAGACTGACTGAGCAAAGGACAAAGAAGTTGAGAACCACCTCGCCTACAACAGTAGCCTAGGCGGTTGGAAAGGGAAAGCATGAACGGTCACTGCTTCGCAGCAGACAGAAGGCGCACTGCCACATTCTCTACCACAAGGCCAGTGCGACTCTACGGGCTGCAACATCTCGTGTATCGAGGAACAGCCAGCACCTCACTCCTACGCAAACAGGATGATCGAAAAGCTCAACGGGCTATGATCGAGACATCGGCGACATTAAAAAATACAAGTGAGTTAACAAGCGACTTCACCGACCCTCGATATAAGTTAGAAATCTTCAATTGGAATTGCCATTACACATGTGGCTATCTAAACGCCCATCAGCTGACGCGCACCTGGTATCTATTACTTTTAAGCATCCGTCTCGTGCTCCTTGCTAGCACCGGGCTGCTGCTGGCCAATGTACTCGGACTTCTTCAACATGTTCCACTTGTCCTCCTCAGAGTCGAGGTGGCGGAAGCAGAACCAGAAGGCGACACCACCGATAAAGGCAATGACGGCGATGACTGTGTAGTTCCAGACGAGAAGAGGATCGTCGGACAGCGGGACAAAGGCCTGGCCGATGGCAGCGGAGATGGCGCTCATGAAGAGGTTGACCGACATGACGAGGGACTTCATGTTCTCGGGGGCCTTGGAGAAGGCGTACTCGTACGAGGTGACGTTGGCGAAGATCTCGGCGAGACCAATAAAGATGTAGGGCAGAGACTGAGCCCACACATTGATGGGGGCAGGGGGGCAAGTGACCTCCACGCCGTCGATCATGGTCATGCCGTTGGCGTGCCAGCCGCAAGGACCCATCCTGTAGATGTAGTACTGCATGACGGCGGAAGCCACCATGGACAGAGCGGCGAGGATGAAGCCAGTCGTCATACGCTTGATGGGGGTGAAGGCGATGCCGAGGCGGCGGAGACCAGGGTAAAGAAGGTGGTCGATGATGGGGATCATGATGACGATGGAGATGGGGTTGAGGTTCTGGATGATGTCGTTGGGCACACCGTGTCGCTCCATGGTGCCAGCCTGGATGGTCAGGTTGCCCGTCATCTGGTTGTACGACAGGAAGAAGATGGGCAAGAACAGGAAGACCTTGCAGGCCATGAGACCACGACGGACCTCGTCGACCCAGGCGTCGTCGTACGTCATCCAGGCAGGACGCTCAGCGATGGCGATGCGCGAGGGCTTGGCCACCTCCCAGTCCATCTTCCAGCCAGAGGAGCGCTTGCGGACGTAGGTAGCCATCTTGATGAACTTGGACAGCAGCGAGCCGGTGGGGGGAGTAAGCTTGTACTTCTTCTTCTGCGACCAGAGGACAAAGGGCGCAATGAGGAAGAGGATGGTGGGGATGAGGAAGGCCAGCCAGAAGCCGTACTGCTGCTCGACGAAGACCATGCCGATCTGGCCGGAGAGGGAGCCGACGTTGATGCAGAGGTAGAAGTAGAGGAAGACGCGGGTGTTGGTGACGGCGGGGTCGACGATGACGCGCTCGCCCTTGCGCTCCTCGACGCGGATGCGGCTGTCCTCGTTCTGCTCGGCCAGCAGCGGCGAGACGTTGGCCTTGAAGAAGCCGGTGCCGACGCACAGGGTGATGAGACCGATGATGAAGGCGGCGAAGGAGGAGTCGCGGTGGATGATGACACCGGGAGCGGAGGAGGCGACGAGGATGGCGTGGGCGATGGTTGAGATACCGATGGCGATGTGGATGGTCCAGAAACGACCCATGCGAGCATCAGCAATCCAGGCACTGGGAGCTGTTAGTACCGTCGGCTTTCACACAGCGGTGAAAGGCAAGCTTACCCAAGAAGAGGCATGACATAGGCAAAGAACTGGTTGAACAAGCTGATGCCCTGAGCAGCCTGAGGGCCCATGCCCAGAGCGCCAGGCAGGCCGTCCGACGTCAAGGGAGCACCCGTGTTGGAGCCGTCGGGCAGCGGGCGGTTGACGAAGTTGGTGTAGAGAACCGCGGAGCCGTAGTAGGAGAAGCGCTCGCACAGCTCGACAAAGGCAATGGTCCACATGGTCCACTTGATCTTGCCCGAGACGCGGCGCAGCGTGCGCAGCTCCTCCTCGGTGGGCTTGTCGGGCCAGTCGTTGGAGTCGTCCGACGACGACACGACGTCGAGGTTGTGCTGGGCCGCCACCATGTCGTGCTTGCCGTGGGCGCCGACGTCCATGGAGCCGCGGCCGTGCGCGGGGAGAGGCATGCCGCTGTGGCCGAGGCCGGCGCGGGCGATGGCGTCGTCGTCGAGGTTGGCGGTGAGGCTCATGGTGGGCGACGCGGACGAGGAGGCTCTGCTGGGACAAGCAGAGGGGAGGAGAGGCGATGGCTGGTACGGCTGGAGGTGGAAAGGACAGGAAGGGGGGAAGATGGGATGGTGATGGCAATATATACAGGATGCCGGATGCGGTTGATCAACCCCAAACTCCACACACTCACTGATAATGCAACAGCCACGCGTGGTATGGTCCTGTCAGACCCCGTCCAAGCATATCTCTGCTCTCGCCTAGTCCGAATGGTGCGACCATCCATCCATACCGGCCGTTTGGTATCTTTGCTCGCCACCAAACGTCTGGAAGCCCCAACCCGGGGAAGCAGGCATGAGCCCAATGCCAGGTTCGAGCTGCAAATGGCCCTCGTCGCGGGGCTCGAGCTTGCCAAGCCGGGAAGGTCACCGACGTATCTTAGCCTTCTTCGGACAAAGGTTCCCTCGTCCGGGTGTGGGTTCGACCGGCCGGGGGGCCCGTCGCGGACACCTCCGGGGTGTGTGTGTGTGTGTGTGTGTGTGTGGCCAGGCGGGCCAATGGGTGGTGTGCTGCTGCCAGTCGGGCCTTTGCAGGGTCAGTGGCGACGGATCGGGGGGTGGTTCCTGCACTGATAGGGGGCCATCTTATCGTGAGACTATTACTCGACTTGGGAGTGATGGGTGTTGCTTGTGTGCATGGCACGGCGGCCGGCACGGTATCTTGGGTTGGTCGTGATGCAGCATCAGGGTGCGCGCATGCGGCTAATACGGGATGACGGGGGTGGCGTTTGCTCAAATGGGATGGTATCCTGGTATCACTTATTCGGCTGCTGCTGTTTCGTATCCTTTTCCTCTTCCTTCCAGGCGTCGTTATGTGCAATGCGTTGCTGTGAATCTGTCGCGGTGCTCATCTTGGTTGGCGCACCGAGGTGAGACACTACCTGTCGGTTAGACACGCCCCATCTCGCCCCTATCATCTACCGACTCTAGCACGGCGTGGCTTCAGAGCCACATTCCCTAGCCTGACAGGTTCTTTTGCAAACAAAAAAAAAAAAAAAAAATACTATTTACATCGGCCGAGTCCGACAGGGGGCGGCCCCAGTTTCGACTCGCCCTCCTGGGAAGTGCCACCCGAGGCCTCGCTCAGCTGGCCAGCCGAGGTCCATTCAGGCAAGCAAAATGAAACGTTGCCCCCGGGATCTTACCTAACAGCTACGAGGCGACGGCGACACCACGGCTGCGACTAGCCGCAGAGGGGAAACCTGGCCGAGCCGGGCCCAAGCTTAACGCGGTGGCTTGTTGGCTGGATGATATTCCACGAGGAAGCCTGCGTACGTTGGCTTGCACGGTTAGTAGAGAGGGGACAAGCTGATCAAACAAACGGTCGCATAATTTATTGACAGTTAGGGGGACGGACGTACAGTAGCCGGGCATACGAGCCAGGAAGGTTAGACACGGCTGTTTGCCTCCTTGCATGTCGTCATGACAGCCTGACACTTACCAACCACAGCTCTGCTCTGGTCGCGTGATATTTCCTGGCCACCAGGTAAAAAATGATTCCATTTATCCAGCCCGCCCGCTGCCAAATCGCCGCAAGCCGTACCACAGGAGCTGATTGGGCGGCAACCCCATCGAAGCGTTCGAGAACTTGCAGCGAAAAAAAGTCAGACACAGGAACTTTGAACTCACCCAGAAGCCGATTATCCGGCATCCCGTCAGCCCACCAGGCGTGTGAGTGGAGCGGCGGGATCCAGGGTCATGCCCTGATGGGAAGCTGCCTGTCGTGTCCACATGGGAGATATTACTCCTGTGAGATTACACAGTAGAGTGTCCTTTTTGTTCTAGAAGGATTCAGGTGAAGATGGATCTGGAGATAAGGAAAATGTCTATGACTTGACTGCGAACGTGTTTGATGGATGTCGTTGAGCATCCCCAGCTGACAGCCGAGGCTGGGCGATCCCCGGCGGGCGGCACCCCTGCCCTCGGGATGCAGCCAAGCCGGACTGGCGGCCGGCACTCGATTGCCCTCCCTGGTGCTTTTACTGTAGCAGTCGGGCAATGACGTGCCTGTAACCATCTTGAACCACACCGGCAAACAAGCATCACGAGCGGAATCGTGGTTACGGCGTCGAATCCGGGGAAACAAGAGTAGAGTTGACACCGTGTCTCGATGGCTTCATGCACTCCATGCCATTCCCCAGATTCATTACCTAACAAGAACCACGATGCCATGCACCCCCTTTGATGCCATCTCCATCCGGCCCATGTGTGTACCTAACAGCGTAGAGTAAAGAAGCCCCGTGAAGCCCCCGCCGGCCCCCATGCCACAGGCTTGCACACTCACATCAAACAACGACCATGATCGTCGCATTCCCCTCTCCTGCGCTACAAAGAGGCCCCCAACCCAAACAGAAGTTCTGATCCTCGAGGACTTTTTACCTAGCGTCAAGCCGGGGGGGCCTTGCGAGTGGCTAGCGGTTAGTGCACGGAACGGTCCCACGCCATGTTTGCATTGTTCACCTGGTCGTGTGTGGGACTGTAGACACAGAAAAGAGTCTGGGCCGAAGGAGGCTGGCTCGGCCGAGTCAAGCCGCCTGTCATGGCTACTGTCGGGCTCAAGCTTTGCCGCGACCTTGGCATCAACGTTTAGACGACGACCTCCGCGTGCTTGGCCGCGCAATGGCAAGCGGAAAAGTTGTTACGCCTGGGCTCGGTCACTACCCAAGGCTCTGCTTCGTTCACAACCGACTGGCTCCAATGGAGACAGGCGTCTCCCTTTGCGTCCGAACACCGTGAATCAAATGAATCTTTGCAGGAGGCAAAAGGACCCAGCGGCCTGCCAATTACCTAACAAGATCAGGATCAAGGAAAGTGATTCTTTGCTGGTTGGCGGCCGCTGCGGAGATAACCCGGAGACCAGAGCAATGGCGCCGGAACTTTTCGACGGCGCCCCATCGCTGTTTGACCTGCGGCAGCCAATCGCTGCTGATTTGATGACATTTAACGGAGACCTGCAAGGTGACTGTGTCTGGCCGTCCGTGATGGTGGAGAGCCTCATCTTATCGCACCCTACTAAAGGTCATGTCGCCGTTCTGGGTCTGGCCTTTTACACATATGCTCGGCAATCGCGCGCGAGAGCCTGTGCCAGAACCCTTGACCTGACCGTTTCCATCATCTTGCTGAGGATTTAATTGATGTGCCTTATCAAAATGTCCACGTTAAGCGAGGAGCTTGGGCCAATCTGCGGTTGACCCCTTCATCTGCCCTGTCTTACACCGTCCGTTCTAGCCAGGAAGTGCGCCTTGACGCCGACCAGCATGGACAGAAAGTAGCTCTTGCTCTGCTCCTCCTTTGGCATCTTGACCTCAACGTCAAACTCCTCGAATATGGCGGGAATCACCTTGTAGACCACCAGCTCCGCCAGATTCCTGCCCGGACACGACCTCGCACCACCACCCCACGCCAGACTACATCTCTCCATCCTCCGCGCCGCCTCCCCGTCAAGCCACCGCCGCGGCTCGTAGGTATCCGGCTGCGGCCCGCAGACATCCTCGTTGCGGTGCAGCGCCACGGGATTGCAGCCAACGGTGGTGCCGGCGGGGATGAAGTGCCCGTGGAGGGACAAGCCGCCGGCGGGGACGGTGCGCGGCAGGGACATGCTGAGGACGGGGTGCAGGCGCTTGGCTTCTCTGATGGCGGCTTGGGTGTAGGCGAGATGAGACGATGCGCTGTAGGCCGAGGGGTTGGGGCTCGAGCGGATCTCGTGGGCTGCGAGGGTGTGGACGGTGGGGTGTGACGCGATCATGGCGACGATTGAGGTAAGCGTCGATGCCATGGTTTCGTGTCCGGCGCCGAAGTTGGTCATGGCCATCTTCTTGAGGTAAGATTCGGTAAATTGAGGCTTATCTCTGTGGAGCTGGACGAGGTCGTAGACCAGGTCTCGTCTGTCGTCCTTGGGAGGATTTGGCCGTAGAGCCAACGCTATTCGCTTCACTATGCGCCTACCCACGTCCTGCTATGGATCAGTAAATCGCTTCTCCCCGATAAAGAATGATGTCGAACCGGGAAAAAGGGCCGGAAGTTGTCAGGAGTTTTGAAGCTGACGCCCCATAACTGACTGAAAAATCTCCCAACCGTCTTATGGCAAAACTCGAGCTTTACTACAGCGGGAAACAAGCCCAAGACACTCTTCCGCCTCCAGCCTTGGTACGCGTGGGTGCTCGAGTTCCAATCCGTGCCCTGCTTCAGCAGCCCGGGCGACCACGAGAGTACGACGGCGCCGAGGCACTCGACGGCGATGATGTGCATGTACTCCTTGAGCTCGACCTCTGCGCCGTCGAGGGCCTTGAGCTTGGCGATGGCTTGCGCGAGGACTGCGTCGACGGCGGGCTCGTATTTGGCTAGGTTGGAGGCTTGGTACACTGGGCCGATGAGGCGACGCTGCATGCGGTAGCGCTTCATGTCCCGCTCGGATAGCAGGTCGAGCGTGTCGGGGAAGTGAAGACGTAGTGACCAGTCCACCGTTGGCCTTGACAACGAGGTAGCCACTGACGAATTAGACGTGCTCTGTGACGAGTGTCGAAAACATGTACTTACGGTAAAAGTCTGACTTTTCGAAACCACTTCCAGAACCTACAGTCTTATGAACACGAGTGCAGGAGAGACTCGAAAGGTGGCTTACTGTAGATGGCTTTGTGCGCCTCTGGAGTATTAAACCAAACCTCATTGGGTCCAACGCGAACGACGGGGCCATACTTTCTGTGTAAAGTCCGGCCCAGGTTGGCCATTTGCCCATTTCTTGCATGCACAGCGTGCCATATGTTTGATATTGCTGCGAGTCGGGGGCCGGGCACTGCAGACAGTGGATGGAAGAAGAGTCGATAGGCTGCCACCGTTGCAAGCAGAACGACGAGCATGGAGCTGATCACTGCCACGGTTTTGGTCGCCTGGCATATTAGCCAGGCTCCGGCTGCCAGGATTGTTTCCAGAGACATGGTGCAAGACGCATCTAAGAGTTTTGTCGCGTGGAGACGAGTTTGGTAGTGCGAGTCAACGCCATGGATTGATCCTATTGCCAGCCTTGCAATGAACGACAATCTTCAACAGAATCTTTACGAATCAGTCGCTGTACAATGGCCATTTGGAATTTTAGGCCATACCCACAGTCGGCGTGCCTTTGTCTGGCGGACTGAGGTTCAAAATTTAGGGCAACTTTGTGCAATCTTCTCAGCATCGTTTTATCCGCGTTATGCATCAAAGCAACAGCCCGGGCATCACATACCAGACGGCCTCAGTTTCGCCCATGGACAATCCTTTACAATTGCATGCGACGCAGATAATGAATTCAAAATATTTCGCTTCATTCATCATCTGCTTGTATATCGGCAGTGGTATCTTATGCATCCTGACTCTGCGACGCCCTCTCCTTCTTCTTCTCTATCTTCTGCGCCAGCTCCCTCCGCCATCGTATCCCTTTGGTCATGACAAACAATGTCGGAAACAAGCACAAATAGTACAACGCACCCAGCAGTGTAAACGCCCAGCCGACGCCCATCCCGTCAATCATGGGCGCGATCACCGCCGTGGCTCCCGCACCAAGAAGACACCTCGTGAAGCCATTGGCCGCAATGGCCGTCCCAGGCTTGCCGGGATGCATGTCCACCAGCAGAACGTTGGTCGTGTTGTTGAATCCCACGAACGAGATGCCCATGATGCCGCTCAGTACGCAGAGGACGGCGACGTGCGCGTTGGCGTGCATCGCCCAGCCCCACGCGATGAGCGCTGCGCCTGTGACGGCGAGCAACGGCATTCCAATCTCCAGGCGCGCCCGTTCGATCGGGAAGTCTGTGAGGTCTTGCTGTCGGCCTTTATCGAGAGGGATGCCCAGTTTGACGCAGTGTCGTCGGTAGTTGCGGTTCATCAACGGCCCAACGATGATGGCTGAACCGATGGAGCCAACCGCAAGTGGGAGGTACATGAGGCCTACTTCGATCTCGCTGTAGCCATATCTAGCCGTAAACAGCTCCGGCATGGCTGTAGATATGCAGTAGAACCCGGCAAACGTAATTGCGCTGACTCCCAGTATGATTCCAGTCCCTTTCTCCAAGATCATGAGAAGTGAGTCCAGCACGTTCGGAGGCTTGAACTTGAAAACATTCTCCTTTGAGACGTTTGACACCGATTGCGACAGCTCCGTGTTTTGACGTTGATGTCTTCTTTGGAAGAGCTGCCACACTGATCGATACAGTCGTGGGGGTGTTATAGACCCGTCGTCTACTATTTCGCGGCATGTTTCTGGAAAGAAGACAAATATGAGGGCGAGCGTGACGCCGGCGAGAATGGCGAGGAACCAGAATATAGACCGCCACCCAAGAGTTTGCGATAACGCACCGCCAATGACAGGCCCCAACGCCGGAGCAAGCACAACAGGCATCACTGTATACCCAACATACTGCCCTCGCTCCGCCGAAGTAATGATATCGGCCACAACCGCACTACACAGCGCAATCGTGCTGCTCGACCCAGCCGACTGCAGACACCTCAGCCCCAACACAGCCGCATAGTTTGGCGCAACGGCCAGCCCAATGTTCGCAGCGATGTAAATCACGAAGCAAATCACGTACGCCGGCCGCCTTCCTCCGCTGTCCGCCAGCGATCCGATGAACATGGGCACGATGCCCTGCAGGATCATGTACGTGGTGATGGTGAGGTTGACCTGGGCGTTGGTGACGTGCAGGTCCTCGGCGATGGGCGTCAGTGCGGGCAGGTAGATCTGGGCCGAGAGAGGTGAGAAGAAGGCCGTCACGGAGGCGGCCAGGACAATGACATGTTTCTCCCAGCGGGCGAAGACTGTGTACGGCGGACTGGGGGTTGGTTGCTCTGTCGGTGAGTCTAACTTCTCCAGGATGCCATGGTCTTGGCTGGCGGCATCTGGTTCTGCAACCGGTGATATTATGTTTGGATCCGAAGAGCCCATTCTCACAATTGTCTGGGGACAGGATCATGAACCTGCGTGCAGATGGTGACGGAAGTGCGTTTCCGTACATGATCGTGAACGGGAATAACAAGGTGGCAATTGCCAAGCTTATAAATGCCACCGGGTGCCGACCTCGGCACAAGGCTCCATATCCTAGCGGCCGAATCCACTTGATCTGCGGCTTTGGACCCGGATATACCGGCTCGAGGGCGGATTTGCCTTGTTGAATCGCGTTGCATAAAAGATCTGACAGTATGCGCCTAGCTGCCGAGTGATGGAAATACTCCCGCATGGTGCACCATGCAGAGGGAAGTTGTGCCAAGCCTTTGGCTTCCCAATTCATCCGCATCATCTCAGCTCAGGCAGCCTTTTCCAACCATGATATAAATGGACTTCTCGAATAATAGTGAAAGAGAGGTGGGCTTTTTCAGACTGGGAGTGAAAGTAACCAAAATAAGTGCCGTAGCGTCGGCAGCCGGCTGTTTCCACACACAGCTGGTGTCTTTGTGCCGGCGAAGGCCCTGCTCAACCAGTGGAATGGTCAGCGGTGCTTTCATTGAATTTGTAAGGGTCACCATCGGCTCAGCATCAACAAATGTAATGACTCCTCGTGTGGAAATGTCCGGCTACACCCTGAGCATGAATGGGCGTAATGTGACCAAGTTTAGTCAAGCTGTCAGAAAAGTGCACTTTCTTAGATATCGAATTGATTCTATATACATCTTTGAGTGACTATGTACTGATGCAGGAATAATATCGTTTTCAAGTCATAGTCTGCTTGCTATTATACTGAAGCTACTTTTACGTGATTTTGTGCGCCAGGGCTTCTAAACAGCGGAACTCGCCAGGTTCGACAATCAGGAGAGAGCTAGAGCGGTGTTTGATGCTTCAAAACGATGATATATAAACGCCCTTTGCCAAAATTCATGGTCTCGACCATTATTTGAGATCATGAATCAACAATGTTCACACGTCACCTCCATTTGGAGAGTACCACAAACGTGGTAAAAGATACCACCAGAACTAAATCTTGGACCCAGTATGGATCTGGAATCCGCTTCTCAGCAACTTGAGAGTTTCCAGTTGGCTGGGTGTGTCATTAGTGGGTTACTGGACAGAACGAATATAACTGGCAGGTGACGGTCATGCGGCAGAGTGCGTAGATGGTATTTGAACATGATAACGCATAGAGATATAGACTAATACGCTCATTGTAAAACAAAGTACGTTGGATGTGCTTGCATGACAAATTCAAAGCTTAGAGCTCTTCCCTTAGCAGATCATACCTCATGTATTCGAACCACAAATCGTCCATATCCTCATCCAACGTAGTAATGGTCAGGTTGGCTACACTGTCGAACCCCAGGCTGTCATACAAAGGCCACCCCGCCGGAGTGCCGAGCAAAGTAACGGTCTCGCAACCTTCCATTGCCCTAGCTTTCTCCAACCCCCACTGCACGTGTGCGGCACCGAATCCGTGGCCGTCCCAGCTCGGATGCGTGGCCAGCAAGGCGAGGTAGAGCTGTTTCTCCTTGGAGTCCTCGATGTAGCGTTTCTCATACGCTAGGCTTTGGCGCTGCGCGTCTTCCACGCGCGTCATGTTTGCCTCGAGGTGGTCGGAGCATTTCGCATGTAGCGACTGGATACTGCTCAGGCCTGGGGCCGAAAAAAGTGACGTGTCGCCTGTGGCTGTCATATCCTTCCACGCCCCGAGAGCAACGACCCGCTCCTTTTGCTGAAAATTGTCACTAGTGTCGGCGCTGGGAGTCACTGCGATAACGTTGATGGTGGTTGTGTTGGGGACATGCTTGTATTGTTCGCCAAGGTCCTTTCGCAAGCAGTGCCAGAGGTAGTCCTTGTGCTGGGAGAGGTACGGAAAGCCATACTGCCACATGGGGCCTGGCGCGAAGGCATCGATGATGATTGTGATGATGTCGTCCAAGTCAGCCTCTGTGGCTGGGCGGAAGTGTACATTATCTCCGTTGAAGACGGTCTGTGTGTATGCGGAAGTGGGCGCCAATGCGGCCGTCGCCACCAGGGCTTGGCAGGCCACCAGCGTCAACCCAAACAGCATGTCCAATCGGCACACCATGACTTTGGATGCGAGGGAGGTGGAAGTTATTAATTCGACAATTCTCAAATCGACGGCACAGTCTTGTTGGCTTTGTTTAATGATTCAGGATGAATGCACGCCTCTGAGCTCCCTTGCCAGTCTCTCGATAACGCCACTTGATAAGACCCCGCCCGGATAATTGCATTGCATACGTCACCACCGGATTTGTGTTGCTCTCCAGGCAGCTAAATTATCATGCCTCAACCTCATCGGGATAACTGGACGATGCACCCTCTCACCAGATGCATAAACATGAAGCTAGACGATTCCAGAAGCAAGGTTTCAATTTGGAATCACCACATATGTTCATGGCAATATATCATAAACTGTACTTGTAAACGAACTGTCAACTAACCATTGTATTTGCCAATGTAAGCTTGTGTTTTGAGATCTTAGATTATGGAGGTGATGGGTTTCATAGTAGTTTGTGCGCCTAGAATCTTTTTGGAACAAGGCTTAGAAAGTCGATAATATGCCAGCAAGCGTTCAGAACAACTGGCCATTTCAAATAAATAGGGAATGGAGGTAGGCCTTAACACATGAACGGTAGACTATACACTGTCTGATCAGATGCAATTTTGGCTGTCAAGGTTTGGGGAACACATAAAAGAATCAGGGAAGTCACCTCATGTCATAGTTCTAGGAAAATATTAAGGTTCCAATGGTGATAAAGCTCCATGGCATGGCTGATATCACATTGCCCGGAAGTGGTTCGGGATAGCTGGCTTTTGATTCATTCTCAAATCAAGACTCAATTCCCCAGCTTCCCCGGGTCCGAGGAACTACAACCAATCCTGGAAGTGCGTAACGGTCTAGAATACCATTGGTCTATCGTCGGACATACCTAGTAGTCTCATAGACATCACAAAGCAATCTACAATGCTCCGAATGTATCTTTCGGGAAGCAATATCAGTGTCGAAACTCACAAGGAGCTCCCCAAGACCCATTAACACCTACTGGCGAATAACATGTGATGTTAAATATTCTCTTCCCTAAAGGTTTGTCATCATCTGGAAAATTTCTACTCATGACATCTCCTCAACGATCAGTCCAGCTTGGGCGCCATCGACCCATTTGATGGCATAGAAGCCAGAACGGCGAATTTATCAGCAAGCTCAGCATATAGATTTCATTACTAGGGGAAAAAATACCCAGACTATCACTTCTAGCTGTAGAATTCTTCTCAATACATCAGATGCTGTAAAAAGTTAATATTGCGTAACCCCACCATGTCACATTCGCACAGCGAGAAAGTTCACAACTTTGCTCCTAAACCGAACAGACCTCAACCTTATGCCACTCAATAGTAACTTTTCCAAACTAAGTTTGTTGAGGCTTCATGGTAAAGTGAAATGAGAGTAATCAAGGTGGCATGGAAATCTATAAGAATAGGGCTTGTCTCCTCGATTTCCAGAATCCGTCCATCTATTTTTCCATTGCACATAATCTTCATACCACTCTTTTTGGTAAATTGATCAGATATTCGACAGGCTCACAACCAGCAACTTCGTATCGCACAAGACTCCTCCTTGTTTCTATACACAAAAGGGTAGACAAAGTTCTCCCATCCGACAGCAGGCACCTAGCTCTGCAAGCCAACGTTCCCATTCCAAGAATTGGACGTCCACACACCAGCGTTTTTACTTTAGATACCCGTGTCTATAATTTGCACAGACGCGTACATACACACGCATACACACGCATACACACGCATATACACGTATATACACGCATACACACACATACACGCGCATACACACGCATACACACACAAAACCCATTCTCACCATGTCTCTCTTCGACTTCACTATCATCGACCGCAAGGATCCTCGTGAGCGCCGACAAGCTCCCCTGTGGCCTTTCAGGGTTTTTGGCGTCAACTCGCCCATGATATCGTTCGACTGTGACGACGGACAGGTCTGGGAAGAAGAATGGCTCGTCATGTGGCGAACGCCAGAGCTATATAAGGAAATGTGTGATCAGCAAGCAGTTTGGGCGAAAGCTGCTTCCACCAGGCGCAGCATAGTGCCCTTGAAGGGCACTTCGACCCTACGCAAGGCGGCGCCCCTCAGAGGCTTCTCGATCATGCATGCCCGCCGCCTCAGTCAATTCATGGTTCAAGGTGTTTACGGATGGGTGGAGACGGAGGAGGAAAGGGCGGCGGGAATCGGGCCCCTGACCATTCACGCAATGATGGCGGTTCTGGGCGACAAGATTCTCTACCCGGAGCTGGTCGAGTACGCCACCGAGGCGTACGGGCACTACTGCAAGCACGACTTTCTCAAGAAGGATTTCCGCCGCTCGGGCGCCGCGCTCAAAGAGTACGACGGGGACGAAGAGATACTCAAGCACTACCGGAAGACATTCCACAGCATGCGCGTGAAGCACAAGGTGCTGTCGTGGCTTGAATCGCCGAAGAGCACCCGATACCCGACAAGATATGGGCGAATTTGAGTGCGGGCTACGTAGATGGCCGAAGGAGACTTTGTTTGAGCGAGCGTGGAGAAGAATATATTTCTGGCTACGGACACACGACATGGAGAGTAATTGTGATGTTGGATGGATTGGAGGAAACGGAAATTGCGACTAACAGTTTTCCAAACTCCTCACGGCCGGCCTGGAAGGAGTTGCTCGATCTCTATTATCTCCTTGACTGTCATAAGCCTGCATTTTGCCTAAGATGCGTACCGACCCGCATTTTCCTTAGTAATAGCGTCAGTACGTAGAGGAACATAGGAATCCGGCCCCGCCAATTTTCTATGACGACGATTCCGTCCATGCTGCTGCCGTTGACCCTTGGTATAGCACAACAACACAACGATGTCTATGCTACCTCGAATAGCCGTTGGACCCGGACAGGGTGAATTTCAAGGGACTGACATTCAAATTGAGGCTTTATACCAAAATATTGATCGTCAATCAGGAAATCTCGATGCAGGGACTGTCGTTGAGTCCAGGAAGCCGAAGGACCATACAGGTCAGTTCTTCAACCCGTTTCTCATACAACATCGTGACTTTCGTGTCCACGACCTTCCATCAATGCCATTAAAGCTATTCCAAGCCTTCCTACCCAATAATCTCGTAGAAAGCTGGGCACAATACACAAACGCAGCGCCGGCGCCTGGCCCTCAACCGAGACAACGTGCAAGCCGACAAAATGCATGGATGCCGACCCGGGCATCAGAGATTTGGTTATGGCTTAGAATCCTATTATATATGCAAAATTATAAGGAATATCATTTCAAGGACTTCTGGGATACCTCAGCGCCTGGCCACAATGTCTCAGATTATCCAGTTGTTTAATATATAACATATAACCATTGGGCCCTACTCAAAAGAAGGCTTCATCTCAATGACCCGGATAGCATCAAGGTCGGCATTCCTCATCCATTCAACAAAGTCAACAAATGGTCAACAATACAACAGAATGCATCCACAGCCTTCTTCGAGCCTAGGACAAGCATCGCCGTTGATGAGGGCATCGTCCTGTTCCAAGGAAGGTCAACAGCTAAGGTGAATATAAAGGACAAGCCGGATAGAGAGGGCATCAAGGTCTGGCAGCTATCTCAACGAGGATATCTATTACGGTGGATTTGGCACATACCCGGGCCAGACAGTGGCCCCATCAGTATCGAACATCGAATCAGGCCACCAGTGCCGGATCCAACGGAAATCCAGCAGTTAAACGCAACACAGGCCATCATTACATCCCTAATAAAAACGCTGCCATCGAATATCTATCATGTCTTTGTTGACAACCTGTTCTTAAGCCCTAACCTCTTTACTATCCTTCGTATAATGCACATCGGGGCGATTAGAACTATCCGGCCCAATGCAGGCATTTTCAAGGATATTATCAAACTCAAGGCTCTCAATAGAAAAGGCCAGATAGGGTGGATATAGGGATAACACCAAGAGTGGCCAATACCTAATAACAAGGTATATATGGATAATATAGCTATAAAATGCCTTAATAACTTATCCAAAGGTCAATCAGATCACATAGAAGAACAATAGCCTTATATTATTCTTTTCAACTGTATATACGGGCTATGAATTTTCTAGACGAAGCTGCTGGCGGCCAACAATAACATCGCCTTAGTCAGCCCCTATCAAGGAAGAATTCGGTGATAACTATATAATGGACCTTGAATTGCTATCTATGGCTGCCGACTATAATGATTTGATGAACGCCGTGGATATCAGCGATCAATATCGTGCCCAGACAACATCAGATCATAGGGAACGCCGTGGTGCTGCCTAGGCCCTTGCGTGGTCATTTCATTTGTCTGTGGCCATCGCAAACAGCTTTCTATTGCAAAAGCTAGGTGATCCATCCTGGCCGAAAGTCACAACCCAAGCTAAGTGGCTTCAACACATTGTTGATGATATTTGTGTTCAATACGGCCAGATAGGGACTTCCTATCAAAGATATCGTGCCGGGGACAAAATCACGCCCTTTCCACTGTATAAACGTATCAAACGTACAAATTCTAACTATCAGGTATGTCTGGGCGTTCAAATTGGCTATCGTACGCGTGGATAAGCTCTTCGACGAAGGAAATGGGCCCAGGCAGCGGCCCCATTAAATGAGGCATCTGGTGATGCCCTCAACCGACAGGTCCAGAAGACCTCAAGGGTCCAGACAAGGTGGGGTTATGAACAGTGCAATGTAGCGATTTATAATAATGACAAATGCTGGTACTTCTATCACAGGCAAATTCTGCCTGCTAGGAAGGTTACTAGATTTTAGTAGATTTTTCTATGATTTTAATTGGCTATTTTAAGCCACAATACAAAGTGCAGGCTTATGACAGTCAAGGAGATAGCGAAATTGGAAGCATCTGGATTTCACTACGTGACAAATCTTTCGCATGACATGAACCACGGCAGTAACCCAAAATAATCACGACGAACCATCAAAGTGCATCACGGCGTCCCACCCCCGCATCGGCAGTAACCCTCGTAATTGCCTTGACATAATCTTCCAATTTCAATCGCTGCATGTAACCACGGGCGGCTGCCGCTGTCACGTTACGCGGGTATTGGGACCAAGCAAGCTTCTTGATCAAGCGAAGATCGGCTAAGACCTTCCATCCGAGGACGCACAGCGGAACACATTGTTTGCTAATTTCCCGGTGCCTGTCTTGAATGGGCTAGGGTTGCGTGTGGGAGTGATGAAGATAAAAGGACTTGGGATTTGCACATGGCACGATGGGTTTCCAGAGCCTTGTCACTGATGGTCAACTCAAATTGTCCTTGATTCATGCCACAACTACACATATATTAAGCCATCCTTTTCGCCGAACACACCGAGTACAAGTCTGAATATTGCTTTCTTGATTAAAAAATCATGATGCGATTCTCACGGTCCATGTTGTTCGCTGCGGCGGCCGCGCAAGCTGTGTTTGCAAAGCCGGCTTTCATGATGTACTTTGACCAGTGAGTCCCACACGATACATGTGCACTCTTGCATGCATCCTGGATGCTCACCCACTGCTTTAGATGGCACACGACGACTTTGCCCGACCGATCTGTCACGGCTGGCGTCAACTACGTCATCACCGCTTTCGCTCAATCAGACATCTTCAACTCGGGCACCTGGTACCAGCCCTTCAAGCCAGTCACCGAGGTCCGGGCTCTTTTCGACGACGGAGTCAAAGTGTGCATGGCGATTGGCGGCTGGGGCGACACCAGTGGCTTTGGCGTTGGCGCAGCAACAGAGGCGTCGCGGGCCACGTTTGCACGCAATGTTGCTCAGACTCTGGACAACCTCGGCTACGACTGTGTTGGTATGCTATAACGTCTGCCATATCGGTTGTTTGGTTGCTGGAGGGCTAATGATTGCAGATGTTGACTGGGAGTACCCTGGGGGCAATGGTGAGGATTACAAGCAGAAGCCAAACGATCAAAAGGTACAGGAGATTGAAACGTACCCTCTGCTCTTGCAGGCTATCAAAGCTGCCATTGGCGATAAGGAACTTTCGATTGCTGTTCCGGGGCGGCTGGAGGACATGATTGCCTTTACCCCTGAGAAGGTGCCCCTGATCAACGAAACAGTTGACCACGTCAACGTAAGCAACTCAAATGCCCTCATCAAAGAAAGTGAGCTCTGACAGTTCTAGGTCATGACGTACGACCTGATGAACAGACGCATGTCCACCACGGAGCACCACACCTCCATCAAAGGCTCCCTCAGCTCCATCGACACCTACATCCAGCGCGGCATGTCCCCCTCGAAGCTGATCCTCGGCTTCGCCTTCTACGCCAAGTGGTTCACGACGCAGCCCGGTGTGCAGTGCACCACACCGACGGGCTGCGCGACGGCGGTGCTCGAGGGCGCCGACGGCAGCGACACAGGGCTATCGGGTGCAGTGACGTTCGAGGTGGCCAACTACAACACGGACCCGGCGTTCGCGGACGCCATGCAGAAGGGCAGGACGGACGCCGAGGCGGGCGGCATGTGGTACTGGGACGCGGGCGAAGACGTGTATTGGACGTGGGATAGCGCAGAGCTGATTGCGAGGAAATTTAGTGAGGTAGTGGCGCCGAGGGGGTTAGGGGGTGTCATGGCGTGGAGTTTGGCGCAGGACAGCCATGACTGGAGTCATTTGAAGGCCATGCAGGCTGGGGTTGCTGGGATGCAGTAGGCGGAGGCTGTCAGTCTCTTTG
The DNA here is from genome assembly GCA_001021365.1 of Stachybotrys chartarum. Lineage (NCBI taxonomy): Eukaryota > Fungi > Ascomycota > Sordariomycetes > Hypocreales > Stachybotryaceae > Stachybotrys > Stachybotrys chartarum. The sequence continues at coordinate 1,592,607 of LDEE01000005.1, forward strand.
CAGGGCTGGAAGCTTCAATAAAGAACAAAAGCATTTGTGTTGCGAAGTCATCGTCGAATCGCATGTTCATTAATGTGAACTTGTAGTTGAAATATGTCAATCCTTCCATTTCCTGTTCAGCTTTGCGGGGGCTTGTCATATCAGTACAACAGATAGCTTTCTTTAGCGACTATGTGATAATGGTTGTCTCCTCTTGGTTGAGAAGCTGTTCAGCAGTCGTGGAAAAAGTTGAGACGGTTGACCAGCTATCGGAATCTGTAGACGTTGATGCACGCGGGTTCTCCTCTTCCTCTATTATTTCTCTTGCATGACGTATAAGCTGTCGAGTTGCCGTCAGACTTGGATGATCCTCTCTGTAAATGGCTGACTCTGCTGTCTTGAGTTCTTCTAAAATGCCAAGTGCTTCTTTGGCTCGACCTTTGACTCGCAAGTATGCTCGCGCAAGATGATACTGCACTTGGCGGCGCAACTCATTGTTTTTCGAGGGGGTTTCTTTTAGGGCATTATGAATCCGTTGCAGATACTCGATAGCTTCTTGCAATCGATTGCAATCAATGTATGCTCTTGCAAGCTCGTGGTCGCAGGCCAGTCTCTGTAGATCGTTGACAGGAAGAGATTTGGCAGCCACGCGGGCAACGTGCTCCATGAGGGCCACGGACTCTTGCAGCTGGTTATTTTGGCGGAAGGAGCGTGCGAGTTCCATTTGCGCGTCGAGGACCAAATGATCGTGGCCGGGGTACTTTGCCGAGCTCTCGACGGTTTTCAGGAGCTGCTGCAGTGTTTCGATTGCCCTGACTGGGTGTCCACTCATGCGATAGACGGCGGCCAAGCGAGTTTGTATCTGTATCATGACTGGATCATGCGCCTGCAGTCTTTGCTTGTGGGCCAAACCCACCGCCAACTTGAAGAAGTGCAGAGCTTTGGCGTACTGTGCATCCTCCATGTACTTTTGTGCCATATTGATTGCAATCAGTATTCCATTTCTGTGGTCGCGGGGATGGTGCGTTTGGTGGATGCTGTGGACCTGCTCCAACAACGCGATTGATTCCTGCATTCGTCCGTTTTGGCCGTACGCCTGCGCCAGGGTCACTTGACTCTGGAGTAGATTCAAGTCATGCTCGGGGTTTGTTCTCTCGTACACAGCGGCTACTTCCTTGCAAAGTGCAAGTGCCTTTTCAGGATCAATGTTGAGGTATCCCCATGCCAGCTGGTTAAGGGTCCAAAGAAGTCGCCCGTCATCCTCGGCCAGGTTTGCTCGCCAAAGCTCCGCACACCGCCCCCAGTGCTCCAGAGCCTCTGCGTAACGCCCGGTCCATGAGCAGGCCAGGCCCACCGTCCCCTCTAGCGCGGCATGCCAATCGTCAGTGGAAGTTCCAGTCAGCTCAAGCACTTGAAGGACGTGAGGCAAGCATTGTCGCGAGTCCCAGATACGTCCATCTAACATCTGCCTGCCCATGATATAGACCATGTGCTCCGTCACCCATTTCCCCGAGACTTGTTGACCACCATCGCCAGTCTCGTCATTCCGTCGATGCCATTCGGAGAGCGCCAGGTGCACCAGGCTATGCATATCGTACAACTGCCCGTCCTCGCTGGGTCGCAGGAAGCCATAATTACAGATGAGACCAATCGCCTCGGTCATTTGACGCTCTTCTTCACTTCCCGGTAAAATCGTGAAGGGAATAGCTTTTGGTTCGATCCAGGCGATAAACTTTAACAAATCTGCGGCGCGTGTGTTCGCGGCGACGATTTGTTCGAATGATATAATCCACGTTGTAGCCACTGCTCGCTGTGAGTCGCTGAAATGAACGCCAGAACTAAGAGCACTGCCCAACAAATCCACGAGGCTGCCGTCCGCATCAGTGCACAGCTGTAGATATCTAGCCATTGTAATCGAGTTCTGGTTCATGTACGCTGCTGCCTGGCATAGGGCTAATGGAAAGTACGCCAGCTTCTCGACGAAAGAAGCAACCATTCTCTCGTCTTCCAATTGCTTCTCGTTCAAAAGCACCTTCGACAAGAGACGTTTTGCTTCTCCCAAATCGAGTTCGTCAAGTAGTAGCGGCTTGGGGCCTGTTGCCTCCATGGCCACGCTCACCGACCGCGTCGTAACAAGAATCCGTCCATTTTCGGTTTTTGGAAGAAAGTTCCATATCCCTGACTTGCCTTCACTGTCAAAAAGTGTTGCGGCTTCGTCTGCGTTGTCAACCACGACGAACCACTTCCCTGCTTCCGCAGAGTCCAGGTATGTTCGCAGGGTTTCCTTTGCATCATCCTGGCTAGCGGAAGTAATGCCACACTCTTTGCCTAGCTTAGCACATGCAGCCTCAAAAGCAGCAAGACTAATAGCCGGGAGCCAAATGACGGAATAGTCCTGTCTGGACTTCTTGACCCTGTGAGCAAGCTCTAATGCAATCTGTGTTTTGCCCATGCCGCCTAAGCCCACGAGTGAGATACTTTGACGGTCGTCGACAAACAAAATGTCCTCAAGCTGTTTGAGGTGTGATTCGCGGCCGACAAAGTCTCGATTTTGAAGAGGAAGACTATGTATGATCTTCTTTGGTCGACTGGGGGGCATTGCTGGGTCCTGATTCTCGGTCGGAGTTATGTTAGGCGATTGCAACCGCCTTTCCAGATGCGGGCTCGGGCTGCGAGTTCTATCCACGCTGGCGATGAACGCTTGCACGAACTCTTTTATCTTTCCTCTGTTCTCTCGCAGGTAGTTCTCCGTGTGTGTGATTATGGTTGATTTCATGCCGTAGTCTGCCAGGCCAACGCTGTCCAAGCCTCGATCGACGCTAAACCGGTAATATTGTTGTGTGCCACGGTATTTGTCCTTAAGTTCAACCTCCACCTTCTGAGTGGTCGTTGCCATCCGCCTGAGAGATTTGATATCCGACCCGATGCCGTTGCCTATAGGTGCGACTTTGTAAAGTCCTGTGCCGATGCTCAGAATTCTGAGTGGTTGGCGGCCGGGAAACTGATCATGAGCCTCATTCACAAGAACAGCACATGGATTGTTGTATCCGAGTCCGGCGTCCACATATTCCACCCCGTCCCGGCCAAGCCTGATGGGTTTAAAGTATGTAGGAGCGGCGGATGTCGCGCGAGCCGCCTCAGTGATTGTACACATGCCATAGGCACTCGAAGTGCCATAAGTGGTGAGAAGATGCGGCGAAGCATTTACGTCGTCTTTGGTAATGGTCAAAACAGCCCTGTATTGTGTCAGCAGACGCATATGTTAGGCATATCACGGCCCAAGCTGTGACTGAGCCTTCATGTGTTTGCTCGGACTCTAGGCTGCTGCATGATTGGGAAGGGCCAAGCAATACAGGATGGGCTCAACCCCAGCAGCCAGCCAGCTGCACACACCATGGTCAGGTGGACAGCCCCAGCTTTCACTCACGTTTTGGTACATGCGGCATTCCGAAGCTGCATGCCGCTATGAGGGCAATTGTCGACAACTGCCTTCCCTTTGTTTCTTTGTTTCTTGCAAATAGCATCATCACAGTACTGCCGGACGACGTGGTCGAAGGCCTTTTCTAAACTCGTAGAAGAATATTTGCTGGATGACAATCCCGGCACATAGAACGGCCTCGCTGAGAAGGCTTGCTCGGCAACTTCTTCGTAGGCCTGGATGCATTCATCTACCCTCATACCAAGTCGGCCAAGCATAAGGGCAATGATCCTATACAGATGAAACAGTTAGCATTGAGCAAGTCTGCGTCAAGATACAGGATAGCCATATATGATGTAGCGTCATTCTATGCTGCGGAACGAGCAGGCACAACTCGTCGTGTTTTTGACAGCAAAAGTGATTGGGGATCCTGAATTCAGCTTGCTCGGCGCAAATAGTACAGTTGCAGACCAGGCCAAGAGTGTCGTGTGGAGGCCTTTGACCACTTCCATTTGACATCACGATTCCATATACCGAAATATTTGCAGAGAGATGACATACATACCCTCCAGTGCTCGTGCCGCCAATCAGATCAAAAAATTCGCAAGGCCGAGGGATCTCTTCTAGTTGCAGCTCTTCTTGGATGCGATGCATGATCTCCTCGAGTATTCGTAGGCTTGACAGGCCTCGAATGCCACCGCCATCTACGACACTGGGTTAGCCCTGACGAGCGTATGAAAGATGCGGCAGCTCTTTGGGACAACCCAATTTGGATGAATGGTCGCCTTGCTGCTCTGTTTACTACACCTGGGCCAGAAGATCGGCAAGGCAGTTACGCTTGCACGAACCCAACCTCCGCCCAAGCTGCAGCAGACCTTCCACCACGCTTGTTGCGTTCTACAAGCAACGGCATAGCCATTGAGGAGTAACAGGGTGTACAGTTCCTGCAGAAACATGTAGGCACATACCCAGTGACAGCACTCGAAGTGGTCCGGGCTCCATCATGGCTGTTTCCCCATATGACTTTGTGCAATGTCGAGACTCGAGAGATTTCGGCGTCGGCTCGAAGAAATGCCGGCGGGATGCTGTGATGGTTCAATCGGCCGGTTGTATCTGATCGGACGTGCGATTACTGGTCGAAACGATCGACGAATTGAGCTTGGTCGCACATCCTGACAGTGTCGAGAGACGCGATATTGGGAACGGAACACCAGAGAAATAAACAAGAGATGTTGATGCCTGAAAGTCGACCCGTGCGGGGTGAAGGGTCATTTTATCTATTTGCTGAAGAGTGGCTGAGCCGCACAAGGGTCCGTCGCGTCAACGAATCAAGGCGTCTTTTGACGCAGCCTGATTTCTTGACATAGCCTAACGAGTCGCTGGTGCGGCTGAGAACAAAATGACATGTCGAGACAGGATCAGAAGCACTCCTGCAGACATTCATTTACCCTCGGGAAATGCGTGTGTTAACTGAACAATACAGTCGGCCTGATACCTGGATCGAACTTTTCGTATATCGACTGATAATATGAGAGCAAAGGCTTTCAGCTTTGGCAATTGCCAACGGCATAAAACAATTGCGCCGCCGGAGTGAATGGGTCTGACGGGATAGACATGATCTTCCGGGGTGCAAAGCGGTAAGCCTGACGGTTTGCCCCTGCATCACTTCGTTATGTTCAAACATCAGGTTCCCGTACCTCGGTCCCTACGGTCGGTTATCGAGGGCTTCAGCCATCTAGTCAGTCGGTTTCTCATAGTAACGACATTGTTTCTATTATTTACTCCTCAAAGATCCCACGAAGGGGTGCATGTGTGATGGTGCATAAACTTGAGTGCCTAGTGTGCAAATGGTGTCCGTCATCCAGGAAGTCCTACGTACAGGACTGGAGGGTTGGCGAGATATGTAAAGGGTATAATAGGCTGAACATTCCGAATGAGAAAACCTCAAATATATTGAAGCGGTAACTTCTGCCTCGGTGCGGTGTAGGAAAAAGATCAGGGGTTTGTGCACACTATAATCTAATCCATAAGTGGTCGCCCGACAGACGCTCGTGTTCCAAGCAACAACTCCGTCCACGGATCGCAGGTTAGCGATTCCGGCGTACACCCCCAACGCTACTGTCTCTACTCATTAAAAAACACTGAGATGCTGTTCAATATGCACTGCTAAAAACAGCGTGGGAACCTGCCATGTTGTCTCCCACGACCTCAATGTCACGCTAGGCCTGAATGCATGCTGTTCATGGAAGACCGTCCGAATCACGAGAACACCACCAAACTGTGTGAATTGCCAGAATTAAATAGTTCTCCTTTAACCTTTGAACTGTTCTCTATTTGTTCTGAGCTGTGCGGGACGATCTACAAAGTTCCTTTCGCCTGTTGCATCAGCTGTCTTCTCCTTTCTGGCTTACAGTAGTTTCGAGAATCTCCGATGTTGTAACCACCTTCACCATCTCAACCATTGCCCAGGTCTAACTCAAGCGTTCCTTCATACCGGGTCCGCCAACCAAGCACACTCCTTCGCAGTTAGCAAGTAACAGCCACGCAAACCATTGCAGCGCCAATCAACCTATCTCACATATCCAACAAAGTCAGTGCTTTCCTTCTTTCGAACTGGTCATCATGGGCTGCTTTCTTTCGAGTCCTTCCAGATCCAATCGACGCCCGTTGACCAAAGGAGAAGTTGCAATGCGGGTGTTCGGCACCGCTGTTGACGTCCACAACGTTGTTTCCAGGGCCCGAGAGGAAGACCACCGCTCTGGGCGCTCTCGAAAGCATCATCACCAGCCTAAGCGCAGCCATCATTCGAGCTCGGGGAGACATGGCAGGCACCGGCATCATGGGTCCTCGCATCGAAGCCACCCGCATTCGCACAGGTCCAGCCACGGCCATCGCAGCAGCCGTCGTAGTCACAGACACTAGACGAGAGCTATGATTGATTTTTGGAATGCTTTGATGCTTCACAAGCAGTACAAGACCATCTTTTTGAATGCCATTATGCACGGTTATGGCTATTCGAACAACGGCTGAATTTTGACTTATGCAACAGCCTGGTATCACTCCTGTCCGGAGCAAATGTTCTATGGAATTGGGGTGAAAACACTGCTGCATTAAGAGAAGATGAGGCATCTATCCCTCAAAAGAAATAGGCCCCATCCATTCTTTCGTATCTCAATATACTAGGTTGTCAATGTTCTCCTGATAATCGACGTCAGCCCATGACCGTCTGGCGATATCGTACACGGATAAAAGTGCTCGCCGACCCCCATTTATCTTTCCATAAAGAAGAATTCTTTCCATTGGTGAGCCAGTCATCACGTACTCCGGTTCATGCACTCTACAATTCTCTGGTATAAATGGCACAGTATCATCCCGTTGCTTCCCATTTATTGTTTCACTGAAGACGTCCTTTCCGTCAATCTCGAGGAGCTTTCTCCCCACTGTGGCGCTGACGCCAGAGTCCCAAAAGCCCTCGCGATGGGTACTCCTCTCCAGTACATCTAGAGCCCGAGATCGGATATGCGAAACTCGACAGTTTGCTGCGACATAGTAGAGGGGAGCAACGCTGCCCAAGTCGATAACTGTCCTTGACATGTTGAGCAAGTGCCTATCGCGAACCTGCTGACGAAACATTGCCGGGCCGCACATTTCTTGAAGTTTGATGATTTGGTGCAAAAGCAGAGCAAACTTTTCAGCATATGCGTCGTAGGTAGGCTGGTCAGACGGCTTCTGATAAGTTTGCGCCATGACGTTAGCCAAGGTGTGGTACACCTGTAGTAAATGGAAACATTTCTGTGCGGTCGCCGTTAAAGGGTGTGGCAGGGTTTCTCTGAATGCTTCTAGTTTGGTTTGCCATCTCAAGAGTTCGGACTGTATTTTTTGCTCCTTCTCGATTAGCAATGAGAGCTGTTGACAGCTAGTGGTCTTGCATTGTATTGATGCATGCATGACTCGGCTGTGCTGAAATATTTGTTTGAATATGCATTCCAAATGCAGCCAGGCACCATTGACTGACATGAATGCTTGCTCAAGAGTCGTTGGAAATAGAAGGCAAGAGCGAGAGAGTTGGGAGGAATATGTAAAGAGCTCAAGCTGGAATTGGAGCCTTCCGCACGTTTCGATGATCCATGTGTCCGTCTGGTTGATGTCGGTCTTCGGGTGCAGATTCCCATTTTCCTGTTCCACTACAAGCCCAGCTTGCCGCAAAAGCTGCAGCGCGTTTCCAACATGACTTCTAGCCGTATCGAAGTGGCTGCGGAGCAGGTCAATGCAGGCGAATATGAGACAAGTCATGAGAGTGACGCGGAATGATCGGTCGGCTTGGGCATTGAAATGTGGCTGGAGGTGCTCTATGGCTTTGACATAGTACTGCAACACCAGCCGATCACCTTGCCTAGCACGGCATATTGTATTTCTGTAGCCACAAGTGTCAGAGTGTCCGTCCATGTGCAGACAGCTCAGAGCGAGGACGGCATGGAGGACTGCTGGTTCGGACTGAACGGCTTGGAAGACGAGCTGGTCCCAGAACCCCGAGCGAAAGCTGGCTGGCAGCTTTATGGCAGTCCGGCACTTGAACCACTCAAAGTAGGGAGCCCCCTGCTCTCCCATTTCGAGGATGTAGGCAGGCGATGGGCCACGACTGGGCGAGGTGGTGAGGTGATGCGGTTGAAAGGGCCGGCTTCCCCCGCCCCAAACGCCATAACCATCGCAAATACGACCAGTTGACGTGCAACGGTGGCATGCAGGCCGTGCTTCATCGCATTTCACCTTTCGGATCCTTGGTCGGTCAGCGAGAAGCGCTTGCACGACGATGTTGGCGCGACTTACTTGCATGTGCGGCATCCTGTTTTGACCTTGACCTTACTTTTGGGTCTGCAAATTGGGAGTTCAACATTCATCTCGAGCCGGCGAAAATCTTGTAGCGTTTTGTGGCGATGGGAAGAGCTGACGGTGTCCAAAGTCAGAAGTTGTTGCGTCCAAAAGAAGATGAAGACGCTGGATAGCCAAGACCTGGCTTGATTGGCCTCCTCGGATTCTTGCATGTCTGATTGGACAGCACTTCATCCTACTTTGGTGACGGCTTTTGCTAAACTCCGGGCCCGTCTCTGCAAGATGGTCGACTAGGGTCGCTGACCGTTTCCTGAGCCAAAACGCTCTTCAATACAGGGCCACTCACTGCATCTTTCGGATAACAACATATGATTGGTTTCCTCGGGAATAATCTCGTTTGGTTCGACAGTACAGTCAGAACAAACTTGTAGCTGACGCGTTATTCTATGTAACTGCTATCCAAACTCGTAAGACCCAACCGCGATGCTACCTGCACACAAGTAGTAATCGGAAAGCAAGAAACATGATTGGACACCACGCATGTTGATCTGGAAACAAAAAATCGCGTTGCTCAGCAAGAAAACTACATAAACTAGTTTTCGCGCACACAGTTTTGCCTGGCACTCTATCCAAAAGTCCAAGTGGGCATCCCACACTAACACCGTCAAAATCTCCAGGTCAACATGGCAAATACTAGCATTCGTGTTACCAAAATTGGTAAGAACGGCCTTACAGTGCCAGTTCCTGGCTTCGGCCTCATGGGCCTGAGCCAAGCAACGTACGGCAGCGTCCCAAGCGACGAGGAGCGATTCGCCGTGCTTGACCGGGCGCACGATCTGAAATTGACCTTTTGGGACACGGCAGAGTGAGCCAGATCCTTGACCTGGAAAAATGGAGATGATAACATGAAATTAGTCTCTACGGCGATGGCGAAGAGCTTCTGAACAAATGGTTTCAGCGCACTGGCAAGCGGGACGAGATCTTTCTGTCCACCAAATTCGGCTTCACAATTGGTGCCTCCGGATTAGGGGTTGACAGCTCAGCTGCGTATTGCAAGAAAGCGTGCAGTGAGAGCCTTCGGCGCCTGGGAATTGACTCAATCGATCTATGTGAGTCTCCATCTTGCGGATGCCCGTATCAACAACTAAAGCAGACCAGACTACATGCATCACGCCAATCCCAAGACTCCCATCGAGGAAACCATGAGAGCGCTGAAGGAACTGAAGGCGTGAGTGAGAATCATTTGTCAAAGTCGAAAGACCTTCCAGGCTTAGTCGTGTCTAGTGAGGGAAAGATCAAGTATATCGGATTATCGGCCATTTCATCCAACACCCTGCGCCGCGCCGTCAAGATCGCGCCCGTGGACGTGGTCCAGCTCGACTACTCGCCCTTTACTCGCGAAATTGAAGGCCCAGAGGGCACCAACCTCCTCGCCACTTGCCGCGAGCTCGGCGTTACCATGGTAGCAGCCATGCCGCTCGGCCGTGGCATGATCACGACAAACTACGCGGCCGGTGAAGCCCTGACGGACGCCCAGGACCAGCGGGCCAAGGCCATGCCTCGATTCTTGGAGCAGAACCGCACGACCAACGAAAAGACGATCCAGCAGTTTCAGGCCCTGGCGGATAAGAAGGGCTGTACGACGGCGCAGCTGTCGCTTGCGTGGCTGATGAAACAGGGCAGCGACATCATTCCGATTCCGGGGACCAAGCGCGTCAAGTACCTGGAGGAGAACTGGGCCAGTAGGTACATCGAATTGAGTGATGAAGAAGAAAAGGAAATCAGATGTTTCTTGGACAAGGCGGAGATCGCAGGTGCTGCTTTGCCGGAGCAGTTCAAGGACTACAACTTTACTGACACCGTGGAGGAGGCATAGCTCATAGTAGCCTACGCATAAATTGTTAGGTCAATGATCAGATAGCGTTGAGAGTAGATGTATTGTGTTTGACCCTAATCGGCGTGATAATAGTCTGTTCCGCGTCTAGAATCATGTACCTCTTCGCCAATCTAGTCTGGCGAGGTCGTTGTCTAAAATTTCTCAACGTACGGCCTGATGTCAATCTCTTGAGTAAGAGCTGATCGATGCTGAGTGTGAAGGTGCCAGTAGCTCTCAGCAATCTTTCAAAGTCAGCACGCGTCCAGTTTCACGCATCGAAAGTACAAAACACATACCGCCTCAGGCTTAATGATAGCATCCTGCACGCCCTTGTTTGGTGCATAGGCCCTGGATCGGGGCGTGTCGATGATTCCATCGATGATGGCATGGGCAACGTGCACGCCTAGGTCTGTCAGTTGGAAGCAAATACCGCAATCAGACATTTCACCGACCTCGTGGCCCGAACTCGCGGGCAAGAGATTGGCCGACGGCGCGCAGGGCAAATTTTCCGGCCGCGAAAGAGCCAAACTGTGCTGAACCCTTGATGGACGCTGAGGCGCCCGTGATGATGAGTGAAGGAGGGTGCTGCGACTCAGGCACCGCCTTTAGCAGCAACGGTAGCGTCAGTTGGGCAAAGGACACGAATGCACCTCTTTAATCTGTCAATAGTGACCTCGCATGCGATGACTCAACTTACGCCGAAGCCTGCAGCCCGCTGTCAAACTCCTCCCGCGTCAACTCCAGAAAAGGCTTCCTCACAAAGCCCCCATTGGCATTGAACACAGCAGCGGCCAACTTGCTGTCCGAAAGCTCTTTGCTAATCGTTCCAAAGGCCGACTTGAGGGAAGCTGGGTCGGATACGTCGGTGCTGATACCGACGGCGTGGCCGCCGGATTGCTTGATCTCGGCCACGATGTCTTGATAGCTCTCGGCTCTGCGGGCGAGCAGCACAACGGAATATGCTTGTGCAAATCTGATGGCGGTAGCGCGGCCTCGAGAGAAATGTCAGTGTTGTGGTGCGGCTCTACGGCGAGGAGGCGTACCTGTGCCGGGGCCTACGCCTGCGATGATGGCAAAGAATGGTCGACTAGTCATGGTGGTCTATGGAAGACGCAATGTGAATATAGAGAATTGGATATGTATCAGGCTCGCTGGTAAATGATACTGTGGTGGGGAAAGGATGGAAGAAAGCCTTTCTGAATGCTCAAGTGGTTTAATAAACATGATTTGTGCATCCAAGGGCTGTGAGTGAGGGGCCGCTGGATTGCGTCATGCGCGGGTCTTATAAATCAGCGTGGTGTTTAGAAATCAGCAATCCGCGTTGCCGGCTGCGCTTCAACCATACGCAAATAGCAGTGGCTCAATTGAACATGGTTATTATCGAATGGGGCTTTTATTCTTACTATGTGTGATTGAAGTTCGTGCAAGTGCTGATGCTTTGCCGCACAACTGTTTTGCACTTTCACCACTCGGCTTTGAAAGTCAAGAGGTGCGCTAATTAATGGAGAAGAAATAGATAAACAAGAGTTGTAAGCAGCCTTGTATCCGTTGCTCATGAAATAGAATAGCCAAGCCGCTGTCTTTCTCGAGTGACAAGTCTAGACTCATCGCAATAGAAATCGGACGGCCTCCCTGGAGCCCCTAACCAATCCTCCCTGGGATACTGTTATTGCTACAGTAAGCCCATCATTCTGATCCCGAGTAGAAGTAGAGGCAGTGGGAAATAATATTGGACCAGTTCTATTAATTGTGCTTAAATTAACTCGAAGGACTCCGACGTTATCAAGGCGAAAACCAGGGGAAACGTCTTGCCTGTGTTTGTGATCGTACTGGGCTTTGACCGGCTCTTATAAATGTTTAACACAGTCATACTCTATACTCTAGTTAGTTTGCATATCTTTGCATTGTTTTCAAACGCAGGATCTTCGCTTTCATCATCTAACACAATCTTTGGGTATTGATCAACTTGGCTAAAATTGCAAGTCTTCCCCTGCCACTCCACGATGGTGCTGTACGAGTGAACCATGCAAATGGGCCTGATGGGCTTACTTGATTGAGTTGAAAATATGCCACCAAATTAGTCCGAGTACTTCTCTACTGCAGGTGACAACAAGCAATAGTGCGAGCCAAAAGTGCCCAAGTACTAAAAGAAGCACGCATTTTAAGCCCGGATTTACTCATTTGCATGGCCTGAATTATAACCCGAAGGATGCCTTTCAAAGATGCATTTTGAGCAGCAGCTAAGAAACTTCACTTCTTTGTCTGGCAGATTTAATTAGAAGGTGATTGAGAAGGAATGAACCCAGCCGATGTCTGTTAAGGCTGGAATATTCGCACAAATGCGGTGGGTGGCAGCCTCACGGGAAATGTAGCCGTCCTGAACTCCCCGCCTGCCGCGCATTATCGCCAAGAGCCAAAAGTCCTAAAAGTCATCCAAGGATCAGCTCATTGTCCCCTCTTGCCGGTATGACCCCGGCCCTGGTTGTTTCCAATTATAGCATCCGCCCCTTCCGTCCTGAATGTTTTCTAGAGCAAATCCAACACCAAAGTTCCATTCTTCGTCTTATTAATATTTCAGGTTTTGTGGACGCGAGTTGATGCAGGTGCGCGCCTCTGGCTTTTTTTTTTTCATGACAATGCGGGTGGGTGTCTACGCAGGTGCGGCTTTGCTGCTCGCTGTCCTGTGGAGCGCAAGATCGGGCAGCCAAGATGAGGCTGAAAGAACGAGTCCGGTGCCATCCGGGGCAGATCCAATCTATCTTGTGAGCCAGGATCTGCTAGACGCAGCGGTATCGCGTCCGCAGGAAGTCCCGGCGGCGAAAGAGATTGTGCTCCAGGTCCATGGCACGGGCGCAACGTATGTTCCTCGTTGTGCTGAAAAGCGTGTTTCGTCTAATTAACAGCGTCTCTCAATGTTTAGGCCAAAGATCAATTGGGACGCTGCCTTGCTCCAACCTCTTATCTCCCAAGGATATCAACCCTACTACCTTGAGGTTCCAAACAGACTCTTCCTCGACACTCAGATCACTGCCGAGTATATCAGTTATGCCGTTAAAAAGATCTCCAGAGAACACGACACAAATATATCCATCATCTCGTGGTCGGCCGGTGCACTCTCCACTCAATGGACCCTTACCTTCTATCCAGAAACACGCGCCATGGTCAGAAGACACATAGGTATCGGGGGTTCGTACCGTGGGTCTTGGGCCATGGTCCCCTTAGTCTATTTGAACATGTACTCTCCGGCCGTGGTGCAGCAATTGCCGTGGTCCAACTTCCTCAAGGCGTTGAGGAAATACGACGGGGGAGAAGCCCTTGTGCCCACAGTTAGCATTGGTTCTAGCACGGACCTGATCGTGCAGCCCAGCTTCTACGGTGAGGGTTTGGGAGGTTTCAAAGATTCTTGGAGGTTGGCTGGTCCATTGGCTCAGAGCATCGATGTCTTCAAGCTATGCGCCGGAAAGGTACTCAGGCAATGGCGACTCCCTCACATCGTGTCTCACGACTCCCTGCTGTGGCATCCGGCTACTCACAAAATCATTTTCAGCGCCCTCCGAAATAAGGATACGTATCTCAGCGCAGCGGATGTTGTTGCCGACACGGATTGTCATGGTGGCCTTGCGCCTCTGGTCGGACCTGGTGTTGAAGCCATCATACCCGAACTTATTGACTACGCTCCGAAGCAGCCAGTCGCCGGTTGGCCTGAAGTACCCATTCGCAATTACGCGAAGTAGGGATCGACATCAAACAGATATTATGTACAGTAAAGTTGACTCATCTTCCTCAATAAGTCCCACATCTCTGCCTTTGTACTAGTTGAGTGATGTGAGTTCTTGCTAACAGCATATGGGGGTATTCTTTGTAAGGAGGGCGGGACGCATCAACCCTAACTCAAGATCATCCTTGCCACCACTGCTTTGACTACTCTCTACAGATGATGGGTTATTGACCTCCTTCGTCCCATGTGCACTAGCTGAGGTGGATTCTCCCCCGTTTTCGCATATATGCCCGTGGACTGTCGGTTGTATTAACGTACTTGAGCGTGGCAAAAAGCTCCATCTTTTGAATCGGCCGCTCGTTGGTGCCATATCATGAGCTTGCGGATCTAAATGCATCGACCATGTGTTTGCGTGGTATCTATCGCCATGATAACTGCAGGAGCATGGGCCATGGCCTGCCGCCTTGACAATCTTCCCTATCAGTTCTGCCATATACAGCTCGATATGAAGTTTGACGAGGTAGGCAAGCGGGTGAAAGCACGTGTATCTGTACGCTTTAGAGAGTGGTCTACTGCAGGGAAGTACCCAGGCACTTACAGAAAGGTGTTCGGAAGTGACATCATGCCGATCAATAGCCCCTGTGAAGATTGTTAGTCTGGTAGCGTGTGGAAGCGGCCGTCCAAGCTTACATCCATGGCTACAGAAATCATAATCATGGCGATGTTGAACCGGTAAAGCGGCACGTATCTCTTCAACCCCAGCGATATGAGGCTAGACCGAACAAGGTAGATGAAGTAAAGGTTCAACCCGACGTCAATGATGGCCAAAAGTGCCTTCTCGGTCCGGTCCCATCCTTCGTTGATATCATGGTATGTGGTCGATATTTGCAGTCGGCTTGGGATCCATATGCAGGCGACTGCGATGTTGATGAGGAGGACAACGATGAAGACCGCCCACTTCAGTCGGCGTATGCGGGCTTTGTTTACCGTGATCAAGGCGATTCGGTTAATGATGATTTGAAGGATGCATTGGGTCTGGAATATCCACAGGAGGACTACCGGATTGTTAGCACAACCATGAAAAGCAGAATAAGTCAATTTGCAGCAACGGACTTAAACCTGTGTAGAACCACAAACTATATTGCACCATCAGCCTGGGCAAAACAGTCGATGAGCGGTCAGGCAGCCTAACCTTGGTTCAATGTGTTTTCTCAAGTATCCCCATGTCACTCCGGCAATGATTGTGCTCGAAATCAGCTCGAGCCAGAGGAGGACGACGTAGGTCGTGACCTTGTGCGTTCGCCTCCATGTCTTTCGGGTTTGGCGGCACGTGCGGATTGTTGCGGCAGCGGCGAGGCCAATCGAGACGCCGAAAATGATGCTGGCGGTAGCGAGGGTATCGACATTGGGCTCGTTGCGCTGAAACCAGGGCGGGATCAATGTGCCAGGCATCTCGAGCAAGTCTGATTCATGTCCTCGTGTGCATCATCGTCAATAACGACCTTGTGCCAAGATAAGAAGAAAGGGAAAAGTATGCAGCAAGCGCCAGCAGAGATGTCATGGCTTGGCATGGCAACAAGATGACACGGGCATTTTGCCACAAATTATAACCTCGATTAGATAAAACACTAAAAAAGGATATTCATTTCTTCGTAACCCCAATCGTACAAATCGTTGGGGCGGTTGAGCCGAACTCCTTTTGACAAGGCAGACACCCGCCTCGGAATGTGCGTAAGATGCTAGGTGCGGCCGGATGCTGTTCTTGGCTTCTAGACCGCCCGAGATGCAATGACTTCCATCTAGACACACACTGACAGCGACGGCGCTGCTCACTCTGGCCTAGTCATCTTTTCTGGGCTGACAGTCACCGACGGCGAATGTTGGCGCAAACCCTGTCGCCTTTTGGAATGCAAACAGAGTAGAGTAGCCCTGATGCAGCCTACCAAGACCGATCGCGTCGCACCGGGCCTAGCATCACCATCTCAGTCAGAGCGGGGGCATCGGTACCATATATTCCTGTTTTTCAACTCGGGGGAGGCGCATTTAAAACCTGCTTGAGATGTCATTTCGGTGTGGCTGTTGTGGCGTTGCCGCAGCCACTGCTGGGCCAGTGAAACTGCAGACTTCAAGTTCCCTCAGTACCACTTGTATCGGAAAATGTTCTGCTGAGTTTAATTCTCCTTATTTGAAAGCATGTGGACTAAGCAAACGGCAGCCGAGACCATCATTAGGCTCCCGCAAATCCTAGGTATACTCTCATTCATGGTGCTTCACGGCCGCGAGAACACCACCTGCAAGAATTCTGAAGAGTAGGGACTGTAACCCGGGGCCGAAGCTGGGCAGATGAGACTTTTGATATACTGGCTGCCACTGAAACCAACGTCCTAGCGATTCTGGAATAATGCATTATTTTGTGGCGGCCTTGTTGCGAAACGCGACGTCCCTTGTTCGAGTTCGCAAAGGCGAAGAGGTGAAGCTCCGCAGCCTACTCGATAGGCTAGACATGATCACTATTGATTGTGAGGCTATCACATGGTGAACCATGAATTACAGAACAATACGCGATGTCCACGTTACCAAGGACACTCCTTGTTTGGCAGTTCACCTAACACGGAGCCTGTTGTGATGGCCCTGCGAATATGCATGCAATATTCTCAACAGTAACTCAATTATTAGTAAAGAGTGATGAGGTCTTCAATTTTCCTAGAGGGGCTCTGTCAAAAGTATGCCGCGGAGGCTTCAGGTAGACTCTTTCTCGCTTCACACTTTCAGACCTCGTACCCGGTACCTCTGTTCAATGTACTCCTCATCACATGGATATTTTAAGAAAGACTTGCATTCCGCAATCCTCCTACGGCTCCACGGTGAGCTGTGCGGGGAACTTGGTGCGTTTTTGGCCTGTGTAACTTGACTTGTTGGATGTTCATATATCATTGGCTGTCTTATTGAAAGGATATATTGTTATTGCCAGGATAGAATCCTTCATACCATCTTCGGGTATCTCGGGTGCGGCATGGCCAATTTTGTAACCGATGCTAAATGACACTGGAACAGAGGCTGTCCGTCGGAAGACGAATATCCTAAACGGTCACGGCTGCACGCAACGGTCTTCCGCCTTGCCTAAATCAATCCTTGCCACCTAAATTAAATCACTCTGATCGTGAGGCACAGCAAGGAGGCAAAACTTCAAGAAGTCTGCACATTAAGCCAGGGCTGCTCAGCATGCCTTCGATTGGTATTCATTTTCAATTGCCACAATGAAGACGCTCAGTCACCTTTACCTTCCGTTTCTCGCAAGCTTTGTTACCGCAGAAGTCTTTGATTATGTCATTGTCGGTGCCGGTACCAGCGGTCTCGTGCTTGCAAACAGGCTGACCGAGGATTCTTCGGTCAAAGTGGTTGTCATTGAGGCTGGACATGATGAGAGGGACAATCCGCTTGTGGTTCGTCCATCTCCCGCCTCGCTTAAGAATTGAGAGAAAACTAAAAGCTACTTACAAAGAGAATCCCAAACAACTTCGTCAATAGCTTTTCGACCCCCTTGAATTGGAACTATACCACTGTTCCCCAGCCAGCGGCTAACAACAGGAGTCTTGGTTTGGTTAGTGGTAGGGCATGGGGTGGTACCAGTGCCATCAATGGTAAGCAGAGATTCCGAAATATCATGAAATATTGGCTCAGTCAATGTCTGCTAGGAATGACCTATATTCGCGCAACGCGCAAAGACATCGATATATGGGAGCAGCTAGGCAATGATGGATGGAACTACGATGCTCTAGCGCCTTACTTCAAGAAGTCGGAGGACTACATCCGGCCCAACCCTTCCCAGGTCGCAACTGGTGCTACGTATGATTTGCAATACCATGGTTTAAACGGAAACGTGCGTGTTGCTTACCGCCAGGCTTTGGTCAACTCCTCGACTTTCCCACTCGTTAGGGACACGCTCGAGAACTTTGACGTTGGCCTGAGCCCTGACATCAACAGTGGCGATGTTCGTGGGTTTGCCATTGCGCCGTCCACGATTGATCCGGCGCCGGCTGGGGACAACCGGTGGGATGCTGCTACGGCGTACCTTTACCCAGTTGAAGACCGGCCGAATCTGTCGGTGCTTCAAGGAACAGTCACACGGATTCTATGGGCAGGTGATAATAAGACCACCTCCACTTGTGGACGCTTGACCGCCAACGGAGTCGAGTATGTCACTTCAGAGGACTTAATTGGCAGCGTACAAGCAAAAGAAGTCATTTTGTCCGCTGGAGCACTCCGGTCTCCTAGTATCATCGAAGCATCGGGGATTGGAAATCCTAGGTATGATCCATTCGGTTTCAAGCCATGTGCAAAACAATATCTGACATGCCTCCAGCGTACTAGAATCGTTGGGCGTGGATACCAAGATCAGTCTACCGGGCGTCGGCGCGCTTCTACACGACCAGACATCGCACTACTTCATAGTAAACGGAACTCTAGATACCGTCGAAGGTGCCTTCACAACGTATGTCACAGCCGCACAGGTTTTTGGCGATACTCTCGATGAGGTCGCGGCATCATCGCGCAGCCGCATCCCAGCATGGGCGCAGTCCATTGTCGAACGGACGGGCGGAGGCTTCCTGAACGCAACAGCTGTTGAGACTCTTCTCGGCCTACAACACGATCTGCTCTTCCTATACGACAATCTGATCGGGGAAATCATCATCTCTTCTTTGGGGGGCTACATAGCCTCGTCGTATTGGGCCCTGTTCCCCTTCACCAGAGGAAGCGTGCATCTGTCTCCTGACGATGTCAATCGACCGACTATTGATCTGAATATTCTGCAGGTGGATTTTGACGTAGAAGTGACGACGGCCATTGGTCGCTTCGTGCAAAACTTTTGGCGAACCGCGCCTGTTTCTGCACATATCGTTGGGCAGATTGATCCGCCCGAGGATCTCATTCCAGTGAACGCTACTTTCGAGCAATGGGCGGCCTGGATCCGAAGCGCAGGTAAGACCAGTCATCTTTTCCTTGAAAACCGTTTCACGAAGCTAATTTGGGTACAAGGTATACCCGATGCCCATCCATATGCATCGGCGGCCATGCTACCACGCGAGCTTGGAGGGGTTGTAGATCCTGAGCTGAAGGTCTACGGAACCAACAACGTTCGCATAGTGGATGCCTCCATCTTTCCGTTTCAGAATAGTGGACATCCCACGGCGACGCTGTATGCTGTGGCAGAGCGGGCTGCGGATATCTTCAAGACGGTGAGGAGACCTTCGTAGAGAATATTGTATCCAAGTAATGGCAGATATGGCCTGTCAGTATTCTGCGTATCGTAAGCTAGTATGTAATTGCTACTCTGTTGCTGGCTTTATCTGGGAGAGAGTGAGGGTCGCGTTTCTATCTGGGAGAAGCCGGCTGTTCTTTGGTCGGTCTGATGGTCGACCCGTAGCGGCATTTTCCTTAACGTCAGATAAGGGAGCGAATCTGGCGTTGACAGAAGTGTGCTGCATCCCTATCGTGAATGTCTTTCGAAACATGACGCCGGCTGAATCTGGGCTACGAGACAGGCGAGTAGTGGTTTAGCAGGAGACACTGAACTATTGCTGAGTCAGGCAGGCGGACATGCTTGTATATCCAGCAAAGTCTCACTTCGAGATCGTTATAGCATGACGTAATTGTGTTGGTCCAAACAACGTGATTGACGGCAGACTCACAGCTCACTTTTCCCCGGCGTGATTGATCCGTGTTGTCTCAGCTAGACGTCTAGACCTTCACACCTACCCTGCACCATGCGATGGGGCGTTTCTAAGCTTTGTAACTATCGCCCTGCTACCAATCGACACAGACTAAGACATCACAGTCAGCGACACGTTATTTCAGGGCCTCCTTGGTTCACAAATGGTGGTATGTTAGGTTCACGTCAGACATGTTCTGTGTATGGATGTACTGGTCCGTTTCTTGGCGTTGGCCAAGTGGGGCGGACCACGGGATCAATTATCGAAGCAAGACGCTATCTGCGCCATAAATCCACCCAAAAATGCGGGGAAATCGATTGACAGTTTGACCATGAACCCATCTCATGTGATATGAAACTAACGAACGTCCTTTATGCCATCCACTTCTGTGTTATTTCAAAATGGTCTTGTGCGCGACGTGCGAAAGTGTCGATTTTCGCAAACTTCTTGCTGCTTGCGTTCAGCAATGTCGAGATAGGCAAGCAAGAGCCGATAATTCGCTCCCGTCATCGATATTTAATCACCATCATGACATCTTTGAGATCAAAGAGTCGAGAAGGACTTGCGATCTTTGCAAAGTCATATTTGAAAAAGCAAAGCCCGTGTATATGGAAGAAGCAAGAGGTGTATCGATCATCTTGCGTGCATCTGGCAACAAGATCGAAGTATGTTACGACATAAAGAAAGTATGCTACGATGCGAAAGAAGGCTTGGTTAAGCTATGTCACCTTGATGTATATATGGAAAACGCTGATGGTGAGCATTTGCCTTTGCAAAATGTTTGAACAAAACCAATAGCGATTGCAGTGAACGAGATTTTCCGGCGTTGCAAGATAGAAGAGGACGATTCGCCACCAATTCTGAAAAGGAGTGATAAGGATCCTCGCTCCAAGGAGTCTCTCACTATTGCTTCTGGCTGGTTGAGAGACTGCATGAGAAACCATGACTCTTGCAAACCCCGTTCGAAGTCTCATCAGCCGCCAAAAAGATTGATTCATGTCGGTAGTGAGACTCAAGAGCCATTTCTGGTGGAAACTTCCCCTGATTGTCAGCAGCTGGAGTGGGTGTCTCTAAGCTATTGTTGGGGACCAGAAGAACCTTCGGTAAAACTTACTACGGAGAAAAAGAACGACTTGACTCAGAAGATCTCATTGAACGAGGTCGATTCTACAATCCGGGATGCCATTTTTGTTACAAGAGCTTTAGGAATCACCTACATTTGGGTCGACGCACTGTGCATCATGCAGGAAAAAGACTCAAAGGACTGGGATGAACAAGCTTTAAAAATGGACGAGATCTACGAAGGGTCAACGGTCACTCTTGTTGCCGCCAGCTCATGCTCTGTCAAGAATGGATTTCTGCAGGAACGCGAATTACAGTATATCCCTATTCCAGGGCCCAACAATCGAGATGGAGGCTTTACCTCCACTCGGCCTTCTTCAAACGTGTTCTTGTCGGCAGAATGGAATAAGAACAAAGATGAAGTTAATGGGCCATGGACCGAGCGAGGATGGACAATGCAAGAAGGCTTACTGCCCCGTCGATTGTTGCACTACACGTCTTCCCAAATGATTTGGAAATGCTGCGAAGAAGAGAGATTCGAACGAGGCGTGACGAAAAGTCTAGATGCTAAGGTGGCTGAATTCTGCGAAAACCCCGATCAACCAGGTTTCGGATCTGGATGGTTCTTGGAACTGGGAAATTTTATGAAGTTCAAAACGTTTCCAGAGTACCTACGCTGCCTGGGCTATTCGCTGCTGTCGAAGCCGGAAACTTTTCGCTTGTGGTACGAACTAATCGAGGAATACGCGCCGAGAAAATTCACGGACGTCAAGGATCGTCTTCCAGCAATCTCGGGTCTTGCCAAAATATTTGGCAGCATAATTCGAAGCGACGAATACGTAGCTGGGCTGTGGAAACCGGACTTGATCCGAGGCCTGTTGTGGTATGTCGATGGTGCGAAACTTACTTCTCGACAATCTTCACACAATCTGCAAGATATAGATACTGCCATTCCGTCGTGGAGCTGGGCTAGCGTTGGTTATGAAACTGTGAAGAACAACTGGAAGACCTGTAGTCGCTTCCATGCCTTAGCAGTAGTCGAGAAAGTCGACCTCGTTGAAAAGCAACACCCGCTCGGTGTTGCAAAAGGTGGCCGAGTTACCATCACTGGTCCTTTAATCAAGCTACCCAGGCTTTACCACAAGGAATGGAAATCTAGGGAGGTATCAATTCCAGAACATGAGCGGCGTCTATCGGAAATCATCGAGAAGGAGAGCCTAGGTATCGTGGAAGACAAATACTGTTTTCCACCGGGGGGGCATTTCGCAGCAGTGCAGATGCTTGGAGACATGTATTCACTAGAAATGCTTGTCCTGGAGGCCACCGGTAGCATCGCCAATCGCAATGAATATCGTCGTGTTGGGGTGCTCACGCTCCGGTATCTTAACAAGAAAGATGTGGCATCGCCAGAGGTTATAGCTGCGGTGGACCGGTATTCAGATACGCGCGCTGCTCGCCTTCAGGGGAAAGGTAAAAAGAAGCGGAACCTTCCTAATCAACTAGTTACAGATCCTATTTTTATGGTTATTGATATAGAGATGGAGGGAGAGCTGTGGGGAGGGCTCTGGAAGACCGAAACTGTAACTATCGTCTGAATGGATCGTGAAACTTCTTCCCGATCGCTTTTTGGCTCCCAAGCTTTTCGCCTCCAGTTTTTTTTCTCCTTTATCTAAGTCTCAGCTG
The DNA here is from genome assembly GCA_001021365.1 of Stachybotrys chartarum. NCBI lineage: Eukaryota > Fungi > Ascomycota > Sordariomycetes > Hypocreales > Stachybotryaceae > Stachybotrys > Stachybotrys chartarum. The sequence goes on from LDEE01000005.1 coordinate 1,614,884, forward strand.
AGCACGCAAGGCTGATTAGTCGCTTGTAATTCTTCCACCACAGTCAGGCGCTCTCAACATTATCTTCTAAGAAGTTCAAGCCTGGCCTCCGCAGCCGCCATGTTGGACGCAACATGACTACCAACGAACATTTCGGCCTCCGCGCTGGTTCAACTACGCCAGGTCTATCGGCATGCTAATATTACCTGCGCGCACCGCCATCACCATTTCGCGCAGCGGCGATGCTGGCTTGCCCGTTCCTGCGACCGACAAGCTTTGTTGTTGTATCGATGGATGGAACCGCTTCGCTATATCGACGAATTCCAAATTCCGGGTTGCGTCGTCTGACAGCCGCGCTGCTTCGAGCCTGCAGAAAGGCACTTAACTTTTGCTTGTCCGAGTTGGAGCTCAGCAATACGGTGGACCCTAAGCCGGTCCTGCTTACGAGCCTTACCTTCCCCGGCGCGCCGCCATCCTTCTGCAAAATCAACCCGTTTATAGACAAGTCTTTGGGTGTTTCTGGCCACACGGTGTGAAGTGCTGTCACGCGGGATTTTCCAACTGGAATGCCCATGATGGCAGGTTACGGATCACCGCCCAGCTCTGGGGGTTCTGCTGATGCCTTCCCCCAAAAGGCTGCTCGTAGTTTCGAGCCTCACTGTTGAATTAGTGGAGTAAAAAGCCACCCTCGACACTGCCAGTGTAGTAAGCGGGGTTATAGAGATGTGCGTAGTCGCTTTTGACGTCTCCGTCAAAAATGTGAGATGGGTAGGCCACCGCTACCAGCCGCCAGCAAAGACACCACCAAAGCATCCCACGAAGCCGATACCAAATTAGCTCCCGCTCACGCACCGGCACCCACGCGCTAGCTGGACGCTCCACTGGTGCACTAGCCCCCCCGGGATCGTGAGTGCCGAGAGGATCGGAAGAGGGACGAAGGAAGGAACGCACCTAGCAGGGGCACTGGCAAGATCGTAGAGCTTGTGTTGACGACGATGCTGTTGATGAATGAATTTGTACCCATTGACGCAACTGCTCGATCTGGGGCAAGTTTCCTCTTCGCCTTGCGATGCCCTTTTGATCTTACCGAGCCAACTCAGGCGAGCTAGGTGCCAGGATGGCGACGGAGCCTTAGGAGAGATTGTAGTAAGACTAGGCGGGTTATAGCGATGGACCGATTATTGTGGTGCTGCATTTTGAACGTCGGAGCGAACAAAAATCCGCGCAAAGATGAAGGACCAGGCCATGTGTATTCGTGGCATCATTCGCCAGAGGCACAGGCGCAGGCATTGTACAGATATTCAGAAAATATATTAGGTTGTACAGACAATCGAAGGGAAAAAAGCAGAGCGACATCTTCATTAAGAGTCATGATGACCAGGAATGTAACCTCTCCATCTCCTCAAAATGCGGGACGGAGGNTGGGTCAGCCCGCAATGTCGGCGGGACCTTGACCTGGGAGTATAACCTATCCGAAGATGCAGATAGCAGCCGCTTTCGGCGGCTGCATGAGCAGGCATACATTGGTGAGACTCGAGCATTCAGGGCGTATTGGTTTGCTGAGAGAGGTACAGCACATCTAGAAAGCTTCTCAAGGACGTATCACTCGGCGCGTTCTTAAGCTGATCATCAATCAAGAGGTCCAAACGGCACATCCAAAGGGATGGTCCTCACATGCTTCACTCCTATGCAGTCGACGGGATGACGGCCAGAGCTACGGCCCGAAAAGCTCGGCTTTCCCACCATACAACTCTTCGGCGAGACTGGCGGCCTTTGTCAAGCACTGGCTCGGCCATTTTGCGTTCGGACTACCGCCACGTACTTCATTTGAGCAGATTGGTCAACGAGCCACCTTGTTTGCTAATCCTGCGGCTCGGACTCCTTACGGGCCCGACAAGCCGCAATGGATGGGAACCCAGGCAGAGGATCCGTGAGCAAACCTTGAAGTAGCCGAGAAGCAATGGTCAAGTTCACACAGCGCAACCTCTCCACGCTCGCCTTTTCGGTCTTCGTCTCAACGTTTTCCTGGCGTGCTTTTCCCCATAACGGAACCTATCCGCACGAATACACTGGCTAATCTACTCATGGCGTTCCACCTTGGCCCTATAGCAGATTCTCTTTTGAGACTAGCCGAGCGCGGCACAGCACTGCCGGAGCCAGTCGCTCCCGGCAGAAGAGGGAAAATGTGCACACCTCATGCGGCTCAATGCAAAAGGGCCCATGCTCTCTAACAGGGGCCACGTACTCGTGATTGCAGATAGTCAATGATACGGCAGACATGATTTCCATGCCCTAGGTTGTCCACGTCTTGGCGGATGAGTGGGGGCCAACATGTTCGGATTCCGCGTATGGCGGACTTGGGCAAGGGCGGCGGCACCGCGTTGCCTATCGCATTGTCCTACACGTTTAGGAGGCAGGGGCTGGCATCGGAAACCTTGATGCAAGAGCAGGCAATCGATTAGAGAAAGGGCTCCCCAAAGTGCAGATCGTGCAGTTCACATTTGTGCTCACTGGCTCAGTTTTTCCGTTCAAGGCTTGGGTGGGTGGCACTGTCATGTGTCCAGTTTTGGCTGTCCAGGAATGTCTTGGGTTACATTGACTGATTGCGCTCTTCTTCTCAGACCATGCCTCGGGTGGTATTCAATCGTATGTTCAACATGCACATTGCTGCTTAAGAAGGAGGGGAGAGCTGCGTGCGTGAGCGCAGAAAGCCCCTGTCTTTCACAGACACATCAGTTAATCGCCAGAAAGCAACGATTTACTTCGAAGATCAGAATTGAACTGACAGTGAAGGGATAGTCTAGTTGGGATAAATGAGGATAAATTTGTGGACATGGTGTAAGCGCTGATCACGCCATCGTGGCCTTGCTGCAAGCCACGTCTTCCTCTCGACACCCTGCGGCAACCTTTTGCTGTGCTTATTTCCGCCAGCCTCTGCAAATCTCGCGGTTACGTGGATCTGGGCAACACATAAATCCGTGCCCAGTCAGACGCGTCCATTCATGTGTTTTAAGGTGATCATTTCCTGTCCTGCTTAGGAGGCCATCAACGGCAAACCTCGGCATGCCATAGGGTTACGTGGTGGGATAAGAACGGTATCATTACCTATTATGGTATTCCAGAAAGTGATCGTCGCAACACTGCAGGCTGCTTTCTCGTTCTTAGTCCATTCGGACATATTCACCCTTGACGCTCTTCCCCGGTATTCACCCAATGTTCACCGATATCCCAACGAAGCTATTCTCCCCATGAACAGACCTATCTCAGACACATACCTTCGCCGCTTGCTTCGTCGCCAACGGGAAAGGACCTACTTCCAAGGGGTCTGCTCCCCCCTTGAACGATGACGCGTCCATAATGACGCCTTAGCACTCAAGGGTGTGGGTATCCACGCTGCGGTATGCAGTTCACGCTCGCCTAAGCACTGACTAACACCGGGCCGTGCCGTATTGGAACGAGCATGGGTTGTGCTTTATGCTTATCGCTCCTTGTCCCAAACTCCGATAGGCTCCGTAAATCCGACCGTGACGCAGCCTCCATGGGTCTTGTTTTCGATAGGGACGTACCGGATTGCGGCTGAAAGACTCATCGTTCGCTATTTGGAGAGTAGAACCTTATCTAGCAAAGTGGTCGGTATAGAACAGGTAGTAAAGGGCCGACGAATATTGCTACATGACAGTGCAGCGGTATTAAAATAACAATCAAGCTTGGCCATCAGCTATGCCTGAAGAACGGAAGCGTACTGCTCGACTACAAGACCCAAGATTCCGTGAGCCTCTTTGAAGATGCATCGTAGAAGGCTGCATAGGTGCGAAACGAGTTGGCGAGATCGGATAAGGCCCAGCATACGACCCCCAAGCCAGTACCCAAATAGACATCCTGAGATCATGGTTCGTCGACGGATTTACAGATCCTGCATAATGCCGAAGATGGGCGTCATCCACCATGGATACAACCATGCCCGACGCAATCGATACCAGCAGTGCCTCCACATAACATTGGCACTGGATTCGCTGGATAGGGGGTTGTGGTGTGCACCTTGCCTTCTGATGCCGTATCGTAGGGCTAGTCAGACAGCCCTAGGGGTTTGATTTTGCATGAAACGTATACTATACCGTCGCAGTTTAGTATTCAGCAAAGCTCTACCACCCAGGACAGCATACAGACCTCAGCAGCCGTTGCCGCTCGGCGTATTCTTCTTTCCCGTCCCCGTCTATCTCACCTGATAATACAATGGGCCTACATAGCCAAGCTGCTATAAAGACGGAAGGCCTCGTGCTACCATTAGGATGCGTTCGAGACCAACCAGGCACCGATCAGGGCTGATTAATCATCATGAATAACATTAGCAACATCATCTACGACTCCCTCCAGTCAGACTCTCCCCAATGGAAAGCTGACTCATCGTTAGCTCTCTATGCTCTGGCAGGGCTGCTCCTTATCCCTATCTTTCAGTCCATCAAGGGAAGTTTCTCCGGGGTTAAGGCCCAGGTGGTTGGGCACAGGTCATTCTTCGAGCCTCAATGGCTCGTACGCCACCGCTTCATTAAAGGAAGCGCAGGCATCATTCAACACGGATACGACAAGGTATACCATCTTTAAGCTTTTGCATGGGCCAAAGCCGTCCCCTGGGTGACTGACATTTTCGTCGCAATAGTTCAAAGAGTCCATGTTCAAGATTCGCCGTCAGGATGGCGATATCCTTGTCATTTCACAAAAGTTTGTCGATCAGCTTCGCAGTCTGCCCGAAAAGCAGCTTAGCAGCACCTGGGCTCAAGTGAGGAACTTGCATGGCCACTACACCACTTTGGATGCTCTCATCACGAGCAACCTCCACATTCGAGTTATCCAGCAGAGGTTGACACCGAACCTTGCTGCTTCAGTCCCCATAATGGAGGAGGAGCTGAAGTATGCCCTTGATGTTGAGATGCCAAAGTGTGATGGTAAGTCTACGTCAAGTTCTCAACATGGTACAGGGGATTATCTACTGACTAGCGTATGTGAGTTCAGACGAGTGGGCAGAAGTGAAGCTCTTCGATCTCATGATGGGCGTCATCACGCGTCTGTCTAATCGCGTCTTCGTCGGACCTGAAATTTGTCGCAACGACGAATGGCTCAGTACCAGTGTCCACTTTGGTGAGGCCATCGCCATGACTACCATGACGCTCCGCATGATTCCTTCCTGGATGCACTTTTTCATCGGTCCACTGCTTCCATCCTATTGGCAGATTCGAAAGCACCTAAAGACCGCTGAGCGCCTCCTTGGCCCTGTCATCCGCGCGCGCCAGGCTCAGAGCAAGGAAGAAAGGGGAACACCCGATCTCCTGCAACACATGATGGACTTGGCGAGCCCTGATGAACAAGATGCCGATTTCCTGGCACGTCGACAGCTTCTAGTCAGTTTTGGTGCGCTGCACACCACTGCGATGGCTGCGACACATACCTTGTACGATCTTGCCGCGTATCAGGAGTACTTTGAGCCACTACGGGCGGAGATTGCCGAGGCTATCGAAGGAAAAGATCAGCTTGATAACCAGACCATTCTGAAGCTCCCCAAAATGGACAGCTTCATGAAGGAGTCTCAGCGCGCAAACCCACCTAGTCTTTGTAAGTTGACTCTTTCCACGACATGTCGTACCGGATCGGTCTTCGGGCTAATCACGGTATCCATAGTGAGCTTCCATCGCTACGTCCGCACACCCGTCAAACTTAACGACGGCACCGTGTTCCCTGCCGGAACCCATTTCGCCATGGCTGCAGACGCCGTTCTGCACGACAAGAGCATGCTTCCGGGCGGCGGCGACCCAGACGTCTTCGACGGCTTCCGCTACTCTCGCCTGCGTGAAGACCCGGACAACCAGAACCGCTACCTCTTCGCCCAAACCGACAACAGCCACCTGCACTTTGGACACGGCCGATGCGCCTGCCCAGGAAGGTTCTTCTCCAGTGTTGAGATCAAGGTGCTGTTCATCTACTTGCTTACGCGCTACGATTGGAAGTACCCTGAGGGGAAGGGCAGGCCGGAAAACTTCTCTGCAGAGGAGTCGCGCTACCCTGATCCTTCTGCGAGGGTGTTGATCAAGCGCCGCAAGGATGCGATAATCTAGAAGAAAGCTCGAGTGTAGTTTGTCGTTAAATTGGGGTTCGTCGAACATTAGATAGCTCAGAAGTCGCATCTTCCCAAATTGTAGATAGACCTGCTTCGCTCACGTCATTTCTTTGATAGCAACACTATTGTGATTGATTTGCATACTGCTACCTATAAGAAACAGGCAACTAATTATCAAATTCAACAGGAAAGTCTCGGGATGTAGAGAAGTTGCCACAGCTTGTGTTTCGTCCTTTCCGGGACGCCCTTCACAGACAGGATCAGATCGCAGTGCTGTTACAACTTTCTAGAACATCCATCACAATCCTCTTCCCACAAGTCCAGTGGCGAAGCAAACAATCCATACTTTGCGGCCCACGATACAAGTTGATGCCGTGGCTCAAAAGTTGAACTTGAATTGCTTTTCGTCCTCCTCAGGCTCCTCCGACGCGGCTTTCTTGTTGCTCCACTCAACGGCGTAACGAGGAGTTGGAAGCGTCTCGGGTAGCATTGTCTTCGTCATGACCCAGTCTGGATAGTCTTGTCGGACCGCTTTGGCGAGGTTGCTGTTGTGGAACTTGGACCATCCGTACATGATCCAGATCAAGGGGATTCGCACGACTGAATGATCATTGTAGTATCCCTTCGTAATGCTGTGCTCGTACACCCCCCTCTTGGTGCGCTTTTCGAGCACCATCAGCGGCAGCAGTTCGATGAAGAGACGACGGTCCATATCTGACCACTGCGGCGCATGCGTCTCATAAAGGAGCGCGGCCCTGTCCATCCAGTTGACGCGGCCAAGTGGAGGACCGGCTTCGGTGGGCCAGGATACTCCGTCGGGCATAGGGGTTCCTTGTTTGAGTTGTCTGACCTCAAATCGGGTTTCGGCGCGAGGGACTACTGGACGATTCTCGGCAGACCTGTCTTCCATGGCATCCCAATCAACATATGGCTTATGGAAAGTCAGTTCGCGCAATGGGTTAAAAACGACTCTCGTGTCATCACGTTTGAACCTCTTGGGCTCATGTTTCGACCTGCGCTCCATCACCTTGTCGTTGTCATGTACCACCGGAGGCTGGGGATGAGCAGCGTCGGATTCGGCTTTTTTGAGCTTGACTTGCTTGGGCATGATGGGCTGCTGAAGAAGTTCTTGCGGTTCTGCGCGGAATGAAAAGCGGCGAGATTGAAGTTGTAAGGTTGATGGGTCGACTGTTAAGAGAGGAAATGGCTCGGTCACACGGTCTCTGTTTGGGGGAATCTTTATAGCATGGTGCACACTATGGTATGGAGCGTTTGTTCTGTGACCAGAAATTCACTCTGACCTTGAAGTGTCAAAGGTCGGGTACAAAGGACAATCAAGTGGAAGATACTGGTTGCCTAGCCGCTGATGGAAGTCAGAGAAGGACTTGAGATGACCGTGAATCATTGGCATTCAAAAATAGCAAAGCTAGCTTTCCAGGTGTAACTTGACGTCTTTGTTGTCGTAGTTTTCGTAAAGATACAATCAAGAAAGCGCAAATTCTTGATCCTGCGTTTGCCTCGCTCCCGCAATCATCACTAATAAATGATACGACACCCTTGCCATGAGCCTTCCAGCAATCGAGTCCATATGTTTATCAAAAACAATAATGGAAGACGGCGATCTTTACACATCTCATGCACAAGTATTTCTCCACGCCAAATGATAGATCCGTCTAATCTATCAATCTCGATCAAGTATGAGGTCGTGTGCAAACGGTCCAAGTCCATGCAACGTGATCGTTCCAAGTTCAGTCTTCTCGAATTCATCGGCCAGAGCCTTGAGCTCATCGACGTCCCAGTTTGCGCAGACAAACTTTCCCTTCAGGAACTTGGCTTCCGAGGATGCGAGCCATACGTAAAAGTGTCCCGGCAGATCGGCCGCGTAGTGTCAGTTTGCAGCAACCAGGGTTTGGGTTTGATTCGGGTACCTACCATGATCGGGGAGGTTCTTCAAGCCAATACTGTCCGCCATGTCCGTTTGGACCTGGCCAGGCTGGACATGGATGACGCGGACTTGGGGGTTTTCGGCTCCAAAGAAGGACCACACCTTGGTCGTTGCCAGCTTGCTGGCCGTGTAGGATACAGATCCAACATAGGGGGGCATGATGGCCACGATGGAGGATGTCTCGATAACAATCGCCTCCATCTTATTAGCAGCGCGTTCAAAGGCCCGCGCTACAAGAAGGCTGCCTTTGACGTTCGTCTCGAAAGCGATCCATGCCTCGGCTACGTCGAGCTTAGTGATGGTCCCAAAAGTCGGGGCATAGCCGGCGTTGTTAACGAGGATGTCAATGGGTCCAAACTACTCCAAGGCTTTCTTGAACGCAGCGTCGACCTCGGCTTCGTTGGTCACATCGGCGCTGGTGACGAGGACTTCGAGCCCAGCAAATTCAGATTCCAGGTCTGTCGCCAGCTTCTCAAGAGGCTCACGACGACGACCAAGGATGGCAATCTTCTTCGAGCCTGCGGCCGCGAACGAGCGGGCGACGCTTGCGCCAATTCCTGTGCCCTAATGGGGGAAAAAGTTAGAGTTCATGGTCGTACCTCCAGGGCAACGATTGAGACCAACACCTCCCGTGATAAAGACCGTCTTGTCAACAGCAGACACCTCCGGCCTTGTAGGTGAGATGGTTGGGTAGGTGTTCGTGTGCCACGTCTTGGTAAGTGAGGGAAATGGAGCGGCCATGATGTGTATGAAAGTAACAAGTCTTGTGTTTGTTCTTGATTGAGTACTATGAGCTGACTGTCTTGTTGTTCTGATTGTCCCAAGTTGCCTTGGCAGAGCCAAGGCTATGATTTATACCTCTGTGAACGGCAGTATACGGCGTTTGGTACCTAAAATCCGATGTTCCCATCGACCCTGCTGAGGTTAGCTTGTCGGTGAATGATTTTAAATCAACTTTTCGATGGATTTGTAACGGAGATAAGCGATCCACCATCTCTCGGTTCAAGAGCCACCCTGTCATTTCGATACAGACGGTCGTCCGTGTGGCTCGTCTAGCCTTTCGGACATGCTCATTACCTGTCGTTTCATGTAACAGGCCACAATGTCGCTTTTCATTCCTTGCCTCTCATCATCGCCTGCCAAAGCATACTCATGGCCGTCCATTCAGCCTCTACAGAGGACTGCTTTCTAGGACAGGACCACGCGGTCTTTCCCCTCTCTTATGAGCACGTAAATATCCAGCTAGCATTTACAGAGTGCGGATAAGGCAGATGCTAAGTAGAAAACCGGAGGCTACCAGGCTGGTGCTTCGTAGCAAAAAGACTGAAGGCTACGGCTCAATGCTGAATATCTTGGCACTATCTGCGGGAGGCTGCTAGACAGATTAAAATCGCAAAATTCGCTAACAGCTACCTAAATTGTGCTCTTGCTGTTGCCTCCAGGTTGATGCTGGTCCAATTCCTTGGCAGATGGAAGCTTCCCAGTCTCTCGATATATCCGGTCACACTTAGGGCATAGGCAATGGAGTAGTCCAGTAGGGAGCCAAACCTTAGTTTCCGTGCACCCGTGCGAGTTACATTTGGTAGAATATTCCGGCAAATAGAAGAACCCTTTGTGTCCACAGAACGTATAATCGACATTTCTGAACGCGTTGCTACACATGATGCTTGGATTATCGAGGCACAAATCGTATCGCTGCGAAAACAACTACATTAAGAGATTCGTGATTAGCTGATATACCCTCATCAATTTCACGTAGCCTCCTGCCGTGGAACAGCGCGCTCTAGTAACCTTCGTCGCTGCCATACGAGGATGTCGATAAGGCCTAGCCAAGCTGTTGCGAGACCAATCATGTCGTATGTAATGCTGATAGGGCCAATATGTAGAGTTTCCTTTGACATTGGTGCCACATCCGCCATCAATGGCGAATCAGCGGTGCAAGCCCTGGCGTTTCAAGGGCACGCCTAGTTCATTCATAAAGTGGTAACAAAAAGACTTGCCAATATTGGGAGTATTTGGTGGGACTAGTATTGTGAAAAGGAAGACAAAGCTTGCTTTCTGGCGCTGTAAGTTCCGGTACCAGTTGAGGAACTGTCAGAAATGAAAATCGCGTGAGTTCCGTGGGTTAAATATGAGATGAGGACTGGCTATCTGAGCAGCATAAAGTACGAGGCTTTCGAGACGCCCATACTCGATGCTTATATAGCTCTAATATCTAATCGGACGCCAGACCTGTAGAAATGGGCTGCCTCACAGTGATTTGTGGCCTATCTGTAGCGTCGAGGCAGTGAAAGAGTCGTTGGGGCAAGTGAAGATGGACAGAAGAAGATGATTCGAATCAATGAGCCAAAACGACAGAGACAACATTGGACAGAAATCATGAATCACATATACACATGCACCCTTGTTGAGTTCGTTCTTGGGGTCGTCATGGAAGGGAATTGCCAAAAAAAAAACTAAAAAAAAACTATAAAAAAAAAAAAACTCGTATGGTAACTATGAGCATGCAATTTTGGGACAATCACCACTTTGCAATTGTGAGCATCATTGCCGCACATCTGCGTTGAATCATGTGTCAACCTAGGGTACGCAATTTGACAGTGGTGCCACGTTCAACGATAGCATCTGGGACAATGAATTACTGATCGCGATCAACAAAGAAAAATTGCTTCATACACTCATGCCCTTATGTGAAACAATGCAGTAAAGGGCTAGTTTCTCGACTTGGGTCACTGATTAGCGTGTAAGTGTCCTGCAGTATTCTGCACACACTCATGTGTGTCGTAAAGATACGGATAAAAAGCTTTCATTAGAGGACGACACTGATTCGCGGAGAGCGCTTCCTCACCATCAACCGTTTAATTAGGATCAAAGAAGGCAATTCAGCGCTAGGAGTTATACGAAGTGTTCATTGAACCATCACCTCTTCCGAGAACTAAAGCAATGACTAGGCCATCTGAGACGTCTTGTGGTCCGCCGCCTGCTTGTCATCACTGACCAAATCAGAGCCTCGATCTCCACCCTCCTCACCGGCCCATCGCCCCTCGAACACGTCATCGGGGCGCAAAGCTGCTGGGATAAAGGTTTTTCTTGCAGGGAACACCAATGACAGCGTGGTGTATATGAGAGCCGCTGCAAAGAAACCAAGCAGCCATCCAAAAGCGTATGGGCGGTTTCCCTCTCCAGCGTCAATGTTAGGATCGATCCCGTTAATGAAGCCCGGAAGACTTGGAGCAATCGCAGCAAAAAAAGCAACTATTGCTCTCCAGTTGACGCCCAGCGGATAGCCATAGATGCCATTAGGCTTGTATAGCTCGACCGTGTCGTATTTCATCCTGTGGACTACCCAGAAATCGAAGAGCATTATGGCAGCAATGGGACCGAGGAAAACCGCGTATGCTGCCATAAAGTTGAGGAAGCTGCCGGCCGACCGCAAGATTTCCCAAGGCACCAGAGCCCAGCAGAACACAGCGCAGATGAGCTGACCTCGGCGGATGTTGATGAAGCGAGGAGCCAGCGCCATCAGGTCGTTGGCAGCGGACAGACTGTTGGCGCTGATGTTGACGCCGAGCGCCGCGAGCGCGAAAGAGAATCCAGCAAAAAACTGCGCAGCACGATTGTTCCAGTGCGAGACCAGTGCCATCGGATCCCATTCAATGACGCCGTAGTGGTAGCCGCCGGCTGAAGATGAGGCGATGCCGATGAAGGCAATGAAGGTGAAGATGAGTGGAAGCATGGGCACGTACATGACCTGCCACTTGGCCGAGACCTTGGAGTATCGGGAAAAGTCTGCCTGATTGACGGACAAGGTGGCGAAATTGCCAATGACGGAGTTCATAGATGCAAGGAACGCCCAGCTGTAGGCAGAGCCGGAAATGGTGGGCGACTGCTGAAAGATGTCGCCATCCCGGCTGGTGGTCAGAGCCCAAATCATGATAGCGAGCCAGGCAGCGGGCACAATTATGGACTTGAGCATGAACAGGTAGCGCAGCTGGTTGGGGTGCATGAAAAGGAAGGGTAGCTGAAAGAGCCAGAAGAGGAAGAAGGAGACCATGGTGGCGTCATTGATGCCGCGAGCTTCGGGGATGTGGTTGTCCAACGTGAGAAAGGACGGCCAGATGGCGCCGATCATGACGCGGAAGGTGTTTGCCCCGTTCATGGTCTGTATGGCGAACCAGAAGACTGCGAGGATTCCTCGCGACACGATGGGGATGTAGGAGCCCCAGAAGCCCCAGCTTGCGCGCGCGATAACGGGGAAGGGAATGTGATGTAGCACTCCAATCGCTCCGTTGAACGCAATCTATGCAATTACATCTCTAGTCAACGATGATAAGGAATGTTTGAGAGGGAAAATACTTACGACGATGGAGACGATGAAGAAACTGAGGGCGACAATGCCTAGACTCTCGCGCCATGTTAAACCAACGGCGATGATGCTGGCGGCGAACTGCCATGTGGCGGCGTTGAAGGCGTCCGATATCCAGTAGCTGACGAGGGAACCGATGCCCCATTTGCGATCCGCTGGAGGGACGGGATCAAGGTCCTTGTTGGTCCTGCGATTTCGTGTTAGTTGGCAGATGTTGCTTAACGAGCTGATTCGGCTCGTCGCGTAGCATTGCGAGTGTCAGGGCCAAGACCAGAAGGGGAAGCTGAAGATCAGAACCATATCTGGACAAGCACTTACCATCGTGGATTTCCCTCGGCAAAGACAGACTCGGGCTGTTCGACGCGGAGGTGAGGCCGGCTAGGCCTCGGAATGCGAAGCTTCATGGTGGGTGGCTGCGACGTCGAGCGTCAAGAGAAGAGAAGCAGGCAAGACGCATGCAGGGACGAAGGAGGGGAACCATGTGGATATTATGTACGTTTATATGAAATGGCACCTTCCGACGCAGGTGGCTCGATTGTTATCTCTGCGATGGACATGGATCGGCATATAGCCACGGGCCATGATTAGATAGGCGTTTAGGCCCGGTCTAGCCAAGCCCAGATGGCTTGAGGTTTAGGGCCTCAAGGGTGGATTCAAATGGTAGATAAGAGGGCAGCTGAAACATGTTATCGTACATGGCATGGCTAGCGAAATTGTTACCGAACTTGGCTCTCAGTTGTGATTGGGGATCCAGCCCGTTAACAGAGCCGTCAGCGACAGGGTTGTGTAGATCGCGTGGCTTCCACGATACACTCATGTGGCTTATCCATGATAAACGTGGATTCATCTAGAATGACTCGTTTAGGTTTCCCTGTGCCAGGTGAATTTGGCATGGGTTTTACGTCCAATCTCTTTGTAGCCGCGCCTATAAAAGTACCTCCACACAGTCACTCCTAGGCTTGTCGCTGTTGTTCTCCAAACAGTTCACACGACGCTCTTGCCGACGATTCAATCGCCATGTAAAAAAAAATTAAAAATGTTAGCACATACCTACCACCCTCGACGGTTTTGGGCTACGATTGTTCGGGGGCTGGTACACTCCTGGTCCGGCTCAAGAAGAGGGCCAACGTTGTGTTCAACCCTGACTACAACAACTCCACAACCGCCAAGGAAGGAACCAGGTGATATCCTGCGCAGAGGCGGAGTCCAAATCGGCGGGCGACTCATCCCACAGCATGATCCAGGTCGACTGCCCCCGGAGAGCTGGACGTCGCGAAGGCACGCGAGGAGGCCAGTATACCAGACTGGAAGTGCCTCCGGGTTAACCCGAATGTGCAGGATTTTCAGGTGCTGCCCACGCAGCTTGTAGGTAAAACGGTCTATTCATCCGCGGAAAGTCAAGTTGGGCTCCTTTGGGCTCCTTGTGCGACTTGCCGTCTTAGATGGTATCGAATAGCTCCTCGAGGAAGTACGCTTCGTATTTGTCCACAATTATGTCCTTCTTGGGCCTTATCTATCATAGCCTAGAAAAAGTCCATTCTCATAAGCCTAGACTTGCGCTGCTAGTAGACCACCTGGGTATCATCCTCTTCTATTATATCTAGGCTATTATTATATAGAGTTATGCTAGCCTGTGTTTTCTTAGGTTGAGGACTAGGTGTTATTGGTTATTCCCTCTAGCTCCTGGATAGTGCTATTGTTGAGGCTGATATAGGTACTCTTGATTATGAGGCGATGGGTGGCTATGCTCCAGGGCAGGAGGATGAGGACCTTTGCCGTCTCGAAGTCTTCGTGGTTCTCGCGGAGCTCGTTAAGCTTGTCCTGCAGCTTGGTGGCGCTGGTGAAGGTGCGGTTTCTGCGCTCTTGGTCTCCTAAACCCTTGCTGTCGAGGTATATGATGTACGGGCTGAGGAGGCTGGGGAAGTACTTGTGGAGCATCTCGAAGGTCTACGTTTCAGAACCTTATGGTATTTGGCAGGGATGGAGATACAGAAACTAGGCAACAAGGAATTCTACCGCTTGGGGACGTCACATTTTCACAATACGTGCGAAGACACTTTGGGTATTTGTTCCGTTACTAAACGAGGGAAGTAACCTAAGACAGCCTAATGTAAGATTGACAGCCGTCACTAAGCATTTGATGTGCCAGGGATCAATTTCAGGCTGCCTCGGGACTGCCCTTTGTTCCATTTTCTATATGGTTGAAGGGAACCGAGCTCAATTGGAAAGAGTATCGTTGCAAAGACATGCTGGGAAAACAGGTCGTGTCGTGAACTGGGACGAAGTGCAGGATGCTATTCGACCACGTAGTACTGACTACAGAGTGGCGAATGCATCTTCGACGTTCCGGCGTTCTTTCATGACCCCTGCTGGTTTTGCATCGACATCCTCATCTGTCTAGCCATTTCCGAAAAGGCTACATGAGTGTAGAGGTGAAGACGCGATGCTATCATCAGGTTGTTGATACAATCGGCGTCAAAAACGGCTCCAGCGCGGTACAAGGGCACCATGCAATCGATGATGAGTCGCTCATTGACGAGATCACCACCATTCGCAAGCAGAGCCACGCGCAGCGTCAGGCGCCTAAGCGGGAGCCATGGCCGGTTGCCGTGTCCCAGATTGGGGTTTGCGCCAAGCGACAAGAGGGCGAGAATCATCCTCCTGTGCAGCAGATACGACGCTACAGCCAGCGGCGTTAGTCCACTGTTGTTCAAAATGTTGCAGCTGAAACCAGGAAGGCTGGATAGATATCGAAGCCCCTTCAAGGCAGCGTCCTGGTCTTGCAGACGGGCAAGGTTGTGCAGCGGGCTCTCAAGGTTCATCCCGGACCTAGCCACTGTCGCACCGCTGCTCAACAGCTGTGGGATGAGGTCGATGCTGCCGGCTGTCTGAGTGGCGGTGTTGAGAAGAGTGCAATAACCGTATGGCACGGTCGCTTCGTCGATGGGCCCTGCCAAGGAGAGCAAGCTACCTAGAACTGACTGTAAGTTTCTCTGGACAGCCGTCTTCAGAAGCCAGTATCGATCGACTGAGATCATGGCAGGGATTTCTCTTAGACGTAAACGTTCGGGAGTGATCTTGGCATTTTGGCGAATGCACACGGGATGCCACTTGGCGCCTTTGTTAAGCAGAATGTGAGCTGTGCTGACATTCTTCCTGCTGACGGCCGTGGACAAAGCCGTCACGGACCAAAGCTCGTCGTTGCCGTTGCGGAGGATTTGGAACATATTGGGCTGATTGATCAAGGCACCGTGGTCGAGGAACAAGGTGACGACGGCGTCATTGCCTTCACTAGCCGCCCAGTGCAAGGGCGTCAGGGACGACAGGCTTCGTCCGCGCTGCTCGCCCGTAACATTCGTGAATGTGACTTGAGCTTTGCAGTGAAAGTGGTAGTTTAGGGCGCGCGCTCCACCGTAGTCGAAGATCTTGTAGACCAGAGGCACGTTGTTCTTCCAAGCGGCGTAGACCAACGCTCGCGAGCCTTTGTATTTGGCTTGTCGGATGTCGCGCTGGTACAGCTCGGTCTCGGCTATATGCGATAGTAGAGCGAAAGATCGAGCTATCTTGGCCAAGTCTCCCAAGGAGACGTGCTTGAAGATCTCGAACTGCATCTCGGGTGGCAGGGTTTCGAGAGTAAGGGAGGATTGACTTTGACCGAGGCCCTTTGCGGGGAAGTCTGCCATGATGAAGTGGGAGAGATCGATGGTTCTCGGCACCCCTTGACTCTAATTGGTGAGTTGGGAAGGAAAAGAGAAGACCGAAGAGGTATCGAAAGATATTGACGTTGCTGAAGAAGTGCGAGAAAGAGCGCTGGAGGTGCTGAACAAGGTACATGTAGCTTTGTTGCCACGAGAAATAAGGATGAGTGAGGCGAACGAGCCAAATGTAGGGAGCTCTGCACCTTCGAAAGAGGTCGATGTCCAACTCGGAAGGAAATGGTGTTAAGGTTCAAGGGCGCGTCAGTGGTCGTGTGTGTTTATATCAGGGCATTGGACGAACCTGCTCATGTTTGTTTGGTGTTTGGCAGTCGTCGCGGTTCTTGTTGTTATCATTTGCGCCGGCTCTTTCACTTTGAATTTCACTTTTCATCTGAACATGTCCGTTCGGGCACTTCGAGTCATGTGCAACCTGAAAGGAATCCATCGCCGAGTGCGAACGGCCCGTTTGGATCTGGTGGCGATTTGAAGCAGTTGGCTGGGGAACAAGAGCTTCTGCTTAAAGAAATGCAGTCCGAACATGGCTTGACAACGACCGTTATAGAAGATTTATATATCAAGGAAATATCTGTAAAGTTTACTTTCGAACATCGAAGGTCCCAAGCTCTTCAGGGGCAGGAGATGCAAAGGCCGTTTACTTTCTTCTAAACAAGCATTGCCATGATAATACTTGACATGTATTCGGTGCGGAGTGAACATCTCGTAGGTCTGCTATCTTGCATAATGGATCGTAAGTTTGACCCAAACACTGGGGCATATTCTTTTTATCACGTACATGAATCCTGGTCGGATCGCCCAGCGCGTTCAGCTTCTTCTCGCTAATTCTAGCACAGTCTACAGTCCTCCTTACCCGCCTTGCACCCCCTTGATTCCATGGCGCAGGCAAAGCGACGTGAAAACATAATGAATACGGCATAGACGAGCGATGCGATTGATAGTGAACAGCTCTTGGCAGAGTACGGTGCATCTTTTCATGGGTAAGGTTGGATCATCAACCTGCAGCCATCAAGCAACGGAATGGCGCTGAAATTTACGAACCGTGCCATGATGCCTGAACATTTGCTAAGCAGTGGTTCGGATAGCCGATGCTGTAGTGCGTTTGCAGTATCGGGCTTCGTTTGAGAGCAACTATGCGAGGGGCAGACTAACCGCTACACAAAGCCCAAAAGTAATTAAACAACTTCCAAGGCAATGGCACAGCGTAGGCCGTGAAATATTCCATTTCCGACAATACAGATGGAAGCCAAAGACATCTAAAACATAGGACGTTGCTGAAAAGTAGCAGACAACTTGGCGATGGTCAGATAGGAGACTGCCGGTGTCATATTGCAAGGTGCAGGCAGTGCCTGCATTTTAAGGGTTGTGCACGATTCCAAGCCTATCTCAGTTAGCATCGGTGCCTTTGAGAATCAACTGGCTAGATCACGGGCCATGCACCTCGAATGTTGGAAGGAAGGATGATAAAATAGCTCTGCGGAGTCGACGCCAAACCGCGCTGTCGTACATTGCCACACCTTTCAATCTTTCGCTGCAAACATCAGGTTAGGTTGTCAAAATCCACGCGGATATCTTTTTCACGCTACATGCGGGTTGTTAACAGTTGTCTATCGTCTAAACCAAGTGAATGGGCCTAAATAGGTCTGTTTGGGTATATCGAAAATTGTACTATCAAGAAAGCCGAAGTCTTCTCTATGTACATAATACAGATTGTCATATCCCTTATGGACCCAGGTATCAGAAGAGATACCTTTTCAGAGACCAGGTTTCCCATTAATACAATCTCCTTTCCTCCTACATGAGAATCGAGGCAGTGTCGGCGTTAGCTCGGTAGAGGTACCAGCGTGAACCATCCCAAAAACCAGCTGGAAATGCCTGGATCAATGAACCAGCATCTTTGAGTTTGCTTGCCACCGGAACCTTGACTTCACTGGCAGATGTTCAGCGTCGTCCGGACATGCCTAGGTGACCATCCATGAGGCCGAAGAGATGGAAAGAGAAGTGCCACAGGCTCTAGTCAGCGTCGAAAGCACAAAGGGAAATCTCATTCCAACGTGTAACATTTCTAATGTTTGGCAAAGGGCAAATCGCGAAGCACCCGGACTAGTAGATGCTGCGTTACCGTGCGCTCATGAGTATTATTGGTTGCGAATAGGCAGGCAAGTTTCGAATGCACAACGACCTCAGGGTTCTTTGTATTCAATCATCTCTCTGTAGTGCAGGCAACATCTTTAGATAAATCACCACTTGCCTTATGCGGGTACTTTACCATGAGCCATTCATATGTTAAAGTTCCTGAGCTTAGGGTTACGTCCTTGATATTTGTCCCTGTGTTGGAATCGGCGGATCCCGAAACCTTTGCATGAGTGAGCCGCGGAACTATCTCGACGCGTTGAAATGCTTGAACCGTGGCGTCATCAAACATTGGTGCAAATTAGGGGCCTATCTGTGGGTTTCGGCGTCAAAGCTCGACCAGTGATTGAAGTCGGGGGAGTTCACGTGATTAGAACCCCAAGTTTACAGTTTAAGCACAGAGATGTAGCAGTTTCACATTTTTACTCCCTTGGCCACAGTCAATCGCCACTTGTTCGGAAAATGTATGCCATTCCTTGTGGTGCACTTTTGGCTTCATTTAGATCGATTTAATTAAGGCAAGTGTAGCGAAGCGAAGCTTTTCTTTCTTATCTTTCTTAAGGGGGCTTTTGGAGCGACGCCACCACAATTCCAGCCACAGTTCCTTTTATTAGCTACAGCTTTCATGATGTTTCATTGGTTATTATAGTAATCACATGATCAAGGATCTCTACCTACCCTATGCTATTGTAGATCTACAGTTAAAGGAAAATCGCAGCTATAATCAACGCTTTCAGTCTAATAGCCTTTTGGCGCGCCCAAAAGTCCCCTAGTAAAATTTACTTCCCAAGTACGCAGGTCTATAAATTATTCCGATCCATTTTGTACGGCCGTCAGAACGCTCTTCGGCTCAAACCCATACCAGTATACCGAGGTTCATACACATGGCTCAAACCTCATCGAAGCGAGTCGCTTTGCAGCAATTTCAGACACCAGAAATTCACGTTCTTCTGATTTGCGTTGGCTTTCAATGGCGATGCCATCCCAATTTTGTGTCTATACCTAGGCATAACGATACCCACACAAGTACCAGCCACAATTTTCGCGTTGCTGTTCCTCTGTAACGATGACACCATAACGGCCGAAGATTCCGTGTGTCGTAGGCAGAAGGCACAGCATAGACGAGGCGTGATGTTGTGATTTGCCCACGTTTCACCGAAGTTCTTTTCTGGGAAACAACCTCGGATAACAGCGGGACCAGAGCCCGCAAGTATGAAGGCTGTATTTGTAAGCTGCCGGCACGACGCAACGGGGAAAGAATGTTGTGGAAAGGCGGATCATGGGCACGCCCACGGCCAATGTGGATGAATGACATCAGTGACGGGTCACCAACAGCCTCTCGTATTTGTACTCTGGAACCTTGCACTTCAAACACTTGGGCAACCTGCAACTTGTTAATCACAGCTGATATAACTAATCCATAATCACAATGTCTCGCACCATCAAGGAAGCGCTCGTGCGCAACGTCGACGATGAGAAAACCGAAGTCAGCCTCCACGAGGTGCCCATGCCCACCCCTGGCGACAACGAGGTCCTGATCAAGGTCGTCGTGTCCGGCACCAACCCCAAGGACTGGAAGATCCCCTACTGGATCCAGGACCTGAACCCCTCCAACTCGGGCGACGACATTGCTGGCATCGTCGAGTCCGTCGGCAAGGATGTAACCGAGTTCAAGCCCGGCGACCGCGTGGCTGCCTTCCACGAGATGAACAAGCCCCACGGTAGCTTCGCCGAGTACGCCATCGCCCACCCTCACACGACCTTCCACCTGCCCCCTGCGACGTCCTTTGAGGAGGCCGCGACGATCCCGCTGGCGGCCATGACGGCTGTCATCGGCCTGTACGCGCGCCTGGGCCTGCCGGAGCCTTGGCGCAAGTCGCACCCCAACCCGGACGCTGCCAATGGCGTCATCATCTACGGTGGTGCCACGGCCGTTGGCGGATTTGCCCTCAAGCTGCTGAAAAAGGTCGACTTCCACCCCGTCTACGTCGTTGCCGGAAGGGCCACCGACTTCGCCAAGGGCCTGATCGACCCCTCCAAGGGCGACAAGATCTTTGACTACCGCGACGGCGACGACGCCCTCGTGCAGCAGCTTAAAGAGGCCTTTGGCGACAAGAAACCCAAGCTGGCGCTCGACGCCGTGAGCGAGAAGGGCAGCTTCAACAACATCTTCAAGGTGCTCGATCCGCAGGGCCACGTAACGACAGTGCTGCCTACCAAAGACCACCAGGACAAGCCGGACAGCCTCAAGGTTACCTTCACCATGGTTGGCGAAGCTCACGGGGCCGAGAGAGAGCTTGGCACGGCTTGGTATAAGCTGTTTGGCCTGGGATTGCGAGAGGGCTGGTTCTCCGGACACCCGGCTGAGGTTGTCCCCGGCGGCTTGACCGGGCTAGACAAGGCACTGAATGACTTGCGCCACGGAAAGGCCAGTGCCGTCAAGTACGTAGTGAGGATCGCTGAGACGCCGGGCCTGTAAGATCATTCACTTTGTATCGACAGCGGATTGACCTCGAGTATATCCAAGACATGTAGTGAAATAAATAAAAGACTTGAAGACTACAATTGGACGCAACTCAAGCACTTACTCACCCCACAGCGCACCCATGCTCAGCCCTACTCTTCCTGGTATATACTGCCTCTTAATATCATTCCGGCCGCAAGTCAACCTGCGCTTCCCCGAAAAAGGGTGCCTGGGGCGGAACTTGATCTACCTCAGAAGATATCTTGATCCACGCCTGCCGAGTCTTATCCCCGTCATATCGCGCAACCTGCGCCCGCGGCAGCCAAAAGCCCGCATCGTTCAGCATCTCAAATGGCATACCAGGCTGCTCACGCGGTACCAGCTCAAACACGACATGCTTCTTCAGGTTCGGCTCGTCCGGCTGTCCCCATCGCCGCAGCACGTTCAGACGCATGTTGGGCAGCATCGTTGGTACCGGCGGGCCGGCTGTCGCGGCGAGCCGCGGAGTTGGCTGGTCCGGGTCGTCTTCGCGTTCGGGCATCTTGCCGTAGGGCACAGCGACGATGATCTTGGTTAGGGCGTAGATGTACCCGATGGGCTCGCTTCCAGGCGGCCGCAGGTCGAAGACGAGGTCTACGGGGAGGTCGCGGTTGGTGGGGACGAAGTCGCGCGTGGAGCTGCGCACGGGGTAGACTCACTGCTGTTGGTGCTGTCCAGCGTAACAATGTCGAGCTGAAGGAGTGGATCATTCAGTTGCAAACCCAACAAAGCCGAAGTAGGAATTTTGTCAGTAAACTCATCCTTTCCCATCTCTAGAAACAATTTGGCACGCTGGAACTCAGCAAACACGGCCGAATGGATGAGGCTTGTGTCCCAGTCAAACACAGCTGCCGGTGTGCCGTCCTTTTTGAAGCTGACTCTCCCCAGCAAATTATCCTGTTGCCGGCCGTCCGGCAGTCTTGGTCGCGATTCGGTCGCGTATACCTTTTTGAACAGCACGGTAAGCTCCTTCGAGTCGAGCGCTTGGCCGACGGTGAAGCATTGCTGATGCGTTGGCATGGTAAAGGTGATGCGCTGCAGATCTGGTGGTGCGGCGTCGAAGAGACAGTACATCGTGTCGGGAGCAAGGCGCTTCTGCACCAGGATCGGCTGCTGGGGAGGCACGCCATACGGCAACTGTCGGTTGAGGCCTTGGATGACGGGCTCACGACGCTCGGGGGCGAAATGCACCGATACAGCCAAGTCCGGGAATTGGACGAGCAACTGTGAGCGCAGTACAAAGCCGTACCGAGGCATCTGAACGTGCCAGCCGCCGAGTTTCGCATCAGGCGCCCGTAGACGTGCATTGACAGCAGTCTTGATGGCGATTCTCTCATGGTCCTCATCTGGCGCACCGCCACAGTGGTTCGCCAAGCTCAGGGCGCCGTCGATGAGAGCATCCGTCCAGTTGGCATCAACATGGAACAGCCGCAACGACTCGTCAGGCAGAAAAGCCGGGTCTGGTATGAGATAGTGCGCGGGCACGTTGCCGAGATGGACCTTGTCCATGATCCACGAATAGACGAGGGCATAGTCGGGGTTTTCAGGCATGCTATATTCGTTGTACAACTCTGGAGATTCCTCTGCTGTTTCTGCACCCTTTTCGCAGGGGTTGTCCGTGGGAATCTCCGCCGTCAGGGCCAAGTCTAGAGCGGCAGTGTCGGCGTGAGTGCCAATACGGGCAGCAATATGTGGCGATTTCTGCGACAGCATGTCGACTTGCTTGAGGATACTAGCTTCCTCCTCGTCCTTTTGTGTTGACCAACGATTGACATCAGCGGCTGTTGAAGATATGCCAGCGCTCCCATGGTCATGCATGGCCTGTTTAAGGGCATTTAGACCCTGGACCATGTCCATCATGCTCCCTGCTGTATGCCGTCGTCCCCCATCAAGAACACTGACATAACCACTCTCACGCAGCGCCGCGTGAACCTCCTGCTTTGCTCCGTTGAGGGCTTTTGCTCGGATGGCACCGCGGAGCCGGCCGAGCGCTGTGCAGAATGCTCCATCGCCCAAGGCCAACGTCTTACCCAGCTGCCATGCCGACGAGTACGTGATGTCCAGCAGGCCCATCTCGGAATCCAGGATCGCCAGATCACTGCCAAAATTGGATCTCATGCTGAAGCCGTCGTGCAAGGGACGAGCCACTTGGGTTGGCGTGAAGGGCCCACGCACAATGGCAGCTGTCACCTCACCTGTGGCCGTGCGGTGCCGTGTCAAGGTGTAGCCGTCGGCCTGTCGTTGGCTGATGCGGACTGCAGGGTCAGTAGAAGGCAAATATGGCGGGTTGGTACGAAGAACCGTCAGCTTTTCGCCAAGATTTGTCAAGCGGGCGAGCGAATTCGCAGCATTCTTCGAGGGAAGGCAGGTATAAGTCCAGCTATGCAGGCTCGTCACAGCAACACGCGTGTCGTCGGACCCGGGCAATGGAAGTTTAATGGCTTCTGTGTCCCAATCCAGAGATAATAAATGAACGGCCATGGAAACCGGCACATCAGAGTCTATAGGCCCAGTGCGGCGGGAAATAACAACACTGAACATGGCGCCGTCCGCTTCTGCTCCGGCCTGAGCCATTCCATCTGTGGCGACTTGACGCACATGGGCAAAGTACTTGTAACCGGCAACGTTGAGCTCAACGTCACTGGTCACCTGCTCTCCGCTAGGATAACCAGACAGTTGACCAGGAGTGGGAGGACTGCCCGGGTCCGAGAAGAGTCTGATGAACAAGTCCTTTTGAAGGAGGACTACGTTGGTCGACTCGGATGCATCACGGGCGTCCTTGGTGGGGTGAAAACCTGTGGCATTCACAACGTTCTGCAGCAGCGCTGTGTCTTGGGCACGCATGCGTAACGACCAAGTGTTGGTCAGCTGGGGCTTGCCACTCTCCTCTGGCACGTTCTGCATGACGCTTTGCACGACCTCGGGGGACACGAGCAACTCATTCATTGGAAACGACAGTAAAGCCAACCACGTCGTCCGCTGCTGTAAGTCGCCATCGGTCTCGCCGTCAGGGATATGCGTCGGCCTGCTCTGCCACGGCAGATGCGGATCGCGCAGCACTATGTGCGGCAGTACAACATGTTCGGCGCTAGAGCCGGGCGTGGGGAAAACCGAATCGACAGTGCCGGGCGGCAGCGAGAAGCGCGGTGCCATGACGATGAAGTCTTGTCGTTGGTCAAAGATGGTGGTTTCCCGCTCGCTGCCGGTGATGACATTGTCTTTGGGCACAGAAATCTCCTGCTTCACCGTTACTGTGTGGAGGCCGGTGGTGAGGGACGGCGCGTAGGAATACAGACGAGTGTCGCCGGGCGCCAGCTCCCGGTCCGCGCCGGTGAGTATGCGCTGCGGGTGGCGGTGGATAAGGCGGCGGTGTGACATGGCGCTCTCTACAACCCTACTGCCACCAACGGACGGCTAGGGTTTGTACTGTACGAGCGCGAAAACTAATATGCCCTGGGAGGATGATGAGAGGTGAAGACAAAGAAACAAAAGTAGGGGAGCAAGAAACATCCTCGGCAGCCCACAACCCACGAAAATCGCCACCCTGGTGGCCCGTCCGGGGAATAGGGGTCCAATAGCCGCACTACTGGCCTTTCAGCTCGGATCTATTTGAGTCTCGACTCCCAGCGGGAGGGGGAGGGGTGCGACCTAAGAGGGTGTTGCCTACAAACTGCTGTCTTGAAAAGACGAGGTTGAGTGAAAGTCGGGGGTCCGAGTCAAATGTGGAAGGCTTCATATTTCCATGTACCAGTATGCACGTTTGGATAAGGCTACTTGTGGCAATTACACCTTCTTGATAGAAAATGCATCTACTGAGTACATCCATCCAGTTTACTTGACCTCGTCTCCCTTATACTTGCCCACCATCATCAGATAGCCCTCGATTGCCGTGTATGACCCAGCCTCATCGTTGGAGGCCTGCGTGACCAGCTGGTCCGCCGCCAGCTCAAGACTCCAACCCGCGTGTACCAGAGCCAGAGGTCTTCCCAGAAGCGCGGTATTATCAAAGGCCGCGTACGCATCAGGAGCCGGCTGCATGGCATCTGTGGCGAGATCATTCGCCAGAAGGCGACGAGGAAGTCCCCATCGTCGCCGAGCCGTGAAGCCAAGCGTTGAAGCTGGACTTGTGCCCGTGTTTCCTCATGGTCGTTGGCTCCTGTTTATCTGTAGGCACCAGGCGATACTGGGGCAGGCGGCCGGAAGGGCAGCTGTTATGGCTGACTCTGCGCATTCTCCGGTCCTGCTAGGCGCACTTCACGTAGAAGGTGCCGTTCTGGGTGAAGAGCTGGATGCCCTGGGTTGGCGTAGTTGACGAGGACCCAGCCCCAGATACGACCTGATCGTTTAGTCGCATCTGCCACTTATCAAGTTCATCATGCTGCCAACCCGAGCAAACCCCAGCCACGAGCAGTCGGGTCACGCTGCTGGTGAAAAGCCGGACGAGCTGCCTTGCGGACGTTCGGTGGCGACAGCTTGGCAACCTCAGTATCGCATTTCTTCTTCTGCTCATCCAGCGGCTTCATGCAATTCTCACTAGTCCTTGCTGCGCCCTTGTAAGTGGCATCACCACTGCCGTCAGGTTTTCGGTCCGTGACGCACCGCCACCAAAACAGAAACAGATCGCGTCGCATCAGGGTCTACGCCCGAGGCACGCCGCCCAGTAGGGCCCGGTAGCTGTTGAGCTTGCGCAGTGCCTTGATGAGGTCTTCAGGCTTACCACCGGGCTGGCCGGCGTCGCTGGAGTCATCCATACCGGCTGCGTTCCAGACTTGTCCGCCGTCAGCGCGAACGTAGTTCTAGTTGTAGAGCATGTCTTCGGACTGGTTCTGCGTCTCGATTCCGTCATGACGAGTCAATAGGTGTCGCTCGAGGTACCTTATCCAGAATTTGAGCATGGAAATCGTCGCCTCTTCTTCCTTTCCCCGTCCTTTGTGGTGGGTTTCTCACGTTTGATGCAGCTGTGCGCCTTGGCATATGTTTTCAAAGCATCCAGAGACGTTGTTCCCACAGCCAATGGTAATGTGCCGTTGAGTTGATCTGAGTACACGTTGGCCGGCAGATCTGGCGGTTTCTCGGTCGCGTGCCACGGAACCTGATACATAGCGCCGGGACACAAGGCACGCGTCTTGTTTGTGCTTTCAAGTCACAAACAGAACATATTTATTCTTCGTCGTCGTTGACCTGCTTGCCGTCGTCGCCTTCAAGCTTCAGCTTAAGCTTGAGTGTTTCCAGGCGGACTTGATGGGTCATTCCGGTTTGGTCTTTAACGCCATCAAGATTGTTTTCAGGGATGTCTTTTTCACCGGCTCCCTTGAGGAGCTCGTAAAAGGATCATCGTCCGGCTTGGCATTCCAGCCTACTGCATAGCAGTGGGCCGTTACCTCGGTTAGGTATTGGTCCTCGCCCCATTGGAAGTTGTCGCATATGCTGAACACCTTGGAGTTATGTGGCTGTTAGCTCGGTGAACAGCTGATGAGATGATGAAAGCAGGCTGAAACGTGGAAGGAACTTGGCGGTTGGCGCGTCATCCGATGTCCCAGCTGCACGTTCTTTGGCTGTTCTGTTTGACTTGTTTTCATCCTTTTTCTTCTCGCCTTCGAGTTCCTCCCAGTCGGTCAACAGCTTTTTATAGCCGATGAAAACCTCGGCCTGCTTTGAGATGAATTCTTTTCTTCCTTGATCATTCTTGCCATCATCTTTGCTGGTTCGTCCGCCCGCAGTGAGCGGCGAGACGTCCGTTTGCAGGTCGACGTTGAGTGCAAGGTTTTTGAGCTCCCAAGGCCGATTGCTCTTGATAACCCAGGCCGCAAATATGGGGACTTTACCTCGAGCTCTCTGAGGACAGATGCTCTCCACGTCGGAGATGTGCCGTATGACTGGCCTACGATTCCGCACGGCAGGGAATGTGGGCGCCGTTGCACTATTCGCACCACCACTGGGAGGAGCTGGAGCAGGAGCATCAAGACCTCGTGCAGCTCGTGCAGCTCGCGCAGCCGCAAAGCTTTCGATACGGTCTGCCTCCTGCCCAATTGCCGTAACGGCCCTACGGAACAAGCGCGGCAGCGTCCAGTGCAGGTAGATGCCGATGCGATGCTTGTGCGGCGCTTCGGTAGCGAGATTCGTGAAGCGCGAGTTGAAGGTGCTCGGGCTCGTATTATGTAAATCGATGGGATTGAGGAATGTCGGGTTGGATCAAGGTACTGTCCAGCCGCAGAAAGGTGTATTTGGGCTATTCGATAGGCGCAATCCTAGCACCGACTTTCGCCTGTCTTCTCATTACGTCCGGTGCAGACGCCCTTGTTGAAGACGAAGGCGTCAAATTTCAGTTGGATCAATACCGGCTGTTCAGCCATGCTTGGGAGCAACACCGACTCAGTAAGCAGTATGTTACGATCACTTAACACATTACCTTGCCAGGAACTTCCTTCTTGTCAATGTTGAACAAACTATTCTTGACTGCGATCCTCCAGCCTTTCCAATTCCAACTGCAGCCCTAACGGTTGCAGCTGGTGTCTGATGATAGATACACCCCGCTAACCTGGTATAGGGATTATCAGTCTCAACCCATCCCTTACAGCTCGACCAGACAGGGCTGTCCACTTTAGGCCCCTTCTCAATCCCTATTCGCTATGATCATCGACCGCTTCAGGCAAGGACTTGCTGCATCTGGAGAGCTGAACAGGAACGAAGGGGCCCGCCAAGGGTCCCCGGAATCACCATTTCCATACCTCTTATTGGCAGTTTGCACGTTGTTATTGCTGGTTTGGCTCGAGGCAATCAATAGCGCCAGTGGTTCTCGATATTTTATACTCAAGTGGACATGCGAGCAGGGACTTCAAGTCAAGATGGGCAATCGGGGCGTGCCAGGGTTAAGGACAGGATCAGTAGATACGGTCTCGACTTTGTGTTCCTGGGATTACGTCAAAATTTACTGTTCACGAGACAGCCTTGTCTGGTTCTAGGCCTCGGTGGAGTCCGTTGAAGAGTGGTGGAGTCGTGCCTCGATCATAAATAGTCTTCTTCACAATGCATTCAGCTGAATTCCGTCGACAAGGAGGAGGAGAAGGCTGAGCATATGCTAGTTGAGCCATGTGTATGCCCCGTAGCAATTCAAGAGGAGCAAGCGAAACTCAACAGATAGTATCATCAAGACAGCTCTTGGTTCCAAAGACGTTGCCGTCATCAGCCGCCCTCTCGCCAACCCCAGCCAGCTGACCAGTTTTGTCTACCAAGACACTGTCGCAGTGTACGGCATTATGCGCTTGGACTCCAAGGATCTGCAGCTCTCCATTTTCAGCCCCATTGCTCATAGGATAGTCGGGATCAAGCCCGTCTCTGGCGCCTTGGCCGGCGTCGCGCATATGCGAAAAGCCCACGCGCAACGGGCGACGATGGTGACACGGTATGGCTTTTCTTCCTGCAGTAAGTAAATGACTTTTGCATACAAAGAGCAGCTCAACCGAAATTACCCTCAGAAATGACGACGGCGTAGTCAAGTCCGGCGAGTGGACGCCGTCGGGAGGCAAAATTAACTTGAGGGCGCTGAAGGCCAACAAGATCAGCACCAGCACTCAACTCTCGGCCGTGTTTGATGTTGCTAACCAAAGGACTTGGGTCTTGTACCAGAACACAAGCAATGAGCTTGTTATTTTGGAGACGTATCGTAACAAGAGTAATGCCAATCTCATACCGTCACTTAGGCATAGCACTTACTAGCAGTCACTAGCGTACGAGATCGACGATGCCAATACCGTGCCTGCCAAAACATCATTGAAGCTGGATATCGTTCCGAATGCCGCCGATTCTTCGAATAGTGTTATCGTTGCCTAATTCCTCTCCGACAGGAAGGATATCAAGAACACGCCGTCTTTTGCTTGGACTGAGCTTGAAGTCAAGGGCTTGACCTAGGACGAACCGGAGCAGAAGCCACAGACACTTGGCCCAGGCCACATTATGCTGCCTTATGCCCATATTGCGAGCTACGCTGATGCGCCAAACAACCAAACCTTGGTTTTCGGCCCTCAGAACAAGGTAGAGGGTGCTGATGCCGTCTTCAATATCATTCCGCACCTGTGGGACACGCTCGTGTGAGGGGGCCGTGCCCGTGACGCCGAGCTCGCATGCGGCCATGGTCCCTCGGCTCTAGAGGCGGGCCGAGCTGAGCTTGGGTTGACTGATGACCGGGGCGGTACGCAGGAGCCGTTGTGTGCCTTATTCCCTCTGGTACAGGGGCGTTTGCTTGCTGTATATAATGTAAGCATAATGCAAGCATTGAGCTTTCTGGCACATTCAAAGGGTACGCTCGACCAAAGCGGCGATGAAGAAGGTATCCTACGTATACGGATAAACCTTTTGCATGATTCTCAGGCATAGCCACCACTAGTCTACGTGTAGATTTCAGGGGACAAATTCGTCCAAAATATAAGAATCAAGATTGCGTCGTGCCTTGCCCTGTTGCCGTTCTGCTACGTTGAGCCGTTCCCTCTGATCCGTATAGTTCCTGCTCTGCCTCAAGCCACTGCTGCAATCTGCCCGTCTGCTCTGACCATTGACACGGCACGCCGCCTACCCATACCTTGCTGATGCCGCCTATTGGTTTATCCTCCGTGGTTCGGCCCTATCTGCGGTCGTGAGCCCATCCGCTGTCCCCCGAGCGTTCCCCACGTACCAAAGTCCCTCAATGTATCCACGCTATTGTGGGGCGGCTACATGCAATGCGCCTTCGGGCACTCAAGGAGATGCAAAATCAAAAGAGGCCAACTGAAGGTTTCTGTGCTGGCTGGCTGTCGTTTACTCCGTCTGCCGGACGAGATTTCTTTCAGAGCCCTCGCTATCTGAATTAGTCATTGAATAAATCCATGCCCATGCGATTGGCTGTGAAGGTCCTTTCTATTTTGTTTGGGGTTCCGTAGCTGGCGTACAGTCCCGCCATACCCCAGAGTATGTGTTTGTCACGTGATATTTGTTTCGGTCCACTATTCTTCCGTGAAGTTTAAGTCGCTGTCGCTTGTCTGGCCGTGACAGTAGGTGGAGCCCGACATTGGCGGGTGTCATTTAAGGATTCCCCGCAAAGAGAAGGCCAACCCCGCCTCTCCTCTCCCAGGCGGACCTGTCATCGTACATAGTTGTGAAGCGCGCGAATCTCCCTCCTTGAACTCCATACGACCCCAATATTGCCTCCACAACTGCTGCGTTCCATTTCCACTTTGGAAACACAAAGAGGCGCAGGATCAGAATGCATGAACATTCCGATTTTGGTCATATTCACGTCCCTGACCATCATCACCACCACCATCACCACCACCATCATCACAACCAACATGACCCAGAGGCACAGCATCTTCTTCAAAGGTCCAGTCCGCCAACTACTTACCACTACGGCTTTCGAACCAATCGCAATGGAGAAGACGCTAGTCCCGAAATGGTTATCAAATGTGTACTGGTGGTCCTGATCATGATCTATGTCAGCTACACACTTGTGCGCGGAGTGGGTTCGGACAGAATCGTGGATAGTGGTTGAGTGGCGTTGAGTCGCAGCATGAGCACTATGCAAATATATTCAAACGGCCCGTTTGAGAGCTATATCTGTAGTTCGTGTTGTAACTCAACCTCGTGACCGCAAAGTCATTGGTGTGATTGGGAGGGTCAGGTAGCTGTGTCTGTTCTTTGGTCTTCCCTAGGTATCATTCGCAGTAGATAGTCTGGGGTGATTTAGAGAGAGAGGGTAGGGCTAGGGGGTAGTAAATGAGAAGTGTAACGTCTGGGTCGGATTCCAACTATTCAAGGATACCGATTAGGCGTCTTTTATGTTGGCGGGCGATCAGGGCGTTATACTGAGCAATACTGAAGTCTGGGTGTTACGTCTGGTAATGCATAAGTAGATTGTGGTGACCAAGTTGTATTGATAACTGGTGAGTCCTCTAGCTAGATCCCGTAGAGTCCTCCCCATCTATATAGCTGGAATTTTCCCTGGATCAGTGAGCGCCTCCGTCTGATCCAAATGATCCTGATCCCTGGTCGTTGGTGGGTGCTCTCATGGGATCAGTGGTCCGATCCAATTGATCCGTTTGTATTTGGCTTATCTCCACGTGACCAGTTGTTATCGTCCGGGTTTCAGTCGTTACGGCTCGTGACACGTTATCCCTTTGAGTGTCATAAAGCAGCACGCTTGTCAGACAGGGTTTTTGACCAATAACAATGCAGGAAAAAATCGTGACTTCAGTTTCCTAGGAAATTAGGCTATGATAGAAGTCCCTACATTCCTGCCGGGTATATAGAGCTACATTACATACTATTGCAAAGTACGGGCTAATGTGCATGATAAGCGGGTCGGCCGGACAAGCGGCTCGGCCACATTCCTCAACACCACGAACAAGATCTTCAATTAATACACAACAGATCACTCGATTNGGTGTCATGGTTCGGCTGGGCAGTAGGTGGACGGGGAACGCATCGGCGGACAGACTCTATTGCTATAGTAGGCACTAACAACCAGTGGGCAGGCTCTATTGATAAGATGTAGCTCAAGGAGCTATATTTAGGGGTTCTATTGGTTTCCGTGTTTTATTATATCTCATGTTAGTCAGCGGAATCGGTCTGCACAAAGATAAGTGGGTCCTTATAACCTCCTATTGGTCTATAGAAAGGTAAGCAGACCCTTGCAACCTCCTATCGGTCTGCAGAAAGATAAGTGGGTCCTTGCAATCTCCTGTTGGTCTGCAGAAAGATAAGTAGGTCTCCTGACCTCTCCGCGGTCCAAGCTGTGACACTCTTGCCTCAGTAATGCCATTTCATGTTGATGGGCCTTCAAACCCTTGGTCATTGACTTAATAGCATCAATTATTGATGCTGGAGAGCTACTTTTATGTCTCCTGATTCGGTTTTCAAGGTAGGCAGACTGAGATTCCGTCTCCTTGATTGTCTTTGGGGTCTTTGAGACCCAAGGGTCAGGGAGTTCTGGGGACCCCTCGGGAGGTGTTGGAGTATGTAGCTTTATATCTAGCTTCGAGACTACATGTTCTGCACTCAGAGGCACAAGACCAGCTCCTCGGAAGCCTCCCTTGATATTGCTTGGAGTCATTGTGGCTTGGAATGCGGCGTGGAAGGCAGGAAGGAACTCGGTCTTGGAAATGTGTGTTATAGAGCATTTGATCAGATGCTCAATTTCTCGGCCGTATGCCTTTTTAAG